>JAUMJK010000233.1:1200000-1926612 GCA_033558105.1 Coccyzus lansbergi | reverse complement strand
GACGACCAATAGGAAGGGC
Organism: Coccyzus lansbergi; assembly: GCA_033558105.1. NCBI lineage: Eukaryota > Metazoa > Chordata > Aves > Cuculiformes > Coccyzidae > Coccyzus > Coccyzus lansbergi. The sequence continues at coordinate 1,926,593 of JAUMJK010000233.1, read as the reverse complement.
GGGAGGCTGGTAGGGGAGGGCTCTGATGGGGCGTACGACCAATAGAAAGCCTCGCGCCGCCTGATGTGGGCGGGCCCTGAGGGCGACCGGCCAATGGAAGCGGGAGGCGAGGGAATGGGGGCCAATCGGCACTGCCCCCCCGCCGGCGCGAGGCAGTCACGCGGGTCTGGGCGGCGCGCGGGGGCAGGTTCTCCCGGCGCGGTGAGCGCGGGGGTGGCTTGGCCGGACGGGGCTGTGATGCTGCCGCCCCGGGGTCCGGTTTCCTATCGCGGCGGCCTCGTTTCATAGCGGCTTGAGGGCACCCCTGCCCCGCTCTCGCCCCTCTTGGTCCCTCCTCCCTTGCCCCGCTTGTTGCCCGACCTTTACCTCTCTTAGCCCCCCTCTTTGCTCCTCGTGGGCCTTCCCCCGCTTTATCCTCTAGGTCCCTCCCTTAGCACCTCTTAGCCTGCCCTCGCCCCTCTTGGCCCTTCCCATTGCTCCTCTTGGCCCCCCTCCGGCCCCCCTCTCCCCCCACTGCTTTCTTGGTTTTAATTGGTAAGTCCATCTGCCAAGTCGGCTCCAACGCGTCTGGGAAAGTGTCCCTGGCTTTGTGGGTCGGCTCTTCAGTTGCCTTGAACGGCTTCGCCCACTGCCGTGACCCGCGGGTGTGAGAACAGATGGTGAGGTAGATGGGAAGAAAACACAGTTGCCCTTTACATGACTTGCTCTTAGGTTGCTGGTGTGTGTTTTCTTTGCCTTGAGTTTGAAAACCATGGCCGCTGTTAGCAGAAGTGAACTGAGTGCTGGGTCCAGTCCTGTTCAATGTCTTTATCAATGACCTGGATGAAGGCATTGACACCCTTAACAACTTTGTGGCTGACACTAAGCTGCGGTGGAAGTGTTGATCTGCTGGAGGGCAGGGAGGCTCTGCAAAGGGATCTGAACAGGCTGGACCACTGGGCTGAGTCCAATGGCATGAGGTTTAACACAGCCAAATGCTGTGTCCTGCACTTGGGGCACAACTATCCTGTGCAGCTACAGCCTGGGAGAAGTCTGGCTGGAAAACTACCTGGAGAAGAACCAGGGGGTGTTGGTTGACAGCTGACTAAACATGACCCAGCAGTGTGCCCAGGTGGCCAAGAAGGCCAACGGCATCATGGCTTGTATCAGAAACAGTGTGACAAGCAGGTGCAGGGAGGTTATTCTCCCTCTGTACCTAGCACTGGTGAGACTGCTCCTTGAATCCTGTGTTCAGTTCTGGGCCCCTCACCATCAGAAGGATGTTGAGGCTCTGGAGCGAGTCCAGAGAAGAGGCCTTATGAGGAGTGGCTGAGAGAGCTGTAGTTGTTTAGCCTGGATAAGAGGAGGCTGAGTGGAGACCTTATTGCTCTTTACAACTACCTGAAGGGAGGTGGTGGAGAGGAGGGAGCTGGCCTCTTCTCCCAAGTGACGGGGGACAGGACAGGAGGGAATGGCCTCAAGCTCTGCAAGGGGAAGTTCAGGCTGGACATCAGAAAGGGTCATTGGACACTGGCAGAGGCTGCCCAGGGAGGTGGTTGAGTCGCCATCCCTGGAGATATTTAAAAGATGGGTGGATGAGGTGCTGAGGAGCATGGTTTAGTGTTTGATGGGAATGGTTGGACTCAATGATCCTGGAGATCTTTTCCAACCTAGTGATTCTGTGAAGTGACTCAGCTAACAAATGGTCTGGCAGCAGAATCTCCCAGACCCTGTTTTGCAGGAATGTGACCCACGTGGAGGCTGCATGTTAGTAATGATTGGCTTGTTTTGCTCTGTAGCACAGGGATGCGTGTGTGCTGGCTTGTGGGGAAAGAGAAATGCAGCCAGTGGGTGAAACTGCCACACTTGGAAGCAGTGGTAATTGGGCGTGGCCCAGAGACTGGGATAACAGATAAGAAGTGTTCACGGAAGCAAGGTAAGGTTTGACTCAAATTCTACTTTTTACATGCAGCAGCAACCAAACTTGTGAAGGGTGTGAGGGACACATGCAGCACTTGTGCTTGTTAATAAACATAATTCTTCTGTTTGGCTGAATTACAGTGAAGTAAGGGAACAAGGTTTTGGCCTAATTCGTAAACCTGCTTTGAGCAGGGTCTGAATAAGAAATCACAGTCTGTCCTTGAAATCTAAGGAGGCTTGCTGCCATAGGCTTGCTTCTGCAGTCACTGGCTTATGGTCTTCTTTCTATCTCTGCATGGTCCACAGTGTTACTTAATTCTTGAAGTCATCAGCCTTCTTTTGTAAGCACTTATGGAGATCTCTGGGTCCTAAAATATCAGAGGTGACACCTAATAACAGGAAGTTCACCTTTGTAAAAAAAACGTTAATTCCATAGGCCTGCCATCCTATTCCATTGCCTGGACTCTTGCACTGAGAGTAGCACTTAATCTTCCTTATCTTCCACTATCTGAATTTTAGTATGATTTAATATCTTATAGATGTGCTGGGAGAATATATTAAAATGTCCGTTATATATAAAGTACTCACTTTCACATAATCCTGACCTTATCTATCTTCCCTCTGGTCACAGTCCTAATCCATGCCGTGTTATCACAGAGAGCTGGTGAGAATAGCAATAATGAGTGGAAGACTTCCTTGAATTTCACCTTTATTCTGAAGTAATTTTTTTGATCTGTGTGGTGAACTAGGCAGTGTGACTAGGTTTACATGGGCTGGTTCTGTTTTACCTGTAGTCCTGGAAACAGAGGATGAGGCAGAAGTATTCTTTGTACACATTCAGAGATCAGCTTCAGAGGGTGGCAGATCTTAAAATACAGCAATGTTCTCTGCTGAGTTCTAGACTTCTATTTATGCTATTTTGTGACACACTGTTTTTTCTTTCCAGTTCAATTAAAAGCAGACTGTAACAAAGGCTATGTCACAGTGAAGCAGGTATGTTTTTAGATGTGTGTACAGTATTTTTGATACTTACTGGGGTGATTATTGTACTTAACTCCACAAATGCTGGAAGCGATGATTCTAATCATTGGGTCTGAGGGGCCTGAAGCTGTTTTGTGATGAAGAAGAGCACGAGTGGTCCTGGGAAGGGATCTTTTATTTTTTTTTTTTTTTTAGCGTGTATGTGTGTGTGCCTCAATGGAAGGACAGCACTGCTTCCACATATGGTTAGTCTTGGACAGCCAGACTTGCAGCATCAGGGAACACTGCTGTGAATTCTTCCAGACACAACATTTGGGAGATTTTGGAGTTTTGCCCCTAAACTTGTGGATCTGCCTCCTGAGCCTTAAACTTCTGAAACTGAGATAGCCCTTCCTTCAAATTAGTTCTTATGCTAATGGATCTTGTGAAGGGCTTTTGATTTGTTGGTTGATGGAACTAAAGCTGTCGTCAGCTCTGGGAAGGGATAGGATGTGAGACAGCACTGAAGGCATTTTTACATTACTAACTAGATGGAGCAGGCCTACTCTCTCATACTTATGTATTCATGATATAATAGGAAAGCCTCTGGCTTCAGGGCTTGGGGCACATATGTGTGCCTGCAGCATCAGCATGTGTGTACAAGATATCCATGTAGTCTGCTTCCCAAGGAGTAATGTCTTCCATCAAAATGCCTCCAGAGCTCAGTAAGCACAGGGACTGCACTCATATCTGGTTAATCCAGCAAAGCTCTCTGAGACAGTTTTCCACAGAAGTCAGCCTTAGCCACAATTTCAGCACTGTATTACTGGAATCTCAGGACTGGGAATGCTTTCTGGTGGTGAACACTTGTGTGTTTTCAGTGGATGCTGTAGAATTGCTTCACAAGTGGTTTCTGTATGGCAAAGGACTCCAATGATCAGTTCTTTGATAGTATATTGGCACAGGGGATGGGAATTGTACCTGACTTGAGTGAAACTGTGGAACTGTAGACTAAAGAGATTCTAGATGAAATTTGTGCTATCAGTTATGCCTGAGACAGAGTTAAAATCTATTGGTTTATATTATCAGCTAAACTTCAGGTAACTTTTCAGTTTTTTAAGACACTCTTTTGAGGTGAAAATTATTTTATAGTTGTGTAGAGCTGTAAACTGATGCAGTAAGTCAAGGCAGGTAAAAATTGAACCTTCTTGTCCTCATTTTCTGCTAGAACGGAATAAATAATGGACTTGTTTTTGTAAAAGTGTAAGATGCAAAATGATAATAAAGGCATTAAAATACAGATAGGCTGGTGCATAAGTTGCACAAGCTGAGGCAGACAGAGAAGTTTAGCCTCTCTTGAAAGTAAAAGGCATGTGTTGTTACCATGTTTGAACAGTCTTCTGTGGTCTAGAGAAGGGTTATTACATTTGGCTTGGGAAAGGAAAAATACTAGTAAGGAGCTGATCATGGTGTGGCAGACCCTTCATGGAACTGAGGATACTTTTGTTTCTGATTTTTTTTGTTTGCTTGTTTGTTTGGTTTTTTTCCCACCCAAGAGTGGAAGTGTGTTGCATGTTTTAGTAGTGGGCTGTGCTTGGTGAGTGAGGTTGCGAGCTTGAACTCCTTTCTCTCTTGAAATGATTGAGAAGAGTGTGCTTGTGTATTTGGAGGCAAATGTGTTTGTTGATGGGACAGCATTTGGCAGAAACAGAAAACAAAATGCTGTAGAAGGGAGAAGAAATTAAAGTAATTTGAAAACAGGAATCTTTCTGGGAGCTTGGAGTGAGATAATTTGTTAAAACTGTTTTTATTTTGTTATTCTTTTTATTCTGTTATTCTTCTTATTATTTTGTTATTCTTTGTTATTAATTCATTATTCAGATATAGTTGTTACTGCAGCCATTAAATACATTGTTAATATTTTTGAGCTAAGTGCATGGGAGGTTCTACTGTAACTCTTAAGCCAACTGCTGCAGAGCTGTGGGGTTCCTGTGACATCTGCCCCGGAGGGTTGTGTGCTGGCGGCTGCTTGTGCACAACTGAGCTGTAGAGAGCTGTCTCCAGCATTGGACTTCTCTGGGTCGTCAGGGGCTAGTCAGCTTGGAAAGTGGGACAGTAAATCCAAAATGCATTTGCTTTCCAGGATAGTGATATTCCAGGGCAACTGATTCTAGTTACAATATCATGTGCTATTTCTTTTTCCTTTTTCTCCCTACCAAAGATAGGAGTCAACCCAACAAGTGTTGATCTTGTGAATATTGGCAAGGATGAAGAGGTGAAAATGAAGCCCGGCCAAGTTCTGCATATTGTGAATAAACTTTACCCCTACACAGTGCAATTTGCTGATGAGCCAGGGAAAAGTGTTGGAGAAGCAAGAGAGAAAATACAGACTGATAAGGTGCTGTGTGAGGACTCCAGTGAGAATGATGATGTAGAGCTTGTTCCCAGAAAAATAATGAAGATGGATGTGGAGGATACACGAGGTAGTTCTGCAAATCCCAAGCTAAGCAATACTGGTGTATCTCCACCTGAAGGAACTTCAAGCAAAAAGGCAAGTGTATTAGCATTAGTACTTGTGCTGTTTCTCCTGAGGTCGTCTCCTCTATCAGGGCTTTGGTGTTCTGCTTTTGCGGGTGCTGCTGGTGGGGAAGTGTCTCAGGTAAACACAGATACTCAGAGTATTCAGAGGCTGTGTGCTGAGACAAAGGCTCTGCTCCTGATATCACTCAGCTCCTGAGGAACTTACTTGGGTCCTCCTCTCACCTGAGCTGGGTGTGTGTGTGAAGGGTCTTGCTTGTAGTGAGTGAAGATATGATCTGTTGTGACTGCTGCAGTTTCTACTGGAGGGACAGTCTGCATGAGCTGTACATTTCTTTTTTCACAGTAGTTTCTGTCTAACAAATGGGAGTCGCACAGGGATACTGAGCTGGCTCTTGAGACAAAATCTGGTGTTACAAATAGTACAGTGGTTGTCTAAAAGATTGTGCACAGAGAATCGCCGCCCCTTTTTTAATTTTATTTTTTTCTCATCTTTTTTAACCCCCTCCTGCTTTGGTTATTCCTTATGGTTTACATTTCTGTGTTTACATGAATGAATGTTACGAGCCAAAATCTATTGTAAGGGAGGTTTTAGACCTGCTAACATAGACAAAAAAAAGAAAGACTGTTTAGTGCGCGTGAAACTATAACAAGGAAGTTTCTGGGAGTAAAGGCACAGAAATTAAACCCTTCAGGATAAAATTTCAGTCCTAGTCTTGAAGGGGGTTTACTACTTATTTCATTTGGGAACTTGAGATAGTTATATTGGGGCCAGATTTGTGGTGGTATAAGCAGGGAGAGAAGTGATTCATGTAGTTTCTCTGCCAGCACTAGAGTAATGTTTAAACATCTTTCTCTGTAAGAATATGACAAAGATCATAATTGGTTCTGCCTGTAAGGTGGTTATTTGTTTTTAGAAAAGGGCACTAAGAGGCACCATTTATTAGGCATTCAGTAGATGAGTAAGGAGTTGTCTGCTAGTGTTGCCTTGATCTTTTTGTGTCTTTCTTCTTTTCTGTACAAACCACTCCTTGCACAATATCAATCAATAAATAATTAAGGACATCTAAGAGTAGGGCCACACATCACAACTACTTTTTTGTTTTGTGCAGAGCAGCATATGATAGGACAGTTGATGTTTTACCCTTGTACTTCCCTTGGCCTTTGTGACCTATGAAGCAGAGGGTCTTTTAGTAAAATAATTTGTCATCAATAGTAATTAAGGACTGTGCCATAATATATGTCTGCAAATTACTACATTCAAACAGAACTAGAGCTCCCTGTTGTTAAATTTCCAACATTTGAAATACTTTACTTTTGATCTTAAAAGTATCTTGTTAAAAGTTTTCAAAAGTAGTTTTATGGGGGCAGTTGGAGCAAGTGCATTGGGATTTATAGAAAATAAATAATTCAGCTGTCATTCAGCTCTTAGTTTGCTGTTTTATACTAAAGAAAGAACTGAATGCCTTAAAACATCTGTTAAAATATTTTTTCCTTCTGTGCTTTAGGAACATTTAGGACTCTGGAGTCAGGGTCTAAAGAGCTCCATGCAAGATCCAAAAATGCAGGTGAGAGCTGTACACTTCTTTTTCACAGTAGTTTCTGTCTAACGAAGTTCAGTCACCTATCTTTCTTCCTTCAGCAGTTTACTTTAATGAGCTGATTAACCAGCAGAGTACCACATAAGGGCTGAATTGTACTTGCATCTCTCTCCATAGCAGCATTAGTTTAGGAGTCTTTATTATTTTACAGGACATTGTCTTTATTTTCTTCTCACTTTCTAACTCTGCCAGATCTGGCCGATATACTTCCAAAAAGTTGTTGCGAGAGCAGGGAAGCAGTGTGGATCTTTGTTTCCTCAGGGAATGCAACTGAAAGGGGGTGTGGCTTGGTACTAAGCGGGTAGTAGATGTTCCTGTTCTCTGGCAGTCAGCAATGCAATGCTTTGTTTCCAAGCATGATGCAGTTTCCTGGTTTCCATTGAACTCTGAACTGCAGCACCTCTGCAGCACCGGATGATAGGATGTGATCTCTGGCTCCTTCTCCTGATTTCTTTTGTCAGCAGCAGTTTCCTGGTTGGTTTCTTTTAACCTTCTGCAGATGCTGCAGACACACCTCTCTCTCTGCTTCCCTGTGGCAGCATAAGTTTTCCTTCAGCTCTCTTTTTTTTTTTTTTTTTTGTCTCCTGCCTGCTTTTGGGGAGGTGAGACAAGAAGCAGAAATGTCTAGTCTATAGACACTGTCTCATTATTGTATTCTGAGAGAGACCTGAGAGAATCTTCCCTATCCATGTATAAAAACTACTTTTATTTTTAAGTTATGGCAAATATATAGACAAGTTCTTCTGAAAACCAGGCTTTTAAACTCAACTCCTAGACAGGGAGAATGCGCTCTGTCAGTATTCTGCAGTCTGGAAGTGTAAGGCCTGAAGCTTGGGTCTATTTACCTTGGGTTTTAACTGGCTGACTGCTGCATGGTCGCTTAATGTTAGAGGTAAGTTTTTTTCCCCTTTGTACTTCACAATGAGAGTATTTGTTCAGGAGGATGAATATTACAGACCTTGTGATACTTGGTTCTTGAAATCACTGAGTAATTCCAGTTGGAAAAGATTGTTAGAGTGCACCCAGGGTGGCTGCTTGCACTCAGTTTGATTGTCCCAGCCTTTATCCATTTGAGTTGAGATAATCTGCAAGGGTCATGATCCCACAGACTCACTGGGCCCCTTCAGGTGATGAACACCCTCAGACAGAAAATAATTTCATTGAGAACTAATCCAAAGGTCAATGTTGATTTTTTTTTTTTAATTCACATCTGAAGTGTTAAACTTTGTAGAGTTTGTAGGAGAATTGGATGTTCTGTGGGAAATGCCATTGGGTTCAAATGAGTCTTTCTCCAGAGAGTGATAAAGCTATTGAAATACTTGCTTACTTTTTAAAATGTGAAACTTAAACTTCATCCATTAGGTGACATTTCATACAGCACTTACCAAGACAGTATGATAAGTTGGTTTTGAAACTGTCCTTTGAATGTTAGTACACAAATACCTATTTGTGAAGTCGTTTTAACTTTATTATTGTGGTTTTGAACTAAATTTGCAAACAGTATGACTCATATCTCTACTTTTTAATAAAATATTGAATAGATGGCAATTTGTGATGGGAGTCTGTTACAGGCCACCCAGCCAAGGAGAAGCAGCTGATGAGCTCTTGTATAAACAGATGGGGTTAATCTCTAGATCGATGCCTCTTGTTCTTGTGGGAGACTTCAATCTCCCTGACATCTGCTGGGAGTACAATAGAGCAGAAAGGAAGAAGTCTAGGAGGTTCCTGGAGTGTGTGGAAGACAACTTCCTTGCACAGCTAGTGAATAAACCAACAAGGGAAGGTGCCCTCCTGGACTTGCTGTTTGTCAACAGAGAAGGCCTTGTGGGGGATGTGGCAGTAGGGGGACACCTAGTACTAAGTGATCACAAGATGATAGGGTTTTCTGTTCTAGGTGAAGTGAAGAGGGTGGTTATCAGGACAGTAGCATTAAATTTCCAGAGGGCAGACTCTGAACTCTCCAGAAGGCTGGTTGGCAAAGTCTCCTGGGAGACAGTACTTGAGGGCAAGGGAGCCCATGAGGGCTGGGAGCTCTTCAAAAAGGAGATCCTAGCAGCTCAGGAGAAAGCCATCCCTGTGTTCCGGAAAAAAAGCCAGCAGGGGAAAAAAAACAGCTTGATTGAGTAGAGAGATCTCAAGTGACATTAGGAAGAAGAGGAATATTTATAGGCTCTGGAAGAGGGGACAGACCACTTGGGTGGACTACAGGAGGGAAGTGAGGTTGTGTAGGGAAAAAATCAGAGGGGCTAAAGATGAACTAGAAATCAGGTTGGCAAAGTCCATGAAAGATAATAAAAATCTTTCTATAAATATATAAATAATAAAAGGAGAACTAGGGAGACCATACAGTCCCTTTTGGACACAGAGGGAACAACAGTGACAGGGGATGAGGAGAAGGCTGAGGTACTTAATGCCTTCTTTGCTTCAGTCTTTAATTGTAAAGAGAGCTGTTCCCTCTGTGTAGAAACCCCGGAACTAGAGGAGCAATATGAGGCTCCCATGCTCCAAGAACAGATTTGCTTGCCCAACTGGACACCCACAAGTCTATGTGGCCAGACGGGATTCACCCTAGGGTATTGAAGGAGCTGGCGGATATATTGGCCAAACCTCTTTCCATCATCTTCCAGTAGTCCTGGAAGACTGGGGAGGTTCCACTGGACTGGAGGTTGCTGATGTAGTGCCCATCTACAAGAAGGGTCACAGGGAGGATCCGGGGAACTCCAGGCCAGTCAGTCTGACCTCAGTGCCAGGGAAAGTCATGGAACAGGTGATCTTGAGTGCTATCATGAAGCACATACAAGAGAACCGGGTGATCAGGTCCAGCCAACATGGGTTCACAAAAGACAGGTCCTGTCAAACTAACCTGATCGCTGTCTATGACGAAGTGACTTGGCTGCTGGATGAGGGAAAGGCTGTGGATATGGTCTTTCTGGACTTCAGTCAAGCCTTTGACACAGTTTCTCACAGCATTCTGCTATGGAAACTGTCAGCCTCTGGCCTGGACAGGCGCACACTCTCCTGGGTAGAAAACTGGCTGGGTGGCCGGGCCCAGAGAGTGGTGGTAAATGGTGTTAAGTCCAGCTGGAGGCCAGTGACAAGTGGGGTTCCCCAGGGCTCAGTGCTGGGTCCAGCCCTGTTCAGTGTCTTCATCAATGACCTGGATGAAGGCATTGAGGGTATCCTTAGCAAGTTTGCAGATGACACAAAGCTGAATGGAAGTGTCGATCTGCTGGAGGGTAGGGAGGCTCTGCAAAGGAATCTAAACAGGCTGGACTGCTGGGCTGAGTCCAATGGCATGAGGTTTAACACGGCCAAATGCCGGGTCCTGCACTTGGGAAACAACAACCCTGTGCAGAGCTACAGACTGGGAGAAGTCTGTCTAGAAAGCTGCCAGGAGGAGAGGGACCTGGGGGTGTTGGTTGACAGCCAACTGAACATGAGCCAGCAGTGTGCCCAGGTGGCCAAGAAGGCCAATGGCATCCTGGCTTGTATCAGAAATGGTGTGACCAGCAGGTCCAGGGGTGTTATTCTCCCTCTACTCTGCACTGGTGAGACCACTCCTTGAATCCTGTGTTCAGTTGTGGGCCCTTCACCACAAGAAGGATGTTGAGGCTCTGGAGTGAGTCCAGAGAAGAGCAACAAAGCTGGTGAAGGGGCTGGAGAACAGGCCCTATGAGGAGTGGCTGAGAGAGCTGGGGTTGTTTAACCTAAAGAAGAGTAGGCTGAGAGGAGACCTCATTGCTCTCTACAACTACCTGAAAGGAGGTTGTAGAGAGGAGGGATCTGGCCTCTTCTCCCAAATGACAGGGGACAGGACTAGAGGGAATGGCCTCAAGGTCTGCTGGGGGAGATTTAGGCTAGAGATTAGGAGGAAGTTTTTCACAGAAAGGGTCATTGGGCATTGGAATAAGCTGCCCAGGGAGGTGGTTGATTCACCTTCCCTGGAGGTGTTTAAGGCATGGGTAGATGAGGTCCTGAGGGACATGGTTTAGTGTTTGATAGGAATGGTTGGACTTGATGATCCTGGGGGTCCCTTCCAACCTGGTGATTCTATGATTCTATGATTTCTTTCTTCTGAAAACACTTGATCATCATTCCATTCCCACTTGCTGCACATGCAGACACTAATTGTATTATATAAAAATATGACTGCATCAACCAGTCTTGCTCCTGTAAGAATCAGTCCTATGATTTGTGTGCTGATAAAATTTTAATCTTCCTTCCTGTAGAGCAAGACTGTTTGACTCTGTATGTAAACATATGAGAATAATTAGTAAAGATGACAAAGTTATGATTCACCTCTCACCAATAGGTGCACAATGAAGAGATCAGAGACGCAGCATAGTTTCTGCTTCAGAGCTTGAGAGATTTTTTTATCCCCAGGGCCAGGTTGTCCCTCCTGTTTTCTATTTGCTTTGCTACCATTTCTCTTGATCAGCTACATCAAATTGTTGCAGAAGGCAAGCCAAAATTAAAATGAAGAACAGCATGATAGACATGAATCTGTTCTTATGGTGAATGATCTTGCAAAGGAGCATGTATTAACAACAGAAGAAGGGCCAAGGAGAATCTCCATCCTTTACTGGATGCAGGGAGGACAGTAGTGGCAAAGGATGAGGATGAGTCTGAGGTACTTAATGCCTTCTCTGCCTCAGTCTTTAATAGTAAGGTAGGCTTTTCTCTGGGTACTAAGCCTCCTGAGCCAGAGGACAGGAAGGGAGAGGAGAACAAAGCTCCCGTGATCCATGAGGAAATGGTTAGAGACGTGCTTGGCCAATTAGACATTCACAAGTCTATGGGGCTGGATGAGATCCACACAGAGGTATAGAGGGAGCTGGTAGAGATGTTCACTAAACCCCTTTCCATGATCTACTAGCAGTTCTGGCTGACTGGGAAAATTCCACTTGACTGGAGGCTGGCAAATGTGATGCCCATTTACAACAAAGATTAAAGGGAGGATCCAGGGAACCACAGACCTATCAGTCTGACCTCAGTGCCAGGGAAGGTCATGGAGCATATCATCTTGGGGGCAATCTTGCAGCACATACAGGACAACTGGGTGATCAGGCCCAGTCAAAATGGGTTTATGAAAGACCGATCCTGCCAAACTAACCTACCTTCTATGACAAGGTGACTAGCTTGATGGATGAAGGAAAGGCTGTGGATGTAGTGTACCTGGACTTCAGTAAAACCTTTGATGCTATTTTCCACAGTGTTCTACTTGAAAAACTGGCTGCTATTTGCCTGGGCAGGCGCACCCTCTGCCTTGTTAAAAACTATCTTGATGCCCAGGTCCAAAGAACTGTGATAAATGGAGCTAAATCCAGCTGGAGGCCAGTCACAAAATGGTGTTCCCCAGGGCTCCATGATGGGTCCAGTCCCGTTCTATGTATTTATTGATGACCTGGATGAAGGGATTGAATGTACCCTTAGAAGGTTTGGGGGTTACACAAAGCTGGAAGTGTTGATCTGCTGGAGGATAGGGAGGCTTTACAGAGGAATCTGAACAGGCTGGATTGATGGGCTGAGGCCAACAGGATGAAGTTTAACAAGGGCAGGGGGCGAGTCCTGCACTTGGGACACAACAACCCCATGCAGAGCTACAGGCTTGAGGAAGAGTGGCTAGAAAGCTGCCTGGAGAAGGACCTGGGGGTGTTGGTTGACAGCAACTAAACATGAGCCAGCAGTGTGCCCAGGTGGCCAAGAAGGCCAATGGCATCCTGGCTTGTATCAGAAATAGCGTGTCCAGCAGGTCCAGGGATGTTATTCTCCCTCTGTACTCTGCACTGGTGAGACCACTCCTTGAATCCTGTGTTCAGTTCTGGGTCCCTCGCCACAAGAAGGATGTTGAGGCTCTGGAGTGAGTCCAGAGAAGAGCAACGAAGCTGGTGAAGGGGCTGGAGAACAAGCCTTACTAAGAGCAGCTGAGGGAGCTGGGTTTGTTTAGCCTGGATAAGAGAAGGCTGAGGGGAGACATCACCATCTACAACTGCCTGAAAGAAGGTTGTAGCAGGGTGACTTTTGGTCTCTTCTACCAAATAATAGGTGATATGATGAGAGGGAACAGCCTCAACTTTCACCAGGAGTGGTTCAGATTAAACAACAGGAAAAAATTCTTCACTGAAAAGGTTATCAGGCACTGGCAGAGGCTGCCCAGGAAGGTAGTTGAGTGACCATCCCTCGAGGTCTTTAAAAGGGGGGTAGATGAAGTGCTTAGGAGTAGTGTTCAGTAGTGGACAGGGATGGTTGGACTCAGTTTCAAAGGTTTTTCCCAACCTAGCAATTCTATGATTGTGTGATTCCATGTTGGTTAGTGTGATTTGAAAGAGATTGGACTTGAAAATTCTTTTTTGTCTTTATAAAGCTGGTGGATGTCTGCAGCACTGAGCACGCTGTTGTAGCACCTCTGAGACTTGTGTTTTGCTCCAGAGATCTGTAAAGGATAAGGCAGTCCAGTGCATTCCTACATGTTCTATACTGAGTAGGGTGCTGTGATTTTCGTTTCAGAGACTACAAGCTTGTATGTAGCCTGATGTTTCCTAAACCTCACTGGTGTCTGAGTCCAGGTGATTTTCAAGATTTTCCACCTTTAGCAACGGTTTAACTTACTGTTGTATTAGAATAGAAAGGTTTTCTTTAAAAGTGGATCAGAGGGATGCTGGAACATCTCTCTGTAGCTACCTGATGCATAGTGTGGAAGAGCGTGCATATCCTGGACCTACTTAGTTCCAGTAAAAGTCCTTGAAGTGGAATGCTGTGCTGTTTGATATTTTTTCCCATCTAGTAATCTTCCTGGCTTTCTTCCTGGCAGTCTTAGTTGCCCTAGCAACATATAAGAATGCTTAGAGACTTATGCAACCACAATAGAATGCGTAGATTTGGAACATCTCAAAATATACTAAACGTAGCGCTTATAGGAATAAGACATTTAACTTTCAAGCAGTAAATAATGTAGTTATTTGTTTTTCAAGGTTTACAAAGATGAAAAGACGGTAGTCATCAAGGATAAATATCCCAAAGCACGTTACCACTGGCTTATCTTACCATGGGACCCCATTTCAAGCCTGAAGTCGGTCACCAGGGACCATATTGAACTGCTGGAACACATGCATGCAGTTGGCCAAAAAATGATTGGACAGTGCCCTGAGAGAGAGAGTCTGGAGTTCAGACTGGGTTACCATGCTATCCCCAGTATGAGGTAAGGCCTAGATCAGTCATCAGGTGAAGACTCTGTTCTTCTGCTTATACAGATCTGATGTTGCTAAAGAACAACTGATCCTCCTAACCACTACCAGCACTTTGGTGTCCAGGTCCTTTGGATGCAGCTGTGTACATGCTGCTGCATGCGTGCCAGTGGGCTCAGTGAGTGTCTTAGGCCCGAAGGTAAGTGCTTCCTCACTTCTCCTAGCAGACATCTCTAGCTGGGGCTGCGATGTGGCTGTGGTATGGTCCCAGTGGAAGAGGATGCATGGCTGATGGCCAAGTGCTAGGCCATCCCACAGCATCCACCCAGGATCAGGGAGTGGCTCTTAAGCCTATCAAAGTTCTGCCTGATACTGAGTGAGGATTCAAATCTTGCGTATCAATAGGTCCAGATGTTGCAGTGTCCAGACACATGTGGGTTTTACAGTCAGTGTTCGTAAGTTGTTCTCTAGTTCTTTGATGAAGCTTTGAGTCACTGATCAAGTCCCATTCAGTTTAGACCTTAGGTTTGTTAAAATTATTGGCTGTGTTTCTGTAATCTAGCAGGAATACAGGCTGTTATTAGGGCCCAGTAGAAAAACAGCCAAGGTCACTAGTCTGCATAAAGTAAAACGCTTGGCTTCAGGCAGTGCTTCCAGAACAGACTGGGTTTCTTCTGTCACAGGCCTGTAGGTCAAAAAGAGTAAGAATGACCCATTAAGGTTGGCAGTTTGACTGCTGAATCATGTTTGGAACTGATAGCACTGCAAAAAAACATTGAACATTAACTGTTTTCTTCTATTTCACATAATATATTTTTTTTCCAGTCAGCTACATCTGCATGTAATCAGCCAGGAGTTTGATTCTCCAGCCCTGAAAACCAAAAAGCACTGGAACTCTTTTACTACAGACTACTTCCTAAACTCTCAAGGTAATGACTAGAAAAACAATTTAACAACATGTAATCCTGCCTGTGGGCTCTGGCTTTGGGCTTTTTCTCCCAAACACGTAAGCCTTAAATTCTGTTGTAATAAGTGAAAGGTTTTATGTAAATTCAGATACTGGGGAATAGAACTAACTAAAAGTCAACTGAAAATTTTGACTAGTTTGAATTAGAATGCAGTGATGACTTGCTGTGCATGCAGAGCAGTGCACAGCACTGCCACAGAGTTGCATGTTTTGCGACGCTACATGGTCCAAATACCTCTGGTATTTTTTTTTTCAGATGTTATCGAGATGGTAAAAAGCAAGGGAAAAGTTATTGTGAAAGATAATGTCTCTGAACTTCTCAAACTGCCCCTCAGATGCCATCGTTGCAAGCAACAGCTGTCCACTGTCCCACAGTTAAAGGATCATCTCAGAAAACACTGGCCAAAATGACTGCAAAAAAATCCTCTTGCAACCCATCTTCAGCTTTCAGGTTAAAATAAAGACCTCAAAATGTTAGTGGACATATGTCTTTTTTGTTAACTGCAATAATTGTGATATGGAACAACTGCTACTTATGGGTTACATGCTGCGTAGGAACAGCAGCATACTTATTGTCATAGGTTAGAAAAAAAACCCTAACCATAAAAATGAAGTGACTTCTGAAATGGAAGGTGTGTTTGCAGCTTTGTTGGGTACTGTTACAATAGTCTGTGTGTGAATTGAAGTCTGGGAGAAGTGTTGTGTTTGGTTGAAAGGATTTATTTTAATTCAGAAGCTGAAGAATTGAGCCAAGATCTAGGTTTCTACTGAAAAAAGAAAGAAACAATGATTTAGAGATATTCCTCTTGATGGCTTCTGCCTGTCACTCAAGTTTCTCTTAAGTGATGATGTTGCAGAGGCTGATGTGGCTGACAGCAAAACTGTCAAAGGAACATACAAGGCCGTATAGGAAGGAACATCAGCTCCAGCCTCCTAGTTTCTCTCTGACAGAACAGGGCTTCAAGGTTTCAATGCTACTAAAATTCCACTTAGCTTTGGAGCAGGCATTACCTTTCACCAGGGTGCCACTGTAGTCACTGCTTAGGCTCCAGGAGGAGCATTCTCTCCCCTTACATATACAAGGATAATTCACTAATATATATAAATAAAAATCATAGAATCCCTAGGGTAGAAAGGACCCACTGGATCATTGAGTCCAACCATTCCTACCAATCACTAAACCATGCCCCTCAGCACCTCATCCACCCATCCCTTAAACACCTCCAGGGAACTCAACCACCTGCCTGGGCAGCTTCTGCCAGTGCCCAATGACTCTTTCCATGAATTACTTTTTTTCCTGATAAATACATGTATAATACACAATGGGCAGCTTTACTGCTCTGCAGAGTAGTAAATTATCATGGCATGCCGTTGCTTGGCTGCATGTATTGAGGTGGTTTAGTGCTGCCATTTCTCCACACCAGAGCTTTGCTAAGCCTTTGTCATTCAATTATCATCAAGATTTGAACTTCTAGATAGGCAGTAGAGCAGCAGTAGTAATCTGTTCCTCCATCCAGAACTGATTTATAGGGTTCAGTTTCATTCTGAGCCCATCTTTATCTTAAGTACATGCCCTCTGGGTGAACTGGCTTTTAGTAAATAGCAGACAGAGCTTTTATTATGCAAGGAAAATGCTGTGTGCTCTTGATAAGGTATTCTGTGAGCAGAGGGTGTCCTCTTCTTTCATGCCCTTGTGCAGCAGCACGTTATTTACATGCCTGGTTTCAACCACCAGTCACACTTAGGTGTTTCCTGACACTACTATTATTATGGCTTAATTTAGAAAGCAAAACTTTTTTTTAAAAAAGGAAACACTTACAAAAGCAGATCTGAAAGATGGTTTCTCTATTTCATCTTGGACCATGTTCTGCCACCATTTTGAAGACTTAGATCCAGGAAAACACTCCTACCCTCTGCAGCCTTTCATGTTTTGCTGTCTTATGGCTCTACTCTTGGAGCTCTTTCCAGTGTAGTCACAGTACCTGACAACAGGCTTACTTCATCCCTGTGTGGCCCAGAACAGGCTACATGGAGCAGCTGAAAGCAAGACCACTCCAATGCTTTGTGCAACACTGACAAAGGGTTTTTTTACCACTCTAACCATGCCAGCCAGCACAGCACAGCTGATGCCCACACAGCCATCCCAAATAGAATCCTGTATCACAAAACCAGTGATGTATAGCACTAGACACACACTAATGCTGTGCAATAAAAACACAGCCCACTGCTGTGTCATTACATGCCTCCAACAGACAGGAAGTGCCTTGTTTGCGATGGCATTTTTCCACAGTACTTAACTGAAATGGCTTGCATTGAACACAGCAGCTGCCAGGCCAAAAATAACTGAGGGAGAGGGGTGCTGCCACCGCTGAAGTGCTTTCAGTGTCTCCTGCAGAGCCTGTCCCTTCTCTGCTCCTAGGTCTGCTGCTGTTATTCTCCCGTCAGATGATGGAAGAATAAGGTAAAACATTCAGGTATAAGCTTAGACTATCAGCTGAAACAGTCCTGCAATAGCACAATGCAGAGTCAGGGTACAGCTGCTGATCTGTCAAACTCAAATAACTAGGGTAGAACTCCCCAGTAGTACAGCCACTGACACCACCCACCCCAGCCCTCCCCCATTTTTATTCATGTTGTCCTCCACCCAAGATCTCCCTGGTGTGAAGGGGTACACTTCCAGGACAGAAATGGCTGCTGGTTCCACAGGGTGCACTCTGATGCAACACAGTGATTCTGATGAAAATCTAGTACTAGCAACACCCAGCTGCAACAGAGAAAACACAACTCGTTTGTTTGGCAACCACAACAATTTGTTATTAGTACAGACTTACTAGTGAAATCTCATAAGCAGGCCCAACAGCTTAAAATCTTATCTGTCATCATGGCAGGTACCATCCATGGGAGGGAGTGATGGCCAACAAAACAGCCTATTCAGCACTGGTGGGGTTGTCTCCTCCAGAGGGAGGGAACAGTGGTGGGATTCAACCAGTAGCATTCAGAGCCACACGCTCTTAACACTTGTCAGCCTCACAAACCACCTCTGCAGTGGATGAGAGTAGCCATCGCCATCAGCATGAGACCACACAGATCACTGCACAGTTCACCAGGTGGACGGACCTCTCACTTGGACAGGCCTAAGAACAAAGCATCAGAAACACCAGGGCAGCTGTGGTTTCTGTAAAGCTGTAATGAAATTACATTTAAAGTTATAGTTCAGAGTCCATTGGAAATCCTTGGCTTTTAGTTATTGGAGAAGATGCAGTTTCCATTGTAGATTTTTATTAAGTTTTGGTGGAATAAGCAATTCTGGATCTGAAAGGCAAACAGGACAAGTGTCAGAACAGAGGGTAACAGCAATATGGTTTCCTCGGGAATTGTCAACTACTTAGTCTGCTTTTCTTTACATCAAAGGACAGAGAATTCTGTGACATACAGCGTCTCCCCATAACAACTGATCACCAGCCTGCACAGAAGAATGCGCCCAGCAGAACTGGTTACAGAAATTAGTCTTTGGGGCAAGTTAAGTCCCCTCTCCATTAAGTGTTATCTTTCAGAACAAGGAGGCTGTTGCCTTAATGACAGAAAGCAGAACACCACTCATACACCAGTAACTGGGATGTCATGCACAACAGCCAGGCTGCATCTAGTGGTTTATTAGATGATTTCTCCAGGCAATTCCAGGACTACTGGGGAAGAGGAATGACAGAGGGGAAGTGGGACCAGCCCTTGACAGGTCTCTCAGCCCTAAGTTTGCATTAGCTGCAAGAACTTAAAGATGGCAAAGGACCAGGGCAGACCATAGCCTGGACTGGTCAAGAGCCTGGCCAGACGAAAATTCAGATGTTACAAGCAGAATTATCTGATACTTTTCCTAAGGAATTAGACTTCCTGTTCCCTCACTAGAAATGGATACAACACATACAGAAAGCCAGGTGCACAATTCAGAGAAATTTTAGCACAGGACTTCAGGACAAGTAAAACCTTAAGAAGTCTGCTCACTTGCCACAAGTTGGGAAGGTACAACATAAAAAAACCCCAAACCACCAAAACAGAAACTCCTAAAACTGAAGAAATTTACAAGCCTTGGCAAGAAACAGTGCCTAGAGAACCTCAAAGGCCACTGACCTCACTGACATTTGACATGCATACCCAAATCAGTGTCTCAACTAACCTTGTACAACAGGAGTCATCATCCTCTTCTGCTGATAGGCAGCCATAATGCTGTTTGCAGTTGAATTTGGTCCTAGAACCTGTATGAAGAAGCAATACACATGTTCCAACCAGCACAAAGCAAGGCTAAGAGCAGAGATACCTGCAAAGAAAATTTAAATCTCCAAAAGCAGCAGCAGCTGCCTGCAGGAGACCTCACAGTACAAAGTAACCAGGTAGATGCGATCAAAGTCAAGTAATATTTCAGAAAACTTAACAGGTCAAAGGGAGAACTCCTTTCAGACAGCTACCTAGGACACAGAACCCTTATCACAGCATCTACTCTTCACAGCACTGTGAATGTCATGACTTGCTGTGACTACTTTGATTACAGTGCCAGCAATATTTAAAGTTCATTTGAGAGTCTCAGCTCCTTGATACAGAGTTTTAAACTGCCCTTACAAATCTTGCTAATCAGTAGTTAGCGAGAAGATACTGGGGAATATCTTGTGTTCACCATAAATGTTCAGAAATCACTTATTAGAAATACAGGCTTTTACTTTGGGAGGGAACTAAGTGCAATCCTTATGATTTCCTCATTCTGCATTAAGCTGAGGCTTAGCAGCCTGACATAATTCACCCTTGTTTTTGCCATATGCTCCTTATGATATACTGGTTCAGACTGAACTGTCTAGTATGGTAGCAACAGCGGGCTGGACAATCACTGTACCATACACAAAAGCTATGCTGACACTTTAACCATCAGGCCTGAAAAAGAAAACAGCGTTCTTATGTTCTACAAATTCCTTAAGAAAGAGGTTACGAACAGAAGTCACTACTAGGACAAAGTAACACAAACCACATGAAACCTCATCATGCCCAATGCAGCATTCTGTGCAAGTGACACAGCAAGCTATAGCTGTTGAACACATCCAGACTGTACTGACTTAGCAGGTATTGCACAGAATATCTATTTGGCTTCTACATAAAAAAAGCAGATCTGGAAAGCCAAGGAAGGATTCCAGACTCTTCATTGGAGAATGCAAAATACTGCTGAATACTTAGTGTTGTACAGCAGATGTGATGGGTATTGCAGATGAGCACAGACCGGGTTGACAGAGCTCTGCTGCAGGACTGGACTCCAGATTTCTGGGATTGAGGTCTCCATCAACTGCAAAACCTCCTCCAGGACTTGCTGCAACACCCTAGCTTGCTCATCATAACCAAACAGCACGAGCTGCTTCAGAAGGATGTGTATGTCTCCTGCAGGAGGGAAAAGACACACAAGCAACAGCAATTAACATTGGTATACTAAATAAACAGCTGTATTTCTCTGGTATTGGGGCACAGAAAGAAGTAGCAAATCAGAACTGGATCTGTCCCTATACAGCCTCTACAGTATAGAAGTATAAACATCAAGCTTGTCAATGGCACTGACAATGCCTCACTTCTCTGCTCCCTAAGTTCAAATAAGGAAAGTTCACACTACTATGTGTTCTTCCAGGCACACAGGCAGGTAACTAAATCAAGGTCCAACTCAGATGGTCTTATTGACCAGGCAGCTTCTTTCCCCAGCATACTTATCAAGAGTGGACACACTGACTCTAATTGTCCTCACAAGCTGTAGAGCATATTAAGATCAACTCTCCTACCCTTCACAGTCTCAACAGCATGAACATTCTCTCCCAGAGCTTCCAGAAGGGCTGTATCTTCAAAAGGACTCCCCTCCTTCAAGCTGTATCTCTTGCGTTCAGCCTTGCGTCGGTTCTTTGAAGATCTCCTGAAAAGGATGCTGCTTAACTATAGTGTAACAGGATTAGCTGTAACAGGGCAAGTCTGAAGGAACACAAAGTGTGGATGAAACTTGTTACTCTAATCCTTACTCTATCCAGGGAGAGGGGACTACAGGTAAGTCTATGTATCTTTGTGTCAATGTTTCAATATTACTCAACAACTTCTCATTGCGGTCTGAAACACAAGTCAGTAGTTAGGCTGCTCCTGTACCACAAAAAGGACTGCTCTGTGCTCCAGCAAGGTTAAAGCATTGCTTTAAGCCCAAAGGAGAGTAAATTGTTCGGCAGTAGTTACTATTAGGCAAAGCTGAGCTTCACTTAGAACAATTTATTGTACATTTTGATCTGTGCTGTCTCACAGAATCACAGAATGCTTTGGGTTGGAAGGGACCTCTGGAGATCGTCTAGTCCAACACCTCTGCTAAGGCAGGTTCACCTACAGCAGGTTGCACAAGAATGTGTCCAGGTGGGTTTGTAATATCTCCAGAGAAGGAGACTCCACAACTTCTCTGGGCTGCCTGTTCCAGTGCTCCATCATCTGCACAGTAAGGAATGTTAAGGTGGAACTTCCTGTGTTCTAGTTTGTGTCTGTTGCCCTTGTCCTGTTGCTGGGCACCATTTAGAAGAGTGTGATGACATCCTCCTAACATGCCAACTTTAAGGCACTTGTAAGCATAGATGAGAACCCCTCTTGGTTTTCTCCAGGCTAAAGAGACTGAGCTCACTCAGCCTGTCCTTGTGAGAAATACTCATGTCCCCTGATCTCCACAAGCTGTGCGCTAATGCAGCTCAGCTCCTCCCATTACCACAGGAAAGCCCCTTTGAATCACAGGCTGGTACTGGTCGCACAGTGTCTCTGAATGATCAGTACTCTGTCACAGGTATGCTGAACACTATGGTTGCATTCTCTTCTTATATGGGCCACATAAAGTGAGACCAGAAATCTGCCCTTTTCTTACAACTGTATTTTTCCACCTTTCAGCTAGGGAATTCAGAAGCAATCCCACAGACTACAATGGCCACCCCGTGCTGCAGCTCACATTCTTAAGAGCAGTAAAAGCAACACAGATGCTCACTGTGGGAAGATATCGGTATGAGATTCAGTAGCAATCCCGACCCATCAAGTGCAAATGTGCACAAGCTGTTAATGTTTGAGCAGCTCTGCCCACATTTAGTGTCAAGCTTCTTACAGCCAGCTACTCTGGCAACATGTCCAACACTCACAGAGCCAGCTCTGGCCCAGAGTCTGTGTTCACCACTCCTCTGCTGGACATTCAGTTCCTGTTGCACTAGTAGCTTCTGGCATTTTCTGCTCTTTTCCTCCCTCACAGTAAGAGTTAAAATAACCACAAAATGCCTGTAATTAAAGCAGCTTCAAGGCATGCACAGCTGTGAGGTGGAGCATGCCAAGCATGAGCAAGCTGCCCTCACACATGCCAACGCCAGGGCAGCCACTACCTAGATTGGAGGCAGATACCTACGCTGATATTCTTGAATTGCTGTGTGAATATTTGCTGTTCGTGTCGCTGGCTGTCACAATACTACTGGTTTCAGAGAAAAGATCCAATTCTGGGCAATGTGGCACTTCAAAATCTGCAAAATATGTTAACAACTGTCACTGTATGGGAAAAGGTCACAGTTATTCCAAGCTTCCCCTCTGGGTAGTCTATGCAGCATGTCAGAGAAGTAGCTTAGGCAGGTTCATTCTACCTGACAGCATTTCAATTCCGCACAGCCAGCACTCAAGAAACAGCAATTATGAGAACACCATTGCCTCTCTGCCCTAGTGAGGATTGTGATACTGTGATTGTGAGCACACGGGGATTCCAATCTCAGTGCAGCAAATCTGGACCAGGACAAAGCATTCCACTTTCAGAAAACTTCCCTATGTGAGCTGGCAGGTGAATGCAAATGGGTCTAGTAGGTACTCAGCAAAAAGACATGCTGAGTACAACCTGACCAAGCAAAGCTGGCACTGCAGAGACAATGCTGTGTTGTTTTGAAGAGCTTTCAGGTGTATTCTAATCCCATGAAAGCTCTATCACAGATAGCACTGACAATAAATCTGTCTTTGCAGAATGAGCAAGGTCAAACAATCACAGCCCAATTATAGTGTGAGGAGGGGGTGAGAAGAATGCTTTCTATTGTTGTAGATAGTACTGGAGCTAGAAGAGAGCCCAGCTCCACCAGGGCAAATGGAAACCACAAAGGAAAAGAGGATCACAGTTATTTATGCAGGAGAAAGTCATTATGCACTTCAATACCAACCCTGAATGCTCTCAAAAGCCTTTTCCTTTAGCTCTCGGACCACTTGCAGGCGACTCTTATGGCGAACAAAAGCTGTTTTCTGAGAATCTAGGAACATCAGCTGACTTTTCTGAGCTGCTCAATAAGAAAATCAGAACATGAACATTTGTGCACGAGAACAAGAAAAGCATTTGTTACACCTGAAGAAGCAGAGTCCTTCAAAAGGCTCAGAAAGCACACAAAAGGATTCAAGTAGGACACTGAAAGCTTATAATACAGGAGCCCACCAAATAAAATGCACCTGGATGCAGAGTGAATTAACCTGCCAGACAAGCACTTTCTAGAACAAGAGTCTGTTTCTGACACAAGAGGAGCAAAAAGCTCTATGGCGAAACCTCTTCACATTAACTAAGCTTGAATTAAAAAAAAAAAATCCCTCAACTCATAAAGCTCAATGCACATAGCATGAAAAGGATAAACATCCAATAGTAATCAACCATCCTTCCTGGACAGAAGGGGGGATATAGCCAAACTATAGTTTTCAGAAAATACACATAAAAGCTGATAAGACAGCCAGCCATTTTCTTAGTCCATAGCTCCACTGTCACATGTGCTTTGGAACAAGAACTGTCCTGCTTGCTCATAAATATGCAGACACAGACCCCCTCACAGTATGTCACTGTGAGGTCTGGAAAAGCTCAAAAGGAGCTTGACTGAAGTAAAAAGTGCCCATGACACTGCAGAGCTTCAGGCTGCCAGAAAGCCAACTGCAGCTAAATGACAGCATCAATTATGCAGAATCAAAGCAATCTTCCATACAGCTTCCAGTACTAGAGTGCCTGCCCACAGACCCAGTAAAGACCTTCTTCAGCTTCTACAGCACAGAGAAGTATCTGATTCTTGCAGGGATTCACCTTCCAGAATAGCAGGTTTGAAGTTTGTCTCCAAGATATCCAGTCTACCATACTTGTGAATCTGGATCAGGGAAAGGAAACAAAGTATAATTTAGGGATTCATCTGAGATACCATCTCTCTGTTCTTGTACTCTAAATAAATATTCCACTCTGGTTCTTGTGTTCTGAAACGTCTTACCAGTCTTAAAGCCTCTTCCCAGAGACTCCCCTCTAAGAGCAGGAGAACGGCCCCTTCATAATCCTAGAAAGAAAGAGCAATCACATACTGCTACTGATGCTAGTAATGTACATTCAAGCACTACCTATTTTAATGCACATTTCTATGCAACAGTATCACAGATAGGGCAGGAAAACACTGCTGCACCAGATACTTTGATGTGCTGACATTAAAAAAACCTCAAATTATCTTACTTTTCTCATGCTGAGGGGAAATCCCTCTTCAACTCTGTCTTCCTTACTCTGGCTCTCATGCTTCTGCTTTCCAGGACAAGAGCTTTTCATACCAAACAGAGGCAGCTTCATGAGAGGAAAAATTCAGGGACACAGCATTCATCCTCAACCTGCTCACTGCATCACCTGGACCTGCTCTGCCCTCCCCAAGATAGGTCACAGCTGTCAGCTTGCATGGAGTCACATGTGACCCAGGAGAATGAAAAAACACAAAGATGGTTTCTCTCTGACAGATGATATTACTGGGGCACAGACAGGAGGGTGATTACATTACCTGAGCATACTGCTCCAGCAGTATGGCTGCCTCTGCATGCTTCCTCTGTTCAACTAGTTTCCCTATAAGAGAACGTGGAGTTTAACTTTTCAGAAGCAGCTAGATTTTATGCCACAAAAGTACAAGACAAGAGGAAAACCCCACTCATTGAGGCACTTTCTGCCTCTTCACACACTTACTCAACCTGCCTGATGCAAAAAATTCATTAACTTGCAACACCATTAGGCAGCTGCTTGTGAAACCACATCTGCATGTCCCTCAAGGCCAGATGGAGAACTTTTTTACCCCCACTTGAGACAAAAATACTGAACAGACTCTAAAGTGGAGGGGGCCAGGATTTAAAAAGGAAATCTCTCCTGAAAGCTTCAGTGTATTGCAGCCTTTCTGTCTGCAGGGAGCACTTTGCTGTCTGCTCTCTGTGGTATGATAGCAACTGCCAAGCTTGCAGGATTCAGGGCTTCTAGAGCCCTGAAAGTCAGAATCAGTTTTGGCACCAGCTACTATGCTAGGATGAAAAGTAAACACCAAAACACCAGGAGAAAAGAAACCCAGAAACCATAAAATTATCCAAGGAAAGCAATCTCATCCAAGACACCTTGTATCTCCTCAGTTTGCTAAACTGCAGTTCTGATTTCAGAAATGCAAAAGAAAAAGTACGAAAGGTGAGTCATAAAGAATCCAAAACACACGACAGAAAAAGAAGATACTGGAATATCAAACTCTGGAAGACTACACTCCCAGGAGCCATATTCCCACTGGATAAGTGGGCCTTTCATAAACTCTGCCTCTGAGTAAGAGTGAAATTTGGGTGATGTTCCATTTCTCATGTTGAAACATGTGCCAGGTCCACTACATATCTCATGCATGCAGTATGATAGGTTCTAGTGAACACAAATTCTGAGACCAGGTATGTCTTTTTCATGCAGAAGAACAGCACACAGCTTTATAGGTACCAGTTAGTTCTAAGTAAAGCTAGGTCCAAGCCAGGAAATCACATGAAGACTTAGCTTTGAATTATCCAATAGCCTTTAAGATCTCTGACTAAGCACACTACTGAGGTCAATGACGTCTAGAGGCCTCAGTCATGCTGGACACTTCAAAGAATCTTCACCCCATGAAGTTAACCAGGGAGGCAGTTTGGAACAGTGGTTTAGCAACAAGTTGCAAGGAAAATGTGCAAGAAGCAATCAGCATGGGGTAGCTGAGGCAATAGCTAGCTTGGCAACTCCTGGGTGGCTATCAGCTCAGTGCCAACCCCTTCTGGTTCCTTTGAGAAACAAAGGTGATGTGCCATCCCACAAACATTTGATAAACATGAGATCTTTGTCTAACTTTAAGAAAAATGCTGCTAAGGACTGAGGTTTTCATTGAGTTTTACCAAAAATCAAAACGAACCAATAATAACGGCAGACAGTTTTGCCCTGCACACTTCCATCTCCTCAAGGCATACCTGCCATGCTTTGTGCCAGGCTGGACAGCTTATCTTTTGTGTAACCAAGCTGTGACGCCATGCACAGGGCTTGCTGCCAGCTGCCACTGTTCTGGAAAGCATCAAGAGCCTTTGCAAAGATGCTAGCGCGAGCAAATATTAACGCAGCCTGTTCATACAGCTGCTTCTGAATCAAGTACTCTCCATATGCATCACTGATATCCTGCAAGAAAGGGATAAAAGAAAGACAAGAAATCAGCTGTTGTCAGTAGCAGTCCTCCATTAGTGAAAATTACACACCCATCAACAAAAAGCCTATTCGTCCTCCCCCAAGGAACCTCCAGGCACAATGTTCTTGAGTGCTATCATGAAGCACATGCAAGAGAACCAGGTGACCAGGCCCAGTCAACATGGGTTCACAAAAGGCAGGTCTTGCCAAACTAACCTGATTGCCTTCTATGACAAAGTGACATGGCTATTGGATGAGGGAAAGACTGTGGATGTGGTCTTTCTGGACTTCAGCAAAGCCTTTGACACAGTTTCTCACAGCATTCTGCTACGGAAACTGTCAGCCTCTGGCCTGGACAGGCGCACACTCTCCTGGGTAGAAAACTGGCTGGATGGCCGAGCCCAGAGAGTGGTGGGAAATGGTGTTAAGTCCAGCTGGAGGCCAGTGACAAGTGGGGTTCCCCAGGGCTCAGTGCTGGGTCCAGCCCTGTTCAATGTCTTCATCAATGACCTGGATGAAGGCATTGAGGGTACCCTTAGCAAGTTTGCAGATGACACAAAGCTGTGTGGAAGTGTGGATCTGCTGGACAGTAGGGAGGGTCTGCAAAGGGATCTAAACAGGCTGGACTGCTGGGCTGAGTCCAGTGGCATGAGGTTTAACATGGCCAAATGCCAGGTCCTGTACTTGGGGCACAACAACCCTATGCAGAGCTACAGACTGGGAGAAGTCTGTCTAGAAAGCTGCCAGGAGGAGAAGGCCCTGGGGGGTGTTGGTCGACAGCCGACTGAACATAAGCCAGCAGTGTGCCCAGGTGGCCAAGAAGGCCAATGGCATCCTGGCTTGTATCAGAAACAGTGTGACCAGCAGGTCCAGGGAGGTTCTTCTCCCTCTGTACTCTGCACTGGTGAGACTGCTCCTTGAATCCTGTGTTCAGGATTTTTGTGGTCCCTCACCACAAAAAGGATGTTGAGGCTCTGGAGCGAGTCCAGAGAAGAGCAACACAACTGGTGAAGGGTCTGGAGAACAGGTCTTATGAGGAACAGCTGAGAGAGCTGGGGTTGTTTAGCCTAAAGAAGAGGAGGCTGAGAGGAGACCTCATTACTCTCTACAAGTACCTGAAAGGAGGTTGTAGAGAGGAGGGAGCTGGCCTCTTCTCCCAAGTGACAGGGGACAGGACTAGAGGGAATGGCCTCAAGCTCCGCCAGGGGAGATTTAGGCTAGATATTAGGAGGAAGTTTTTCACAAAGGGTCATTGGGCATTGGAATAGGTTGCCCAGGGAGGTGGTTGATTCACCTTTCCTGGAGGTGTTTAAGGCACGGGTAGATGTGGTCCTGAGGGACATGGTTTAGTGTTTGATAGGAATGGTTGAACTCGGTGATCTGATGGGTCTCTTCCAACCTGGTTGTTCTATGATTCTATGATTCTTATCACAATTCAAACTTTATATCAAACCAAGGGCTGATGATAAGCATATGGATACATTTCACAGAGGTAAAGCAAGAGCCACGGGAGGAATCTAACTCTCCAAGGCAAAGGCTGGGTGAACTATACACTGTAGGGAATCAGCCCCTGCTTCCACTCACATGAGCTTTTTTCATTAGAAACACTGAATCAATTTACTCCAAGAGTTAAACTAGGGCGCAATAGAGGATGCAAGCTCTGCAAATCTATAGCATAGACTGCTGTGAATCAATATCCTGAGCTTCATCATGCTATTCAAAACTCACTATCTCCATCAAGAAGAAGCAGGTGGG
The DNA here is from genome assembly GCA_033558105.1 of Coccyzus lansbergi. Lineage (NCBI taxonomy): Eukaryota > Metazoa > Chordata > Aves > Cuculiformes > Coccyzidae > Coccyzus > Coccyzus lansbergi. The sequence goes on along the minus strand of JAUMJK010000233.1, from coordinate 1,898,204 downwards.
TTTGACTGTAACTACATAGAAGGAATGAAAAAAGACTCCCAATGAGTCAGTCACGAACAGATCTTCCTCATGAGGGGAGTCCTTTCTGCTTTCACCATGTTGCAAACAGATCAAGTTTCTGTACTGCCACTCTTAGTTCTTCATCTACTTCTTTGACCAATGTTTGCGTGTTGTGTATTTACAATATCTAAGTTTTATTAAATACATTCATTTTTATATCAGCCTTGGGCAAGCCGAAGTTCTTCAGTAATACTAAACAAAAAAGTGACAATATTATGCTAGGAAACAGCACATCTACAAGGGCCCCAAGCTCTCAGCTATCTTCAGAATAGTTTAAAGATAAAAAAACATCCCTAAACAACCTGCATGACAGATAGAAATAAGGTATCATGGAATCAAGACAGCAAGAAAAGGTTTTTAGTGATAATGGGAGTTCTCCAGCACACCACAAGATAAAAAAAAACAGCAGAAACCAGACTCTCAGGTGCTGTCCTGGTCAGGAGATCAAAGAAGTAGCAGCCACTCCTTCAATGACCAGACCTTGCAGGGTCAATGCTGAGAGTCATTCCAGCTATTATCTCCAAGGAGGGCCTTGGACAACACAAGAATAGCAATGATCTGCAGAACTGGAACGCAAGCAGCTGCTGTTCCATTCCTGCCCTCACTCAAGGTGTCAAGGATGCACAAACATATGTGCAAGAGAGTAAATAAAGTTGTCATGCTGCAGTACCATGTGCTTACATACCTTGTATTCCTGAGTGCCTGAGGAGTACAGCTTCAAGGCTTCACAGTACAGGTTCTGATCCTTCACCAAGTTCAGAAATTCGGAGAAGTGTTCAGGACCTGCAGGAACAATTTTTCACAGAAAGAGAGAGAGAAGGCACAGGGCTCTCTCAGCTCCCACCCAGTCTGGGTTTCACTGCATTAAGAAGCAACTAAAGGTGCCTGGGTGGAAAAGCACCGAAGTATGTGTTCTACTACTGTAAAATTAAGGCAATAACTTCCTTGAGGTTTGCTCCACTTTTGCCAACAAAATTAAGGGGGGAACAACTCACAACAGGAATAAAACAAGATTTACACTTCAAGATCACAGAGCAGTAAACATTCTCACCCCTTTCTCCCTGTGCCAAGCTAAGTTAGAAAAAACATGTACCAGAAGTAAGTTAACCAGGCACTACCAGGAGGGAAGATGATACTATGCGATCCTTCTCTTTCTTCAGCTACTCCCCCACTAAGGGCTCTGCAAGTGGAAATGTTCCACTGCAGAATTTCTCCTTAGAGACAATGCATGTGCAAGAGACCTACCACATTTGCTGAGGTGCCCAAGAGCTTTTGTGTATCTCTTCAAGTGTCTGTCTATTGTATATCGTTGATAATTGGTTTCCATTTTTCGGAGAGAATTTAAGAAGGGCAAGTATTCTTTTGGGTCCTGGAGAGAATAATGAAAACTGCATATGAGCTGGAAAGATCCTTATTTGCCCTCATCTTCACCAACAGACAGCTCCATATATGAAATGGTATGACTTTAAAGGCTAAAAAGGCTAAAACTAAAAAGGCTTTTTTTTTAAAAAAAAAAGTAAGCCATCCTAAAGAACCAGTTCTGTATATGTACTCTGGCCAAGAATTAGCAACTTAAATTGCCAGGTTCCTACATGGACTACAACAATATCTAAAGGCTGGTGACATTTCAAATTCAAGTCTATGTATTGCATCAAACTGTTTTCCATTAGCTACTATCATTTAATCTATAAACTTGCAGCTGTAGAGCTGATGGATTTCCCCCACACCAAAGATGAGAAAAACTGTTAACATGAATGGGATGTTTTAAATGACAGATAGCAGACTCTGCTGCAACATCAGGAAACTGTTAAGATCCTGATGGGTATTTCCATCCAGAGATTTTAAATTAAACCTGCTAGAAGATACACACTATTATGGCCACCACCAAATAAGAAAGAATCATAAGAGTATAGAGCTGGGAACATACAACATACAGTCACAACCCTTCAGACTACAGCGCCTCTTTTCCCCAAAGCTATTTTGCAGTACTGCTCTATTTCACATAGAGCACAAGCAAGTTTCCAAAAACTGTGGTCACAGAAGTACTCAGGGATGCAGAGACTTGCCATCTTCCCGCCATCATCTCAAGCAAACACAAGACTTCTAAGCAACTGGAATCTTGACTGCATAGAGAGCTACAACTAATAAAAAATGCAGGCTAATATGCAGACTACAAAGAACTTTTGGGAAAGCAGACAAACAGTTCCTTGGCTGTAGCTATGAGCCCAGACCTTCTGAGACTTTTCTGCCACCATGATGACTAAATCAAAGTCGTATGTCCCCAAGGAATAATCATACAATTCATTGACATCCACAAGGAAAAGAAGGTACTTCAGTGCTTCTTCTGCGCTCACAGCTTTGACATCTGGAGTAACACTTTCTGTAACAAGATAAAGAAGCCTACAGTTACAATCAGTTACTGTCAGCAGTGAAACCCTGCTCTAAAAGAGATATGGTTTGTCAAGTACATTCTTAACACCCGATACGGACCACCAAACTAATGGCTCATTCTATCTTGCAAGCAGTTACAGTGCCTTTCCTAGGGAACTTCAAGGACTAGCCCCAGCAAAGTAACTTCTTAGGTGTGCAATAGTAGCAGAATAAAATGGTGTGAAACCAAAGTTTTCCAGTTTGAGATACCAGGACTCCAGAAAATGAACCTCCTGTCCATGTGGGGAGAACCATAGTTCAGCCTGGAAAGGGAAAACAGCTCTACCTCTGGGGTATGTGCTGACATACCTAGATAAAGGGATGAGCTGAGGGTGTGTACAGCAGTGCATCTTAGCTGATAAACTGCTGTTCCACTAACACGTAGCAACTTTCAAGTATGTTTTTGATTTCTGGCTGACTCCTTAAAATAACTTTCAGGATGAACCATGCTAACAATGTAAGCTCCTGCAAACCACCTGCTTTTAAAACTTTTGAGTTCTTGATACAACACCTCGAAGATCATGAACCTTTTGGAGAGCAATTTCCAGTTCTGGAGGATTTTTCTTTACATGTGCTGTCAATATCGATAGGCAGTACCTGAAGAAAACAGACACAGCAAATGAAAAAGCAGGAAGACAGAAACATTGCCTATTCCTATTTTAGCACAGTTTCTGCAAGTTCTAGTCCACATATTAGGAAAAAAGAAATCTCAGGTATTCCTATCTTTTTAAAGGAAGGTAGGAAAACCAGGAAGAGAGCAGAATATACCATGAAGGTCTGTCTACTCAGCATATCCCCAAATATATCACAAGACTGAAAGTGTGTTTTGAGTATAACAGCTTCCTTACAATGCCAGCCAGCGTAAGGCAGAGAGAACATCGCTCTCTCAGATAGCTGGAAACAGTTTTCCAAACAAAATTTGGCATGAAAATGGTAATTTTTTTATGAAAGGAAAGCTTTCTATAAATTTATTTCCACTTTCATAAATTTCAGACATTATTTCCAAATAGCTTTCCCAACTAAGGGGATGCTTTGTTTTCTGAAACTGTTAGCTAAAATGTGTCTAAATTTTCAGGGTTCAGCAGAACCCAGTCTGTTCCTCCTCTAGCCACTGTTTCTCATATAAGCTGCCAACAGTTAAACACTGGCTTCACTAACCACTGTTATTATCCTATTTTCCCATCCTTTATCCTTGTCTGGTGTCAATTAATCCAAGGAGGATGGTTACCAAAAAGGTAAAAATTCACAAATATGCAGTTGAAGGCTTACAAAAGTGATTAAATTTTGAATGGAACACTTGAGATCTTTCCAAAAAGCCACCTGCCTCCAATAAACCAGCACTTCCTTGAAATGACAATCTTGCTCATACCTCTAGTTCCCTAGGCCACACAGACTGTTCTTAAACTGAGTACATTTCTTAAACCTCTATAAACACCCTGCATCTATTACTTTCATTCCTGTAGTACAAAAGTTTTGCTATCTGTAGTATTATTAGATTCTGCACCTTCAGCAAGTCTGCAGATGACACCAAGCTTAGAGGTGCAGTTGTCATAGAATCATAGAACAACCAGGTTGGAAGGAACCCATCGGATCATCTACTCCAACCATTCCTATCAAACACTAAACCATGTCCTTCAGCACCTCATCTATCCATGCCTTAAACACCTCCAGGGAAGGTGAATCAACCACCTCCCTGGGTAGCCTATTCCAATGCCCAATGACCCTCTGTGTGAAAAACTTCTTCCTAATCTCTAGCCTAAATCTCTGCTGGTGGAGCTTGAGGCCATTCCCTCTAGTCCTGTCCCCTGTCACTTGGGAGAAGAGGCCAGCTCCCTCCTCTCTACAACCTCCTTTCAGGTACTTGTAGAGAGTAATGAGGTCTCCTCTCAGCCTCCTCTTCTCTAGGTTAAACAACCCCAGTTCTCTCCGCCGCTCCTCATAGGGCCTGTTCTCCAGCCCCTTCACCAGTTTCGTCATAACAGAAGGATGAGATGTCATCCAGAGGGACCTGGAGAAGCTGGAGAAGTGGGGCTGTGCAAGCCTCATGAGGTTCAACTAGGCCAAGTCCAAGGTTCTACCCCTGTGTTGGGACAGGCTTCTGTTTCAACACAAACTGTTGGATGATGTGATTGAGAGCAGTCCTGTGGAGGACTTGGGGGTACCGGTTGATGAGAAGCTCAACGTGAGCCGGCAATGGGCACCTGAAGCCCAGGCGGCCAACTGTATCCTGACTGCATCAAAAGCGTGGCCAGCAGGTTGAGGAAAGTGATTCTGTCCCTCTATTCCTCTCTTATGAGACTTCATCTGGAGTACTGTGTCCAGTTGTGGAATCCTCAACATAAGAAGGATATGGAGCTTTGGAATGGGTTCAGAGGAGGGGTACAAAGATAATCAGAGGGCTGGAGCACCTCCCATACAAGGACAGGCTGAAAGAGTTGGGGTGGTTCAGCCTGGAGAAAAGAAGGATCTGAGAAGAACTTATAGTGTCCTTGCAGTACCTGAGGGGGGGCTACAAGAAAGCTGGGAGGGATTTTTTGCAAGGGCATGTAATGACAGTTCTGGGGGCAATGGGTATAAACTGGAGAGAGGCAGATTTAGACAAAAGGAGGAATTTCTTCACCATGAGAGTGGTGAGGCACTGAGACAGTTTGCCTAAGGAAGTTGTGGATGCCCCTCCCTGAAAGTGTTCAAGGCCAGGTAGGACACAGCCTTGGGCAGCCTGTGTCCCAATCCAGTGCAGGTGGTTGGAACCGGATATCTTTAAAGTCCCTTCCAACCTAAACTACTCTATGATTCTATGATTGTGGTTTGCAAGACTGTGTCCTCCGCAGATGGAAGGTATGACTAAGTTTTGTGGAGCACAGGCTCACCTCAGAGGGCTTGAAGCGAAATAACTGATGTTTAGAGCAGCTTCACTTTCTGCAAATGACTTACTAGAGATCTGAAAAGATTCCTTCACCTATAATAAGAAGATGCTCACTTTTGAGGGTCAATGTGTTCCATGGCAGCTCTCATCACATCACATATGAGGTTTACTTTTTTCTGATCAGGATGCTGGTGTGGTTGAGCATTACTGCTACCATTCAGAAATGGGTACATGGTCTTTGTGAAATCTTCTTCTCTAAATAAAAACAGACACTATGAACATCAGTACAGTCCTTCACATAGCCCAGCACGAGACAATGACATTAAGAAACACAAATGCACGCAGAAAATAACTACTCAACAAAACAGCTCATATGTCATTCAGTACTGACACACAACCTGCCACACTACCAGAAACCTCTCCGATACCTCTCATCTGTTCCAACTGATTCTCAGCATTGAATAGGAGGCAAAACAGAAAGGCACTGAAAACAAACTGGTCAGAACAACTACTTTAGTTGCACAAAAAAACCCCACAGAAGGCAAGATTTTTCAAGATACAGCTGTCTTCCACTAAATCTCCTATGGAGACACTGAACACAGAGCACTTGTGAAAATTCAGACATTTGCTTTTATTTCTAGACAAAGATTTAAAGTTAGGTCAGAATTGAAACTGCTAAGCGATGGCTACGGCTCCTAAGAAATTATTTACTTTAACAAGCTTAAGAAGTCCTGAAGCTACAAATGCCCTAAAGGGCTCTTTACACTTAAAACTTTGAGAAAGGAGCCAGGGAACCCAATCTGAGAATCTGCGCAAGTATCTTGGCCCCAGGCTTCAGATAAGCAGTGTTGTCTTGCTCCTTTTCCTTAGGGAACAAAACTTTCTCTGTCTGCATTTACCCTTGTACACAAACCAGAAGACAAATCAAAGCAGTCAGATGATGTCTCTTGCTGGAAAAACCTAATGGCTGCCTGAGAGTTGGAATTCCTAACAGGACATGCTAACTGTCCCTGAAACTTTTGAGTTTACTCAAGCCTTTATGACCCAACATGCCAGATTTCTGACTAACTCCTTGCATCTCTGTTGAAGAGCCATCAATATTTGTGACAAAACCAATGATTGCATGAATGTTTCCATTTGCTGATTTATACTCACTTCAGTTCTGTGAAAAACAAGTTGATATAGTTCACGGAATCTATTTGTTTGACAAAGGCTTCTGCATTTTCCAGAAACACCTGAAATGAACAAAAGTATAACTACTGTTTTCTGAATAAGTACATTAAATAAAAGATCAAATTCAATGACCTTCTCTAAAGGTACAAGATGAAGGAAATGATAATCTGTCTGTGTAAGAAAGCCACAATGCAGCGCAGCCATCTCTGCTGAAAGCAGAATTGACGGCACTGCCTACTCTTCTGAGCCCACTGCTCAATGTCAATGGATTCCAGGCTAGACTGATATGGAAAACAGCATAAGAGAACTGGGCATATTTACCTTAGGATTGTGGTCATAGAGGAGATTGAGGTTGATTCGCAGCTTCCTCATACACTGAAATGCTTCCCTGAACATAAGCCTGGAGGAATGAGTCAAGTAGGATAGTTTACATAGTGGGTAGTTGCAATATCGGCAGAAAAAAGCAACTACCAGAGGTAAGCACCGACCCTGTGGGTAGGGAACGGTCTACACAATAACCTCTGCAGATTGCCTCCTAAAAAAGTTCATTGCCAGCTTCTGCAGGGGGACAGACAAGCACACTGGGTTAACAAAGCAATACAGGTGTTGCAATATTTTTTGCCTCTGCCAAAACAGAGAGATACATTTCAAACTAATGGATCAACTTCTGTTTCAGAAAGCCTCAATATCAATCAATTAAACAAATAAAACATGAAAACAAGCAAGCTCCATCATGGAAGGATTGATTCTCCATTCTGAAGAATACTGCAGATGAAAATTTCTGCCACCCACAGGGTGTCGGAACACATACAAGCTTTTCAGTGGCAAAGTGAGAGGCACACATGACTCCAGGAAGCTCAGCTTCTAGCTGGTAGTCCCATAAAATTTCATTGCAAACAACAAAATCAACTACTTTGAATTTAGCCTTCCTCCCTACTCTGGCACTACAAAAGCCAGCCTCTAACAGCTCAGACTCAGGGGAAGAAGACCAGAATACTCCTGTACCATTTACCTGTCTAGCCACTTTCGAATCTGAGCAAGAACCAGAGCTCGGTGGTGAACAGCCTCCAGATTTCCTCTCGGCATCTGTAATGTAAGAGCCATAACCATTGTTTATTTGTAGTTACTGTGCCTACACTGCAAGTAAAGTGAAGACTGGCCAGTTTTCTAGGCCTCCCCGCTATCTGCAGGTGCACAGGCTTATTTATTCACTTCAAAGGAAATAAAATTTCAATGACTAGGGAAAATTCTCTGAAAATTCTCACAGGTCACAAACATTCACTCCTCAGGAGGCTGAATTCCACTTAAGCAGGCAAGTCCTGGAGCAACCTCATCAAGCTCTCACATTAGCCCTGCTTTGAGGAGGATGTTGGGTTATATATCTGCAGAGGTGCCTTTTAAATTACATTCTTATTCACTCTGTGAACATCTGTTGGTTTTGAAGAGTGAACTCAGCACTTCAGACAAACTAAGTGTCAAGGCTAATGGTGTGCTGTTAGCAAATACAGCAAGTATCAAGAGCTGAGTCTCAGAATCACAGTGAGAGGCCACTATATGTACCCCTACCCTACTTCAGTCATTAGGAGTTTCAATAGCCCTTCCCGCTTCCACACTCACCTGCCTGTGCTGTACCTAACTCTCACAGGCATCCACAAAGTCCCTGTGTATCAAGACAGGCAGCTAGAAACTTGTAAGGCACTGTGCTGCCACTGTGCAGCACTGCAGAGATATTTTGCAGGTTGATTGGCTGCCTACCAAAAGAGCCCCTCTACACCCTCCAGTAGACCTCAGAAGACACAGGCAGAGCACTAACCTGCAGCACAACCTTTGTGTCCTGGGGCACCACGGTAACGATACGCGAACCTCGCTCCACCTTGCGCAGAGTTTCACTGTTGGGTGCAGGAGCACTGCTCAGGCAAGCCTGAAGGGCTAAGGACAAGATTTATCAGCGCACATAGTATACCACAGCACTGCTCCAGTCAGGCTTTCCTTTGTGGCCCCACAAGGTCACATTGGACCAACTGAGTCAACAATAAACTAGTGGTCTTTAATGGTTCCAGTCAGGAAGACGACCTCTTAGTACCGAGCAGTGCTGTACATGTCCTCTATACAAGAAGATCACAAAGCTCAACAGACCAGATGAGTCGACCACTGAAAGATGTACAGAACCGATAAGTTGTCATCCTGCCTTTCCCGCAGTCCTCATACCTCTCACAGTCAGATGCCACCAGAAACTTATTCCACTGAGATCCCTTCTCTACCACACATCCTCAAAGAGCACACAGCCCTTTCTTTTTTTTTTTTTTTTTTGATGTGGAGGGGGGGAGAATGCAGGACTAAAAGCTGCTGAAAACAGTGAAAGGACATACAACGATAGGACAAATCCTGCTCCCTGGAAAGAATATGTAATATATGAAGTCAGTTTCCTATGCTTCTTGGTCTCTGACAGATTTGTGAAAGCAGCTCACTTTCTCTGTCTCTTATGTAGTTGCTCTGAGTGACCAAAATACAGCAGGTTTGGACGTGAAAAATGGGGATACCTTGTGGCTCCAAGACAACAGCCATGAGATGGCACTTACCTTTCACTGATATGTTTTTCAGGCAAAAGCACTGACAGGTGTGAGAGTTGGTTGTCACCAATAAAAACTCATCGTATGTTGCAAATGAAGTGATGTTGGAAGCGACCTGCAGAAAAATGAAGTTTATGGCTGCATAGAGAAGACAGCAAAGCTGTCTTTGGCAGAGGAAAAGGTGATGAGGGACAAAAACTTTAGTACCTCAGTATCGTTAACAAAAAAACGGCATCGATCTGTGAGTCCCAAGATCACCTCCTGTAAATAAAAAGGATGAAATGTATAAACTCTCAGTGTCAGAGCCTCCAGAGTTTCACAATAGTGACTAGCATTTGATTGAAGCACTTTACAGTTAGGTACCAAGTACTCATGTGAATTACTTAGAGAAGCTGGACAGGAAGTCTTGCAACATCTGCGCCAGGACATACAGAATTAACAGTCACTTCTGGCTGAAAACCCAGTTTTATATATGCTGTAGCAGAAACCACACAGCAGCAAAACAGAAGCAGAAGCCACACCAGATAATTTCGGTTTTTATTCAGCAGTTTTTGAACCAAAACGCCAGGAAAAAAGCACTAGTACACAGCAGAGAAAACCAGCTCTGTACATTACTCACATGGATACAAAGTAAGTGAAAGAATCCCTGTAATTACCAGAAAAAATAGCTAGTTGTTCCTTAAGCTGTTGAAACTACTGACAAACCATCACCACTATGAAATACCCATGGGAGGAGATTTGCTGTAACTCAATGTAGCCATAGTTGCTAACAGGACAAGTTCAGATAAAAGAGCAAAATGCTGTTTTTCAACAAAGCAGGGCAGCGACTACTGGAAATTTTATGACTGAAATTTCATAGAATCATAGAACAACCAGGTTGGAAGGAACCCATCGGATCATCTACTCCAACCATTCCTATCAAACACTAAACCAAGTCCCTCAAGACCTCATCCACCCGTGCCTTAAACACCTCCAGGGAAGGTGAATCAACCACCTCCCTGGGCAGCCTGTTCCAATGCCCAATGACCCTCTGTGTGAAAAACTTCCTCCTAATCTCCAGCCTAAATCTCCCCTGGTGGAGCTTGAGGCCATTCCCTCTTGTCTTGTCCCCTGGCACTTGGGAAAAAAGGCCAGCTCCCTCATCTCTACAACCTCCTTTCAGGTACTTGTAGAAAGTAATGAGGTCTCCAGGCTAAACAACCCCAGCTTTCTCAGCCGTTCTTCATAAGTTCTGTTCTCCAGACCCTTCACGAGCTTCGTCGCTCTTCTCTGGACTTGCTCCAGAGCCTCAACATCCTTCTTGTGGCGAGGGGCCCACAACTGAACACAGGATTCAAGGAGCGGTCTCACCAGTGCTGAGTCTAGAGGAAGAATAACCTCCCTGGACCTGCTGGTCACACCATTTCTGATACAAGCCAGGATGCCATTGGCCTTCTTGGCACCTGGGCACACTGCTGGCTCATGTTCAGTTGGCTGTCAACCAACACCCCCAGGTCCCTCTCCTCCTGGCAGTTTTCCAGCCAGGCTTCTCCCAGTCTGTAGCTCTGCATAGGGTTGTTGTGCCACAAGTGCAGGACCCGGTATTTGGCCATGTTAAACCTCATGCCATTAGACTCTGCCCAGCGGTCCAGCCTATTTAGGTCTCTTTGCAGAGCCTCCCTACCCTCCAGCAGATGGACACTTCCACAAAGCTCTGTGTCATCTGCAAACTCGCTAAGGTCGCTGATGAAGACATTGAACAGGGCTGGACCCAGCACTGAGCCCTGGGAAACCCCACTTGGAACTGGCCTCCAGCTGGATTTAACACCATTTACCACCACTCTCTGGGCCCGGCCATCCAGCCAGTTTTCTACCCAGGAGAGCATGCACCTGTCCAGGCCAGAGGCTGACAGTTTTCGAAGCAGAATGCTGTGAGAAACTGTGTCAAAGGCTTGACTGAAGTCCAGAAAGAACACATCCACAGTCTTTCCCTCATCCAGCAGCCGAGTCACTTTGTCATAGAATGTGATCAGGTTGGTTTGGCAAGACCTGCCTTTATTGAACCGATGTTGACTGGGCCTGATCACCCGGTTCTCTTGCAAGTGCTTCATGATAGCACTCAAGATTACCTGTTCCATGACTTTCCCTGGCACTGAGGTCAGACTGACTGTCCTGGAGTTACCCGGATCCTCCCTGTGACCCTTCTTGTAAACAGGCACTACATCAGCCAGCCTCCAGTCCAGTGGAACCTCCCCAGTCTTCCAGGACTGCTGGAAGATGATGGAAAGGGGTTTGGCCAATATATCCGCCAGCTCCCTCAAAACCCTAAGGTGAATCCCATCTGGCCACATAGACTTGTGGGTGTCCAGCTGGGCAAGCAAGGCTCTGACCACCTCCTCTTGGACCATGGGAGACTCGTATTGCTCCTCTGTTTCCAGGGTTTCTACAGAGAGGGAACAGCTTTCTTTACAATTAAAGACTGAAGCAAAGAAGGCATGAAGTACCTCAGCCTTCTCCTCATCCCCTGTCACTGTTGTTCCTTCTGCGTCCAAAAGGGACTGTATGGTCTCCCTAGTCCTCCTTTTATTATTTATATATTTATAGAAAGATTTTTTGTTATCTTTCACAGACTTAGTCAATCTGATTTCTAGTTCATCTTTAGCCCCTCTGATTTTTTCCTACACAGCCTCACTTCCCTCCTGTAGTCCACCCAAGAGGCCTGTCCCCTCTTCCAGAGCCTATAAATATTCCTTTTCTTCCTAATGTCACTCAAGATTTCTCTGCTCAACCAAGCTGTTTTTTTCCCCTGCTGGCTTTTTTTCCAGAACACGGGGATGGCTTTCTCCTGAGCTGCTAGGATCTCCTTTTTGAAGAACTCCCAGCCCTCATGGGCTCCCTTGCCCTCAAGTACTGTCTCCCAGGAGACTTTGCCAACCAGCCTTCTAAAGAGTTCAAAGTCTGCCCTCTGGAAGTTTAATGCTACTGTCCTGCTAACCACTCTCTTCACTTCACCTAGAACAGAAAACCCTATCATCTCATGATCGCTTAGTCCTAGGTGTCCCCCTACTGCCACATTCCCCACAAGGCCCTTTCTGTTGACAAACAGCAAGTCCAGGAGGGCACCTTCCCTCATTGGTTCATTAACCAGCTGCGCAAGGATGTTGTCTTCCACACACTCCAGGAACCTCCTAGACTGCTTCCTTTCTGCTGTATTGTACTCCCAGCAGATATCAGGGAGATTGAAGTCTACCACAAGGACAAGAGGCATTGACTTGGAGATTGACTCCAGCTGTTTAAAGAAGAGCTCATCAGCTACTTCTCCTTGGCTGGGTGGCCTGTAATAGACTCCCATCACAAAATCTACCTTCTTATGGACTACTCTGACAGGCACTCAATCTCCTCATCACCACAATCCATCTCAGTGCTGTCCAAGTCCTCCCTTACAAAGAGGGCTACTCCACCTCCTCTCCTACCCTTCCTATCCCACCTGAAGAGTTTATACCCCACCAAAGCTGTACTCCAGTTATATGAGTCATCCCACCACGTTTCTGTGATGGCAACAACATCATACGCTCCTTGCCCTACAATGGCTTCCAGTTCTTCCAACTTATTCCCCAAGCTGCCTGCATTGGTGTAAATGCACTTCAGCTGAGTATCCGAGCCTTCAGCCCTCTTAGAGGGGACAGTGCTTTCTCCCAATTGCCTGTTAACTGGAGTAGCTGGTACCAGTATACCTATATCTCCTTTGCTGCTCCAGGGTGCGTTCTTCCCCACTTCCTATGCAGTGATGTACTGGTAGTCCTCACTAGCACACCCTCTCCTAAACTCTACTGCCCCACATCCAGGCATGCACTTGCCTAGCCTTGACTCAAACCCCTCCCCCTTCACATCTAGTTTAAAGCTTGATTTATGAGCTTAGCTAAGTTTTTAGCAAGGGCCTTATCCCCGCTAGGAGACCCACGTGCCCAAATTTCTCACTCTTCAGTTCATTGTATGCATAGAAGGGGAAAATAGAGTGTTTAACTGCAAGCCAACAGAAATGCTCTAAAAAACAAGGGAAGATACACTGTCAGCAATGCATAGAACATCGTTACTGAACATCGTTTTCCCACTGGACAATGGGAAAAGGATCACACTGCACATTTGACACATAGAACAATAGAGTAGGGAACTTAACCTGCTCATAGTCTTACTTGTACTTACTTCACCACTGATGCTTGTGATAGCAGTCTGCACGCAAGGGTAGGGGAATTGAACAGCAGAGCCACTACTAGTCCGCCAGGGCTTAAGAACTGGAGTAGAAGCCTCTAAAGAGGAAAAGAATATCAAACTGTTTTCCAGCCAATCAAAGATTCATACATTACAGCCACATGACACATATCTCAAGAAAACTGGAGCTGGGAATAAGCTACACTATCTGACAGAGAGAAGGAATGCTGACATGAAAGTCCAGGGTGCAGCAGATAAGAAAGTTGTAACTTCTAGGGGCTTAACAGAAAATTTATTTCACTGTGGAACAAAGGAGAAGTACTAAGAAGGTGCCAGTCAGTGAATACTTCTGAATTCACTGAAACAGTCAGTTACCTTTCAAATCATAAGGTCTCAACTGTCATTCACAATGACATTAATCACTTTCTCATAAAAATCACTAATTCTAGCCCATTCCTAGGAACAGAGAAGAGCACAAAAGAAAGGACCAACTACCAGCAAGTCACCCACATTCCTGGAAGTCAAATTACCTCATTAAAGCTTTGGAGAAATCTCTAGCAACTACACCTCAGACATTGTACTTTAATAGGGCCCAGCTTACCCCAGAAATATTTCAGGATCTGTCTATCAGCCAGCTGCAGAGCTACAGTTCTGGTCACTGGGCTGCAGCAAAGGCTGATAACTTCTCCATCTACAGGCACACGCAACCTGGATCAAGACAAAGATGACACAGAACATCAGTCACAAGACCTACATGTAAGACCTATATTATGCATTTCCTGTGGTCAGACAGAAGAATGCACATCTCCAACATGGACAGATGCCTTTTTCATGTAACAACCTTCTGCAATCTTTTCACACCTGTGTCAGCTGACACTGGCACCACAGAGCACCAGCAACACCAGCCAATAGGCATTTGCCTTACTGCACTACTGTCTGCATACATAACAGCACTCTGCAGAGCCCTTACCTCCTTTGTTCTAATCTGCAGAGCCCTTACCTCCTTTGTTCTAATCTGCGGTTCATATGCAAATCAGCCTGTCTTTGCTGTGAGTGCTGCAGAACACAATTCTCAGGAACCCTTTGGGAAGCAGATTTCTGTATCATAGCTGGCCTCCTTTTGTGATCTGGTTTTGATTCAACAGAACCAACAAAGTCTAGCATGTGAGGAGGAGGAGGACAGGACTACCAACTGCTACGAGTCCCCCTCTGTATCTTGATAATGGTGGGCAAAGGGCAGAACGGAGGAATTTAATCCCTCCAAGGGCCTGGAATTCAGACAAAGGAACAGAGCTGTCTCTACTGACACACGCATGCTAGCACATGCCCTCTTGTCAGGCTAGTTGTGGACATTAGGACTACACACAATCACTAAGCAGCAGGCAGTTTCATGAGCTGTTTGGTTCTCCTACATGAAGAGAGCCAAATTTCCCAAACCACAACCTCTAGGCTACATGTCTACTGAGAGACTTAATTTCTTCTAGGTGCTGTCCCAAAGTGCTCTCAGACTTCACCCACAGCTGACAGATATCTAAGTACCATATATTCAAGTGCTCTTCTTCAGCTTCAGTCACGTGAGGGCCAGCAGTCAGATGGTAAAGGACAGACTGAGCAGCATGCTGGCCCAGTCCAACCACTAGGAAGCTGTCATCTGGCAGCCAGATGAGAAATCGGAGCCCCAGAGGATTCATCACTTCATTGCTGTCACTGCCCACATCAATCCTGTTACAAAACAAGAGAGATTGGGAAGCAAATAGAACCTGATTTCAGCAGACCACTTCACTGAAGAGGTAAAGGTCTTTTGTAGGCACAGCCTGGTTGTTCAGACACACAGCATGGAGAAGAGGGCTTCAGTGCACAAACACAAAACCACCCAAAGCATGAATCCTGTTGCAGGCTCGGCTGGAGATGAAGGATGAGACACCCAGGGAGCCCCATTTGTATTCCCCAGGTAATACAGCTCCAATGCTGTGTATAGGAACAAATGTAGAGTGTTCTTTTACTATTGTCCCTGCCATACTAACAGACCTGTTGCTTGCTGTGCCGTGATCGTGGGCCCAGACACTGCACACCAATTCCTTTCATTCTGGGAACAGAAGCATGAAGTACAGAACCACAATGCCAAAAGCCTCAGGCACAGGAAAAGCTACTTCAGTCTTGTCTCTGACAGTCACTGCACCTACTGAAATCAACACCTCAGTCAAGGGCACTTCTCAGGATAAACTGCCCACTGTGTTGCTCAATCCTTAGCACTAGTTGCAGTCATGGTACCAGCACAATGGGATCGTGTTACCCGGTATCCTCTTCAAAATCTTGAGTCAAGCAGCTGTTGTAACCTCTAACAAAACATCCACCCACCTATCCCCCCACACTACAGCTGTAATAGTTTTATATTACCTGTACGTTCTATCCAGGTATGGTGTTTCCACAGCTGCTTTAAATCCATTTCCACCCACAGCTCCAAACCTGACAGTGGGATCAATCACTCTGCTCTGTCCTAGCAAACACAGAATAACATAAGTTTAGAGATCCTGCCTCTTCCATCTTTACACAAAAGTAAATGTTACAGGAAACTATTACAAAAAACTGAAAATATCATCCCTGCATGTATAGTCAACACCCAATCCTCACTAACACTTACCCTGAAGGAACACAGCTACCTCATAATATCACAGTATGAAACTCAGAAGAAAGAACCTCTTGTCTCATACCATGCTTAATATTATGCTGTATAGAGGACTGCTTTAAGAAGTTCTAGGTGTCTCAGACAGACAGGCAGTTACTACCAGGCATTTCCAGTGGCAGTCATGAACATGCCAACAGAACAAATTACACAAGATACCACTTGCTGCATTCTAACTCAAGTCAAAGCAGGGGGATATTTACTTGCATATGCACACAGCCAAGTGCTGAATACTTCCTTCTCACAAAGCCAATATACCACCAAAACGCTGCTGTGCCACTCACACTACCGGAGATAAGCAAATTGAGCTGTACCCGCAGTTGAATCAGGTACATCTCACTCCTGACTACTAAAGGCTTCTTGAAAGATGATCACCATAGTAGCCCACCAGAGTACAGCTCTCAAGAGACTGAAACTCCTTTAACAAGACAGCGCAATGTGCTCTCACCATATCTGTACACAGAGATCTTGTTACTGCAGTCTAGGATGGCCATGTCTCCACTATGTTTGGGATCTGTGTGAAATGCAACCTGATTAACCGCCTGTTTCAGCTGAAGCTCATAGGTACACATGGGTGGAGGCACCACAGCATGCTGGAATGCTGTGACAAGCACTTTATCTGTGGAAGAGAAGAGAAAAAAAACAAGCTGTAACCCAGTTCCAGTGTTAGTGAGGATCTTGTTAGGTTCTCTAATCACAGAATCACCAGGTTGGAAGAGACCCACCGGATCACTGAGTCCAACCATTCCTATCAAACACTAATCCATGTCCCTCACCACCCCATCCACCCATCCCTTAAACTCCTCCAGGGAAGGTGACTCAACCACCTCTCTGGGCAGTCTGTTCCAGTACCCAATGACCCTTTCTGTGAGAAATTATTTCCTAATGTCCAGCCTAAACTTCCCCTGGTGGAGCTTGAGGCCATTCCCTCTTGTCCTGTCCCCTGTCACCTGGGAGAAGAGCCAAACTCTTTCCTCTCTGCAACCTCCTTTCAGGTAGTTGTAGAGAGCAAATAATAAAAGTTGGAACAATGTTACAAAAATAGTTGCTGTGCCTTTACTAGTCAAATGAATTGAAATAATTCTGAAGCTTACACCAATTTCATGGTCCTTCCCATTAACAGCTTAACTAAAACAGCAGCTCACAGAACTACCGTGATCCAATTCAGCCTCCACCCAAAAGGCTACTCCACCTCTACTGACACTAGAGCTGCCAAGCAGTCCCACTGCTTACCTCCATCTATGACGGCCACGTTTGCTGTATGTTTGCTATTCTCCCCTATCCCGTGGTCTGTTGTCCAATGCCAGTCATAGGAGAGGTAATGCCAACCCTTGCAGAGTACATGCAGTCTATATGGGTTCTCTTGGTCCCACAGCAGCGACACCAACTGATTTTCCTCTGAGCAACCAAAATGTAGACTTTGCTTCAGGTACCAGTGATAATTCCCTGTGGTCCACAGCTGAACTATATAAAAGCAAATGGTTACTACAGAGTACTACTTGAGACCCATCTCAAACCCTCCTCACCACCACTGCTCTATTAGGGGTGGGTTAAATGCAATGTAAATAATAGTTCTAGCCTTCAGCCCACGGGTTTAACAACATCCAGCACAGGAAAACAACAGACTTCATGCAAAAGAGTCAATCCCCAAACTCTTTGAGGCCCCCTTGTGAGATGACACCTGTATTATAGGAGAGGCTCACACTTTTATTCCTCCTTTAATATCATTTCCAGTCACAGCAACCTGGAAGATGCTTTGAGCTCAGGCTGAACTACCAGTTCCTCATGAAATGCACAGATAAACCTCCCCAGTATGTCCTAACTTGCAGAACACCCACTGCTAATCACATTTGCAGGCAAGAATAAGAGCCAGCACATAACACAGTGCTCTCACCATAACTGTTTGTGTTGGAGCTTTCCACCTTCAGGTCTTCCAGCCATATAGCCAGGATTGTAGAATCTGCATTCCAAAGTAGTTCATTAACCTGCAGAAAGAAACATGACTTATACTGATATTGATGCTTCTTGAAGGGCAGGTATGCTCCAAGCTGGTATACAAGACCATGAGTTGCTCCTTATTTTCAACCACTTAAGGTGCATGGGTTATCATACTAACATAGCCCTCATGTTACAAAACCACACATGTAATGAGCTTTGCTTGTTACAGCTGAAGAGACAATACAGACACTAACATGACAGCATTGTTCTTTTCTTTCCTTGGACTGAGGAAGCATCTGCCAAAAGACCTCTGCATCCAGAGGCAGCAGTTGAAGTAACACTCCAGCAGTAACTTCTCAATTCTCTTATTTGGGATAATATGAGTATTTCACCTCACTCTTGCAACAACTGCCATTTTTGAAGCATTTGCCTGGTAGAAAGTATACAGAGGGCAGAAGCACCCCTGAGCTACAATCCCCCTTTACTTCTTTCTGTACTGTGGGTCTGCAGAGGGCATTGCATCTTCTCCACAGGCTTCTTCATAGTTCTCTTGTCAGGTCACTTTTTCCATTGG
Organism: Coccyzus lansbergi; assembly: GCA_033558105.1. Classification (NCBI taxonomy): domain Eukaryota; kingdom Metazoa; phylum Chordata; class Aves; order Cuculiformes; family Coccyzidae; genus Coccyzus; species Coccyzus lansbergi. Next base: position 1,879,722 of record JAUMJK010000233.1, on the reverse strand, counting down.
GGCTACCACTAAGTGCTAAACTAAAAACTTCTGCCTAGAACCTAGAAAATATCTAGTCCTCCTCTCTATTGCGCACTAATCAAAGAAGCCTGCACACAGCACTTACTTTGACCTGCCCTTTCTGGAATGGGAGAGTGAATTCCCCATGAAGTAGTCCATTCTTCTCCAAGAAAACCACATCATGCCTGTTGGGTTTTTCTTGTGTGGAAGTTATCAGGTTTCCTGATGGCCTTAAGAAAGAGCCAAACAAAGAGTAGTTGTTTACATAATCACTACCAGCCATTTTAATATCAATCATCTTGCATTTTCTCCAAAGACAGGAAGAAAATGGCAGCAGAGGATGTGTTCTCCTCAGCACTGTTCAAAGAAAGTCATAGGTGCACCACATACGTTCTCCAGAGCTCATGACATTCTCATGTAAGCGAATAAATGTTAGCACTGGCAAAGAGACTAACAATATTCCTATTTATACAATTAAGTCCAAAACTACTTGAGATTGAGACTGTAGAGAATCCATGCCTTCTTTCTACATATAAAGAAAGCATTAGACTTTCCAGGGTTTAAAGGTCTACTCTTCCTCATGTTAGACCAGAAGAAGAATTTCTTCACATTTGGGGAAAACCAAAAAAAAAGTGGAGAAATTTAACTGCTGCTGGTCAAGACTGTGACCAGGCAGCAACACTCCACAGAAAGCTGCCAACATGAAGACTGCTTTGTTACTCACTTCCAGGACAGTGCTTGTTCTAATCCTGAGATAGGTTCACTTGTTGACTGTAGCACAAGCTCTCTGTTCCATACTCGGACCTTCCGAGCACCTACAGATTGAGATAGCAATAAGACAAGTATAAGAAAGCACTGGGAAGAGACTTTCTAATTTTATAAAGGTAGGAGAGCAAATTTTGATCAACATGAATAAAAAGATTTATCTTGTGCACCTTAAGGGATAAGAACTTATTCTGCCTCAGGTAGTTCTCCCATAGCAACTGAGGGACTCTAAAGCAAATGAGTAGGAATTTCAGACCACTGTAGCTCAGTCATAGCCATGTCCCTCTCCAACTTTTGCAAAAGAAATGTTAATATCTTCCTATAAATATAAGATCCTCTCTAATCTGAAATACTGAAGGTCGAAACTAAAACTAGTGGAAGAAGAGTGCAGCTTGGTGCAGTTTAATACGCTGATCAATACATTTAAACTGCTCAGTAATATTTATTGGAAGACATTTCTTACAAGAAACATACGTGCTCATCACCTCTTTGGCTTCCAGGCAAAACCTAGGGAAAAGTATTGCCAGTATTTATACAGAAGTGTGCAAGGCCGAAATGCTAACACATGCGTCAGTGGCTATGGCAACCCAAACAGATTCATCTGTTTAGCACTGGCAGCCCATAAGAGGCTGCTTAGAGTTTGAGTGGTGATTTAACACTGACAAAAAAGAGTTCAGATGGTTACTACTCAGTAGTAACCTCACCTGGCTTCTCACTGGAAAATCAAACTGCAAAGACAGGGTTCAAAAGATCATGGATATAAAATGCCACAGAGAATGCAAAACCAGAGAAAAGATCAACTATCTACCTCAGTTCACCCTTGTTGTAAGTGTCCAAGATACCATTAACACCAGATAGTTCTTGCCTTGCATAGTCTCCACTTAAGAAGCCTCTTACATGTTGGTATTGCACAGAATTTTGGTCCCATACCTGTCTCTGGACAGACAGCGCTCACTGCAACAAACTGCCCATCTCCTCTCCACGTCACTCGAGGCCTGCCATCATCCCAGGGTGAAGTAGGTGATACTTCCTGAAGTCAAACAAAAGCAAGTTGCATCAAAACTTGCAAAGGCAACTGCTATCTTTGTTCAAACAGACTGCACTGCTAAGTCAGATCTTTGAAGAGCTTTGGAATGAAATCAATCAATGAAAATATCTTAAGTCGGCAAAGTTAAGAATTCATTACTCAGAATGTTATCTTCCTAAACAGCAGAATTAAAGCTGTCTGTAGATTCAATCTGCTCCTTCTGTGAGTGCATATGACTGTCTATTCACATGATCACACACCATCCTTCCTGCTTACCAGAGTCTCTGCTTATAGACCAGCTGTGCATTAGCTGGACACAGGGGTGAGGCAGGGTTTGTTCATGACTGGTGCCTGGAGGCACAAACACATGGAAGGAGAAAGTCATGCCATCCAGGCAGTCTGTATGCCAGACAGAAGCTGAGATGAGAAGCAGCGTTCTTTGAGACAAACAGTTTCTTTGCAGAACAACACGGGGAAAAAAAGTCTCAACAGAATACACATAAAGAGGGAGCTGTTCAAAGGTTTAACTTTGTCAGACTAAGCATATTTTCCTAGATACAGTCAAGCCTCATCCTGCCTCTCCTAACAGTGAAGCTGGAACAGGCCACATTTCACTTCCCTGCACAATAGCCTGCCAGGTTTTGGTGGGACAGTCTTAATTTTGAAACTTAAACACAAGAAGAAAAATCGAGCAGTGGAGTGTTTTTTGCTACCTGACTCTTTACCAAGTAAGAAGTAGAGAAAACAAGACTTAAACAAGGAAGTGCTAAATAGGCAAAGAGCTAAAACGTGCAGGCACATGGAGCTGTCTCACATAACTGGTGCTGCTAAGTATCTTAAACCCTTCTACACTTGCCTTCTGGGAGCTCAAGTTACTGTTATTTCTGTGCCTCTCAACCAAACTACATATTATTTCTCTTTGTCATTTAAACACTTTAGTATAGAGCATGCATTCAGCAAAATCCGTCATGCTGACTTAAGGGTGGTGTTACTGCTGCAAGCACTAGTACTTGGAAATCTTGTTTTGAGGTCTGCAAGAACAGTCCTAAATACATCCAGCTGCTGTCTTGAATTAGGAGGAGGATAAAAATGCTGGATTTCAGATAACAACAGAAACAAACAGAAGAGCCACAATGAAGAAAACTAACAGAAAGCCAGTGGCCAACTGGCACCACAGGAATAACAGAAACTCTCTTCATATGTTTTCCCAGAGATAGCATGAGTCTAATATAAGAGAAGCAGTATAATACCGTCTGTTTGCGATGAGCTGCCTGTTTTCCCTCTGATCCATGGAACTGTGTCTCCTTTTTACCCCAGCCAAGAGCAACAAACTTCCCTGAAGAAGAAATAATCAGTGTAGAGGAAGATTTACAGCACTAGTGTGTGTTAAACACAACCACAGCTCCAAGCCACTCACTTTCCATCCAAGTTAATTCTAAAAAACTACAGGAAATGTATATAGCCCAGAAAGTCCTCTAGCACAGACAACTTACCTGAATTTATGCTGACAAGTAAAAAAATCTCCATACCCCTTCAGCTGCCCAGCAGCTCTGCAGTATAAAATATGTCCTGGGACCTAGAAGGTGCTTAGCTCCATTTCCATAGTTTCTGCATGCTTACTACACACCAATGGCATCAGTTTGAACAAATTAAGTTCAAGGCACCTCTCACCTTCCCCAAACTCATCTTGGTGGATTTGCTTCTCAGCAATTGGTTCAAAATCCCTTGTCATCATGATAAGTGTTTGCTGACCTGCAAGGCAGACATCAAATACAGTATGGTATCTCCAGCAAATAAAAACGTCAATGTTCTCCTGCACTGTTGTACTGTTTTGTCATGGGCTTGAATGTAGAAATATTAGTAATGACAACATGATACTAAAGAGAATACATCCTTCAAAGCAGAAAATCTCAAGCTGGAACAGAACACTTTCAAGTCTCTCTCTATTCAAAAACATGCTTCCTGGCCTAACCTTAAAAAGTTCTTTTGACCTTCAAAGTATGTAGCATCCTTAAACATTTTCTCTTGAGATATGAAGGACAAGGAGCAGCTGACATGGATTTATGAAGGGAAAATTATACCTGACCTCTCTGATAGCCTTCTACAATGAGATGACTAACTTTTGCATATTATTTGGATATTGTGACAACTGGATGTCATTTAACTTGATTCTAGTAAGTTACTGGACATTGTATCCCATAACATCATCATACACCTGCTCATTAAAGATGGGATAGATAAAAGGACAATGAACTGGACTGAAAGCCAGCTGAACTGCCAAGCTCAAATACTTGCTATCAGTGGCAAAAGGTCCAGCTTGAGGTCCATCACCAGGGATGTGACCTTGGACACTAGGGCCAAAGTTTAATATCTTCATTCATGACCTGCATCAAGTTTGTAGATGACACAAATCTGGACAATAGAAGATTGTGCTACTGTCCCCACCGACCATGTCACGTAAGCAAGACGGGCTATCAAGAACTCGGAAAACAATAACCTTAGGCACAACGATAGACTGAGAGCTAAGCAGCTGGACAGCAGGCTGGCAGAAAAACGACACGTGTTTCCCATGGGACACCAAGATGAACATGAGCCAACAGTACGTCCCTGCTGCACAGGTGGCCAACAGCACCCTGTGCTGCATTAGGAGTGTTGCCACCAGGTTGAGGGAGGTGATCTTTCTCCTTTGCTCAGTGCCGGTCAGACACATACACAATGCTGGCTCCAGTTTTAGGGACCCCAGTAACAAGACAGACAAGGACATACTGGAACAAGTCCTGCAAAGAGTCATACAGATTAAGGGCTTGGACAATCTGTCACATACGAGGAGGTTGACAGTAGTCAGACTGCTCTGGAGTTAAGGCTCTGGGGGAATCTCACCTGTGTATAAACATCTTATGTGGAAGGTAGTGTACGGTAAAGAAGACAGGGCCAGACTGTTAGTGGGTCTGAGTGACAGCACAGGAGGCAATGAGCACAAACTAAAATACAGCAAATTCTATTAAAACACAACAAAATTGTCTTTTACTATGAGAGTGATCACAAACAGGAACAGGGTGCCAATAGAGGGTGTAAGGTCTCTGTCCTCAGAGATATCTAAACACCTGACAGGGCACGGTTCCCAGCAACTTTCTCCAGGTAACCTATTCTGAGCAAGGGCTTGGAATAAGTGATCTCCAGAGCCTTGTTTCAGTCTCAAGATTTCTGCGATTCTGTTTGGCTCAAGGTTGACTTCATTTTCTAGGTGATAAATATCTGTAGCTAAGTTGAGCCTGGGACTCATACACTTTCTACCAAAGGACAAGAAGCAGATTTTTAATAAGAAATCACATGGGGATATAAAGTGGCAGTGTTTTAGTGGCAAGATCAAATATAATTCTTCAGAAGATCTGGAGGAATAATTACTGTTCTATAAAACTCAGAATCACAGAATCACAGAACAACCAGGTTGGAAGGGACCTATCAGATCTTCTAGTCCAACCATTCCTATCTAACACTAAACCAAGTGCCTCAAGACCTCATCCACCCGTGCCTTAAACACCTCCAGGGAAGGTGAATCAACCACCTCCCTGGGCAGCCTATTCCAATGCCCAATGACCCTCTGTGTGAAAAACCTCCTCCTAATCTCCAGCCTAAATCTCCCCTGGCAGTGCTTGAGGTCATTCCCTCTCATCCTGTCCCCTGTCACTTGGGAGAAGAGGCTAGATCCCTCCTCTCTACAATCTCCTTTCAGGTAGTTGTAGAGAGTAATGAGGTCTCCTCTCAGCCTCCTCTTCTCCAGGCTAAACAACCCCAGCTCTCTCAGTCGCTCCTCATAGGGTCTGTTCTCCAGACCCTTCACCAGCCTTGTTGCTCTTCTCTGGACTTGCTCCAGAGCCTCAACATCCTTCTTGTGGTGAGGGGCCCACAACTGGACACAATATTCAAGGAGCGGTCTCACCAGTGCTGAATACAGAGGGAGAATCACCTCCCTGGACCTGCCGGTCACACCATTTCTGATACAAGCCAGGATGCCATTGGCCTTCTTGGCACCTGGGCACACTGCTGGCTCGTGTTCAGTTGGCTGTCAACCAACACCCCCAGGTCCCTCTCCTCCTGGCAGTTTTCCAGCCAGGCTTCTCCCAGTCTGTAGTTCTGCATAGGGTTGTTGTGCCCCTCAGTATTTTAGGTCTGAATAGTTTCTGATTGCACCACCAAAGCACCTCAGAGATCGTTAAACAAAATTTCATATATAGGATCCAATGAGATTTTTCTCTCTAAGTCTCAGGTCCAATTTAATAATTTTGTACTTTGCTTCCTTTATCTTAAACTTAACTGTGTTTTATATTTTGGTCATAGTGAGTTTCAATCCTACAGGAGAAAGCTTATAAGCTGTTGTTGATACCTGTTGCAAGCAAAATGAGCTCTTGGTCAGGACTCCAGCTCATGGTACTCAGTCCACTGTCCACACTTCCAACACATTCCACCTGCAACACAAAAACAGGATCACAGGAGATCCTACTATGTAGGAGAGCCTGGATAATATAAAAATCAGCATTTTCTACTATACAATTTTAATAAGAGCTTTATTCTGCACGTCAGTCTTATGTCAACATGTACAGTGCTAATACTAATACTGACTGATCAGGTATGTATCATTGGTAAACATACTGAACTCAGGAAACAGATGTAATGGCTTTTACATAGAGAATTCCAACAAGCAGTTAAGGTACATGATCTCCATTAAACTCTTATCAGCTGTGCATGCTGAACTTAACAGTTGAATATAGATGCTCCAACTTCAAAGTTTATGAAAAACTTGTCCATTTTCACCAGGACATCATGAGTTTATATGTAATAGCAGCAGGCAGAGAACTGTGTCATGGGCTATTATCCTGATGTGCATGAGGCATGGAAGAGAACAATTGTGATCAACAGCAAGACGATGCCATTCAAGGAATTAAGCTTGGATGTCAAAAACTTTCCAGGTAAACAAAGTGCAACTTGGGTACCAGTGGGCAGAGTAACCACCATCCAAATGTAAAAGGTTTCAGAACAAGCAGAGCAACCTTCAAGACTTATTTCTTGATTCCCAGACTGCACCAAAAGAACACAGTTTTAAAATGGAGGAAGTAATCCAAAGCACCTTGAAACAAAGGATCTGAAGTTAAATCTCAATTCTGACCCATATATCAGTGCAATAAGCCACGTATCGCATCTTTTGTTAATCTTTGTTCCCTTATGACATGTTTTAAGTTGCATTAAGGACACATTTTTCAGACAGTTGATTTCAGTGGTATCTGCAAATCAAATCAAAACAATCAAAACAGCTGCACATAACCCCAATCTGGCAGCTAACCTAGACAGACCACTGTCAACTCACACCTACTTAGACCTGCCCTGTTGGGGTGGTATTATGGGAGCTGATGGGTGTTCAAAGAGTGCTGCTGTGGTGTTTAAGTGAAGATTGTATAAACCCAACACTGAAGAAAAAACAGAAAGCCAGTATCTCAATTCCTGTCATGCCTACTCAGCTAAGATATTCTGGTTTCCTTTTAGTGTTTTCTACAATTTTTTTATCCCAAATGTTCTTCAAATCACAACATGCACCCCTTTCTCCTCTCTTCAGTTAAATCATGTCAGGATGTTTTGTACTCAGTGATAATAATAAAATGTAGCTACACTGTGAGCTATGAACAGATTACTTTATTTTGTACCTAGTCTCAGCAACATCCTATTTCTGGAAGGCTGTTCCAGCAGATCCTGTGTAACAGCCCCCTGTGCAAACATACAAAGCTCAGGCCGCAGAGAGCCAAGCCATTATGTCCATTTCTGTTCTTTTATAGAGTGCACACCCTGTCCCTTAATGCTGATCAAGGCTCCCACAGAAACCAGATCATCTGCCCAGAAATGGGAGACTAACCACAGCTCAGTTTGTAATAAACACACAACTGCCTTCTGAATAAATGAAAACAGTGCTATCCTTTCCTTTGAAATCCCTAAGTATTGTTGTGTCTTTCCTGCTACATTACCTGCTCCGTGTTGAGGTTGCACAGCAGGATGTCTCCAGCAGCTGTAGCAACACACACACACTCCTGCTCCAGAAGATCTTCGATACCCACAATGCAGCCGCTTCCATCCTTGGGCATGAAACCTTCTGCAGTCAAGGAAACTTCTCTTCTCACCTTGACATAAAGGTCATTAACAACACATCATCTCACTGGGATTTTTTCAGAAATGACATATTACATCCATGGGCACATTTCATTCTGCTGCTAATACACAAAGCATTACACAGCAGAAGAGAGTATGTGAACGGCAGCAGAAAACAGTCAATGTGCAAGTATCCTCACTTATCCACAAGAAACTGTGAAGGCACCCTTTACGTTAAGAGTGCTAGACTGACAATGAGAAAACTCAGATAAGGGACCAAATTATAAATGGCAATACTACAACTTCCCATTTATCTTGCTAATCAACCTTCAAACCCTTTTGAAACTTCTCCATATACAGCCAACATTAAGAAGCGAATGGGTAGCTGCCTAACGGATCCCAATGTTTTTAAGGGATCACTCAGACTTTAATGACGCATCATAAAAAAATCTCAAAGAAAATCCATTTGGACGTTCATTCAACTAGAGCAAAACAAAAAGTTTTACCTAAAATAGCTCTCTCTAGCTTTCCTGCATGAATGTTTTACACACCCAGTCATTGGCAAAAAAAACCCCACGAAAGACCTGAGATAGTACCCCCTTACCCACTAAAAAAACCCCCCAAACCCAGAAAAAGCAGCTGATAGGTCTAGCATTTTCAGGTTGGCTTCAAAAAAGTTTTAGTTGATAGCCTTCACAAACAATGGTGATTTTCAGAAAATGCTGTTCTTTTAATATGATACCCCAGAAAAGCCCAAAAGCTCTTCTGTCAGCTACCTTGAGAACAGAACATAATGGAGTTGGATGCCTCACAGTTGAACTGTGTGTCTCCAGAGAAGGCAATGCAACCCAGCTCTAACAGGAATTTATAGCTTATTAGCATTTTTTGTCTTTAGCAATATATTTTTTTTCCTCAGAGCATGGTTTCAAAAGCGTCCTCATGTACTCTTCACAATATGTTAGGTTACTTCCTTCTGTTATGTTATGTGATGCAGATGTTATGTGATGCAGATGTTCACTGGATGATACTTTATCAGGGAGTGTAGGATGAGGAGAAACAGTTTCAAGCAGAAAAAGGGGAGATTTAGATTAGATGTTAGGAAGAAATGTTTTACTGTGAGGGTGGTGAAGCACTAAAATAGGCTGTGGAAAGAAGTCACAGATGCCCCATCACTGTAGGTGTTTAAGGCCAAGGCGGCTGAGGCTCTAAGTAACCAGAATGAGTGGGAGGTGTCCCTGCCCATGGCAGGGAGGCTGGAACTGGATGACCTTTAAGATCTTTTCCAACCCAAACCATTCTGCGATTCTATGCTTAAGTTTAAACCAAAGGAATGACTCTTGCCAAGCACAGTCAGTCTCTTGGAAGTAGGCTTAGGATTTTAAAAGGGCAACTGATTACTCCAGCCACAAAGATCACCGTGCAGCCTCACAGACCACATGTGACAGCAGCAAGTGGTGACAGGGAGCAGCTGATACTAAAAATGCTAGCAAATAAACTTTTAAGACCTTTGTTGAGTTTTAGAAAGCAAACATCCTTCTAATACAGGCCTGGCCAACAGAGAGATTACCATCAATCCCTGTGCAGCGAGACAAGAACTGGGGACAGGGTGTATGGTGTGCAGATGTACACATTTCCCCAGAAATCTCATGCACATTCTGTTCCTTTCCAAGGACCGCCTTCAGTGTCACCGTGAGCTTCCCAAGAGTCAGATCTCTCGCTGATTTGGAGCTGGCTGCAGCTCTGCCTGCCCTTGCCTCTGAGACGGGGAAAGGCTGCGCACAGAGGTGGTTCAGGCAGACACACCTGCTCAGCACAGACAGCACTGAGCACCAGGCCGTATCGTCCCCGGGGGATGAGCAGCGCCTAGGAAAACGCTTTGAAAGAAAACCTGCTACGGAAACCCGCGTGCGAGGGACGTTCTAACTTTCAAAAATACAGTTATTCGGACAAGATCTTCCCTCTACTTTAGCTGCTACAGCAGCTGCTGCTCGTGCCTCGGCGGGAGGCCCCGAGAGCGGCCCTGCGCCCTCCGCCCGGCCCCGCCCGCTCTCACCGAGTCCCCGCCGGGTCCCAGCTCCACCAGCCCGCGCTCCGAGCCCACCAGGACCGTGCCGGGCTCGGCACCGACACACAAGCACTGCGGGGTGCCCGGGGCGGGGGCGGCGCGAAGCCCCCCGGTACGCAGCAGCCGCAGGTTCCTCATGGCCACCCTTCAGCGCGCCGCCATCTTCCCGCGGCGCACGCGCGGCTCGGCGGAGGGGCGGGGAGAGCAGAAGGGACAGGGGGAGCAGAGGGGCCAGGGGAACAGAGGGGATAGGGGGAATGGGGGGGACAGGGAGGCAGGGGGAGCAGGGGGGCAGCAGGGGGAGCAGAGGGGACGGGGGGAGCAGAGGGGACAGGGGGCAGCAGGGTAAGCAGAATCATAGAATCACGGAATCACCAGGTTGGAAGAGACCCATCGGATCATCGAGTCCAACCATTCCTATCAAACATTAAACCATGTCCCTCAGGACCTCGTCTACCCGTGCCTTAAACACCTCCAGGGAAGGTGACTCAACCACCTCCCTGGGCAGCCTGTTCCAATGCCCAATGACCCTTTCCGTGAAATATAAGAGTTTGTATACTAGATCCGAGACGTAAGGAGGAATTTCCTCACTAGGAGAGTGGTGAGACACTGGCACAGGTTTGCCTAGGGAAGTTGTGTCAGCAAGAACACCCTCAGAACAAAACACCCGAAAAGAAGTGAAACATGGAAACCCTAGAAATGCGGAGCCCCTCGCATCCGCCCGCCAGTTCGGTCGGTCGGGGGGCGTGGGAGGGCTGCGGGGTCCACCGCCACACTATACAGATTCACCCTCACAGTTCCGACTGCAGCCTCGAACCTGCGTCCCACAGGCAGCCGACAGCAGCCTCGAACCTGCGACCCGAAGGAGCAGGAGCAGGAGCAGGGGAGAGCTGGGTGCACAAGGGGCACCGGGTAGGGGGTGGCAGACGCGCCCTGCTTGTCACACAGGAACCTCAGACCCTCAGGTCTGGCCACCACCCTCTCCCTCTCCACACACGACCTCGCAGCAAACCATCCCCAAGTGCTGAAGGCACTGGAGCCTTCCTTAGTGCAGGCTGGGAGCCCTGCAGGTGCAGAAAACTGTACCCTGCAGCCAAGCTGACAGGGGTGCCAGCTTGTGTCGTGTCACCGGGGGCTCTTGTGGAGCCCTTCCCAAGCCTCTTCTGGCCCACTGTGGCACAAGGCTGTGTGGGGCTGGATCCTTCACGGGGCAGCAGCATCCGTGATGGGTCTCCTGTGCTGCTCTGGCGTCTGGGAGCCACATGCAGTGGTGGTTTGGGCAACAGAAGCAGGGCTTTAGCTTTTCACCACCTCATTTCCTAGTGCGGTTGTATGTGCTTGTGTGGATGATGGGCTTTAAGGTAACACTGGCAGCAGGGTGGTTATTTTGCAGCCATGCAAAGTTTCTGGATGAGACTGTTAAGGTGCTTCCAGGGAAGCCTACACATAGAGAGGCTGGTGCTGACCCAATCCCACCCTTTTTGCCACACTTAGGCCTTTCCCTCAGAGCAGCTCAAGCTTCAAAGAGGAGAAGGTTGTGCAACCAGAGGTATGCCCTTCACACTTTTCCTCTTTGCTATAGCGGGGCTGAGAGTCTGTCAGTGCTGACCCACTCTAATGACCAGGCACAATGCAAGCTGAATTTGGGGTAAATGGGTCTGGACTATGGAAGTGTTTACATTTCCATGCTGTAATCAGCTTTTTGTGTGCAGTAGTTTGAGAGCTTACCCCCAGTGGAAGGATGGACAACTGGTCATCTGGTAGTTCTGCTTCTTGCTGCTCAGGTACTAAACTTGGCTAAAATCGGTGACAGAACTGTAAAGGTGGCTGACTCGGAGAGGGGTTTCTTGAATCAACAGAAATAAGCCCTACCGTCAAGGCTCAGATACTGCTGCATGCAGAGAGTCACAGCCATACAGACTCCTTGTCCTGGGTATGGGGACACGAGAAGTGACTTCCCAGGCCAGCACCTTCCAGCTCCAGCAAAGTCTGGCAGGAAGAAAGGCAGCTGCCAGATAGCACGTGAGCCTGACTGTGCAGGGTGGCCCATCCCCAAGGACTGGCATTGCTGGGTTAGGGCAGTCGCAAACATCCCATTTCCCTGTTGGGTTAGGGCAGTCACAGACACCCTGATTCCCTGTTGGGTTAGGGCAGTCTCTGACACCCCTTTTCCCTGCAGTACTTCTTCTGGAGGCTCCTTCGGGTGTCCTTCGAGACCTTCTGGCTCAGTTTGATCCTATGTGCCTCCGCTCTGGTGTGGCACCAAGTCGCACCGTTTTTGCTGTGTGGAATCTGTTTGCCGTCGAGTTTCGATGCCGGCCGGCGCCCTCGCCGTGCGGGGCTGCTCGGGACGCCTCTCTCCGCATCCCCCCGGAGAGTCCCTCTTTTCCCGACCCCTGACCCCTGCCAGGCTCCCTGCCCGCCGCGGCCCCTCCCCCGCCCCGCCGCCGTCCCCGCCGCCGTCCCCGCCATGCAGGAAGCGGCCGCCCCGCACCAGCCCTGCCCCGAGGCGGTGAGCCGCGTCCCCCGCCCCGCTGACAGCGCCGCCAGCGCCGCCAGGATCCAGCCCCGTTGCGCAGCCCCGTGCCTGGCGCCGGCAGGCTCTGCTGGTGCCCCGGCAGGGTGCAGCTGGGCCAGGGGAGGCTGCCTTCTGCTGGTCACAGTGCGGGGGTCAACCCGGTCTTCTAACAGATGAGTCTGTGTCAGAGCTCCTTGCAGCCTTCTCTTTCCAGGCAGCGACTTGGGCCAAAGGAAACTCGAGGCGGTACCTCCTCTTCTGTTGGATTTGTTTTGCAGGCTGTAGTTACCTCGCTGGTGGTGCCTGCAACAGTAGCTCGAAGCCAGCAGACCGCCACGGCCAGGGGCATCTCGGTTTCTTTTCAGGAGGTGAGTTCTTCTCTGGAGCGGTTTGTGACAGAGATCTGACGTGACTCCTTATAACTTGGTGCTCTAGCCCAAAATACTCGCTTGATCCTATTGAAAACGTGGACACTTTGACCATCATGCTGGCAAGAGGCATAAGTAGGGTACGGGGTGTCCTTATGCTGGTCCTGCCATAAAAGTCCCAGTGTCTCTGAGAACTGAGGCTGCTTCTTCCTCCTATGATGGCTCTTTTGTACCAGGCAAAATTAGCTTGGAAGTGAAGCTTTTGGGTGTTTCAGAAGCTTAACTAGGGCAGCGCCTTCATGAAGGTTCCTTGTTCCTGGAATTTGTGAATGTGTTCAGCAGCAAGATCCATGGGGCTGGGAGTGAGCTAAAAGAAGTTCAGTAGTTTTCCAACAGCAAACATTATAGTTGTCTGAGAAGCTAGTGTGAGAACAGGAGAGGGCAGTATTCAATATGACAGGGCTTTGCCAGTGCTAGGATTGGTAAGAGTTCTTTCGGGTGTGAAGATAAGTCATTCCTAAGAGCGTGAGCTTGGGCAACGTCTCCGTGTGCTCCACTGATTAATTTCCATTGGTCTGTTGTCACACAGATGTCTGTCATGTTCAGTAGCTTTGTGTCTGCAGTTGGATTATCATTAACTTAACACTGCAGTGATTTCTTTATTTATTCTCCAGATATGTTACTGTCTGAAGTCTCTGGTACTTCTTTCATTTATTGATCTTTAAGCCATGTTTTCACTTAAGAAGAATATGCAAGAAATTATTTATAAGTATTTTTCTGGAGTGTTGTTAGCTTTCTTTATGCAAGGGCCATGGGTACTCTGAGCAAAAAGTCAGACCTGCCATATGGTTAGGCACTTGAAAACACTTCCAGAAGTGTGGCAGAATTGCCATCCTTGCATGTGATCAAAATTCGTTTGGAGGTGGACTAGCTGTAGCTTAGAAGCTGGCCTCTTCTCTGAGTGGAAAGTTGTACTACTGATCTCTGCAGATCCCTTCCAGCCTTATTTTTCTATTTTCGCTTGCACGTTGCCTTCCTCTTGGGAAAGCAGCAGGTTACTATGGCTGCTGAGCAACAACATCTCTCTTGCAAGGATCACATGAGACCTACTGGATGGAGACATAACACATGACATACAGGCTTTTTAACAGCAACCCACAGCTGACACTAATTGTTTACAAGGTTGCTGCATAAGACTGGGTTTTTATTCAGACACCATGGCTTAAAGTATTAGCTGAATACACTTACCTGGAATCTTGTGACTCAAGTATGTTCTCCCCCTCACCCCACTCCAGTTTGTTATTTTGCCATGTTTTTTGCAACTGTGATTTAACATTGTTGCCTGTGGTTTCAAATGCCCTGGTTATTGCTATTGGTTTGGTAAGCCCCTAGACTGTACTTTTCACTGGAGATTGTGGTACTGCTTCTTGGCTGCTAGTTGAGGCATATGTAGGAGTGAAAAAGGAAGAAAACATATGTAGAGATCATTTGACCCAAGAGAGGCAGGGAACAATGACCAAAAGTAGTAGTTGAAGATGTTGGTCAGACGATTTGAGGGCTAGGGAATGTGTTTTTTGGTAATGTGTGAGACCTGAGCTTATTTATCTTTTTTTTTTTTTTGTTGTTTTTCATTTGCTGCAGGTTCTGTAACAATGATGATCTAATTGGGAACTGCTGCTACTTATTTACCTAGAGAATTTCCTGTTTCAATCAGATTCTATTTCCTGAAAGAAATGAAAAAAGGACTAGAAAGTGGAGCTTGTTCCATTGACACTCCAGGCAATTTAGTGGAGTCAGATGCAGGCAATAACAGCAACAATGGAGCCTCAGTGAAAGAGAAATGCATGCTTTCTGCTTCTGGAGAACCAGAAAACATACAGCTGAAACCCAGCAGAGAAACATCCAGAAAAAAACTCTGTGGCTATTTAAATAAGCTGGGCATCAAGGGGCCAATCAAGACCTGGAAGTCTCGCTGGTTCTTTTACGATGAAAACAGATGTCAATTGCTGTACTACAGAACTGCACAGGATATCAACCCCTTGGGGTCTATAGACCTCTCTAGTGCCAGCTTTGACTGCAAGTTGGAAAATGGGGAAGGGCTTTTTGAGATCAGAACACCAAGCAGAGTTTTTACTCTGAAGGTAAGGGGCAGTATCTTCTTGTAGGGGCTGTTATGAAACTTTCCCAATCATAGAATCATAGAATAATCAGGTTAGAAGAGACCCACTGGATCATTGAGTCCAACCATTCCTGCCAATCTCTAAACCATGCCCCTCAGAACCTCATCCACCTGCGCCTTAAACATGCCAGGGAAGGCGAGTCAACAATCAGGACAGACGCATGTCTACTCAGATGCCTCTTAGTTTTGACTTTAATTCTCCCAGCCTAGACTCTTGCTATTTGGACCTAAACTGCTTTTATTGTTCTTGCAAGACTGCAACTCCATTACTTGTGAGATGTCTGTTGTTTAACAGAATAACAGTGAAAGCTGAACTGGGTGCTGAATTAAATTATTGGAGAGTCCTGTAGTCCACATATAATTTGCTAATCAGAAACAAGTTCCTGTTTAAAATGGTTGCTCCAGCAGGAACCTTTGCTAGCTTTTTGTCTCTGAAAATTGTTACTAAGGAGCTCTGTGAGTCATTCTTGGCTAAAGTATTGTGTAATTTCTGCTTAGCCTTGGAGAATAGTAAAGCAAAAAATGTTTAAAAAGCAGTCAGCAGTCCACTGAGGCTCTGTTACTAAAGTCATGTCAAAGATTTGCTCTGTGCTCTCAAAGCAGTGTTAGGACCAGTAGATATAGCATAGGCTTAACACAGATGACCCTTATTTCTGCTGACTTGGGCAGGGGAGTGGTCGTCAGCACTTCAGGATGTGTCTCATGTTGATGAGATTATCTCTGTCCCCCTTCCTGTTTTGTGTTACATTAGGCAATCAGCAAACAGGCAATGATGTACTGGCTGCAGCAGCTACAAATAAGACGTTGGGAATTTTGCAACACTCAGATCAGGTTTCCTGTGGGCAGCTCTCAGCTTCTGAATGAACCGCTGGCTGGCAAAACAAGTAGGTGTTGTGTGTGTTGGACTTCGCTTAGCTTTCAGCCCCCCAGTGATGAATGGTGCTCCTCAGCCACAAATGGGCAGAGGTTTTGGCCAGGTTTTTAAAGACAAGTACCGTCTATCAATGGTTGGTCAGTGTTTGGATCTTCTGGCCTTATTATGGATGGATGTGAATGGGGTGCCTCCTAATCCACAGCATGTGCTTGGGGATGCTCAGGTATCCGATGATCATGGATTCCCTCTTGATTTTTCTCACATGTTTGAAGTGTGCACATTAGATATATCCCCTTCCTTTTGCAAGGCCTGAGAAATTTAGAGCAAGCAAAGATTTTTTTCAGCAGTGGTGGGATGAAAGATGTAAATTCCTGTTAGTGGGTGTACATCGGCAGATGGGTCAGGGAAGGGCACAGACAGGGTGTCCACCTGTTTAGTTGTGAGTAGATGGACATTTTGTTTGAAACAAAGAAACCCATCCCTAGTAAATGTCTGCTCTGATAGGTTCTGGGTGCTTTGGCATTTTACTATAGCAGGCAATAATTTAGTAACAGACTGTGTTTGTGGAGTGGTATCTGCACATTAAAACTATAAAACACTGCTTGGGATAGGGAAAAAGAACAGCAACAGCTCCCTTCCTTATTCCTTTATGTGGTTAAAGTTTGATTGTTTAGGGCTAGTCATTCTCATATAGTCACTTGATTGTTCTTCAATAGGTGACTGTTTGTATATGAAGCCTTCTGTAGTTTGACATAAAGCTAAGGAAACTTGTTCTGCTCTCTTTGTCCCACCTGGACAGTTGAACATGAAAGATCTAATAAAATGTTGTGGCTTTCAAGTTGTATGAAGGAATCAAAGTCCAATGGAATTCCATCTTGCTTTGCTTGTTTCTGTCTCCTGGTTTGTTTCTACATAGATGTTACTGACAATGAAGACTTCCTGCCTCCGGTGAAAACACCAACAGAAGCAGTGGGCTTAAAAGCAGCATCCTTGCCTGCACCCCAAACATCTACTGCTTTGCAGAACATCTCCCTTAAGCACCCTTGGACAGAGATACAGTAAGTGTGAGAGAAGGGCTGCAATGTGGTTGATGTACTGGCCTGTCATTTTGTTCCTTCCTTACCTGTCACTTATTCTGGGGAAGTGGGACTCTTGCCTAGGTAGAAGAACTATTAAGCATTTTTTTGAAGCATATTTCAGACAAAAGTAAATTTCCTGACAGAGAGACCTTCAGATCTCCCTGCTCATTTCATATCTAGCTCTCTTAGCAAAGATCTTTGTGGCAGACCTAGGGCTTCATTAAGGTTTCTTTAGTGTAGGTAGTGGTTTGTTTGGCTACTGCAATGCATCTGCACATTACTTCTGGAGGGGCAGACAGGCACCTTCACCTGATCTCTGTAGGCTAGTGATAGAAGCTCATTAGCACTTTCCAGGGGTTTCAGAGGACCTTGAATGTAGTGTATTCTCTAAAGCAGGTACTCCAAGTAAAAGGCACTTGAGCCTATAATGTGGCCTGACACTGCACAGCTGTCTGCAGCTGCAACGTGTAGCTCCATCAGGACTATGGGTTACAAGCCTTGGGCAGATACAGTAGCATGAAGAGAACCCCCTTCAGTAGCTCCTGCAGTCTGTCCTAGTCACTTATTTACATATAACCAAAAATATATGAATGGCTGCAGGTGTGTGGTAGGCAGCTGGGCACCTGCCAAATGTTTTTTTATAGGGATATTATCTATATTTTTTTACCACCGCTGCTGTTGGCTACAATCTGATGTCAACAGGAAGAAAGATTCCCCCATGGGACCAAAAAGGCTCAGAGTCAGCTGAACTATTTTGCAGGCTATTAATTCGCACTTTGATTAAAAATAATTTGATCTCATCTCCTCCTTCCCTCCTTTTGTTAGCTTGAGTAACAACTACCTCTTCTGATCTTCAAATTGTTTGTTCCCTTGGTTCTGTGAATATTTATTCAGGTGCTGCTGCTATCAGGTTGGGTCTTCATGAGTGTAATGTGCCTGATTTCAGCTAGGTTCATGAGATCTCTGAGCTGCTGCTGTCTCAGAGGGAAGACAAAGTACAGAATGAGGCAGAGATGCATCAGATGAGTGCCACCTGCAGCCTACAGAATGTGGAGGTCTGCTGATCTTATGTTGCAACACGTTCCCTGAGGTCAGAAATGTCTAGTCTCCTGTGGAGCCTTATGGTAATAAAGCAAAAGGAGAACAATTTTCAAATGTCAACTTCATTTATGGTTAGGAAGTAGCTTACACTGGGTCTTTTGTAGGCCTCAAAGTAAGAAGCTTGTTTTCTTTCAGCTAATGGACAGCACGAGAGAGGAAGGGGAAAGACCTGTACAGAGATAGGCAATTGTCACACTTTCACAGAATCACAGAACAACCAACCAGGTTGGAAGGGACCCATCGGATCTTCTAGTCCAAGCATTCCTATCTAACACTAAACCAAGTCCCTCAAGACCTCATCCACCCGTGCCTTAAACACCTCCAGGGAAGGTGACTCAACCACCTCCCTGGGCAGCCTGTTCCAATGCCCAATGACCCTTTCTGTGAAAAACTTCCTCCTAATCTCCAGCCTAAATCTCCCCTGGCGGAGCTTGAGGCCATTCCCTCTCGACCTGTCCCCTGTCACTTGGGAGAAGAGGCCAGATCCCTCCTCTCTACAACCTCCTTTCAGGTACTTGTAGAGAGTAATGAGGTCTCCTCTCAGCCTCCTCTTCTCCAGGCTAAACAACCCCAGCTCTCTCAGCCGCTCCTCATAGGTTCTGTTCTCCAGCCCCTTCACCAGCCTCGTTGCTCTTCTCTGGACTTGCTCCAGAGCCTCGACATCCTTCCTGTGGTGAGGGGCCCACAACTGAACACAGGATTCAAGGAGCGGCCTCACCAGTGCAGAGTACAGAGGGAGAAGAACCTCCCTGGATCTGCTGGTCACACCATTTCTGATACAAGCCAGGATGCCATTAGCCTTCTTGGCCACCTGGGCACACTGCTGGCTCACGTTCAGTCAACTGTCGACCAACACCCCCAGGTCCCTCTCCTCCTGGCAGTTTTCCAGCCAGACTTCTCCCAGTCTGTAGTTCTGCATAGGGTTGTTGTAGGTTTTACAGAAAACACTTGTGCATTTGTCGTTCTGCATGATACTGTAAAATCATTTCTTAGTGCTTCTGGCAGTATGTGATAGCAGCAGCTGGAACAAACTGGTTCTGGGTCTGATTGCAATTTCGTTCTTGAATCTCTCTACTGCAGCAAGGTCTGTTGAGTTCGTTGTGGCAAGGTTATTAAATGTGATTCAGAGCACAGGCCCTGTGGCTGCTTCAGATGTGATCATTGTGGCAGTTTTGGCTGTGCTGTAGATGTCTGAGCTGTTACTAGCACAGAGGATTTCTGCAGTGAGCTAAGAAAAGGGCAGAATGGGGAGGGAAGGAAGAAGGAGGAGCCAGAGGAAGGGAGAGAGGAAAGAGAGGGATGCAGTTGGTCTGTTGTTACTTTTGGTCCCTCTGTCCACCTTGTTGTTTATGTATGGAGCTCAAGCACATGGTGGAAGATCTCTGGCTGATTTACATTGCTGTGCTGCTACTGATTTTGTGGCATCTTCTTGATTTACACCAGTTACAACCTTTTTCCCCTCAGATCCACCAGTGCGGTGGACAATTAATTTTATCAGCATATGAGGAGATACATTTTGGGAGGAACCTGGAGTATGAGGAATGGTAAGGTGTTGCATAATTTGAACATGTGTTGGCTGCAGTTAACATAACTTCTCCTGTTCACTGGGCTTTCTTGATGTTGTCTTGTTTCAGAAACACTGTCTACAACATCTGTGGCTCCAAGCAGCTCTGGGGGGACAATGGAAACATCTTTAGTTTCAGTGAATTCCAGGAGCATCCTGACAACCTGGAGGAGGAGCAAGAGGCAGAAATGGAGGCAGGGTTTTCAGGTGCTCGTTACTGAACTGTGTGAGGTGATCTGAATATGATGCCTTCGAACAGGGAGTCGGACTTAGTGGAAAAGGGAGGAAGAGGGTGGCAAGTCTTCATGGTTTATGAAAACTGTCACATTGTGTGAGGTCCCTTTCTGGTTGTTGTTGTAAAACTGACTCTTTTGGCTCTGCTTTGGATTGCATCTGTTCATCTTCCACTGCTGGAGCCATCCGCAGAGGCAAAAATACCATCCATGGTGTCATCCCATACTGCTGTTTCTTTGAGGTAGAAGTTAAATTGCTGCATGTCACAGGCTAAGCTCAAAAACTCCACTCCATGCTTATGAAATTACCTCTCGATGATGGCAACTTGCATTTTGCTGTGTTAAGAATATCACAGCCATGTGTATTCTTGAGGTATCTGTGAATGATCCCTGCTGTCTATGCTTCAACCCTATGGATCCCAGCAGGCCAGTTTTTCTTGAACTGTGTGTCAGTTTTCTCTGCTGAGTTGTTTTGAGTCCCCCGTAGTAAGACTTAGGAATCCATTGTTGCAGCCCAGTTCTGTGTAAATTAACATTGTTTCCCTTCAGTTAAGGAGGGGATCCCAGAGAACGGAAGGACGGAGACCAGGCTGAACTGGGTTAGGAAAGCCAGGTGGAAGAACAGTGGCTTCCCAGGCTTGCCTGATGAACTGTCCAGGGAGAGGAATCCAATGGATAAAGTGAGTGTCCTACAGCAACAGATCCTGACACTCACCGAGGAAGTCAAGTCACAGAAGGTGAGTGTGTTGAGGAGTATGCTGCTTCTAAAGGCAAGGTCCTGAGACTGGTCTCAGGGACTCCCTCATACTTTGGTGTTAGGCTGAGGAATGCTCACCAAGCACTCATTGGGGACCACTTGAATCTCCTGCTGTTACCCATTTGTATGTGCCCTCACCACATGAAGGATGTTGAGGCTCTGGAGCGAGTCCAGAGAAGAGTGACAAAGCTTGTGAAGGGGCTGGAGAACGAGTCTTATGAGGAGTGACTGAGAGAGCTGGGGTTGTTTAGCCTGGAGAAGAAGAGGCTGAGGGAAGACCTTATTGCTCTCTATAACTGAGGGGAGGTTGTAGAGAGGAGGAAGCTGGGCTCTTCTCCCAAATGCCAGGGGACAGGACAAGAGGGAATGGCCTCAAGCTCTGCCAGGGGAAGTTCAGGTTCAACATAAGGAAAAAAAATCTTCACTGAAAGGGTCATTAGGCAGTGGAATGGTCTGCCCAGGGAGGTGGTTGATTCACCTTCCCCGGAGGTGTTTAAGGTGTGGGTGGATGAGGTACTGAGGGGCATGATTTAGAGACTGGTGGGAATGTTTGGGTCTCTTCCAACCTGGTGAGTCTATAATTCTATGGTTCTATGATTATTCCCACTCACAAGGAAGAATGGGCAGTCTTTCAGCCATTGCTAGGAAGTGCAGCTAGCAGATAGACTGGAAAATGTAGGTAAAATGAATCCAGGTGTGCTCTGCAGGTGTCTTGCTGGCACATCTGTATTGCTACGTGAATGTATGAAGTACAATCCTGAGTAAGTCCCATGACACTGGCAGGAACTGCCAGGCTGAGTCATGTTAACAGCAGGGTCATTTTTTTGAACAGTGATCCACAATTAAGATTTGATTGCATAAGTAAGTGTGTGGTTCATTGCAAGGACTGTTTATCCTGAATGGAGTTGTTAATTCTTACAGGCATAGAGAAATGCCAGGTTCAGTTGGTAACTCTTCTAGCAGAAGTGTCAGGAGAGCTGGGTCTCATGGTCAATCAGTTGCATCTTTGATTTGCTTCCTTAAATGGCTTAGATAGTAGAGCCTGGGTCAACAGCATGTTGCTGGGGCACACTTTTATGCCTTCCCGTGGCATAGTGACCTTCCATGGAGGTGTTTAAGGCATGGGTGGACAAGGTCCTGAGGGGCATGATTTAGTGTTTGATGGCAATGGTTGGGCTCGATGATCCGACAGGTCTCTTCCAACCTGGTGATCCTATGATTCTATGAAGGAGGAACTCTGACAGAGGGGGAGTTAAAAAGAATACAGCAGTTTCTATGGTAGTACAGACGGATGCAGGCTGCATTATTTGCCGCTTCTATTTTACCACACTGTTGACCAAGTCTCCAGCTTTTCTGGTCTCTTCTGGGCCTCACAAAAAGGATGACTGTAGAAAACCAAAACTCAGTGAGCAGGAGCTTCTCTGTTAGCAATCCGCCTAAAGTCAAATTATCTGTGGCCTGCTGCTGAGACCTTTCAGGCTCAGCTCTGAAAACAGAGTTCCTCTACTGGGGAATCACTAATTTTAAGATTGTTGCAGTCAGCTTTGCATCTAAAAGGAGTAAATTTCAAGATCCCAGGGACCTTTCGCTATTTACTCATTCCTGGTTGAGTCTGTGCTGTCTGTACTGCCATTGCCCTGGGCAGTACTGTGATGTAATGTCTTTACATTTCCTTTCCAGGAGCTGGTTAAACTTCTTCACAAAGCTCTGGAGGCAGCCCAGCAGGAGAAGCGAATATCTAGTATGTATCTCACTGCAGCAGAAGATAAGGACAGGCTGGAGCTGGTGCGCCACAAAGTGAGACAAATTGCAGATCTCACGGGTCGGCTGGAAGCCCTTGAGCGAGAAAAGAAGGAACTGGAGCAGAATCTGGCTCTGAGAGACAGTCATATTCAGGAACTCAAGGAGCATGTGCAGCTTCTGATGGAGAAGAATCATGCCAAACAGGGAGTCATCATGGCCTTGACAGAGCAGATGGCTCAAGAACTCTCTGATCCCCTGCAAGAAACCAACACTGTCACCACATTGTATAAGCAGCAGGAGGAGATTGAGCACCTGAAGGTGTGTGAGACACATGGGTCATTTGGGGGCTCCCATTTCTGTGCCCTCTGGTTCAGTGGGAGAATGTTTTTTGTGGGGAGCAAAGGATACACTTCCACTAGTTGCTCCATCTGTCTCAAAACCAGTGGCAGACTGGAAGGGGCTTGCCTGGTACCAAGAGGGTGCACAAAACCATCTAAGTCAGTTTTAGCTTCAACCTGGATCCTGCTCTGTTTGTCTTTGCATGACTGTTCAGTGCCTGCCTGTTCACTTTTCTATTGTCTGCAGTCTGACTTGCTGTCTTCACAGCTTTGTTCCTGTGTTTTTCTCTAGCAAAAAGTTTCTCAATACATCCCGGTACTTGCAAATCTAGCCTGCTGAATACTGCTATATGACCAGTTAGCACAGGGTGGGAATGTGGAAATGAAAAGAAAGTGGAAAAGAGCCACTTACTGCATTGTGGGAGAGTTTTTTTGCTGTCAGCGATGGGTCTGAGATTTGTGTCAGTTTTTTAATAAAATAGAACAGAACACATATTCTTCATCTTATTTAGGTGCTTCTCTAGCTTTGTCACCCAGATGTTTCTGTTTTCTAAGCATGTATATACAATGTGCTTGTCATTTTCAAGTGTCTTGTCTGTGCAATGACATTCCTGTTCAATGTTGTGCCTTCACTTCCTTTGTGGGAAGTATGTGTCCACATTGTGTTCTTCCTAGAACACAAAATTGTTGAGGTGTTTTCTTGTCCTGCCTTTCTACACCTGATGTCCCTGAGATCAGGAGGGATTCTCAGCAGCTGTCCTTGTGTGACTATTTTGCTTCTTGGCAGGATGATATAGATGCATACAAAACCCAGAATCAGTTTCTCAACTCGGAGATCCACCAGGTTACTCGACTTTGGACAAGAGTTGCTGAGAATGAAAAAGCCCTTCTGATGAAGGTAAAGAAAATTACTTTTTTTTTCATTGGTGAGGGTTGTTACTAGTTTGTTTCCAAACTCTGTACTGGAATAGATTTTGGTCTAAAACATATCAGGAATAAGCTTTCTTCTCAATATGTTTTTGTAGCGTGATTTTTTTTTCCTTTGTGTTGTTCCCGAATTAGATAGAAGTAAAATACCTGCAAATCTCTGTCTTAAGGATGGTGAAACTTAACCTAGATTTCCACATTTCTGCTATGGTTTTGGATACAAATAAAAAGCAATATTGTGTGTATGGAATAAAAAAATTTCCTGAGAGCTGGCTGCACCTGGTCTTGATTTCACTACCAGGCTTGGCACTACCAGGTGTCAGTACTCTTGGGCCCTGCCAGTAAATCAGAGTTCTTATGTTTTCTTGAGCTCTGTTTTTGTTTCTAGCCTTGTAAGCATGCACTGGTGGTGTGTGCTGGTATTTATTCTGTAGTTTTTCCCTGGGTTTTACTTCCCTGGATTTTAAGGTACATCTCCACAGTCTTGTATTCTGGAACAAGGCAAAAGGCAGATTCTTAAGTGTTATTGTCCTTCTTACATTTGTTTGCTTTCTAGTCCTTTGAACCTTGCCTACCTCCTAACTAAAGGAAGTAACAAGCCCAACAAGCTCAATGTGAGGCAAAATGCTGATTACAGTAGTAATACACCAGTATACCACACTCCGTTCTGTCCTTTCTATGTGCAGCCTAATTCTCTCTGTGATTTCTGTGTTGGTTTTGTTTTCAACTGCTGCTTCCTACTGAGTGTGTGTCTTCACTGAGCTTCCTGTGAGACACTGGCTAAGCCTTGTCACCTGTGTGGCCTCAGTTCCCCACTTGTGGAGTGTGGATAAGAGACCTCATTCTTTTTTTCTCCTATATGTGCCCAGGTGTATGGTGGTGGCAAGGATTAATTGCGCTGTTTGAACTCAGCTGGCATTCCTGTTCTTGAGAAATGTTATGTACCAGTGCCATGGGACTTGGGTTGCTGAGGGCTGTGTGGTGACCTAGTCTGTGGTGCTACTGTTATGGTCATAGCTCAGTCCCAGGAACCATGTGTTTTGTCAGGACACAGCTCAGTGTGGGGTAAAGAACTTGTTTGAGGAACAGGGAAAAAGCCTGCAGAATGCTTAGCTGTGGTAACAGCTCTTTTTTTTGTCCTCAGCCAAGCTGGCTGGGATATGGCCAGCCAACTCAGGCAATGCAGTAGCTAAAGTAGGTGATGCTGTAGTAGATGTCCCACTCAATAAGCAGGTTCCGTTTCATGCTAGGTACTGCAGCTTGTGGTTGTTCATTGGCCACAGTGATTAATTTGTGGCGGCAAATCCACTGACTGTAGAAAACTGCTGGATATGTTTTCTGGGGCTTTGTTGTTTAGGAGTCTTCACTTTATGTGCAGACCAGGCCAGTAGAAGCAGTGGCAATGTGAGAAGAACTGTCAATGAGCCAGCTCATTCCCTTGTTTCCCCATCAGTGTGCCTGCCTGCAAGCACGAAACTGCCAGATGGAGAGCAAATACCTGACAGTCTTACGGAAGCTGCAGGAGGCTGTGCCTGGCCTACCTGGCTCCCATGCCGAGTTTGTAAGGAGCCTTATCCAAGAAGCACTCCAGTGGGATGTGAAGGAAGAAGTAGGAGAAAGCATTAACCTGAATCCTGTAAGGTAAGAAGCAAGAGCATGGGGGATATTCACACCCTTGTAGGAGTCTGGCAGTGGAGAAGAATGTGCAGACAGGAAAGACCTTGAGTCATTTCTGTATCTGGGACTTGAAGCCATAACCTGGGAGTACAGGCTGAGGAGGCTGGTTTAATTTGGTGGTACAGGGGCTACAAATATCTGATAGCAGCTTATCACTGCAGGAAGTGGAAATTAAAGATGATGCAGCTAAATCTTTCTTGGCAGTGGTGAACAGTATGGCAAGTGGTAACAGCCATTGTGTGTTTGGGAGATAAACATTGGATATGAGGATAAACACTTTCTGTAGGACGTGGAGGCACCTGGGAGGTGGAGGATCTCCATCCTTTGGGGGTTTTCTAATCCCAGCCGTACAAAACCACCATTGGCCTGCTCTAGTGCTGGGGACAGTCCTGCAGTGCAGGGGAAGCTAGAATAGAGACCTCCTAAAAGCCTTGCCACCTGTGCTGCTATGGTCCTTGTGTTTGTGTTTATGCCTTTCTGCCTTATCAGTGCTCCAGTTCTGTCATAGTTTCCATTTCTTCTGGTTTGTCAGAGTTGCAGGTTTTGAGGGTGGGTTTGGAGATAAGACCCCAAAGTCAGGCTTGGACTCTGTCAAGAACATGATGGTATCTTACAAACCTGTGGACTAATGATACGCATAACCTCAGTGAGCTGTACTGTCAGCACTCCTGTTGTTTTCTGATCAGCAGGGGATTTGCACTGTGTACAGGTGGACATTGTAAGGGACTGTGGATCTCTCTGTGTTGGTCTGATGTCCCAAAGACTTTGCAGTCCCTTTATACAGAACTGTTTCTGCAATAGGACATGGTAGAGACAGGGTACACAGATTGAGCTAGAGTGCTTCCTTAGGGACAGGGGACAAGGTGAGAGATGTCTGGTGAGGTTGGGCTGTAGCTCAGGACAAAGTTGCAGCTGAATTTGTGTGTGTATGGCATTGCTGCAGGCTGTCGTTTGTCTTCAAGGCTCTGAGACAGTGAGCATGGCAGGCTTTCACATGCAGCTGCCAGAGAAGTGAGGTGGGGGTACCTGTGCTTTGCTTTAACCTGGCAACAAGCTGCAGTTTGCATGGCCACAAGCAGTGAATGACATAAGTACCCTTGACATAAGTACCACCACAGTCCTTTGAACTAACTTCTGCCTTGTGTCCCTTCAGTGAATATGATGAGTATGGGTTTATGACTGTACCTGACTATGAAGTTGAAGACTGGAAACTTCTGGCCAAAATTCAAGCCCTGGAAATAAAGTCCAACAACCTGCGGAGCCAGGAAGTAGTAGAGAAGCCCCTCCGTGACAGGTGGAACAGCATTGGAGAGCTGAGCCCTTCTGCAGAGTTAAAGAACCTGATCCGAAATGGCATTCCAGTGGAGCATCGGCAACGGGTATGGAAGTGGATTCTCAGCCGACACTGCAGCTATCTGCCTGACCACTACCAGCGACTCTTACGGCAGAGCAAGAGCACTGAACATCCTGCCTGCCGGCAGATTGAACTTGACCTGCCCCGCACACTCACCAACAACAAACATTTTTCCTCTCCGACATCTCAGCTCATTCCCAGGCTCCGGAGGGTGTTGCTGGCATTCTCTTGGCATAATCCAGCCATTGGTTACTGCCAGGGACTGAACAGGTGAGGAGCCAGGTTTGCTACTGTTGAGAAGATTTATACACATAGCCTAGGCTGAGATTCAAGCAATCCCAGGCTCTTGCCTCTTAGAGTTCTGTCTTGGCTCTAGGTGTTTTCCTGCAGAATTCTGCATTTGACGGCTTTTTTCATCCAGTGTTGTTGCTGAGATCAAGCAAGCGGCAGGATGCTTGTTTGGCATCTCCATAGTTACTTAACAGGAAGGAGCAACTATAGGAGGTATAGTGAGGCAATCCCAGAATAACAGCATGAGTCTTGGACTGAATTTCTAAGTCTTAATGTGCTCAACAGAATACCATGCTGACTGCCGTTTTTTGCTGAGAAGAGTTGGAGCGTATGTTGGGAAGTGTTAGAGGTGAGGGAATTTCAGCAGATGACATGAGGAGAGGCTGAGGAAACTGGGGGTCTTCTGTCTGGAGAAGAGAAGATTCAGGGACTCTAACAGCTTCTTTCACTTCCCAAAGAAGGCTGTAGGAAGGGTAAAACCAGACTTCTTAGAAGTATGGCACTGAATAAAGGAGGCACTGAGTGGTAGCTGCAAGAAGGGAATTTCTGCTTGGACCTTTTTCACATGAGGAAAGAATGTGTAAGCTATTCTTGTTGGTCTTCAGGAAGATATTTTCCACTCTTTTGGACACTCGTGAACCTAGAAATGCCTCACCACAACTTGTCTATCACAGATTGGCAGCTGTTGCCCTCCTGGTCCTGGAAGATGAAGAAAGTGCTTTCTGGTGCCTAGTCCATATTGTGGAGAACCTAATGCCGGCAGACTACTACAGTAACACGCTGATAACATCACAGGTGAGCTGGACACCATCACATCTGCTTTAACTCTGATGCAGTGATTTACAGTAAAGATTTAAAAACATACAGTCCATTTGCAGTGTCTTTGATTTCTCTCAGGGCAGTGATACCATCTTGCAATCCCTTCCATTGCAGGGGTGTTGTAGATTGAGAGTACAAAGTTGTTACACATACAGGGGCAGCAGAATTGATCCATAGCACTAGGAAATTGTGCCACACACCTGGTTAATGACTTGAAGGTCAGAGTAGTTAGAAGGAAAGTGCCTATTGATTGCACAGTTATTTATTTTAAGGAGGGTCTAGTAGAGGTGAAGCAGCAAGCTCCAGTGTGTAGAGCTAAGTATGAAGAAGGTACCATTCTGCAGCTCTTCAGATGTTTCTTTGGAAACTGCACCCTATCTTTGGAGTGCCATGTGCAGATGGAAGAAAATACTGATATATTTGTAATTTCTATATTTGCCTTAGTTCACAGTCACATACAGTATTAGTTCTGGCTGTAGGCTTCCTGGTAGATCAGATCCCTCTGGCCATTTAATGCAAAATGTTCTGTGAATAACTTATCTTCCTGGTTCAAAGTCATTGGATTTCAAGGTTTTCAAGATGCATTGTAATGTGTCAGATATACTACATCCTCCTAGGGAGGCACAGAGCCAAGGAAAATTCCATATGGTTCAATGGAATAGTAATTGTGTGTCCATACCACCCACACCCAGTAGTGTCCAGTCTGTTGAGCCAGGCAGTGACGTTGAGGCCTTTATTGTGTGTGGTCCTTCCACAGAGAATACATTTTTATCTGTAGGACCACAATAGATGAGACTAAAAGCATCAGTAAGTAAGAGTGACTGGTTGAGCCACTGAATAGGTTTACTAACATTTGCTGGGACAGTGATATACTGGTAGAGAGGCCAACCCACAAACTAGGTAAGCAGGCAAATCACTGTGCAGACAGCAAAACGTCTGTAGTGTTTGCTGTTAGATTTAATGAGCAGTGCTCAATACTTGACAAATAGTGATTGACAGGGAAGCCATGGCAGGCTGAAGACACAGAGGCTCCCCTGCATTTGGTGAGGAAAGACTCTCGCCTGAGGGAACCGTTTCTGGAAGGACTTCCTGACGTCATGTTTGGTCTCTGAAAGTCTAGCCAAGACCCATGTTAAGACAAAAATCTAGGATGATGCTTTGTGGTTTGGCTTGATAAAGTGAAAGGTTTGAGTTGGCTGGAGAAATTAAGGTTTAGGTCTTGCAGAATTTAAAGACCAAGCATAACATGATAACTGGTTTGTAACACGGTGCCACAGCTAAGTAAGCTGATACATCTGTGGGAGTAGTATGATACGGCAAAGGGGAAGACCTAACCATGATCTTGCTCCTCAGTGCTTCCCCTCATGAAACTGTGGCTTCCCTGAGATGAAGCCTACTGTATGACATGAAACTGTGGCTTCCCTGAGATGAAGCCTACTGTATGAAGGTTTAGAAACCTGGGTAAAAGATCTTGGCAGCTGCATTTCTATCTCAGCTGAAGCAACCAGAAACAGAGCACAGACAGGACTAGACCACAGGGAGAAATTAGGTACGTATATCAGGTCCTGCTTGTGAAGTCAGAGGAATTCTATGTATTTATTCTCTTGGGCCATGTGCAGTCATTCAGACCTGGGCAGGTTTTAATCCCTATTATTCACTTGGGTGCTAATGACATCACAGCATATCCCAGTAGGACTGACACAGGATGATGTGTCAGGATTTTCTGTTTTGACTTTGAGGCTGGGAAAAAGTGTGATCCTCTGAATGGGAGGGCTTTGTATCTCTGCTTGTATCATGGCCCTT
The DNA here is from genome assembly GCA_033558105.1 of Coccyzus lansbergi. NCBI lineage: Eukaryota > Metazoa > Chordata > Aves > Cuculiformes > Coccyzidae > Coccyzus > Coccyzus lansbergi. The sequence continues at coordinate 1,850,108 of JAUMJK010000233.1, read as the reverse complement.
TTTCAACTCCTCACCTTACACTGGATACAACATACAACTACACTGCTCAGTAATTTTGAAGGATTGGGAGACAAAGGATGCTCTGCTCTTATTAGGGTGTGGTTAGGTTAGAAGGCAGCACCGTGCTGTTGCACTACTCCTTTCCAACACCAGGACTGCTCTTGACTAGGACTGTATTGAATTCTTCTTTTGTCAATTTTAGGTAGATCAGAGAGTCTTCAAGGATTTTCTGTCAGAGAAGCTGCCTCGCCTCATGGCTCATTTTGAGCAGTATCGGATTGATGTCTCACTCATCACCTTCAACTGGTTTCTGGTGGCCTTTGTGGACAGCCTGGTCAGCGACATCCTTCTGCGAGTGTGGGACGCCTTCTTGTATGAGGGAACTAAGGTGCAACTCTCAGCTTAGGGCTTCCTTCCATCTGTACCTTCTCTGTGACATGATGGACATACCCATGTGTCAAAGAGATGCAGGGATGAGCCTATTGTTCTATCCTGCCTGTTTAGTTGGGTGCCTTGATGTCTCCAAGCTTCTGTGTTGTCTGGGTACTCGCTGCCAGTAGTCAGACCTAGTCCCTGGTATGGTACACAGTATCCCTGGCACTTTTTAGCAGGTAGTCCTGCTATGTAACAGCTCTCTGACATGCCAGAGTGCTTTATGTTCTGTGACCTAGACACAGCTGAGAGTTTGAGAGATTCAGAGAGCAGAAGAGCAGCAGAGAGTTAGTATTCAAAAACATCACTCTTGTACTGCCCCTGTGATAGGGAGAACTGGAGAATCTTTGCCAAATCCCTATGGAGTCCATTTGGAAGACCTGGTGTGCTCTGGAGTGGCAAATTAGATTACAGAGGTTCATTCTATTGGGATTAACTCCGTGCTTCTTCAAACCTGCCCTAATTCAGTCTATTGAGAGTAGAAGCCTGATGTCCAGCCTGTACTGCAGTGCTGTGTGCCTCACCCTGTTTTATGCCAGTAGGGCCTTCTCCCTCAGCTGCAAAAGACTTTGTCAACTCAAATGCCTTTCAATCCTTCAGGTGATTTTCCGCTATGCTCTTGCAATTTTTAAATACAACGAGGAGGAAATCCTAAGAATTCATGATAGTGTGGAGATCTACCAGTACCTACGCTTTTTCACAAGGATGATCATGGATGGCAGGTAGGACTGTGGGGTGCAGACAACCTTCCATCATGGGTTTGTACTTGCTTGCCTGTTAAGTCAGTTCAAAAAGAGCCAGTCTTTTGAGAGATGCTTGCACATTGGCAGGTCCATGGGATATGGGTCAGTTTGTCTCTGGCTTTCCCTTCATAATCACAGAATCACTAGGTTGGAAAAAACCCACAGGATCATCGAGTCCAACCATTCCTATCAACCACTAAACTAATCAACCACCTCTGAACCAATAATGTTACTTAATATCTTTTTGGCTCAAGCAAAGTCATGTTACAGCAGAGCAGGCCACAAAGTCTAGGTAAGTCTTCTTTTTGCAGCAACTGGGACTTGTCTGTTATTCCTTTAAGACTCTGCTGCTTGGTGACTTCTAATCTGAAATCTAAGGCCCTGCACTTTGCCTGCCCCAGGATGCACTTAGAGTATTTGTTACTAGCCAGTAAATCAGTTCACTAGATCTATCTGTTCCATCACAGGAAGCTGATGAACATTGCCTTCAATGACTTAAACCCCTTCCCCATGAAACTGCTAAGGAACCGGCGATCAATGCACCGGGAAGAACTGGAGAGAGAGCTGTGTGAGCTGGAACGGATCAAGGCAGCATATGTTAAGGAAAGAGCAGAGCAGGGGCCTCAGGACCTGAAGGAGGCTGTTAGTGAAGAGGAAGAAGAGATTTGACAAAAACAGAGTTGTTCTTCACTTCCTTCCCACCTTGCAGAAGGCTTGTCAGGAGGAGATGAAGTAGGGTGGGAAAAGTCGTCACAGCAGGATGTAATCTACCCCAGGAAGCAAGGCTGTACGTATCGGACCATTTAGGGACCAAGCCAGACTTTGCAATGGGTTGGAAGGTGTCCAATGAATTCTATCATCTTCTGTACTTCTCCCCATTCAACCCACTGCCTCGTGCTGTGCAGCTCAGGACTACAGCTGAAGTTCCATGTGAAATAATTGATTGTGGTACCATGACAGATGTTGACATGGTGAAAAAAAACAGTCAGGCACAGTTTTTCTTCCTTTACTGATGGCTTGAAAGAGATTTTTGCCAACAAGTATAATCACTGAAAATAACAAAGTGAGAGCACTCCCTCATTGGTATTGGAATTGGTCTTTGAAGGCCTTTGGTGGCTAACCTGCCAGGAGAGCTTGTTTTTAACATTGCTGTTAGTGAGTACTGACACTGTCTTCAGATGAGTGTTGGGCCTGAAGAAGTCCTGGGAGCTGGAGGACACTTTCCCAGGGACTTGGGCTGGGACATGTTAAAGGGGATGTGAGAGGCCAGAGTTGCTTTTCCAGTTTATTTTTGTACCTGTAGAAGTTCATGGTAGCACAAGGTAGCCAGGATGAATGTGTCGCCATCTATCTCTATCTCACAGTTATGCTGCCCCCTGTGCTTGATATCACTGTCTCTGACTCCCATTCATAGTGGAGTTTCTGTAGGAGTTACCAGTATTAAAGTTGTTTGACCCATAGGATATGACACATTGAAGCTTGACATTCTTAAGAAAAAAATTGATTTCCCCTGAACTAAGGAGAAGCCTTGCCTCTGAGAATGGGGTTTGGTAGCCTTCTCCCCTGCTTCCAAGGCTTGCCCATCCCCTGGGCTGAATGCCTGTCTGTGCAGCTCACTCTTCGAGACTGAGGAATCACACAGCTTATTTTCCCAAAAGTGGTGCCAGATCCTGCTCCCCAGCTTTCCTGTTGGCTGGTGCTTTATTGCAGTCTGCCTGCAGTGCTGGTGCTAGCAGTATGCAGCAGACCCTGTCAAAATGGGAGCTCTGCTCTACATTTTTAAACTGACATTGAACCCAAGCACATTCAGAGGATGATACCTCCTTTAAGCCTCTTGTGGTACTGTCAGCACTTGCAGAGGAAAGGAAAAGAAGCATTTGAATCCCATCCTGCCCTCAGGCAGGTGAGCCATAGTCAAGATCACAAACTCTAGTGGGAACAGTAGTGGCCTCTGTTCACCTGAGACATGTGGTCTGTGTCAAGCACAACTGGACAAATCAACCAATTTCAAAGAATTACAGAAATCTGAGTTAGGAGAGAGCTGTGGAGGCCAACCGTACAGTATCAAAGTAACTGAAGTAGAAATGTCATTTTGGGAAAAGTAGATCAATGGGCAAGAGTGAGGTAGGTCCACTGAATGTCACTGACAGCTGCACACATTGCAAGTGTGGAATGAGAAGAAAATGTTACTGGAATCTTATCACGCTATCTCAAAAGAATGCACTGGTTTTAAAATTATACCACCTATCTAGAGAAGCCCAAAAGGCAGGTTTTTCTTTGCAGATGATATTACTAATATAACTTACTTGTAATGTTTTGTGAATGGGTGCACACAAATACAGATTTTTTGCTATTGTTACAGACTTTTGAAAGCCATTATCCTCTAAATCAAGACCATAGGAATTAAAAGGATACCTAAAATTGTATTTTTAGAGCCTTTTGCAACAGCTTAAAAATATTTTCTTGCATACTACCCTTATTTTTTTAAAAAAGGCAATTGACACATGCATTATTGGACAAAACCATGTATCTAAATAAACACTGGTCTATGCAGTGTATAATGATGCATTAAAAAATAAACTTTTCTGAAGAAGACATAAGGACTGAGCTGTCATCCTTGATGAGAAATTCTGAAAATAATTTTAAATTGAACTCAGAAGGGAAGGACATCTCAGATTTGTTAGAAGTTTCTCTTCTGTTGTGTCTTCACCAGCTCTTAGTTTTTTTCTGTATGTGTATTTGCTAAGGGCCATTTCCTCTGGTCATATCACCAACCAGTCAGTGGTGGCTGTTCCATACTAAAATATGGTCAATACAGGAATATGCGCAAGGACTATGCAGACGTGTGTCTTAGAGCAGAGGTAGCATATTCTCATGGGACCTACTCTCCTCCCCTTCTGCTCCACAGACCTTAGAACTACTGAAAAGCACTACGCTTGTGTCACAAGACGCCAGCTGGGCACAGTGGTTAGCTTAGCCCTCTGCAAGTCTCATGGGCCTCTGCAAGACCTCCAGTGAGCATCAGTTAGTGCTGGAAATCTTTTGAACAGAGGTTACCTCTGCATAAAGTGCATGATTTGTGCTGCCATGGTCAATTGTTTGGTTGGAAAACAGTGTGTCCTGGTTGCACAGCCCAGTAGCAACCTCTGCCTCTACTGGCACCTGTGGGTAAACCAGATGTCTTATTCCACTCCAGCATCAACCTTTGCTGAATGCATCACATTACTTGTTAAATTAAGCCTTTTGTTTCTGCGTTAAACTAAGCATTGGTGTACCAGCCCTAAAAAGGATGGTTTTGATCCTATACCCCTTCTTTACAAAAGAACAATTAATCTGTAGATCACCTTGTTGCAAGATTTCTGGGCCACCAAGTGTTTATATGGTTTTGAGAGGACAAATTGGTGAGGGTGGCCAAACATGTAGAAAGCTACTGCTGGCTCAGTAAGTCCCTAAGCTGCAAACACGTAGAGGCCAGGAGGCTTCTCCACCCCTTTTTGGCCCTGTGTATACAGCTGTAAGGATGTTTGGTCTGAACCACCATTAACTCCACATGCTGCAGGTACGGTTTTGCATGCGAAAATGCTAGTGCACAGCAAAGACATTTGATATGCTTCTGTGTCCTGGCATACTGCCCTGGAAAGAGGCACTCCTGATGAGGTTTCTACTTGTACATTAGGTTAATGTTTATCCCAAGCTCAAGCTACTCATCCAGGGTGAAACAGAGATCTAAGGGACAAGGCAGTGCCCATGCGAGTGAAGCAATAACACTGTAGCAGGAATGACAGAGCTGAGTTCCAGCTTGCAGGCTGGACAACTTCTTGCCATGTCACAGACGCAAGACCTGAGGCTGGCTCTCTTCCCATTTAAGATCTCTCTTCAGTGTCCTGAACCAAAGCTGGGCCTTTCCCAGCCATTCTTTGGGGCTTCTCCCAGTGCTAAGAACTCCGCTACAGAACATTTGCTCTGCTAGGTACAAGAAAACAGAACAGTTCCCCAGGCCAGGGCCATAGCAGTGGAGCTGGTAGAATTAAATGTCCTGGGATGTATTCAAATACTCTGTGAAATCATGAACTCTTAGAAACATGTATCATCATAAGAATCTCAAACTCTCTAATGCTCAGGAGACCTTATTAAAAATATCACCATAAAGGCCCAAACTCAGTGAAATAAAGTTTTTACTCAATTTATTACAATGAGAAAAGAAGACAAATGATTATTAGTGATCTATTACAAGTTAACAGTAACAGCTTGTAAAGGCAATGTGCCTAATCATTACTGTAAGAGGATAAGTACAGTGATTAAGAGAAATACATCACTAATTGCTTTAATATCATCCAGATCTGCAGTCACTGGGTGGGGGCTTTTTTTTTTTCAGGAAGGATTTGGAGAAAGGCAATTGGGAAATCATGCTGTGCATCCACCTATGACTGAGGTCTTCACAACCTCACTACGAGGGGCTTAGCCTTTATACTATCAAATAAACAAAACACATCACGCCAAAAAGCGGAGCGTGTCCCCAGCTGCTTACTGCCTGCACTCCTCCTAGAACATGGCCAGGGGCCCTGGAGAGGAAAGGAGGAGGAAGACTGATATTTTTTATCTTTAAGCTAAGGGTCTGTAGAAACACAACATTACTTTCCACCTGCTCTCTCTTTCACAGAGCACAATTCTACTGATAATGAAACGCTTTCTCACACTCTTAAGTATTAGAAATGCCACAGTACAACTCTATCGATGATAGAGATGTGTAAAGCTGCAGATGGAACAGTGCACATACAAATACAAATCCAAATCATCCATAGATCATGCAGATATTTTCAGGCCTGTTGATCAGGTCCTATCATTGCAGGAGGTTATTTACCTCCTTTTCTGGAGCTCAATGAGAGGGTGCAGGATGCACTGAGATGCTAAAATGTAAGAATACCGCTGTACAATTCCTGCTTAACCTCAAGAGCTCTCCAGAAAGGAGAACAGTACACCAGGTTAGTTAGTGGAAGAGGAGAGATCACTAATTGTGGTAAAGGCATTTGGGGTGAGAGGTTCCTGTCCTGCTGCCGCCAGATCCTTGCTTTAGGAACATGGTCCATTACTGTGAGAATATAACAGAAGATTAGCAAGAGGAAAATGTAAAAAACACTCAAGTGAGCTTGACTTGGGATCTAGAAAAACAACTCAGTTGTGCTAATCATTGCCGGGTCCTGGGTGCTTGACAAGCAGAACCTTTTTGTTTAGGTAACAGAAGCCTATGATAAACTCAAGGCTTGAAAATAGCCTTGAGATTTCTGCCCTGTTGTGGAAAAGTTCAAAACATGGTGGGAAAAATATTTTCCCTGATAAAATACAGGAAAAACAGCAGTTTTGGGGTTCATACTTTTTAGAAAGGACAAAGCTCCGTCGTGTCTGTGTTCCTGTTTGCATTTCCTCTGCCATGGTGCTTTTCCAGAGTGCCCCAGATCATGAGGAAATGGAAATAAATTTATTCTTTTCATTTTATCTGTGGTTTTGTGGTTATTCCTGTGTTCTGCTTGTGTTCAGCTCACAGAACTACCAAAGAGACAAAGTCCCCACCTCATCTTGTTGTTATCTGATGCCTTACAGCCAGGTGAAAAGCCTGGCTTTGAGATTCTAGCTGGTGGATCAGTATATGCTCTGGTTTAAATACAGAACCACTTTGGCACATTCTCATGTCAGGTTGGAAGGAAGTTTTGAGACTTGAGGCAATATCCAAGGTAAGTAAAATTAAATTTCAAGATCTCTTGGGAAAAAATAGTACTCAGGTCAATATCACAGCCCCCTGCTGAAAATAATACCTTTATTTATTATTTTAATAAAGTGATTCTCTTAGTACAAAAGTGTTGTTTATAGCAGTATTTTACTGGGAGGAAAAGGTCCAAAAGGAAATGAAAAGCACTGGATATTTTGCTTTATCTTCTGATAATTTAACAATTTTCAGCATGATTCTTACCTATTTATGAGAGTGCTGATGCCACAGATGCTGATTTCCAGACACCAGGAATGCAGCTGCATCAGCATAGTCCTGAAATCTAGAGCAGCCACAACAGATGCTGGCTCTGCTCTTCCCAGTGTCTTGCTGCAGGCTGATGTGCTGCATGTGGCTAGCAGTTGGCTAGTGGTAGTTGACCACACTGTTGTCAAGCTCCCTTCCATAATGAATTCTGCTGTCTGTGGTGGTAGCTTACCACTTTTCAGTAATTTGCACAGGCTGAGAATGGATGTCCAAGGGTTACATCAGCCTGTCTCTGGCTGGACTTCTGGCAGCTAAGGATATGGGATGGTAGAGAGTTACAAGGCCTATTGCTCCAGCTTCTGCTGACAGATCCCAGCACAAAGCACTAACAACAGTGTTTTCTTTGAGGCTGCTAGAGGTCCAAAGCGGGACAAGTGCTGTCTGTGAGTGCTTTTTGCCACAAGTCACCTCCATGGAAGGCTGTCAGCAGCAGTTGCTTAGCCAGGCACTTGCTGTTGGATATCTGGCTGAGAAATCCAAGGGAAGAAGACAGAGACCAGAGTTCTTTCCAGTCATCAAGGACACCTCAGTATAGCTACCACTCCCAGCCACTCAGTCTTAGTCTGCAAAGGGGAATGGACAGCAAAACTTTGTCAGCACCTAAACAGCTCTGAGGAAAGTCATTGGGGCACAGCTATTGTAGCTAGATGCCTGCAGTGAACAAGGCTGTAGGTAGGAGAAATGTTTCTCACCGGTAACATCTAACAAAGCACCTTTGTTCCCTCATTAGTCCTGCATCCAGTCTTCTGCAGCTCAATCAGGGCTGGAGCACAATGTGTACTCGATTCCTCATCCAGGTTTCCAGGTGGGCTTGTAGTGCTGCCAAGCTGTGGAATCATAGAATGCTTTGGGTTGGAAGGGACCTTTAGCACCCCTGCAGGAGCAAGGACATCTCTGACTAGATCAGGCTGCTCAGAACTCTGTCCAACCTGACCTTGAACGTTTTTAGGGATGGGGCCTCCACTACCTCCTTGGAAAACCTGTTTCAGCATTACACCACCCTCACTGCAAAAAATGTCTTCCTTATATCCAGTCTGAATCTATCCTCCCATAGTTTAAAACCATGATTCCTTGTCCTGTCACAACAAGCCTTGCTAAAAAGCCCCTCCCCATCTTTCCTGCAGGCACCCTTTAAGTACTGGAAGGCTAAAGCCTTCTCTTCTCCAAGGCTGAACAACCTCAACTCTTAGACTGTCCTTGTGAAAGAGGTGCTCCAGCCCTCAGATAATTTTTGTGGCCCTCCTATGGACCTGCTCCAACAGCTCCATGTTCTTCCTGTGTGGAGGGCCCCAGAGCTGGACACCGTACTCCAAGTGATGTCTCACCAGAGCTGTGTAGAGTGTTAGAATCACCTCCCTTGACCTCCTTCTTTTGATGGTATTCAGGATACAGCTGGCCTTCTGGGCTGCAAGCACTCATTGCCAGATAATGTCCAGCTTTTTGTCCATCAGTACTCCCAAATACCTCTCTGTAGGGCTGTTCTTAGTTACATCATCCCTCAGCCTGTATTGAAACCGAGGATTGCTCTCAACCAGGTATAGGCCCTACACTGGACCTTATTCAGCCTCATGAGGTTCACACAGGTCCACTTCTTCAGCTTGTCCTAATCCCTCTGGATATTTCAGAGTTCTGGTGTGTCAACTACACCACTCAGCTTGGTGTCATCTGCAGACTTGTTGATGGTGCACTTGAACTTGCTGTCTATATCACTGATGAAATATTAAATGGTACTGGTCCCAGTACAGACACCTGAGAGACACCACTTGTTACCAACCTCTATTTGGACACTTATTCATCTAGTAGTCCACCCATCAAATCCATATCTCTCCAATGTAGAAAGGAGGGTGTTCTGGGGGACCACATCAAAGACTTTACAGATAGATCACATCTGTTGCTTTTCCCTAGTCCACTGATGTGATCCCTCCATCATAGAAAGCCACTAGGTTGGTCAGTCAGAACTTACCCCTGGCAAAGCCATGGTGGCTGTTTTGAATCATGTCCCTGTTCTGTTGCCTGGTCATCCAAGGCACAGAGGTGAGGCTGACAGGTTGGTAGTTCCCAGGATACCTTTTCTTAACCTTTTTAAAGATGGGCACAATGTTGCCCTTCCAGTCACCAGGGACTTCTCCTGACTTCCATGACTTTTCAAGTATCATGGAGAATGGCTCCACAGCTGCATTGGCTAATTCCATCAGGACTCTGGGATGCCACTCGTCAAACCCCATAGACTTACATGTTTTCAGATTCCTTAGGTGGTCACAAACCTGATCTTCCCTTACAATGGGAAGGACTTTACCCCCGTGGTCCCCATCTCACTGTCCATTGTGTTGGGAAGGGTGAGGAAAGCCATTGCCAGTGAAGGCCAAAAAGTTGTTGTGTACCCTAGACCTCTTTTTGTCTGTTGATACAAGGTCTCCATTCTTGCTCATTAGAAGGGTATGCTTTCTTTAACTCTCCTTTTCAGGCTAACATACCTGTACAAGCCCTTCTTGTTATTCTTTGCATCCCTTGCCAAGTGCAGCCCCAGCTGTACCTTGGCCTTCCTGACCCTATCCCCATACAACCAGGCAGCATCCCAATACTCTTCCTGTCCCTACTCCCAAGGCCTGTGCTGTTCTGTCTTGCTCTTTAGTTTGGCCTGCAGGTCTTGACTCAGCCACATTAGTCTATTCTCTTACCTGCCTGATTTCTGGTGACTGAAAACTGTTATTCTCAATGGAAAGCATCATTGAAGATTAGCCAGCTCTGCTCTGATACTGGATTCCTGAAGACCATTTTCCAGGGGGTCCTACTAATTAACTCTTTGAAGAAACGAAGGTTTGCTTTCCTAAAATGTAGGGTCCTGATTATATTCCTCGCCTATCTTATACCCCTCAGGACTGTGAACTCCACCAGTATGTGATTGGAGGCTGCCTCTGATCTTGACATCAATTACATTGGTGACCATCAGGTCCAGTGTTGCATGCCCTTGTGTAGGGGTGTCTGTTATATTCCGGCTAACCCCAATTTCCAAGTGTCAGCTTTGCAGGCACAAGAAGCTTTCTAGAGCCATCTGCCACCAGTGAAGGCCCTGCAGCTTTGGACCAGCATGGGCCAGTGCCTCTCCATCTGCCAGGGAATGCAGAACCATCCAAAGGCTGCTAGTTAAGGTGCCCAGGAGGCTGACCATGTGTGTCCAGGTGGGCAAGAAGGTGCCCATTGGAAGCAGCATGGGCAGCAGGACCAGGGAAGTGATTCTGACCCTGTACTCTGCACTGGTGAGACCACCCTTCAAATACGGTATTCAGTTTTGGGCCCCTCATTACAAGAAAGACATTTTGGTCCTGGAGTGTGTCCAGAGAAGAGGACTGAAGCTGGTGAAGGGGTTGGAGAACAACTCTTATGAGGAGCGTTTCAGGGAAGTGGGGTTGTTTAGCCTTGAGAAGAGGAGGCTGAGGGGAGACCTTATTGCTGTCTGCGACTGTCTGAAAGGGGGTTGCAGAGAGGTGGTTGTTGTTCTCTTCTCCCAAGTAATAGATGACAGGAGAGAGGGAATGGCCTCATGTTGCACCAGGGGATGTTCAGATTAGATATTAGGAAAAATTTCATCACTGAAAGGGTTATCAAGCACTGGAATGGCTGCCCAGGGAGGTGGTTGAGTCACCACCCCTGGAGGTATTTAAAAGATGGGTAGATGAAGTGCTTAGGAATATGATTTAGTACTGGACAGGTACATGTGAACTTGATGATCTCAGAGGTCTTTTCAACTGAGTGATTCTATGATAATACCTGTTGTAGGGGTTCAGTGTTCAGGATGCCCCAGTAGCTTGTGGTTGGACTGAGAGTGCAAGAATGTGCTGTCCTCATCAGCTCTGTGAGCTAAGGCAATGAGAGTGGTATCCCCTGCACAGATGATGCTGTCAGGATGATCTTCTAGGAAAATGCACCTAACCTTCACAATGTACCTCAAGCTCTGCCAGGGTAGGTTCAGGCTAGACATCAGGAAAAAAAGTATTTAATGGAAAGGGTCATTGGGCACTGGAACAGGCTGCCCAGGGAGGTGGTTGAGTCATCTTCTCTGGAGAGGTTTAAGGGATGGGTGGACGAGGTGCCGAGGGGCATGATTTAACGTTTGATAGGAATGGTTGGACTAGATAATCGGGTGGGTCTCTTCCAACCTGGTGATTTTATGATTCTATGATTCTATACTTAGAGACCAAAGACCACAGGGAGGGTCTGGCTGGTGCAGCCCTTGGGCAAGAAGGTGAGCTGTTGAGGAAAACTTTACCCTGGAAGTTGAAACTTCAAGAGCAATTTCTCCCCCCTCTTTTGCTGTTTCAAGAGGCTGCTCTGGATTTGCAGGACAAATACTTTTTTTTTTAATAATACAAACATAGGGAAAATTTAGTGGTTTGTTGGACTTGATGATCCTGTGGGTCTTTTCCAATCTAGTGATTCTGTGAAGGTCCATCTTGCCCCTTCCTTCCCTGATATGGCTGGCACTTGCTGGCTTGGCAAGAAATTATCTCTTTGTGGTCACTGTGTTGTTGTCATTCCTCTAAATACAATTGCATGAGCAGGAAGAGGAGCCAGCTGGGGAGAGCACCTCAGCCAAAAGCGGGCACCCTCCAGGCAGCAACATTCCCCATCAAACCTGGACACCCAGTAGAGCATGGCCCTTAATATCGTGATAAATGCACAGCTGAGATAGTTCCTCTTACAGGGAAACACTAAAGAACCATTACCAAAGCCACAGCAAACAGAATTACCCACAAATTTTAGATAAACTGTCAAATAGAGCATCCACGGGACAGGGATGCTTCGACCACATTCCTTCCTTGTTTAAAAGACGGGTTGATGAGGTGCTCGGGGACATTGTTTAGTGGCGGATGAGGACGGTTGGACTCAACGATCCAGTAGGTCTCTTCCAACCTGGCGATTCTATGATTTCCCCGGGCGCCTCATCTACCCGCCTTTCAAACATCTCCGGGGACGGTGGCTGCACCGCCTCCCCTCGCAGTTCGCCCCAGCGCTGGACAACTCCTTCGGTGAAGACATTTTTCCTGACGCCGCTCCCCTCTCCTCCCACCTCCCCACCCTCGGGAGAGGGCACCCCGCGGTGTTTCGGTGCGCCCTGGGGGCGGCCGCAGCACCAGTCCCCGGCGGCACCTCCCGGCGGGGCGGGCCGGGGCGGGGACGGCGGGCGGGCGGCTCGGTGGCGGCTCAGTGGCAGCTGGGAGCGCGGACCCCGCAGAGATACGAGGTGTGGGGGCATTGCGGCGGGGGGTATCGCGGTCGGGGGCGCCTGTCCCCGCGGGGAGAAGCGGGGGCGGGTGGGTAGGTGCCCCGCCGGCCCCACCCTGCTTTGTGCCGAGCCGCCTGCTGCCTCCCGAGCATCCTCCGGGGCTCCTCCGGGCAGGAGTCTCGGGGCGAGGCGGGGGAGCCGGGACGGGGCTGGGGGGCCGCGAGGTGGGTGCCGGCATCATCCCACCTGCCCGGGGGAAGCTGCTGCTCCTCCTCTCCCCGCGGTGCGGGCATCCGCGTCTCTTCGTTCGCGATACAGAGGGAAAACCCGCACCCGCGGCGCTGTCTGTACCCGCCCGGCCGCCTTCTGCTGGACTCGCGGGCGGTTTTGGCTGCTTCTCCTCAGTGGAAGGTCCCGTCTCTCACAAAGCGCGATGACAGCCCCGTGAAACGGCCTCTGCCTGGCCCCGCTCCCCGGCAGAGGGGCGTCCTGGTGCCAGCGCAGCTTTTCCCCGTGGCTCTGGCTCAGCTCTGGCAGGGGTAGGGGCACGGGGAGGCTGTTGCAAAGGGGTGTGCGATGATGACAACGCTTTGCAAACGAGTCCCCAGTGGCCTCGGGAGGCCAGCTCTCTGCAGCGTCTCGTGGAGCATCCATTGTTCGCCCTGCAGGGAGTGGTGCCCTCCTTGTCTTGTTCTAGGGTGGGGAAAGACAGCCCTGAAGCATCCTAGCTGTCCCTGGTTTCCCGGTTCACTCTCACCTCCTAAGAAGGCACCGTATTTGCTGCAAAGGAAGTTTGCTTGGTTAGTCTTAACCTCTTCTGGCCCCTTGGGTGCTCAAGGGATGCTATTTCTGCAGAGGATTTGGAGAACTCTTGCAGGGAGGTTGGGTGTTGGTTGCCTTTTAAGCTTCCCCATGCAGGCTTCCCGGTGGGTTAACAAAGAAGCAGCTTGTGTAGCCCTGGTGTTCCCTTTGTTCTCCCACTGACTGTGCCGTCTTTGGAGAGCTCAGATCTCTCCTGGCTTGATTAGAGATAAGGAGTGGCTGATGGAGTTGATGCAGGTGTGAACATTCTGGGAAACTCTAGAGCAAAGCTTTGAGAGGTGGGATAGGAGGGAGCTGGTTGCTTCTCAGGGACAATGCAAAGATGAGTATTTTCATCTGTGTTGACATTGTTTGGTGAATTAGCAATATTGGAGACAAGCTATAGTTTCATCAATTTCAAATTAATTCAGACCACTAGGCCACAGCAACAAGTCAAATCCTGTTATCTCCATTGATCTGCCATAGACCTGGGAAACACAAAATAAACCTTCTCCAAGCAAGTTTGCTTGAATATTTGCTTCAACAAAAAATACCCCACCACCTTATCTGAGTATTCCCACCTGCCAGTTATACCGGGTCTTTTTGGAAATAAAATAGCTAGTATTATATCTGGCTGATGTCTAGGTGGCTACTGAGGAGCTTGCTGGTAAACCTCCCAGCTCACATCCAAGCAGACCTACAAACCCGTCCCTGACGAGGCTTGGCCTCCTCTTGATGCTCAACAGGACCATAGACAGTCTGGTCTCTTGCTGGCACAGCAAGAAAACAACTGGAGTGATAGCATGATGACGTGTTTCACATGTAGTCATTGCCTGGCTTCCCTTAAGTGCATGTTAAGCTGTTCTGGCTGCAGAGAGTTGATTGAGGCAAGCAGCCTGCAGCACACAGCAATTACACTGACATGCCTCCTGCCTCTCTGCAGGAGGAACAGGAAGGGCCTTTAGATCATCCAGGAACCTGTATGGGCTGAGGAGTTTAACACTCACAGGGTTATAGTGGCTTGCAAGTAAAAGCCAGACTGGCCTAGTACTTCCAGGGATTTCCCCTCTGTGGTATTACAGGCTTTCCAGCAACTTTCCATTTTGAAACTATACCCTGCAGGGCTCTATTAGGGTAATGCAGACGCTTACTATTTCCAAAGCATTTTCAAATTCACAAATAAGACTTTCTGACCTTCAGCCAAGCAGAGCCCTTTCTAAAGCTTGGAGTCATGCCGCTGCCCATGGTAGGACCAATGGTAGTGTGCAGTTACAAGCCCTGTTCTCTCTTCCCCTGTTGACCTGGCTCTTCGCTCTATTTCACATGGTTTCATGTTTTTCAGAGTGGCTCCCCAAAATTTACTCTTTCTCTCTTTCTTCTGAGCATTCTTCTGGTCTCTGTTTTTTTTCACAAGGGTTTCCTTTCAGTCTGGTGATTCTCTGTGCTCTTTTATCTCCGTGTCATGAAACATGGATATTCCCACCTGCAGAGAGGGGTTCTTCTTCCCATAATCTGCACTGCCTCTCTCCCTCTGTGGGACAAAGTCACTGAGGAAAATGATAACAAAGGCAAAAGTGGCATAGACTCCCAACATTTGTGATATTGTTATCACTGCGGTTGAGACAAAGTCCTTGGAAGCTGATTAGATAGCTTCCAGGAAAGCAGCAGAAGCCAACCTGTCTTGTTTGTCTCCTGCAGCTCTTGGAGCTGTGCTTAAAAAGGAGGAGAGGCAATGCTGGCGGAGAACTTCTCCCAGGGAAAGGTGTCTGAAAAGGTCTCCAGGTCAGCATTACAAGAATAAAGCAAATACGGGCCTCGTGACTCCAGCTTGTACCTAGGGCAGGACAGTCAGAAAAAAGGTGCAGGCAGGCGCCAGGGCAGAACTGGGCCTACTCCTGGGAGCAGAAATTAAGCAATCCTTACTCTAGAGATACCATTATTTAAACTCTTCTTGCAGAGTGCCTCTGAAAGCCTCCTTAGGAGGGTGAGAAAGCTCTGGATCCCACCCCAGGTTTTCTGGGAACCACAGGCAAGGTACGTGAGTAGTGTTCAGATGATTAGTACCTTTTTGTCAGACATTACCCTCCACCTTGGTTGGGCTGTGGACTGTTGCAGCAGGTGAATGAGATCATGTGCAAGCTCAGGACTGGGAACAGTGAATCTCTTCCAAAACTCCCTGTCCTATTCCATCCTTGCCCCTGTCTTATTTAGCCAGAGCACTAAATATGCATGTAGCACATGTGCCTATCTGCCAAAAGGACTCCTCAAGTGGTGCTGCCTCTGAATGCCACCTGGTGTCCTTTTCACACTGGCAATCTAAAGTGAATGCAGTGAGGGCCTTTTCATCACTAAAATTGAAAAAAACTTAAAAACCTCAACCTCTGTAGCACAGCAGTTCTTCATGCATGAGGTATCTGTGGAGTTTTGCTTTCTAAGCTGTGGGAAGTTCAGCTCTGCCAGTGCCATTCAGTTCTCAGCCAACTTCCATATGGCTGTGTATGAGGTTTTTGAAAAACAGTTATTTAAAACAGTGTTTCACAGTGTTTGTTCTGAGCAAGAATATACAAACCTTGAAAAACAGAAAACACAAAACCTTAGAAAAGTGTAGTTATCATTTTGCCTGAACCACTGCCACAGTTGCTGTCCTCCTGTCTAAGGAACTGCACATTGACTTTATTGGGAACACTGTCTGGTAATAGGAATACTACCAGGGAGGACCAATCTTCCTTGTCATCCTCTAGTTTCTTTCACTTTATCAGGCCCCTAGAAGAAGCCTGTGCTGCAACAAAATTGCAGGGTCATAGGCACAGAGAAGGCAGACAGCTCTATAATTGCAATAGACAAATTGAAGAAGTCAAAGATTGTCTTGCTAACATCTACTTAAATGTAATTGGTCCACATATTTTTTCTCTGGCATTTTCTCTAATTTAATTTGAATACCAAAATATGCACACAGAAGAACAAAAATAAAACCAGAATAGCATTGCTCCAAGTTCCTGCTCTCATGGTATTTGTGTCCTCCTATGTATAGAGGCTCTCTTCCTTGCAGTCAGGGAGGATCAGAGTCCCTCTTCTGACCACTCCTGACTGTGACTCATGTTTCTCTTTGAATTTACAAAGGTCTTGATGTTGGTAACTGATGCCTGAAGTCTTAATTGAAAAGATTGATTTTGCTAATGATAGCCTGGAATCTAACAGCTTCCACAGAAATCAATAGGAGTTTGGTGTCTCACAATTTACAAAAATCATGAAACTCATTTAAAGGCTTAATAATGATTTAAGGGCTTGGCTTTATGGCCCGTAGCACCTGTTTGAGGCTTTTGCCCTTCTGCCATACAGTACGCCCTGTGCAACAGCCATGTGTGTGATGCACTCTGCCAGGCAAACCGAGTCTTAGAGCAGAAAACCCCTGCCTCTACCTGAGATTTTATAAGTAAAAGCTCAAATGGAAAGTTGACACTTTTGTCTTTCTTGGTGTCCAAGTTGTGTTATGGTGGATTCCTGTGGAGCTGAAAAGATCAGAAGCCTCTTGTATCTTACAGATAAAGTATTCTTCAATCTGACTGAGAAACCAGAATATGAACTAGATGAGATGAAATTTTGTGAACACATATAAAATATCCAGAGGAAACTGCATATTCGTTCACATTCAGTCAGATGGAGTGTGGCCCAGTGTGTCCTACTGAGTGCTTTTCTTCTCACTCTTCTTCACATAGATAGTCTTTGTTTTTGCTGCCTAAAACATGGAAATCTTGTCCGCAGGCTGCTTAACCAGCGTTATGTCAGGTGTCCAAATGCTACTTTAAATTCACCGCCAAACTTCAAAGGCTGTACTACCTTTAATCCCCTTCCCCTTCCTCTTCCCCTTCCCCGTTCCTCTCCCCCTTCCCCTTCCTCTTTCCCCTTCCTCCTTCCCTTTCCCTTCTCTTTCCCACTGTGAAAAGATGAAATACTGTCGGGATACATCTACAGTACAGCTATGTCTTGAATTCTTCATGCAATGCTAGCTTTCTGCAACTCATGGAGGACCTGGTACTGCAGAAAAGGAGGCAGAGTATTTCAGCTTGGTAAAGGTGCGCCTGAAAAGGATATATGTGTCCTATGACATATGGCAGAATAAGAAGAGTTCTGATAGGGTGTGATTGTTCATCTGTTTATCACTGCCCAGGAACTACAGGATACATACAAACAGTGGAACTCATTGACACAGGATGTTGGTTGGCAATGTGGTTCAAAAAAAAAGCCATCAGATGAATTGGCAGGCAGAAAATCCATTAGGGCTGTCTAAACAGACAAATAAGTTCTTTGCTTGAAGGAGTTCCTGAGTCATAGATGCCCAGACCTGATTCAAAGGCGGAGAAAAGATGAACTAGTTGAAATAGATGCCAGCAATGCTGGGGAAAGAGGCTGGTATGGAAAGTAGTGGTGGTAGAGGAAGAGGAGGTCCATGGTGGGGTGCTCAACTGGGACGTAGAGGTTTTGCCAGAGGTGCTCCCCAGGTGGAAGGGTTGGTGAGGGGAGTGTTGCCGAGAGACACAGCTGGATCAAAACCTGAGATCGGCAAAGATGCTGGCAGGAATAATGTAGGAAATAAATTACTACATGGGAGGAGAGGCTGATCTTCACCACAGATGGGGGATTGGTGACAAAGGACAGCAATGCTGCTAAAAGAAGTGATCAGAAATGGAGAAACATCCAAAACCAGCATAAGAGAGATACTTGAAAGAGAGGTGGTAAATAAAATAGGCTGTCTGAAGACAGGCAAGGCTGAAGGTCAGACAGGGAGGGATGTCTATGAAAAACTCTGTGCAGTGACTGACCTCATCTCTCTGTTAACTGTAGTCACATCTACAGCCCAAGAGGAGTAGACCTGTGTAGTGCAATGGGTAGTACCAGGACTTCATATCCACAGGCATTTTGGAAGTTTTAATTTGACATGGCTGGTCCCATTAGCTAATGGAGTGCCCTGGGTTCTGATCCTGGAATGATTTTAGTTTCATCTGGAGGGAATCCTGTCAACATGCTCCAGGATGACTTTGGAATGCAAACTGGAGTGCAGTAAATGTAAATGATGGCAATAGATTTGCTTTAAAACTATGCTCCCAGTTTGAACCAAATGCTACATCTGCACTTGCACCAATGGGTATGGTTCAGAGTGATCCCACTGGTTTCCCAGAGATTATGCATTTCCAAATACCAGCGGGTGAATGAACAGGCACAGAATCTAATTTCCCTGGCTGTGAAGGCATGGGCAGTCCTCCCACTTATTTCACATCAGTCAAAGACAAACACCCCAAAAGAGCAAAACTGAACCTGCTATCTCTACAATAAACAGTGAATCAATTTTAAAACGTGTGATGCCGCAGAAGATAGCATTGCCTGGTGTGTCTGTAATACATGCATTTGCCACACTCCCTTGCTGGCTTGTCATGCATCAGATGTTCTGCCTGCCGTTAAGAAGTTCAAAAGTGTGTTAGAAGTTTTCTAGAGAGCAGAGAGATACCAATTCTAATTTAATCAGCCAGTCAAAAAGAAAAGCTGCAACTGGAATCACAAAACAATTCCACAGGTGCTGTATGGGTGTGGGAGAGTTCCCCACAGTTATCTTTTCTGCCCGCCCCTATATGTTTTTCACATGCTGCAAGGGAGGTGACCAAGGTGGCTGAGAAGGCCAGTGGCATCCTGGCTTGTATTAGAAATGATGTGACCAGCAGGTCCAGGGAGGTTGTTCTCCCTCTGTACTCAGCACTAGTGAGACTGCTCCTTGAATCCTGTGTCCAGTTCTGGGCCCCTCACCACAAGAAGGATGTTGAGGCTCTGGAGCAAGTCCAGAGAAGAGCAACAAAGCTGGTGAAGGGGCTGCCCTTAGCAAGGGGCTTGCCCTTAGCAAGTTTGCAGATGACTAAGCTGGGTGGAAGTGTTGATCTGCTGGAGGGTAGGGAGGCTCTGCAAAGGGACCTAAACAGGCTGGATTGCTGGGCTGAGTCTAATGGCATGAGGTTTAACATGGCCAAATGCCGGGTCCTGCACATGGGGCACAACAACCCTATGCAGAGCTACAGACTGGGAGAAGTCTGTCTAGAAAGCTGCCCGGAGGAGAAAGACCTGGGGGTGTTGGTCGACAGCCAACTGAACATGAGCCAGCAGTGTGCCCATGTGACCAAGAAGGCCAATGGCATCCTGGCTTGTATCAGAAACAGTGTGACCAGCAGGTCCAGAGAGGTTATTCTCCCTCTGTACTCAGCACTGGTGAGACCGCTCCTTGAATCCTGTGTTCAGTTGTGGGCCCTTCACCACAAGAAGGATGTTGAGGCTCTGGAGTGAGTCCAGAGAAGAGCAACAAAGCTGGTGAAGGGGCTGGAGAACAGACCCTATGAGGAGCGGCTGAGAGAGCTGGGGTTGTTTAGCCTAAAGAAGAGGAGACTGAGAGGAGACCTCATTGCTCTCTACAACTACCTGAAAGGAGGTTGTGGAGAGTAGGGATCTGGCCTCTTCTCCCAAGTGACAGGGGACAGGACTAGAGGGAATGGCCTCAAGCTCCGCCAGGGGAGATTTAGGCTGGAGATTAGGTGGAAGTTTTTTCACAGAAAGGGTCATTGGGCATTGGAATAGGCTGCCCAGGGAGATGGTTGATTCACCTTCCCTGGAGGTATTTAAGGCACGGGTAGACGAGGTCCTGAGGGATATGGTTTGGTGTTTGATAGGAATGGTTGGACTTGATGATCCAGTGGGTCTCTTCCAACCTGGTGATTCTATGATTCTATAAAAAAAAAATCACAGAAAGGGTCACTGGGCACGGGAATGGTCTGCCCAGGGAGGTGGTTGAGTCACCTTCCCTGGAGTTGTGTTATCCACGGGTGGATGTGGTGCTAAGGGGCATAGTTTGTTGTTTGACAGGAATGTTTGGACTCGATGACCTGGTGGATCTCTTCGAACCTGGTTATTCTATAATTCTATGAATTTCCAGAAGGACAAGGACTCTTTCCCTTTGCTTCTGTCTCATCCGTGGGAAAACCACAGCCAGTTCTTTTCTAGTCCTTAGTAGTAGGCCTTTTGCTACCGAATCAAGTTACTAACAGTGGAATGCAGCTCTTGGAAGGGTTACAGAAGTTACAGAGTCAGACTCTTCTTGGCAGTGACAGATAGTATAACAAGGAGAAAAGGATGCAAGCTGCAGCTGGAGGGAAGTAGGTCAGGTATTAGAGAAAACTGCATCCCCAGGAGGGTGGTGCATGCCTGGAACCATACAGGTGGAGGCCTTCATCCTTGGGGATTTTGAAGGCTCCACATCTTCCCTCAATTTAGAGCTATGGAGAAGTTCACTATGAAGGGGAACTGGAGCCCACCATCATGAGGTCCTCTTGGCTG
Source organism: Coccyzus lansbergi (assembly GCA_033558105.1). Lineage (NCBI taxonomy): Eukaryota > Metazoa > Chordata > Aves > Cuculiformes > Coccyzidae > Coccyzus > Coccyzus lansbergi. Next base: position 1,829,512 of record JAUMJK010000233.1, on the reverse strand, counting down.
TGTCCTTGCATCAGTGCTCATGCTTTTCTGCTCAAACAGTCAGAGCCTGGTTAGCATCCCAGCTCTGTAGCAGTTTCCACTTTCACCTGGTTGATCAGACTCATTTTTCCTAGGTAATTTTGGAGGTGAGTTTCTAAGGCCAGCCTTGGTCTTGTTGGCCAGAATCTCATCGCATCCTACAGGCATTCTAGCCTGTGGGTTACTTAGTCCACAAACCTTCAGTCATGGGGAATGTGGTTACATTAGATACAATATCTTCAGATATTCAAGAGAAGTTTGTAGCCTCCAAACCTTTACAGAACTCAGGAGAAACAACTGCACTTGGCATATTTCCACTGCCTTGCTGTCCTACTGGGCACTTCAGGTTTCCTTATCTATCTGTGTCCAGATGGCAGTCACAATTCCTCAGCTGGGTAGGAAAAGTTTGGTAAGAACTCTGGCTAGCCCAGAGGACCCCACCTGGGCTCCTGTGGCCAACAAACCAAGGTCTTGGGATTCCCTGAATGTGGTGAGATCCCCCAGACCTGTGATGCTCAGCTTTGCTTCAAGGAAAGCCTTCTATACAGTAGCTTTTAGTAGACAAACCCTATCTGCCAGATGTCTGCAGGTTTGCTTACACCTCATGATAAAGAGCAGTGGGACTAAGCATGCCTGTCTTCCCAAACAACAGGGCAGCCTACTAACACCCAGCTGCATCTTTTCAATGGGGAGATGAACTTTAGTTCCTGAAACTCAGAAGCTAGCAGGAAGCTTCTTCCTGTGAAAGAGGAGAGCGAAAGCACAGTGTTCTGGTTTTATGAGAAACTGCTAGGTGGCAGAGTGTCAGATGATGATTTTTTCAAGGCTGCCTTTCTGATAAGAAATGTGGCAATATCTCTTAAAGTTTGTGCATTTCACTATTTTTTTTTATAGTGAGTTTTTGCAAAGGGGTTTGGCAGGGAAGGCTTTCAATTTTTTATTGTTCTTTGAACTAGGATTGTTGTATTTACTTTTCTTTCGTAACAGAGCAGGATCCTGCCAGGGTAGAAAAGCTCTCTAAGGTGGAATTTGCCCTCTCATTGAATTCAAAAGCACATTAGTACTCACAAGGAAGTTGATAAGCAATAATATTTTCTTTGCTGCCCAGGTAACCAGCAGAGTGAAAGAGAGTATTGTCTCTGGAGAATGCAGGCAGGTTGGCTTTCTCTTTCTGCTGGAATACACAGGTTATCTTGGAAAGCTGGAGGTGAACCAAAGGAAGGAGGGGCTTACCCTCCAAAGAGGCTCAGGTGGCCTGTCCTGTTACAGTCATACTGTAACTCCTACACCTCCTGGGAGCTCTAATGAAACTGAGTTGAGTTTTGGGCTCATTTTGGGTTTTGCCAGCCTTTCACGCTCCCTCGACCCACTACTGTGTTTTTTAAAGGACTTGTTGACTGAAGCTATTTATGTCATCAGTACACCATCTTCCTTTCTGTCAGAGCTTACTGGGTAGGGGTACCGAATGAGGCAGACACAGGACACATGGTGCAGGGGGAGGAAGAACTGCCAGAAAATTGTGTGGCCACCAAGTGTGGGATTGTCCCTTCTGTCCTTCCTGGGATGCACAAACTGACTTTGCATTGACCGAGCATAAGTTTCTTCACAAGTCATCGGAGAACAGGTCATGCTCTTCAGCTCGATTTGTGTGCTTAAGAATATTCATGAACCATCTTCTGCTGCCTGGGGGAATTCACATGCAGCAAGGTGGTGTTTCACTCCCTGTGCCTGAGTGAGAGGTGTGAAACTTAAGGAAGTGGAGCTCCAGGCGCCACTGGCAGCTGTGTGACAGTGATGGTGCCACAGGTGTATCAGGCTTTCTTGTGTCAGAGTAAATAACTTCAGTTCCTCATGAGAAAAGCGATGCTTGTCTGGCCACTGTAGGAAAGTCTAAGGTATGGCAACAGACCCTCCATGGGCACTTCCTAGCCCCTGGGATTCCTAAGCAATCTGGAGGTTCCCAGCCTGCTTTGTGCCTCTCATAAGGGGAAAAACAGCCCTTCATGAAATTCAGTAAAGATAAATGTCAACTTCTGTCCCTGTTTTGCAGCAGCTACCTGCAGTGGTACAGACAGCTCTTAAGTGAGGGTACAACAGCTCTTAAGTGAGGGTCCTAATGGCCAGGAAGTTTGGCTGGAGTTAACTTTGCAAGTGCTGCAAGCCAACTGCAGTCTGGGCTTTTCCACAAGACTGTATGTAGTCAGGAGACTGTGAGATCTCTATCCTTGTTAGTCTTCCAAATTTAGCTGCCTGAATAGCATGACCTGCTTTGCTGGGTGCTGAGGATAGGACTCAGGGCCTACAGGATTGCTTTCTGGCTTATTTTCTTCATGTGATTCTGTATGCTTTATTCTTGTAATTTCTTTTTGGTTCTCCCACATGTACCAGAGAAGGCTCAAGTACATGTTCAGCACCAAGCTTGGAAGTGACTCCAGCAATAAAATAAAGAATAGGTGACAATTCAGCCAGTACTTCACGATGCAGCTTCCCTACAATCTTCTGGGAGATTCCACTGAAGATGGAGTCTTAGGCTCCTTGTCAGGTCAGATGATAGGAAAATCTGAGCCGCTTGGGAGCTGCCTAAGGAAGTGGTCTGTGCCTATTTTTCTCTTTTCTTTCTCCCTTCTTCTTGACCATTGCTGCTGTCAGTGCTGGTATGACCCAGTCAAAAATACCCTGGATGAGCTATTTTTTTGAGGCAGATATGCTCCATCTCCCTGCTGTGCCAAGGTGACAGGAAAGCACAATCGTGGAGTAATACCAAGTGGTGAGGATATGACAATATCATGAGCAGGTGTCACCATTAGGGAGTTTTTATGCTGGACCTCATTGGGTAGGTGTTGCTGCCTGCCCCAGGGAGTGCATTGTTGGTTTCAGCTTTGGCTAAACACAAATGCAGTCAGAAAGCTCATCCAGGATGGCCACTGCATTTTTGCTGTCTCACCTTTGCCTTGTGGAAAGTGCACTTGTTTCACTCCTGACAACCCTAACCTAAAATGTGCTTAAAATTATTTTGAGGTTCACAACACTTGGTGCATCTTCTAACATGAGCATAATTTGCACAATGTGCACTTTGCCAAGTTTGGGGCTTTGATATATCAGAGAATCATAGAAACACTAGGTTGGAAATGACCTTCGAGATCATCAAGTCCAACCGTACCTGTCTGCTACTAAATCATATTCCTAAGCACTTCATCTACCCGTCTTTTAAAACCATCCAGGGATGGTGACTCAAACACCTTCCTGGGCAGCCATTCCACTGCCCAATAGCCCTTTTGGTGAAGGAGTTTTTCCTAATGCCTTCCTTTGTGCAACTTGAGGCCATTCTCTCTTGTCCTATTGCTTTTCACTTGGGAGAAGAGACCAACAGCTACTTTGCTACAACCTCCTTTCAGGGACTTTTAGGGGGTGAAGAGGTCTCCCCTAACCCTCCTTTTCTCTAGGCTAAACAACCTCTGCTCCCTCAGCTGGTCCTCGTGAGACTTGTTCTCCAGCTTCTTCACCAGCTTTGCTGTTCTTCTCTGGACACACTCCAAGACCCCAACATCTTTCTAGTAGCAACTGTCCCAAAACTTAACACAGCATTTGAGGTGCAGCCTCACCACTTCCCTGATCCTGCTACCTACACCATTTCTGATACGAACCATGATGCCACCTGGGCCCACTGCTACGTCATGTTCAGTCAGCTGTCAACCAACACCTCAGGTCCTTCTCTGCCAGGCAGATTTCCAGCTGCTTGTCCCCAAGCCTGTTGTACTGCATGGTTTTTTTGTCGCAAGTGCAGGACTTGCCATTTGGCCTTGTTAAACCTCATCCCATTGGTCTCAGCACACCTATGATCCTATGATCCAGCATGTTCAGATTCCTTTATAGAGCCTCTGTATCCTCAAGCAGTTTGACACTTCCAGCTTGGTCCTTGGTGGGCTGCTCTGGGATCTCATACTAGAAAGGTGCTCTGAGACAATGTGGTACCAGCTGGTGCTGACCGTTGTGAGGTGTAGGGCTGCAATGGGCTGTTGGAGCCTTGCTGTTCAGTATAGGCCAGGTCTCTGTGTGATCCCTTCCCTGACAGAAATGGATATTTGGGGGAGGCAAAAGTTCTGGAAAAGTTTCTGCTTGTGGTCCAAACAGATGATGCCTGTGTCAGTGGAGGAGCCTGTGTGCTTTCTCAGGGAAAGGCTTGGGCCTTGCTGTTTTGTGGATGAGGAAATAAACTCATTTCCGTCTTGAGTGACTCATGCACCCCCCCCACTTCATGTCCTCTGTATTTCTGCAATGTTTATACTACAGGCAGAGGTGTTTTGTCACAACCACCTTTTCAAAGCATTATATTTAAGTATCTTTGCCATGTTGGAGATCTGCAAATATTTTGAAGTGTTATTTAGAGCCAGATTTCCTGATAATACATCTCTAGAACACTACCTCTTTGAGATCTTGCTTGCTCTTGTCATTTAGTCCCACACCACCTCTGCAGACCCCAATTCATCTGCACCAGTAGCACATCCTCCTTCAGGTAGCCAGCAGCCTGGAAACTGTGTTTGTGCCACAGAGTGCTAAGCACAGAGCATGATCAGCATAGAAAGCCCAAACTTTCAAATACTATGTGAGATCAGATTTTACTTAACTTATTACAACAAGAAAGGTAACAAATGATTAGTAGTGATTAACGATAAGTTAATATTAGAAGATTTAAAGGCAATGTATCTAATCATTACCACAAAAGAATAAATATAGTAATTAAGAGGATACATCCCCAATTGCTCTATTGTCGTCAATCAGATCTGCAGGCCCTGGGGAGCCCCATTTGCAGCGAGGATTTGGAGAGTCTTCCCAGACAACTGGGAGGTCCTACACTTGTAGGTGAGGTCTCCAAAGTTGCTGCAAGAAGGTCCAGCTTTTATATTGCTAAATAGACAATTTACATAATTCTAAAACCACAGAATCCATGGTCTCAGGCACTCAGGAACTCAGGTTCCTCCCTCCCCCTTGGAACTTTGGCCACAGCTCAAGAAAAGGGATAAGAAAATAGTGGGATATCTCTTATCTTTGAACTAAGGGGCCTGTTTAGGTGTAGCATTCCTGCATAATTCTTTCACATGGTGTTCATGCTCATGCTTGTGCTGATTGGTCATCCTGGGTGTTGATGGTCTTGTTCTCATCCTGTGTATGTTGGAGAAGTTACAGTGCAGGTGGCACATTCCAATTCTACTGATGATGCCAACTATGATATATTTTCTCATACTCTGTGTATTAAGGCTAGCACAACACTATTCTGCTGATAATAGCACTGTGAGAAGGTACAATTTAAAAAATACATATAGCAATGCAATAAAAATCATCCATTGGTCACCTGTATTGTTTCAAGCCTGTTCAGGCTGTGTCCCTTCATAATGTTGAAATGAGGTGACAGCAGCAATTCTCCCAGCTCCCAGTGGGCTGTCAAGGAGAAGCCACCTTTGTGCTTCTGCAGAGGACTGATATTCAAACTGCTTCTAGTGATGGACGTGGACAAAGCACCATTTTCCATCACCTGCTTTGCCTCTGAAAATCCAGAGGTTTGAGCCTGTGACTGGATCTTGGTTTGGTGGAGGCTCTTTGCCTGTACCCCCAGCACTGGGGAAGGGTAGTTTGCCTATGAGGCTGCTTTACAGCCCAGAAGAGAGTTGTGGCATGTGTGCTGTGTGGCTGGTGGGGTTACTTTGTCCGTCTTGGGAAGGAGCCTGGGCATGCTGCAGACTGTGAGGTGCTGCTTTTGCAGGGTGGCGATGTCTTTTCCTGAAAGTTGACTGAAATCTTACCCTGAGCTCCCTTAATCTGTACTGTGTAATGATGGGTGTGGATCCTTTAAGAACAAAACCCAAAGGCAGACAATTGATAAAATAAATTGCTATTGAAGGATAGCTGATTTAAAAGGCTGGTTCCTAGCTAGCAGCTATGGTAGCAGGTAGGGTTGTTTTCCCATAGATGTGCTCCCAGCAGCTGTAAAATGTCCTGCTCCCTGATAGAAAAGCCTGCTGAAAGGGTTTTTTTTTTTGCTGCTGTGGACTGATTGGAGTACAGATGCTCGAGAAGACATGCTGCATTATTCATGCGGTAGATACCTTTGCTAAAAGCTAATGTACAGCCTGGAGGCTGTGAGAAGTGGTACAGTCCTTTGTGTGGTTTTGTTGATTCACTGGAGGGCTCCTACTCCTAAGCTTTTTTTCTGAATACTGAGATTGATAAAGCAAATCAAGTAGTGTTAGATCGCTCAGCTAATGGTGCTCCTTTCTTGTTTACAAATTATTCACAGCTTTTTCTTTTTTTTTTTTTTTTTTAATGCATTATTCATTTTTTTAAAATGCATTATTCAAAACTGCTTGCTGGACTAGTCCTGTTGTGAGACTTCACTGGTAACTCACTTTTCTTGTGGCACCAACTTAAATTGCTTCCTGGATGGGGCTCAAGTGTCTGAAGTGTGGTATGCATACCAACGCACAGTTTGAAAACTGAGCTTCTGCAATAACTGCCCCACATTCTCCATTAATGCATATTCAGTAGTATTACCCATGAAGTTTCCTAATGTTGAATGTAGATACTGGGACATCCACCACCAGCAGCAGGAGTGCAGGCTCCTGCCTTTCAATGTCCTGGCCATGGTGGAAAGACATCACATAGGGTTTGGGGTGCTATGCTCTGAGATATGGGGCCCTCTTTTTGTGGGAAGAGGCACAAATGCATCATGCGTACTTGTACCTGGACTGCCTAATACCCCAGAGATCCCCTTCTGAGCTTGCTGACAGCTGGCAATGTGCATTTCTTGCAGAAACAGCTTTAAATTATACTGCGAACCCTGGAGTCAAAGATGGGAAATTATTTTCTTACTTGCACCACATCTGGTGGGGACAAGACCTTGCTGGATTCAGCAAGGTAAACTTTTTTCCCAGTTGTGGCCACTGACTGAAGTTGCAGTAATCTGTGGTCCAAGTGCATAAAAAGCCAGCCTGGGAACAAGTCTCTCACTGTAGATCCTTTCACTGACTTTTAGCAACTGACTGCCAAGTGGCATGGTCAAGGTCATGATCCCAGGGTCATATTTTTCATGTGGGGACTCTGAACCGACAAATCTCACCACCAAGACAATGTCCTTATAGCTCAGTCTGCAATTGTGGAAGAGGCAGCTACCTCTGTTTGCCCAGTGTTAAGTGGAAATAAGCTGCGTATCAAGAGGTGAAAAGCACTGTGTTCTATCTGAACTGTTCATTATTCTTGTAATAATAAGTCCGTGGCCTCTGAGCTTGTAGTATGTTTGAGATGACACATACAGATGGTATTTAAAGTTCTGGTTTGCTGCATAATCATGTCGTCTTGTTGACTTTGGATCCAAAGGAATTTGTTACTGATAATTTCTCCTTGATAGTGTTATTACACAACAGAAGTGGAATTTGGACAGCAAGGTGTGCCTGGGAGTGTGTGATCTACTCTCTTGCGGATGTACCTAGGAGAGAGTCCATGACTTGGAAGGGAGCCCAGCTTGAAGTCCAAGGCTCACAAACCATTTGGTGTGGCAAATTTGAGAGAAACTGGACCAGAAATGGCATGATCTGTGCTTATTTGGCACCCAGCTAAGGAGGCTGATGGCTGATGACAAAGCTGTGAGGGCTCTGATTTTGTCTTAAAGCAGTATGTCAACACAAACCCTGATAAAACACCTGTAAAAGGCAGGAGGCTGTTTCGTAGAATCATAGAATAACCAGGTTGGAAGAGACCCCCAGGATTATCGAGTCCAACCATTCCTATCAAATACAAATAAACCATGCCCCTTAGCAACTCATCCACCCATACCTTAAACACCTCCAGGGAAGGTGAATCAACCACCTACCTGGGCAGCCTGTTCCAGTGCCCAGTGACCCTTTCTGTGAGAATTTTTTTTCCTAATGTCTGGCCTAAACCTCCCCTGGCAGAGCTTGAGGCCATTCCCTCTTGTCCTGTCCCCTGTCTCTTGGGAGAAGAGGCCATCACCCTGTGTGTCTTACAAACTGTAGACAACACTGACATTCCTCTGTTTGTGTTTAGGGTTACCTTTTTGAGGAAACACTCATCTAATATTTTGAAACTTTGAGGATGGAAGCATTTTTTTTTTTTTTTTAAATGCAAATTAAAAAAATGTATACCTGAGGGCCTCAAATCAGTGAGAAATATTATCTACATGAGGATCAGAGCCAGCATGCCAACCTGTAACAGGGCTGTGGCAAGTCCATGTTTTGGGGTAAGTGAAATGCCTAGCACAATCCAGCAGAGCCATAAGTCATAGCTACTATGTACATGTGCCTGTACTCAAGCTGCCCTGCTAGGTGCATGGAAATGACTTGCAAAGGGCAACAGTCAGACACACTGGACCTAAAAGGCTGATGACAGATAACTTACAAAAGCAATCAAGTTGTAAGGAATGCATAATTTTTCGTAAGAAAACATTCTCTGGGAGTTATACCCTGCGCCCTTCCTGTGCAGGAAAAGACAATTTCTGTTTTGAAATTAAAGAGCCATGACTTGAATAAATGGAAGAAGAGAAGAAAATAGGATTGATAATGTTCTTTGCGGAGCTGTCAAGTGTGAGTTGTTATTGCTTTCTGGATTTCTAGAGCTGTTGCTTTCCATGTACTACAAAGGACAGGCATCTTTACTTTTTACTACCACTGGGTTTTCCAGGCCTATTTATATGGCAATACTTTTCCAGTAGATGCTAAAGCCTGTTGTTGTATTAACAAAATCACACCTGTGACATGCAGAAACTAGTCCAAAAGAGGTGCTTTGCAGAAGGGAAAAAGTGAAGATGCTCTTCATCTGTGTCTTGCCTGTAGATAAGCATGTCAGCACAGCAGCATTTGTTGGTGCAAAATCCAGTGCAGGCAAGGACGTGAGAGTCCTTCATTCAGTGAGCTGCCAGGATGCACAGCTCTGGGGACCTGAATTTCCATAGTAAGACTTTATGCAACCTGAGAAGGTGGGTTGTGAGAGGAGGTGCCCAGGGTCACTGGCTTTGATTTTGGATGTTGCTCCAGATCTTCAGTCACATGTGGGACAGGAGTTCTCTTTCTTCAGTATGTAAGACTTTATGTGAGAGACTTGCTGATGATACAAATACTTTGTGTGCTGGACCTGCAGTTCACTCTTGCATTTTGGAAAAATGTGTTTCTGAAGCCTCATGAGAACAAAAGCTCAGAGATCCCAAAGAAACTGCTCCTCCATTTGGAACAACAGCAGTTCTCTGGCCTGCATGCAGTCAGTCCAGTTCCTGGATCCCAGTCGGTGCTGGGGTACTGGTTGCTTAACCAGTGAGTTGCCATCTAGCAGGCTTGGGATGCCCTGGGATCAACCCTGGCAGCACAGTCATGGCTGGCAGGGCTCACAACTTCCAACTGTATTGGCTTGCTGGAGGGACAAATGCAGATCCCTTCTCAAACCTGGCCAGATTCCTCTTCAACAGCAAGAAGAAATGAATTTCGGCTGGGCAGTGTTCATGGCAGATATATAGGGACCCCAGGCAGTGCGGGCTGCAGAACACATGAAGAGCTATCCGCAATTAACTCAGAGCAATTAGCAGGTTGTCTTGGAGGACTTTGCAGATGGCAGAAGAGATTTGTGAGCTTCAGACAGAGGGAAGCTTGAGCCTTTTTATAAGGAAAATGTCAGAACAACAACAGAAAGCAGAACACATGGGAGAAATAATGGGGTAAAAGAGGCAGAATGAACATGGTAAAACTAATCAGTTCAACACATTCTAATTTCCTCTTCTGAAGGCTGGTGGGCCTGGTGGATGTGGAGAAGCAGAAGATATAATTTGTTTTGAGTTCTGAAAAATGTTCAGAGCTGTCCCACATAAATAAGGTAAGGGAATATACACTCGATGCATCTTTCCACCTTTCTGTGGTAAGGTACCTGTAAATCTGGTGAGGGAACTGTATTGGACAGCTTATGTGACAGTTAATTATCAGAATTTCAGGATTTATTGAGAAAAGTTTTGCAGAGTTCTTCCTGCCATCTGATGGTCTTTGGTATTTTTATTAGTAATTAGGACAAAAAAAAAAAAGTAATAAACAGAAAATTAGGACAAACAGGAAGCCTGCAGAAGGACTGGGCTCTGGTTGGAATTGGCACTGATGAACTGGAGAAATGGCATGGGAAAATCAGGATCTGGTTCAGTAGTGAGGGATTCGGGTCTTGACTAATGAGTGAGTCAGATGACGCAGGACCATCAGACCAAATGCAATTCTGCAGAAGCATCCAGGGGCTGCAGTTCATTCCAACCTAAGTTCAATCATGTGGCATGCTGTAGCAAGAAAAGGATAAATATGAACAGGACAGCATCTGGTAAATCATAAAGGATGGGTGTGTTCTTCCATGTTAGTAAAATAAATGTATGCCAGTTTTAGGTGCAACTGTTTTGGAAAAATACAGATCAGCCAAAACCAGTGGAACTGAGGAGGACAAATTCATAAGCTGTTGAGAGAACATAGCTGACAAAAGGAGAATGGGGTAAAGAGAGAAGTGGAAAAAACATATGTCAAGTGCAGAGGAAAGCTTGCTGCAGGAGGAAGGTAATAGTCTTTTCTTGGGATCTGGCTAAATAAAATAAGAAGCAAGGGACATTTATTGCACAAAATTAATTTTGAAAGTAGAGAAAAGCTTTGTAGTCATAAAGGCAGCTGGGTGTTAAGATTGTCTGTCCTTTACTGGAGAATTTTAGAGAAATATCCTTACAGAAGGATGTAGAGAAATGAACGAGAAAAATAAGAAAGGAATGGACTCCCAAGACCTGTGGATGATCTAGATCTAAATGAGATAGTGCACACTGTAGTCCAGCTATTTTTGTTGCTTTAAGTCAGCTGGTTTCATTGCTGCCTCTTTTCCTTCCCCTGAGCATGGATTGTCTGACAAGTCCCTAGCAGGCAGTGTTTTGTAACAGGAACTTCTCCCACCTCCTGCATTCTGATTGCACATAGAAAGTGTCTCATCTACTTTCACCGTGTCTGCTTGGGAGGCTCTTCCTAGAGATCACTGTGGAGATGTCACAGGGATATGATGTGTCACAGGGTAGAGGCACCCCTGGATATCAGCTAGTCCAACTGTTGGGTCTAAGCAGGTTCACCTACAGCAGGTTACTTGGAGTGTGGTCTGGTTGGGTTCTGAGTATCTCTAAGGATGGAGACTCCACAGTTTCTCTCAGCAACCTATGCCAGAGTCTGATCACCCTCACAGTAAAAAAGCTTTTTCTTATGTTTAACAGTCTGATCAAGCTTAGGCGGCAGGGCTTGCAGTTCCTCAGATTTTCTATCATGTCCTTTTCAAACATAAGAGTGACATTTGCTTGTTTGTCCAGTTGTCAGGGACATCCCCCAGTTGTTCTGACTTTTCAGAGAAAACCAGGAACTACCCTGCAACATCTGCCAGCTTCCTCAGGCCCTGTGGGTGCATCCTATCAGGATCTTCTGCATGTCTAGTTTGTTTAAGTGTTCCCTGATCTGATCCCGCTCCACCAAGAGTAAGTCTTCTTTGCCTTGGAATTCCCACAGATCTCAGGGGCCCAGGATATTTGAAGACTGGTTGTAGCAGTACAGAATGAGGTGAAGAAGGCATTCAATGCTTCAGCTTTTCTGATATCCTTTCTTACCAAATCTTCATTCTCATTCCTCAGCAGGCCCACATTTTCCCTAGTCATCATTTTGCTGATGATATACCAGTGCATTGCTCACCAGATTCCGTGCCAGGTGGGCTTTAGCTTTCCTAAGCCCAGCCCTGCATGGTTAACGTGATCAGTTATTAGCATTACTTCTTCCATCGTGACAGCAATGTATTTCATATAGCCTTACCAAAACCTTTCACACTCCAAGACAAGAATGCTTAAAATGAGAAAAAACAGCATGTCCCTTTCAACACAAGGTTTAGTTGGCTGTATTAGGGTTTGGTTTTAATTTATTGATATATGCTTTTCTGGGAAGAGCTTGGTGTAAATGAGGTGTCACTGAGCAGGAGATAATGGGAGAGAGGAGCATTTGCCATAGAGAACTTTATCATGGGGAAGGAATAATAGGATACGATGAGGATGGTCCTAAAATGAATGGGGCAAAGGAGTGTTTTAGCAAAGCCTACACCTGCTCTTAACAGTCTATCAGTGCATTAATTCCCTTGGTGTTTTGAAAGGTCTCCTCTAGTTTTTTTCCCAGACTACAAACCAGTAGCTGCTTCTCCCTCTGCCTGGTGGTACATAGATTCATACAACAACCAGGTTGGAAGGGACCCATCGGATCTTCTAGTCCAACCATTCCTATCTAACACTAAATCAAGTCCCTCAAGACCTCATCCAGCCGTGCCTTAAACACCTCCAGGGAAGGTGACTCAACTGCCTCCCTGGGCAGCCTATTCCAATGCCCAGTGACCCTTTCTGTGAAAAACTTCCTCCTGGTCTCTAGCCTAAATCTCCCCTGGCGGAGCTTGAGACCATTCCCTCTCTTCCTGTCCCCTGTCACTTGGGAGAAGAGGCCAGCTCCCTCCTCTCCACAACCCCCTCTCAGGTAGTTGTAGAGAGCAATGAGGTCTCCTCTCAGCCTCCTCTTCTCCAGGCTAAACAACCCCAGCTCTCTCAGCTGCTCCTCATAGGTTCTGTTCTCCAGCCCCTTCACCAACCTCATTGCTCTTCTCTGGACTTGCTCCAGAGCCTCAACATCCTTCTTGTGGTGAGGGGCCCAGAACTGAACACAGGATTCAAGGAGCGGCCTCACCAGTGTTTTTTTTTATGATACCATTACTGTTTATTATAAAATTAGTGACCCTTTTATTAAAAGGCTTACAAGCCCAGCCCAGTAGGCTTACCCCCAGCTGCTAGTGAGCCCTCTCTGGGGGCAAGAGATGGGTATCTCTGAAAGTGCTCTCTGCTCTATTGGATCTCCAGACCATTTGTGGAGAGCCATAAGTAGAAGTCTTCAGGGCTTGGTCAACCTAAAGGGGGTTGTGCAGGGCACCTGGAGGTAGCTGGGGTTTCTCTCCTGAGGTTTTGCAAGGCACAGCTGGAGAAAGCTGCAGATATACCAATGTGTTGCTGAACGTGGCCTTACGCTGAAGGAAGGCTGTTCAATAAAATCTCTGATAAAACGATTCCTTACTGCTGCTTCTGATGAAAGAAGAAAGAGGAAGGTGAGAACAGGGTGAGGTGCGAAGAGCTGACTTTTCTGGTGAAATCACCCAGGAATAATACTTGTTTGGGATGGAGCAAATGATGCCTTGATGAAACTGTTCTCCAACAGGCTGACCACTCACTGAGTTTAGTCCACGTTAGAATGACAGAATCTGTCCCATCTTCCAAAACCCTCCTGGAATGAGTGTGTCTTACTTGCAGAAAACTGTATCTTATTGCAGTACTTGATTTAACAAGGTGGATGTGTTTGCCCAGTCTGCTGTTTCCTAATGAAACCCTTTTCACTATGATGAAATCTGGTGGCAAACAAGAACACATGGGATAGGAAATTGAAACCCAGCATGGATTGCTTATAGCTAGAAAGTGGTACCTGCAGACTAGCACAACAGACATCTTTCGTGCTATGTGCTTGTTTTGTGATTGCTGTGGTTCTGTCAGGGTTGAAGTCAACAGCCTTTTCTCTGCATAAGGCAAGAAGAAGGGGCGAGGAATGCATGTGGAGCTGTGTGAGGTTGAAAGTTTTAAGGCTATCAGGAAGTGGCAAATTCACTCTGCACGCTCTTGTTTAATTGCAGTGGCAGAGTGTATTGGAGCCATGGCTTGCAGTACCGGGTCTCAGGGGTAGAGATCTTAAACCTGTGGGAGAGGCATTAGCAACATTATTCAGAGTAAGTATAATAATGTGATGTGTTTGTCCAAACTATCCCTGTCTAGCTGGGTGGACTTGGGACTTAGTTGGCTTGCTTCATTAGTCAACTGCCAAGAGCAGGCATTTCCCAGTGAAATGTCAGTCTTGCTAGTGTACCGCATCCAGGAGCCAGATGTCTTCTGCAGGAAGTGTAAAGAATATTTGCCTTGCTAACCCAATGTGTGTACTGTACTGCTCCACAGCTGTTCCCTCATGCTGGGTAGGTAAAAGCAGAAGCTGTTCTCAACTGTTCCTCTGCTGAGATTCAGCAAGGCACATGCCTCTCCCTGATCGGAAGAGGAGTCTGCCGTCTCTGTAAAGTGGAGATACTGAAGCTAAGACCTTTGGTCTCTGTGAAGATTGCACAAGCTTGGTTTGGGAGCAGGTAGCAGGTATCTTCCTGCTTCAACATGTATCTGTTGTGGGGACAGGAGAATGAGGACAATGGGAGTACTTTTTATGGAGCTCTCCTGTACAGTCTGCCCTGTGTGGAGTCACATCACAAAATCTGCAGTGCACATAGCTGGCTTTCAGGCAGAAAACCAGCAATATTTCCTGATATATTAATTGCCTTACTTAAAATTATGCATTTAATTGCTTCCTTTCTATAAGTCCTGAGGCTGTGGGAATGGGAATCTGTCTTCTATTTCCCACATACAACTTGATGTTCAGTATAGGACAGTGTTGAAGCTGATTTTATGTACATCTTGCTCTTGTCATCTGTCTCTAAGCATTATCTGATTGCCATTTTCAAAGGCAAGATAGCTGAAAAGGCTTTTCGAGTCTCCCAGAGTGACTCTTCATGTCTTTTGGCAGCAAGTTACATTATTCATTTTTGAATGGGATGGGATGACTTGTGAGAGAATCAGTTGTGTGGTAGGTAGGGACAGTGAGGGGAGGAGAGAAGGATGGGATGAATGACACTGAGCTGAAGACAGTAGGTAAGAGGGGGCTGGAGAAAATCATGTACCTAGGCAGTTTTCCAGAAGACCAGCAGTGCTTGCTTTTGTTTCATTTTATTACTTGGAGATGAGTGCACATAAAGATTTTTCTTCATGAACTGCTGATACAGCTCTGAGAAATGTACGTGTGTCTTCTCTAGTCTTGTGTCAGTATCAGTCTGAGTTTTTGCATGGAGTTGGAAGTTTGAATCTCTTGTGGTTCTCTCCTTGGATACTTGCAAACATTGCTCTCTGTAGACTAGTAAGGCTGCACTATGGGTTTTTTTGGCCATAGAAACATCACCTAAAAATGATGAGATTGAACGGGAATAGGCATTTATAATGCAATACAAGTTTAGCATTCCAAAAAAGAAAATTAAAAGGGAAAGGAAAAGATTTCATTGCTTTTCAGATTGAAATGTTCATTGTAACTTTTAAAATCTCTCTTAATAGCATTTACATTCCTTCTTTTCTCCCCTTTTATCTCTTTTTGACCCTGCATGCAAGAGAAGGAATGAAGGGTAAATTTATTTTTTTCTGTTGATCCCTCTGCTTTCAAATTATTACTGACTTTCAAAGATTGGGACCTCAACTAAGTCCCTCAGAACTGCAGAATCTCTTGATTCCTGCCCATGAGGACAGGGGAGGAAGACAGCTCAACTTGCTAGGCTGGATCACTTGAACAACTGAGGGTGGCAGATGAGGTATAGGCAGAATTTTGAAACCTGCCTATGAACAAAACAAAACAGTATGTAAAAGTGTTTTGGAATATCGTCATGTTATTTGCTTTCCACAGGACTGCACTAGGGTGAGGTCTTCAGAAATAAGGCTGGATTTCAGCCTGCATCTCCTGATACCAGGGCAGTTTTCACGCAGGATTGCAATACAGGCCACACAGAGCACAGAGCTCAAGTAGAAGTGGGGCTTCTTGTGTTAAATTGGGGGACTGTGAAGCAAATTTAACCATTATTAATTAATTGGTATATATTTGTACCCTACTCAGAGGTGAGCAGCACAAGAAAACAGAAAGTGATTGTTTGGTGGGGTGTGTACCATCCACATTGTGCATGATGAACAGGAAGTCTCTCAGCCCAGGTATTTGGGGTATTCAGAGGAGTGCGAGTACCTCAGAGTGTGTTTGGATGGGGAGAGAATACAAGTCTTCCCATTCAGGAGATGCTGTGCTATATTCTACTCTCTAGAAGAGCTCTCTCTGTCCTTTGATCTCTGCATTAGTCCTGAGATCAGGGTAGACATGGGCAGTCTGCTCTCCTTTTGTTTATCTGAAGGCAGGCAGAGCTGAAAAGTTTTTTGTTAGAGCTTACCAGCTGTTATTCAGCCTAGAAGTTCTGTACTGGCTGAGTTGAGTGCAGCTTCTGTAATCCATGCAGCCTTTATGTGCTGTGCTTTCATATGAGGATTTTAATACAGTCTTTTGAGAACCTTTGTCTAATATGACATTTTACAGGCAGTAGTCTTGTGCTTGTACAGGCTTAGTTTGGACAGAACTTGTAAAAAATGGCTTTGGAAAAAGGTGGCCTTATAGCTGGTGGAGTAGGGTGCTCATTTGTATCACTGGGGTCAGCAATAAGCCTGTACTCTCTACAGCCTTGAGTCAGTGAAATGTTGATATGTGTTGGTGCGGGGACAGAAGGGGTCAGAGACTAGGGTCTTGAAAGATGCATGATGAGTGGATGCATGTGGGGTGCTACCCCCTAGGATGGGCTGTGCAAAAGGGGGAGATGTTGTCCTGAATCTCGGTTTTTCATCTGATGTGCAAAGAGCTGATCCACACAGAGTCCAGATATTTGTTTATTTCATGTCTGTGCGAGATGGGTGCTAGATGGGAATTCAACAAAGTAGCACATCTTCTCCTAAGCCCTCTTATATACAGTTGAAGTAAGAAGAAACAGTAACAATTAGATCATATTGTTATCTTGACATGATTGTTATTGCTTGCAAGTTCCTGATTAGTTTATCCTATTTCCCTTTCATATCTTCAGCTCAGCTATGTTTCACAGACTCCTTCAGTTCTTTCCCTGCTTCAGCTTTCAACCTTCACTGTTTTTTTTCTTCTACAGAGAATGGGGAACCTGATACTGCAGGAGGCTGGCACTGGGATGGCCTGGGGACAGCTCTAGCATGGAGAACCAGCTCTCTGCAAACACGGAGGTGGTTTCCAGCCTGGATAGCTTGAAAAACTTTCTGTAGCTAGAGAGCTCAGACATCATTCCTGAAGAAGCTACAGATGGCCTAGCTGAGAGAAGCTTATTGTTCTCACTGGGCTTATTCAACTCTTTTGAGTCCTTCAGGTGCTGATTTGTGCCACTTTGAATACTTTTGTGTTTAATTTTCTTTCTTTTCAATAAGGTCATGTGATCCCTGCTTCTGAAGGTCCCAGCCTTTTTGCTCACCATCATCTGCAGTTCTTTATCTGGATGGGATGGTCTCTTCCTTTTGCAGTCCCATACAGTTACAGTTAATCCCATAGAAATAGGGCCTGCTAGTTTTCTTGAGGGCAGTATCATGAAGTAACAGAATGCTTTTGGTTGGAGACGACCTTTAAGGTCATTTAGTCCAACCACTGATCCAGCCCTGCTAAGTCCGCCACTGGATTGTGTCCCCAAGTGTGACATCTATTCATCCTTCAAGTACCTCCAGGGGTGGTGATTCAACAACCTCCCTGGGCAGCCTGTTCCTATGCTAGACAACACTTCCAGTAAATAAATCTCTCCTAATATCCAAACTAAATCTTCCTTGGCACATCTTGAGGCTATTTCCCCTTGTCCTGTCACTAGCTACTAAGGCAAAAAAGACCAGCCCCCACCTTGCTACAACCTCCTTCTCTGTAGTTGTAGAGATCGATAAGGTCTCCCATCAGTCTCCTTTCTCCAGACAAAGCAACCCCAGCTCCCTCAACTCAAATACTTCATCAAACAAATGAAATAAAACTTCTGGGTTTCATCTACCATTATACCATTCTTAATAGTGATCTTTAGCAGTGATACCTGCAAAAGGAGCTACTGTGACACGTTAATTGCAGGAGTAACAGCTGTTGCTAAACAGTTTTGCTTGCAGCACAACTCTTGATACCATAATGAAACAGATTATTCTGCTGTAGCTATGTCTTATTCAGCTGTTTTGCCTTGGATATTAAGAATTTCAGTTCTGATATTAAGTATTGGAATTGAAAATTCCGTAAAATGGAGATACTGGGTGCCCTGTTGAGTGGGTTAGTGCAGCCAGTATGAGTGGGTGTAGCCCCACTACACTCTGGACATAACAGCCTTACTGCACATGAAATCACAATACTATGTTGTGATTTCTCTGTTCCAGTTCTGTGAGTTTGGGAGTTTGGCTCCTCCTTATACTGGCTGCTTTTTTTTTTTTTTTTGAAAGCAGCTCATGGATATTACTAAGAGTGCCAGAACATAAAAATGCCAGGAGTGTGTGCTGGAGAGATCCGCTTGTAACGGTGTGTGGAGGTGCACCCAGTAACGATTACTTCTAGGAGATAAGTTGCCCATCAATGTTCTTACAGGCCTCCTTCAGGGTATAAAGAAAATAAGTTCCTTGTCTGCATACCTTCCAGCTCCTGGCACCACCAGTGCCAAGGATATTGAATATGGTAAAGGGCAGAATAAATTGCTGCCAGTGTCTTACGTTTTTGGACTATTAAGGCTGACCTGGTGTCAGAATATGCAGTCTGGTTCCATGGAAGAGCCACGAAAAGTTCACTTTTCAAAAACAGCCTCCTAAAAGAGTCAGGACTAAAGCAGAGCAAAGAAACTTCAGTGCTGCTGCATCATGGTAGACCTGGATTCTCCATCTTTAGTTATATGTTCTTTAAAGGTCACATAAACATTTCCACGGTCATGTCTGGTAAGCACAGGAGAGCTGAGTAGGCTGTGCTTGAGGGTATCAAAGTACCCTATTAGTTTTCTGGGCACCCTTTCAGGTGCCAGGAGGAAGAATCCCACCCGTGCTGAGTGCTGGACTGAGAACTGCTACTGCTTTACTGTTTTATCTTATAATATCAGATCTAGCTGCTGAGCCAAGGGCAATATTACTATCTTAGAAATGTGGAACAAAAGGTCTTGCAAGCAGGGAACTTACAGATCGGTTCTATGTCAATGACCTTGTGGTCCTTTTTGCATGAGCTGTTGCTGATTGTGTTTGCTGCATTTGTGACTTAACTTGTACACACCCATAAAGAGTAGGGTTAGTTACAGGTTCATTTTTCAATGAAGGCTGTACTCTGTGCTGCTCAATAAATACACCTTCAGAGGTTTCTCTGCTTACCCTCTTGGCTCCATTATGCTTGGCCAATTCTGTGAGTCCCTATGATTTTCACGTGGCTGGAATAGGCAGTTTACACAGTCAGAGAGCTTTGATTCTAGCAAGACCCATGTTCTTAGCCAGTGGCAGAAGTTTCAGCTGTGATGACTTTCTTTGCCTCCTTCTGCTGTATTTGGGACCTTGGACAAGAGATGAGAATCTTTTTATTTTTGCACAAGCTTGCATAAAGCTTCTCTGCTCTATAGTGGAGGCTCTCCACATGATCAGGTCTGTCTCTCAGGGCAGTCCATGCTGCGTCCTCCTTCTTCCAACCCAGAGCAAATCACCCAGAAATGCCTGTTATGAGAGACTTCAGGGAATCATTTAAAACTATCTGCCTCTCCTTGCTATGTCTCTTGCAGTTGCATTAATCTCCTTAGAGAGCAGCTGCTTCTGCTGTTTGTGCCAGCAGTGAGGACCGAGGAAGCAAATGGATGCGTTTTACTCTATGTCATATAAAGCACTGTGCATTCTTTATGGAGAAGTGCTAGAACAGCACATCTTGATGGGCAGAAGCTGCCTAGGAAACACTGTCCAGCTTTTTGCCCTCTGAACAGTCCAAAGTCTGCCCTCTGGAAGTTTAATGTGACTGTTCTGCTAACCCCTCTCTTCACCTCACGTAGAACTGAAAATTCCACTATTTCATGATCCCTGGCATCCTCCAACCATCAAATCCCCCACAAGGCCTTCTCTATTAACAAACAGCAGGTCCAGGAGGGCGTCTTCCCTTGTCAATTTGCTCACTAGATGTGTGAGGAAGTTGTCTTCAACACACTCCAGGAACCTCCTAGACTGCTTCCTTTCTGCTGTATTGTATTTCCAGCAGACATTTGTAAGATTGAACTCTCCCACAAGGACAAGAGGTAGTGGTCTTGAGACTACTCCCGGTTGTTTGTAGAAGAGCTCATCAGCTTCTTGACTGGATGGTCTGTAACAGACTCCCATCACAATATCTGCCTTCTTGTGGGCTTCTCTGATTTTAACCCATGGATGCTCCATACCATCATCACCATAATTGAGCTCTAGGGTACCAAAGCACTCTCTAACATAGAGGGCTATCCCACCTCCTCTTCTACCCTTCCTATCCTGCCTGAAGAGTTTGCACCCCACCATATCTGTACTCCAGTTAAATGAGTCATCCCACCATGTTTCCATGATAGCAACAACATCATAGGCTCCTTGCCCTACAACAGTTTCCAGCTCTTCCTTCTTATCACCCATGCTGCGCGCATTGGTGTAAATGCACTTCAGCTCGGCTGGTGAATCCTCAGGTCTCATAAGGGGGATAGTGTTCATTCCCAGTTGACTGGTTCTTGGAATATCTAATCCCTCAGTGCCAGTTTCATCCTTACTGCCACCACACGTACTTAACCTCACTCGCTCTGTAGTGATATACTGGTGATCCTTGCCAGCACACCATCTCTCAGGCACTGGAGTTCCACTTCCAGGCTCACTCCTGACTAGCCTGTCTTTGTCCCGCTCCCACTTCACATCTAGTTTAAAGCTTTATTTATGAGCCCTGCTAGATTTTTAGTGAGGACTTCAGTACACCTGGGAGACAAGCTTGCTAGTAAGGAAGCCTGAGGTTGCATGAGCCAGACCATAATCAAGGAATATAAAGTTTTTCTCCTCACACCAGGTTTGGAGCCAAGTATTAATCAACTAATATTTTTTGATCTCTTGCTCTTCGTTTCCTTAGTGTTGGAATGGAGCTAAAGTCTACTTGTGCCCCAGAGCCTTCCATTGTTTTCCCCTGAAGTCCCTCTTAATTGCTGTCAGATTCCTGCGCTGTGTGTCATTGTTGCCAATTTGAAATACTAGCAGAGGGTAATAATCTGTGGCTTTCACCAAAGAAGGAAATTTTCTAGTTACATCCTTCACTAATGCCCCAGGTAGGCAGCAGAACTCCCTGTGGAGTGGGTCAGGTCTGCAGATAGGTCCCTGTGTTCCCTTTAGAAGGGAATCTCCTAAGACAATCACTCTCTTCTTTTTCAGAGGATGTTTTGATGGTCGTTTGAGGATGACACAGCCTAGGGAATGTTTCTAGGCTGTGGGAGCTATCCTCTTCGACTGTAGGGATGGATTCCACTTGCAGTGCATCGTGTTTATTCTGCAAGGGAATCTGGGGGCTTGATGTCTGAATGGGGACAACTTGCTGCCACTCTCTATCTCTTTTTCCCCTCAATCTTGCAGTTGGCAGGTGGTTGGTGCTAAGCCACACTAGCTCTGGCAACCTGCTGAGTTTGTGAGAAGGTACTTCTGCACCCATCTATTTCCCTCTCACGCTCTCTGATAGTCTAGTTACCTCCTCCCTCAACTCTGCCACCAAGCAGAGGAGTTCCCCGACACGAGCACAGCTTCCACAAGCGAAGCCAGTACCTGTGGTGTGAGTCAAGTGAGGGAGGGGGTCACTGCCTGCAGCCCATCCATCTTGGCTGCAGCAGCACCTGAAGGAGCTTTAATTTTATGCCAGGTGGCCACCATGATCCTTGGTCCCTCCTGGTTGGCCTCCAGCCCTTCTCTGTGCCCTCACTGCTTGGCATACTCCAACTCCTGCTCAAACTGCCCTGTTACACTAATGTGCGCCATATCTGTTTGCGATGCTCCTGTTTGCCATGCTCCGGGTGGCAGTGCTCCCTAGGGTGCATTTAAATTTTCCACTGTATCTGATCTTACATATTGATAAGATTGTCTTGAGCCTGTTGTTTTCCAGATAAACATTTAGTCCCAGCTCTCTCAACCACTTTTCCTACAAGGGATATTCACTGTTCCTTCATTATCTTCATGCACCTTGACTGTACCAGTATATCAATGTCTCTGTTGTTGGGGAGCCCAGAATTGGATCCAGAACTCCAGTTGTGTCTCATCAGTGCCAAACAGATGGCAAAGATCACTTCCCTCAGCCTTCTGGCAGCACTTCTCCTAATGATGCCCAAGAGGCTGTTAACTTTCTTTGTTTCAAGGGCATATCACTGCGGTTCATGGTCAGCTTGTTGCCCAGCTGGACCTACAGGCTGTTTTCTGCTAAACTATACTAGTGCACAGAGTTATTCCTTCAGAGGTACATGACTTGGCTCTTCCCCTTTTTGAACTTCTTAAGGTTCCTGTGGGCCAGCTTACTGAGGTCCCTCTGACTGGCAGCAAAATACTCTAGTGTATAGGTCACTTCTCCCAGTTTTGTGCTATCTGTGAACTTGCTGAGGGTATACTCCATCATCCAGATCATTAGTGAAAATTTTAAGCATCCTTGACCCCAGAATCCAGTCCTGCGGCACATCACTGGAGACTGGATTTTGTGCTGATCACAAAGCTTTGAGGCCAGGAGTTCAGCCATTTTACAGTCTACCTCAGTGTCTACTTATCTACTCAGTGCTTTATTTATTTGTCGATGAGGCTATTGTGGGACACTGCATGAATAATCTTCCTACTGTTGGGATAAGCTACATTAAAGTCTTTCTTGCCTTGGACATTCCACAGATCAGGGGCCTGAATACCATAAGGACCATCTTAGGAGTTGTGGCTGAAGTGAAAAGGGTATTCAGTGTCTTATCCTTTTCTATGCTCTTTATCATGTCCTTTTTCTGTGTCTTCCTGTCCACTGCCATTTCTCTGCAGGCATGTGTTTTTCCTAGTTGTCCTTTTACTGCTGTGGTACCTGTAGGAACTTTTCTTGTTGTCTTTCACATCCCTTATCAGACTCAACTCCAGGTGGGATTTAGGTTTTCTAAGCCAAACCCTATGTGTCTGGATAGCAGTCACCTTCTTTCACCTGATGTGCCTGCCTGTTCTTCTGCACTATGGATGGAGGTGAAGGAGAGAAAACCTGGAAGGAAACCAAGTAATTGTGACTGGCAAAACCTGAAAACAGTGAAGAAGGAAGTAAACATTAAAAATGGTAAAGATGGACTCTGCAAGGAACACTGAGCAGAGCCTCCTGGCCAATCCTACCATCCCAGCATATGGGGGGATTGATCACATGGACTTCAATCTGATAGATCGGAGACATTTTATTGAGCTTAGCTCTTTCTTTATAACCCCCTTTTAGTTACATAACTGGGTGCCCATGAGGGTATCTACAGTGTATTATTGACTAAAGGTAACTGTCCATAAAGCTATTGCTAACATATTATTGGCTAAACTACCATATGTGGTAAGAAACCAAGTTACGCTAAAATTAACTATGTTGATGGTTCTCTTTAGTTGTTTTTCTTTCAGTTGGTACTCATTCCCACTGAACCACCTCTTGTTTTCCTTTCAGCTCCTTATCAGACGGCTGTCTTTTCCCCTCACCGAACTGGCCTTTGTTTATCTTTCAGTTCTCTGTTGCAAGGCCTTCTTCTCTGTAAAATGTTCCCACAAGCATGGGTCTAGGGAGGTAGTGGACGCCTAGGGTTTTGCCTTGTGCCTCTAGCATCTTGTGACAGGCATAGCCCTGCTACTATCAGGATATTCTTGCCCTGTCCTGTTTTCCTCTGCAAGTGGAGCCTATGTGATTAGGGCCTGGAGGAGGCTGGTGAGAAGGTCCTGTAGTGTGGTTGGGTCTTGAAAGGGGGGAGGTAGGTGGAAAGTGGAGCCAGAGCCTCAGCAGCTTTGGAAGAAGTGGAAAAAAAATTGTACACTGAACCTCTTGCTTGCCATGGAAAGATGGGGAAGAGAGGGATCCCACAGAGGTGTCCCTGCCTCCTGGCCTCTGGTGTGTGTGTGTGTGTATTTTGCAGCGAGCTTCCTTTGGCCCATGGATTCAGCTCTGATGATGCTGCAGCTCCTTCTGCCCCCTACCACCAGCACTGACAGGACCTGCCTATGAATGTTGGGTTGGTGCATGTAAAGGGTGAGCTGAATGTGGAAACATGCCTATATTGGATGGCTTGGGCTGAGTGGTTTGGTGTGAAATTAACTGAAGTGGAGCACGGAGCTCATCTGGGAGCTCAAAAGGAAACTCAAGCCCTTATGGATAAAGTGAGGGCTGCTCCACTGCAGAAGTCACCCAAGATGGGAGAGGATTCGGGGTGGGCTTGCCTCTAAGAGTGAATAGTGGAAATGCTACTGGAGGCCCAAGTGACCATCTCTGCTCATTGCTGAGAAACTGTTTATGCTCTGGGAGGAAGCTGTTTTGATTAGTTGACATTCTTGCAAGGTAGGGGGTCGAAAAGGAAAGACCAGCTATCTCTGCCTGGTACAGGAGTGCAACAAATAACACGACCTTGTTCTTCCTAAACAACATGATTGGAGCTGCTTAAGTACACCCCTGCAGAGAAGTGCTTTACCCAACCTTGCTCTTTCCAGCTGCTCTGTCTGGGCTGCTTTTCAGCACTCCGTGTTTTTCACAGCCGCTATGTTTGGAAGTGGCATCTGGTGCTTTTGGATTGCAGACTTGTCCTGGTTCTGCAAGCCGCACCACAGCTCCTTCTGGGAGCACAAGACATACCAGAAACTGTCACCTCCTTGCACTTGTAAGCTGAGGAGACCCTCATCTCCCACACAGCATTTGCAGAGCTGCTTTCCCTGACACCTGTGTAAGGAGGCAAACTCAGCTCTTTGCCAGCTGTGCCAGAACAGTTTCTCTGAGCCTTGGCTGGGAGATGCTGTAAAAACCATGGCTCTTCTTGCCTGGCCAAAGGTGGTTTTTTGCTCAGCTCTGCCTCTGTTGTGGTGCTTTCTGCTCTTCTTATTAAGAGGAAGAAGTAGAGATACCTCTCTTCCCTCTGGCCAGTTTCCCTACTCCACCTTCAGCCCTTGAGACTGGATGTGGCATGCAGTCATATTGTCCTTCTCACGAGCAAATACAGCATCATGTCTAGCAGAGCAAAGAGCAGAGGGTGGCTGAGATATTTGAAGTATCAGATAAATGAATAAACCAAGCCCTTCCTTATAGGAAGGTAGATGGAGAAGGAGGTGAAGTAGTGACTGGAAAAACTACTGCTAAAACAAAACCCATGTAGAAAGACACTTGTAGCTGTAGGCTGAAGCCCTTCTGCCTTACCATCCAAACATAGGAGCAAAGAGGCTCTGCCAGGACTGCTAATGGAAAAAGACTATCAGTGTTCTATGAGTGGTTCCTGTATTATCCAGAGAGCAGTGAAAGGGTAGATCTAGGCAAGCTGCGTGAAGGTGGACCCCACTGGGGAGCTGCCTAGGGAGAGAAGTATCTCTATAGTCCTTTTAGTACCTATATACTTAGATATGCATTTGGTATTGGGTCTGCATTTATACATAACATAGTATCTGATGTCTTGAGAGCTCTAATAGAGAACTTCTAGGAATGGTTGCAACTTTCCTCTGTAAGAATCTTCTTGCAGATGCTGTTCAATAGCTGAGATCTGTCATAGCCCTGGCTGTACTGTTCTCATTAACAACCAGCTGGAAGATTGTCTTGTGCTGAAGAATCACAGCTTGTCTGCTGTGTGGCTTGTAGCAGACAGGCTGTATACACAGGGGCTTAATTACTGTGTTAATTACTTAATTACTGAAGATGTGAGGTTTTTCAGTTGTAATCATAAGGTTTTGGTATGAATTGGTGACACCATGTCCTTTGTTTTCTTCAGTTTAGTCTCTTGTTCAGAGTATCATAAGATCAAGGAGGATATGGTTTAATCTAATCAAGTTATGAAAACATTGCCAAGGACAAAGACTTATCACCACTTGAGCAATCTCTAATGTAGAACACTCCTTCACACTCCTTCCAAACTAGTTTTTCCTAATGTTTGTGAGTCTGCTTTATTTGAGATCAGCATCTCCCACTATACCAGGTGCAGTCTGCTGCTGCTGCACCTGTTCAGGCTGCGTTTTGCCATATTTTATTCAGGATTTTTTTCTTTTAATGCAGAGCTTTCTGCTGTGGCTCCAATCATGGCAAGAGGGACACTGTTCCTCTGGGATTGTTTTTGGCAATTTTATATTCCCTGTCACATTTTGCCTTGCTGTCTGAATTGTATGTGTTTTGAAGTCCATCCTGGTGGCAGCTGAACCTTAATCCTATAAATGGAAATAGGGGAGAGATGTCCTTCCTAAGCACAGTCTAAGATTGGGCATTTTATTCCTTTAATTTCCTTTACATCTTTTTTGCTGTTAACATTTTACAAGTAATCTACATCAGTATCTTGTTGTGTTCCTGATCTCCATACACATGGTATCAGAATAACGAATACCTCCTGTGTGCTTGTTGACTCCTTTTTGCAGAACAGCCTTGAGCCTCCAGACCACACACTCACTCCCACCTTAAGAACAGTTTAGCTAGAAGTTCCTTGGAGCAAAGCAATTAATTTTCTTTTGAAAAGATAATGTTCCTGCTGTGAGAAGGAGCCGCTGCATCCAGACAGTAAGTGATTCCCCCTCTAACCAGCCCTACTGTGAGCAAACCTAATGACTGAAGCTGTAATGAGTGTGAAGTTGTTTGAGAACACTACACCTCTGGGGCTATTCAGGGAGCTAATAAGTTGCACATAACTTTAGCTTTCTTTCTGACTGTGAATATCCCTTCTTCCAACATTAGCTTTCCAGGACTGCTGCTTTCTTTTTCAAATAGCTCACATTTCTCTGTATTTGGGATAGGTAGCCCTCACTGTATCAGAGATTCTTTGCACTTATTTTTTTCTGCACAGGAAATTTCATCAGCTGAGAATATGGACAAACACGGGATTAATATATGTAGAACATCCCAAGTTAAAAGTGAGCAACAAAAATGAAAGCAATCACAGATCTGCCAGGACTGATTATTTACTAGCATGTGTATTTGTCCAAGGTGGGGACACTCTGAGCTGTGCCAGTAGACTAGGAGGAGAAAAAAAGTAGGACAGGACTTGTGTCTTAGCACTATTCACAGCCCAGATTTTACAATGTGATGTGGGATGTGAGATTTGTGGATCTTTGTATTGATGGCTGCTTGTAAAACTCCAGTTTGACTGTCCAGGAATCAAGAAAGACAGGTTCCTGGCATTTAATAGTCATTCCAGAAGGATGCAATACTGTGCCAGCAACAAAGATGTTTTGGTTTAGAATTGCTTAGGCTCCTACTTGTCAGATGATTATGTACTTGGCTTTCTGCCACTGAGTGCATGCTTCCTTTCAAATGCTTTCCTACATGAGCGAGTGGTCTAAGTCATGATGTAACTCAAAAGCTGCTTGGTTGGATTTTGCTCTCAAACTGGAGTATTGTTGATCCAACGTCACTGATAGTACCATTTACCAAGTGTATGTTAAATAGATAGACACGGGGCAGAACCAAGTCCTCTCTCAGTCTTTCCCCATACACTCAGCTGACTGTATGGGGCTCTCTTTCACCTATAACCTTAATGCCTGACCTGCATTTCTTTTCCTTTGGACAGGAGTACCTTCACACCATCCCTAACAAGCGCCTTTTACAGTCTAGATGTAGTGTAAAAAGCAGGAGTTAATAGTCTGAATTGTCTTTTTCGCCCAACACTGGTAGTTTCCTATTTGGAATCACTTTTGTCAGTTCCATAAAGTTTCACTGCTCTCTGTGGAAAGGGATTCTGGTGTTTAGCCTGCTTTTTGTATCTACTTTAAACACCATTTAAAATAATTTAAAATGCTGTCTATCTGAGGGCTGTGGTGTGTTTATAAACCAGATATGCAGGATGTCACTGTCAGTGGAAAAAAACCCAACAGGTGGCTGTAATTACTCCTATGATCTGTAAAACTTCTTTTTTATTCCTTTCATGTGAGCAAAATTTTAGTTTTTCGTCCTAAACCACCTGAGGGATAAAGGAAGTGTGCATCCAGACTGGCTTGTTTGCTTAACACCTCTCAGGCTTTCCTCACTTAAGGTGTATCTTTCCCCTGCTTCCTGAGCTCTATGCTACCAGGATTCAACTCCTCTTAAACTTGCTGCCATGTGGCCTTGCCCCAGCAATAGAGATGCTGGTACATGCACTGCCCAGTTGGCTGGTGATAGAGAGCAGTCTTTTCTCCTCTGCACTCACCTCTCCCCATTAGAGATATGCAGTGGGTGCAGAGACAGGTCATGGCAAAGGAGCAAAGGCCAGCAGAAAAATGCAACTGCCGCTTAGTGGCTGAGGGTTTGTGCAAGGAGATCAAATGAGGAGGATGAGTCTATGCTGGGGAGAGGAGTGGGAGTCTGCACACTTTGATGAGGTAGCTGCTCCTTATGTCATGAAGGATTGTGTTTCTCCCCTTACAGATGTCCTGGCAACCACAGTACCGGAGCTCCAAGTTCCGCCATGTATATGGCAAAGCTGCCAGCAAGGAGAAGTGCTACGACTGTGTGCCCATTACACGCAATGTCCATGATAACCATTTCTGTGCTGTGAATCCCCACTTCATTGCAGTGGTGACTGAATGTGCAGGTGGGGGGACCTTCCTCGTGATTCCTATCAACCAGGTGAGCTCTGCCGAGGTGAGCTGGCTTTCGCAAGCACGTTGAGGCACTGGAGGAAGGCTGGGCTTTCTAGGGAGCTAGATCTCACAGAGGATATTTAGTTAATACTGTTGCTGGAATTGCAAAATGATAGAAGGTGATTCCTGTGGTGTGTTTCCTTATAGGTTTTATGTTGCTGCTTGCAGGTTTTTCTTTCTTTTGTTTCGTATCTCATTTACCTTTCTTGTATAATCAGCAGGAGCTGTGCTCTTCCGGTATTTATCTCCTGGGAACAACCACAAATAAAAAAGCAGTTAGTTGATAGAGAGGGTAAAAAGTGAAAGGTGATTTAGTGGCATGGCTTCAGCTGTGACCGAAGAATAATATGGTATGTTCTACTCTATATTCTCCTTTGTGAAAGAATGGCGACATGGTCATCAGACAATGAAGCTCTTAAGCTTCAAGCACTGATACTGGAAAAACTTACCTTTCAAAAGCAAGTAGATTTATGGATTTTGATGACTTAGGGATCTGATGACAGAGAGAATCTGGTTGTCTGATGTTTATTGCTTCAGAAAAATAAGGCATGCGCTAAATGTGGGTAAACTTCCATGTGAGATTATGAGCTCTCTGGGATCAGGGCAGAACAGATGAAAGGCAACAGTTCAGCCTTTAATTAAAAGTTAATTCATGGTGTTATTGCAATGCCACCTTTTCAATACATATTTGCTAATGATGGAAGTGAAATGCTATGCTTGAAGCACCTAGCACAGTTCCTGACCCTTCTAGACTTTCTTTACTTGACTCTCTCAGTCCTGGCACTGTTCAGAGAGAGGCCTTCTAAAATTAACCACTACCCTGTTTTTCTTGACTGAGTCACTTCTGCTTCTTCAGCTATGATCTGTTGAGGCTGAAGAACTTTATCACAGAGCTGCATCTATAAGCAAGCAGCTGGTAACTGTGGGACATGGTGTGGGGCTCAACTCTCAAAGTGTTGGCAAAATAAGCTGAAGGTGTGTGCACTCTTTACTATTAATTTTTCTGTCTTCTCACCTCTTCTCAGCCTGGCTAGTCTTTAGTAGCAATTCTTGCATTCTTAACACCTGTTCACATACTCCACCCAGATCTGAAATACTGCATGCAGAAGTTAAAGGTGTGGTAGAAGTACAGGATACAGAAAAGGATAATTAAAGTATGTCCATGAAAACACGAAATTGCTTTCATGTGGGTAAGACATTACAGGGGGGATGGGGTGGGGGGGGCAGGGGGCAGGCCTCAATCAGCCTGGGAGAAAATACAAAAGAGTGATATATATAGAACTGTGAAGAGGGTGGGGAAGAAGTGTAAAGTGTAATTCGTCTTGATTTGCATGTTGAATGAGGTCCTGGAGACCAAGGAGCAAACTGTCACCAGCAGATGCTTCTGAAATTCAGATGTAGAGCTTACTGCTCTGGATAATGATGAGCTTGGAAGAATTTAAAACAGGATGGGGTTTTGGAGAGGAGTTGGTTTACAAAGTGTGTTTCTTCAGACACAAGTGCCTTGAGGGTTAGCCTTTGGTGGTGGGTCCTGTACTGTCTTCTTACAGCTGTTCTCCAAATACTTGTTCTGGTGCTTGGGGGAGGACGAGTGGCCTCAGTCAGCCACAGAAGGGTTTTCCTGAGGTTGAGTTCTGTGTTACCAGTTATGGCTTTTATTATACATTTCCAAACTGGTACCACCTGAACAGCAGATTTCCACTTGTGCTCCTGGTGGTGGTATTTGTGGCTGCCACATCCTCCTGTGATGAGGACCTATGTTGGACAGTGTACTGGATTAATGGCTTTTCCCCTAGCAGCCAGGGCACCGAAGGCAGCTGGGTTTGGATACATGTGCTTAGGACAGTATTGCCTTCTCATGATTTCTTTTGACTGGATTCACAGGGACCAGCCACATCCCAAGCATACCATAGTGTGGAGGAAAAGCCCTAGAACCAGAATGTCATTTTTAGCCAAAGCAGGAGATGGTAGCCAGGATAGGGAGGGCTGCACTTTCTGGCAAGGATGAACAACCTGTTTGGGCAGCTGTGCTTGGTCCTCCAATGCTTTTTTGAGTTTATTCTGCATGTGCTACTAGAAGGGCTGCCTACTTCAGGATGTGCTCAAATGCAGGGTCAATCTTGCTCCATTTAACCATGCCTCCTTGCTTGTTTGTTGTGTTCATCTCCTGCTGAGTCGTAGACACAATGTTCTCTCATCTCTCTTTGAATAAATACCACTTCCTTTCTGCACCATTCTTTCTCTCTGAGAGCCTGTAGGTGAGGAAGGTTTGGGAGCAGCAGGGATTATGTAGGGAAAGAGCTCTTTGCCCTACATATTCTTTGTCCTTCTTTCAAACCTGGTTGGACTGGTGGCCAGGAGGGCAAGAGCTGCTTTACCAGGGCCAGTTGAGCCTGCTGGGTACATGGAGGTATGAGAGCATTGCAGGACAGAGCAGGCAGAGCAAGCTCAGGACAGCCTGGGAACCTCTCAAATGGAGTGGAGAGCAGGCAGGCAGCCAGCTTTGGGAAGGGACAGTGTTCCCATAGGGATCGAGGGTTCCCTGTAGAGCTTGCTGCCTAGCCCATTGGGTTACCAGCTTGAAACCAAGTCCTGAAGCCTGCAAAAGGACACCGTGGGTGGGGGAACACTGCTTATTAAAGGCCTTTTATTTCTTTTCTGCCTTCCCAAGTCACTTTGTATTGTTGCTGTTATAAAAGGGAATTGTTTTAGACTGTACTCTAAAAAAACCCACAGTCTTTTACATTTCAAAGCACTCTGGATGTTGACTTTAAAGCAGGTTAGTCCCAGTCTATGTGACAAACTTTCCAGTGAAGCGAGACATTGTGTCCTGTTCTGCATTCAGAACTGTAAAGGTTTTCAAGGCTGGGAAAATTACATTCTAGCCACATCCAAGCTAGAGGCAGAACCAATTCCTCTCTGCTACACACTGTTAAGGCCCATCTCTAGAAATGTGCAGGGAGTACACCAACAGAAGTGTCTGCTTTCCAAGAGAGCACACATTGACATTCAGTTTGATTTATAATTCTTTCATCTGGAATACAAGTAAGATGATAAGCATCACCAGCTTGCCACCATGTTTCTCTTGTTAGGTCACTTAGCTTTACTTTTGGACAGATGTCCAAGACTGAATGAAAAGTGGTTCCTGGACCTCCCTGTCCTTCTGCTCTTGACAGGGAGAAGCATGCACTGCTCTAGTGTTAAATTCCCAGCACAGTATTTATAAATTCCCAGCACCCTTTCTAGATCATATTAAATATACTGACTTCGTAGCAGAGGGCATGCCTACTGCAGGGGTTTATCTCAATGCAACACGGCCCCCATGTGGCACAAGGTCCTCAGTACTACTTAGTGCACCTCATGCATGATTTTTACAATTAAAGATGTTGCCCAAATATGGCATTTCAGAGAGTCCAGAATGCTGACTGAATCCAGTGAATGACTGGATTTGAACAGAATCAGAGTGAAATGGATAGCTTGTTGAAAGAAAAACTGTGTTTACAATTCACAAATGTTCACAAATTTCTTTTTACTTAAAAAATAAAATAAATGCTAGCTGAACAGTGGCTGATGAGGCTGAACAGTGAGAGCTAAACTTTTTTTTTTCTTGCTTATAAGAAATGTCTTCTGAAAGAGATTCAGTCTTTTTTAATCCTGTCAAGATCTTTAAAAAATGTGGAAGATTCAATTAATTCTTAGTATTTCCATCTAAGTTTCATTCTAATGTCTGAACAAAATACCATCTTCTAACTCCAGCGGTCTTGATTGCTTTATGTTACAGATTTCTTGATAGCAGTGTGTACCTAGGAAGGCCTAAAGACTTGCTTCTTTTCTTTTTGATAGTATCATTAAGACTTGCCTTGCAGTGATAGCAAAACCCCGTTCTTAACAGATGGAGAGCACCTAGGGCATTTGGAGCATAACGAGCAGAAAGAGAGTTCTTACTGAAGCTGGCTTGGATATTCTTTAAAGTTGTCCTGTAGCTCCATGACTTTCCTTAGGCTTGACGATATTTGTTTTTTTCCAGACAGGCAAGCTCAACCCAAATCATCCCAAAATATGTGGCCACAAAGGGAATGTTCTAGATATCAAGTGGAACCCATTCAATGACTTTGTAATAGCTTCATGTTCAGAAGATGCCACAGTAAGTTTACCAGCCTGTACTCTTGCTGTTAGATTTATGTGCTTTTTGGGTAAGGAAATAAAAGAAACCAAAAGTTCTATGTGTGAGATGTTGAAGTATATATATGTATGCTTACAAAAAGTCAGTTAACAGTAAGATTCCTGTCTTTCTCTTGAGATTAGGCCTGTGTGGTCCTTCCAGATGATGTACCAAAACCAGCGTGAGGAGGAAGATCAGTTTTGTGGGGGCTTGCATCTTTTTAAGGGTGTTTGCATGAGAAAGACATAATATGAATTTAAAATGGAATGACTATTCAAGTTTAATCACTGTCAAACTCTTACTTTACTTTAGAATAAAAACTTCAGAACAATATACTCTGGAACAGCTAATTTGGATTAATTCCCTGCAGAGTAATTTGAGCTTGTTCCTGCACTCAGTTACTCTATAAAGTTGTGCTGAATCAGTTATAGGGTAGCTGAGGAATCTGCATCATACTATTCTGCATAAAGCACAAATGAGCATTTTCATACAGAAGCCACAGAAAGACTCTGGACAGGCAAAGGTTCATGCTAAAGCAAACCTATAAAAAATATCAAATGCATCACATCGGGTTTAAGTTCTAGGTAATAAGTGATTTGAGTGAAGTTAGTATAATTAGGATGCAGTCACGTATTTTACTTTGGTATAGGTGCAGACTATTTATTAGCAATTGAAAGATGCATTTCAGGTTAATTCAAGGGACAGTTTATTACACATACCCACTGAAAAGTTGCTTTTCATGTCCTGTCAGAAGTGTGATGTTTGCATCTGTGATATTGAGGACTTCTGACTAACTGCTGTGCTCCCCAGTGCTGTATCCATCCTCCCACTCGACACTTCCAGACAGAGCCTGGCTGTGTTTTCTCAGTAGTGTTGTATGTATAGAAGGCTTCTGTCAGTTCACTGTGAAGCTGTCTCTTCCCCAGGCTGAGCATTCCCAACTCCCTCAGCTTTGCTTAGAAGGCAAGTGCTGCAGCCTCCTGAGCATCCTGGTAGCCTCCATTGGACTTAGTCAAGTTTATCAGCACCTCTTTTGCACCGAGAGGTGCAAAACTGGATACAGTATTCCAGCTGTTATTTAATGATTGCTTAGTAAAGGGGAAAATAGCTTCCCTTGATCTAGTGGCTATTTTCCTGTTGTTCCAGACCAGGATATTGCAAGCTTTCCCACCTACTAGGGCATGCTACTGAGTCATGTTTAATCTCTTGTCCACTAGGACCCCAGGGTCTATGCAAAAAGGCTATTCTCTGTCAGATTTCTTTTCCAGTTTCCTACTGAACTTGGCAGTGGATCATTTTCCAGCCTGAAGAATGAAAACATTGAGCTTTCCACTGGTCTTATCACCAGAAGTTGTTCTAAGAAGTCTTGGTGTTCGTGACTGAACTTTATTTTTTGGTACTACACTTCAGTTGTTTCCTGACACCAGGAAATGGGATCTCAAGGGTCCCCTGCACAGTGACACAATGTAGGGACACCTCTTCACTCCCTGCTAAGTGGTGAGAAGAGCAGATTATGTTTCTTAATGTGACTATCTTTCCTGTTACTTGGTAGCTAGACTTATGGAGGTCACTTAGTCCAAGCCCTGCTTAAAGGCTTATCCAGATGAGTTGGGAAGATCTCCAAGAGTACAGATCCTGTGGGCTTAGTGGACCCTTCTTCTAGGGGCTGTTGAGCTCTTCTGATATCTAGGGAGTGCCCATATTTCCATTTGTGTCCACTGCATTTGGTGCTCTCCTTTGGCACCTCCAATGAGTTTGGCTCCATCTTCTCTTTGTTTACCTGCAGTGTAGTTGAATGGCAGCCGGAAGAGCTCACCTTTACCTTCTTGCTTCCAGATTGAACAAATTATTTTCTTTCCAGCTCCTGTCCCTTCCTCAAATTTTCTGTTCTCTTGTCCCCTCCTCATTTCAGTGGCTGCTCTTGGACTCACTCCATGGGGTCAACATTTGTGTTACCTGTCCCAGCCTGTACTGGAATGCTCAGATTGGACATACTTTTGGAGCATCTCCACAGCAACACTTTCTCTGTCCTGAGAAAAGTCTGAGAAAGTTTTTAAGGTTCCGAAGGTGTCCAGCACTTCCACCTGGCAAGATTTTACAGTCAAAACCTTATTTACAGTCTGTTGTTAAAGGCCTGATATCCTCTGACTTTTCTCAGTTTTAGCATAAGCCACTATTCAGACTCATGTGCAAGGATGCATCTGATTGCTTTTACTGGGCTGAGTCTCCCTGAAACTTTTGAGGAAGGCTGCAAGCTTCTGTGAAGATGGTGGCAATTTCCCATCATCCACATTCCTCAGAGGTTTCTTGGCCATTAACCAGCCTTTCTGGATCTTGCCTTGGTGGTACCACAGCTATTTTTGCTAGTGTGTTACTGAAGCATTTAGAGTGGTACTTTTGTGCATGGGAGGGGACACCCAGTGAACACCCAGTGCCCATTCCAGTTCCACTGCTCCTTCAGTCAGGCTCAGGACTAAAGCTGATGCAAGTGGCTAGGGGCTGAGAGTTTGAGCACTATGTGGGGAGGGCTTATCCTCTTGCCTCTTTTGTTCCTTTTGGCAGATCATCAGGCATGCATGAATTGAGTTTGCTGAAGATTTTCTCCTCTGTGGTTAGAGGGGCAACTCTTTGCTTTATCAAATGTTCTTCAAGGTGCAGCAGGGTATATGGCTTGTGGATTGTTCCTGTGTGTCATGGCAGATCTGACTCCAAGACCTGCTTCTTTTGTACACTAAGTACTACGAATTCCTGCCATTTAATGCATCCTGAGATTCCATCCAGGGGATTTCCCCTGTTTTTACCACCAACTGTTTCATAGTGTGGGGAGTGAATGTTTCATTCTTGGTGGTTCTTCTCAACATGAACACAACCTATTTTTCCCTCTCCCGTTGCCTCAATTCCATTCCTTTAGTGATAGCTGTTGAAGATGTAGAGTGTGATGCTTTTTGTTGCCACTGTAGATGTTCATCTGTAGGCTACTGGACCCCATAGTCCTTATGTTTCTGATGGACTTGATATAAACGCTATTCAGAAGGCTGCTTATGATCTTTCCCAGCAGGTCCCAGAATTTGTGCCTATCCTTCCTTGGCTCAGAAAGGTGTGACCTTCACCAGCCAAACAGTAGGAGACTCAGGCAGCTATGGCTAATTTCCACAAAATATTTGCTTCAAAGAACATTTCACTTTTGCTTCAGGATAAGTACTAGAAAAAATATGACAAGCATAGTATTTTTTGAGACAAATGGTTAATTATCTATTAGCACACTAAATACTTGTGTTTCTAGAGTTAAGTGTGAGAAAGTCTCTCTCATTTTACCTGCATAGATTCAGCCTCTTTTGCAGGTTTCCTCTACCATCTTCTACCCTAGAAGGACAGAGGATTTTTGTTTTCATGCAGCATCCTTCTGGAAGAATCCAGGGCTACAGGTAGACCTATTGTGAGACAGTACGCTCCCAGTGTTGAGTGACTTCAGTACAGAGCTGCTGAGTCTGTCTACTCAATGTGTCTGCTGTGTGGCCATCTGGATAGGCTTCTATGTGGCTTGACAAATGGCTGTGTCATTCGTAAAGCATTCAGCACTGGTGCAGTTTTCTGTAGAACAAAGAGTACATCAGCTGACCAAGGTGGTTTTCAGTTCTTTTACCAGATGGTGTTGAGTGGATGACTGGTTGGATCAATCACTGCCATAACATCTTCTGGGACTCTATTTCAGATTTGCTTATTCCTGCTCAAAGTTTGTTAGGAAGCAAGGTCTGCAACATCAGTGGTTTACTGCTTCCTCTTGAGAATAACTTTTTGTAATTGTGGTGAGACCTTGGCCAGGTATAAAGGATGGATTGCCAAGTTAAAACAAACTGATAGAACTGCTGTCTAGGGATAGAGGGCAAAGAGAAGTCTTCAGGCCAACAGAAAAGTAATTGTACTAATTTAAATGACTGGCATGCAATAAAGCCAGGAACATTCCTATTCATTGTCTAGGGGATAATAATACGGAGGGAATAATACCTACTGGTAAGTTTGACATTAACTTCTTACTCAAGAATCTCACGAAGACCCTCCTGTGCCATTCAGGTTAAAATATGGGACATCCCCAAGCACTTGCTGACAAAAAACATTACCAGTCCAAAGAAGGAACTTCTTGGGCATACTCGAAGAGTGGGCCTCATTGAATGGCACCCCACTGCTAATAACATCCTCTTCAGCTCTGGCTATGACTACAAGGTGGGTCTGTTCTCCGTGCAGATTTTCTACAGAGGCACCCTATTTAGCAGGGTGTTTTAATTTTAAGCTATAATATAGTACAATACTATAGAGTGCAGAATTCTTTGGGGGAAAATTCCTTGGTGACCTCCAAGGCAAAAAGATGTTGCTACAAGTTTTAAAAAGACTTGCTCTCCTTTACTGGATTGGATACTATATGCAAAGCCAAGCACTTGTGTTTGCTTCTTTCTTGTGCTAGTGCAAATACCTGCACTAATGCTGGCCACTTTATGTGTAAAATGTGATTCCAAGGGAAATTAGAATATTGGACATGCTGAGCAAACACTATGTTGTAAGTACCAGGAATTATTTTAAATTCAGGAGCACAAACAATTGGTACATATGGAACATATGGAACTCAAACTCCCCAGCTGATCAGGGAGCAAAGGACTGACTTTTTTTTTTCTGTCTTTTACCCCAGATAATGATCTGGAACCTTGACATCAAGGATGCTGTCATCTCAAATCCGGTGAAGACCCTTGACGCTCATAAAGATGTAGTCCTCTCCATGTCATTCAACACAGATGGCAGTCTCCTTGCCACAGCCTGCAGGGACAGAAAGATACGTCTGCTAGACCCTCGTGCAGGAACAGTCCTGCAAGTAGGTTGCATTCAGAGGTCTGTGGTGCAGCTGATCTTACACCTTGGAGTGTTTCCTCTTCTGGGTACATGCACTGCCATTAGAGAAGATGCATCTGTGCCCCACATTGCCCAAGATGCCATACAGTGCTATTTCCTTCTACTTTTATTGGAGTGCTTTATATCATTGTTGGAAAGAGTTTCTGCATCTTCCTACCATGCTCACTGCACCCTGAAAACCTTTTTGAAGAGCACTGCTATCACAGCTTCCTTCTACAATCCTTTGTGGGATGCCTTGAGAGGGCTTGTAGAGATCAGGCGGAGAGGTGGATGCAAGTGCATATGTGTCCCACAGCCAGGGTTGTTAGTGCTGCTTGTTCTTAATATTTGTTGGCCAAGTGAAGCTGACTGCATTTTTTAAGTATCTGTACAGATTTGTGTACACAGAAAGTCCTGCCTACAGCTGATAGAGATTGCCCTCTTGCAAATATGTGAATTGATAGAGAGGTTGACTGGGCTTTTGGAAATGATCCTGGAGTGTTTGGGCCTTCTTTCTCAGATCCCCGTTACATCCAGCTCACTGTAGTTCAGCCAGGCGGAGCAGATCTTTCACATGTGGATGAATCAAAGGTCTTGCAATGTCATGCTCATGCACTGTCCTTTCTTTTCCTATAGGAAACCAGCTACAAGTCTCACAAAGTCAATAAAATCCTGTTCCTTGGAAACATGGGAAAGCTGTTCTCTACTGGAACATCTCGATGGAATAATAGGCAAATTGCATTGTGGGATCAAGTGAGTTGACCAGCAATCTTTACCATGCCAGCTTAAATTTTATCTCTGTTGCTGTAGCTTTTACTTTTTTTCACCTCCCCAAATACCCAAGAATTAGTTTGTAGTAGCAATACGGAAGTGATCTGTCCAGTTCTTAATGGGTAATAAGTTACGGAATCTCAGAATCACGGAATCACTAGGTTGGAAAAGACGTCTGGGACCATTGAGTCCAACCATTCCTATCAAACGCTAAACCATGTCCCTGAGCACTTCATCCACCCATCCTTTAAACAACTCCAGGGACGGCAACTCAACCACCTTCTTGGGCAGCCTCTGCCAGTGCCCGATGACCCTTTCAATGAAAAAATCTTTTTTTAATGTCCTACCTGAACCTCTCCTGGTGGAGCTTGAGGCCATTCCCCCTTGTCCTGACCCCTGTCACTTGGGAGAAGAAGCCAGCTCCCTCCTCTCTGAATTGCTGTAGAAGCTCTCAAAGCTTCTAAGCTTTAGCATTGAAATCTGCTGGTACAAAGAATGCTTTGCCTACTACAGGAAGAAATAATTCAGAGAATCTTTGGATGGTAACAGGAGCTCTGACTCAAAAGCAGCTCTTACTAGTCTTACTGGTGAATTGTTACTGGTACTAGAAACATAGATGATCTCTAGACCCAGCCTGCTCAGGTGAAGCCCTCAAGGGAGAAAAAGATGTGAGATATTTTTGATTTGTGATGGTTCCTGACAGTGAAGTATTGAGGTAGCACTCTTATTGGTCACTTCTAAGACATGATCTCTTATCATGACTGTGCTGGCCTTGCGAACTCTGCTCTCCTTTACCTATTTCATATTTCTTTTTCTTTGTCAGCATCTCACTTTCTCCTTTTGTGTCAACCACCTTGTGGCCCTGTCTTTGGCTTCTTTGTTGTTTTGTCACCCTTTGTACCAGACAAAGATAGCAGCCTAAGTCTATGATTTGCCATTTGGCTAAGTTTGGACATGGCTTTTTTATATATGCTAGAGGCTGTCCTGCTTTCTGAAACCTTACCGCAAAGCTGAGCAGTGCTCTTACACACTATAGGTCTCGCAATAGGGTTTTGCTGCCTTCAGAGCTGGCCATGCTTAGTTTGAGACCACAAGGGGAAGGCCTGTGGGGACAGGTATGTACAGTCTCGTTAGGTACAGGCATTGGCACAGGACCTGCCCAATAGGCATCTTTCTGAGGTCCATAACCACCCAGTTCATCATCATGTCTAATCAAGCTCTGACATTCTGGATCCTGCAACTGATCAGTTCTGTAGAACAAGCTATGTATTAACCCTGTTCTAAACACACAGTTATGTAACAACAGTCGCAATGGTAACCATGGGATGTCATACTCTGTCTCATTGGTTCTCCTGTCATTGCTTCCTTCATCAGCGCAGGGATAGATTTGTATTAGACATGCCAGCTTTGTTTATGGTGTACAATGTCCTCTTACACGGCTTAGCTGCAAAAGGCCAATGGGACCTTTTGACCTTGCAGTGGGCACCTTCCCACTGTGCAATGTGGAGACTGCCTGGCTGTTGCAGACGGTTCATTTGGTGGGTGGTGTACTGTTGTGAAGGTATTGCCTTGCCTAATGGTAGTGAGGCAGCAGGAGTAATTTAGTGTGGGATGCAGACGTGCCCTGATGGCCCCTCCGCTTCCCCAGGGGAGGCAGTGTTTCTTATTGTGTCTACCCCTGAAACATCATCAGCTACCTAGGATGTTCTGGTAGTAGGGAGTGATGTCCTGAGGTGCTGGAATCAATCAAGAACCAGGCATACAGCACCTATTTCCCACAGAGCTTTGAAAATGTCTGTGCATTTCCTTCACATGCTGCTGCCAGGTGGGTTCAGGTTAGGTGTCCCTGACCTGAAGTGAGTGATGGGTGATTGCAGCTGTCTGTTTTTCCCATGTCCTGTCCAGAATGACCTTTCTGTGCCTTTACTGGAGGAGGATCTGGATGGCTCCTCCGGACTCCTGTTTCCCTTCTATGACTCAGACACGCACATGCTTTATGTTGTGGGAAAGGTAAGTGTTTTCCATGTCAGCAAATGCTGGCCTGTCTGATTCTTGCCCTGGTCTGTGAGACTGAAGTCAAAGATGCTCCTAAAGCATATTAACCTAAGAATATGGGCTGATGGGATTGAGACCTAAGGGTGCTGCAGCATCTGGCCACACTGCAGACATACTACATTTACTGTGAGGAGGAATACTGTAGAGCCCTAGCCTTCCCACATGAAATTTGGGAGTAAATACTTGGTTCATTCTTAGCACTGCATGACTTCTGAGTCCAGGCATTCTTCAGAGACCCTTATGCTGAACAGCAGAGCCTGGCTTATATTCATTTTCTTTACCTTTAGGGTGATGGAAATATACGGTACTATGAGATAAGCCCTGAGAAACCATACCTGAACTACCTGATGGAATATCGTTCTCAGTTACCACAGAAGGGAGTTGGTGAGTGGCAGCATATGTCTACCATTACAAAAGGACAGTGGCTGCTATATTTTGGGGGTTGTGAGAGTCCATAACTATGCAAAATATCATTTAGAAAAGAGAGTGGGTCAGAATCCAGTCTTCACCCAGGTTTACAGATGCACAATGGTCAATTTGTCCCTGTTGACCTGTTTATCACAGGTGGTATCACATGGTTACATCTTGGAGGGGTCCCTTCTGACCAGCAGAGTGTGGGCTGGGAAGCCCAGTCACTGCTCCATCCCCTCTCACATACCTAGTTAAGGTGGAAGGAAGGATAGTCTTGATTTAAAGGTGGAGAATGCTCATTGCCGTCTCTGAATTTGCTCCAGCATTTTGGACATTGAATACTGTTGATCTAGTTTCCACTCTAGGATTTCTCTAGTAAGGAGTGCTTCACATTTTAATGCTTCCACACCCCTACACACCTCTTCACACTAACTGTGGACACTACCATTCTTCCAGGTACAGGTGTTTAGCAGCACTGGATTTTGTGCCTGCAGGTCTCCTTCACAAAGCTGTTATTGAAAGGAATAAATTATTTAAAATTCATCTGGAAGATTTCTCCTTTATTTAGCTTTTATAATCCTTCCAAAGTACAATACCCTGGTTTTATGTTGTTGTAGTCTCTTTAAAAATTGCTCCTTGAAAAGGAAGTGTACAAGTGGCCTTTTAAGGCCTGAGCAAATCAAATCTATTTCCCTAATCTGATCTGTCCTGCTGATCAAACATGATACTAAGTTTATTGAACAGAAACTTCTTTGCCAAACTATACACAGTATAAAGAAGTGGAGTTTAGGTTCACATTTAGATGAATGTATATTATAAGGAGCAACAGTCCTACACATAGAACCTAACGTTTAATGAAGTAATTTGATGTTGATATAAAACAGATGTAGGACACCAGGAGGTAAGGTCTACAAGGAGAGCAGTTGTTAAGGGAATTTACATAACTGTTGGCTTTGAACTGCAGAAGCTTAT
Source organism: Coccyzus lansbergi (assembly GCA_033558105.1). Classification (NCBI taxonomy): domain Eukaryota; kingdom Metazoa; phylum Chordata; class Aves; order Cuculiformes; family Coccyzidae; genus Coccyzus; species Coccyzus lansbergi. Next base: position 1,787,732 of record JAUMJK010000233.1, on the reverse strand, counting down.
GGGAGGGAAATCCACTGAGGCCACCAGGTACAGAGACCTGGTGTGACTTAGCCAGTTCCTGAAACATAGATGGTACTGTCAGACACAGTAGATGTTCACACCTTTTTTTTTACTCCATCCTACTCTGGAACAGTGTTGTGGGGAGAATACTGGGCTGGAGTGGCTTTCAGCCTGACTAATAGCTATTCTGGTGGTGTTTAGGTGTCCTGAAATACCTCTCTTTTGAACTAGGTAGTCAAATGCTGTGGCATCAGCAGTTCTGCTCAACTATGGTTGTTCTGTTTGCTGCTCATGAGAATGAATAAAGGCAAGAGACTTAGCATGAAAACCATAGATCCTGCTTATCAGTCTGTCCTGACAGAAAAAATTTTTTTTAAGTCTTGTTACTTGTTACACTGAGACAGTTATGGGTGTAGATTTTAGACCACCCTTTTTTCTTTGGTGACCCTTTTCCTGAGATGGATGACATTAACTTTCCCAAGGAGACTTATATCCTGTTTGTTTCATACTATCCCACCAGGAATGATGCCGAAGAGAGGCCTTGAGGTGTCAGCTTGTGAGATTTTCCGTTTCTACAAACTGATCCCAACTAAAAGCCTGATTGAGCCCATCTCCATGATTGTGCCTCGAAGAGTAAGTTAACCGCAGGTCATGTTCATGTCTGGAACAAATATCAGTGAAAAAGTGGGCAGTGCCTCCTCTCTGGGAAGGGAAGGGAAGGGAAGGGAAGAAAAGGGAAGAGGGAAGGGGGAAGGGGAAAAGGGGAAGGGGGAAGGGAAAACCTGTTACAGACAGTTTTTCTCCAGCATGTAAGACATGACCCATTGCACTGAGAATGATATGGAAGTGAGTAACAGCGATGGTGTGGATACAGAATGACTGAGCTCATGAATCTGTAGCTAACCAAGGTATCTCCCATGTGACCAAAGTTATGTGGGAAATGTCAGTGCTGTGCCCTGTTATTCTAGGAACATTTGAGTTCATGAGTGCCTTGTATTATGAGACATGGCAGAGCCTATGCTCATTGTAACTGCCAATCAGGCATGTTCCTCCAGCATCATGTGGACCAACTAGCCAATTTCTGTCTGCTGATTTAATACTTGTTTTAATCCTTTGTATCCACTTCTTCATCCTCAGGAACGCTGAGTTTGAGAGAGCTGGGCTAGCCTGTGCCACCAGCCTCCCCTACTCTATTGCCTGGATGTGTAAAGACCTTACTCTCAGGAATTAAAATAGGCCTTCAGATGAGTTGGGGTGAGATGGAGATAGGCTCAGGGCAAGTGAAAAGTTTGTACGTCCATGCTGGTGTGTGCTAACAACAGTACCTGTGCTGAGGTGGAACAAACTTCTTTTCCATCACAGTCCAGTATGGTCCCTCTAAGCTAAAAACTCACTAACATAATGACTCTGGATTTTTGTTTGTTCGCAGTCAGAGTCATACCAGGAAGATATCTACCCTTTGACCACAGGAACTCAGCCAGCGCTGACAGCACTACAGTGGCTGAAGGGCGATAATAAAGGTCAGCACATTGAAAACTCCCCATTCTGCTCCCCAGGGTTTGGGTGAACTGCCTGACACTCTGGCCTCTTAAATGCTAGAAAAAGAGGAAGGCCAAAGGAGAGACATAACAAATATTACTCTAAACTAAAATAATTTAGTGGCTAAAATATTCATCGCTGTGAACTCTGGAAGTAGCTCCAGTCAATACTTATCCCTGCAGATTGTTTGAATGAATTGCTTACAGCTGATTTCTGGGTGTGGATTGTGGGTACTAACACATGACCTGCCTTCCTCCCTAGGGCCTATCTTGGTGTCCTTGAGACCGGGCTCTGAACCCGTGAATTCCTTGCCAAAGTTTCTTGAGCCAGAGCCACTCATAAAAACTGCTGACCTGAAACAGCACCAAAGTCAGGGAAGAAAGTTGCCACTGGAGGACATGCAGAAGCCAAGCAAGATTGAAGACAGCAGAAAACAGCTGAAAGTGGAGGAGAAAATGCTAGAAAATGAGCAAGTGTGCCTCTCCAATGGCTTTGACGTGTTTGAGTGTCCACCACCAAAATCTGAAAATGAGGTGTGCAAGTTTGCGGTGAAGAGTTAGGTCTGTGGGGGTAAACCCAGAGTAAGCTGGCAAAAGGATGCTGTTTGACAGGTGACAGAATCCAGGGAGGGTTTATTTTGCAGATAGGACAAGCTCTTCATTCCTTATGGAGGCAGAAGCTCTGCATGCCCTGGCTTACACACATGAAGTGGAAAGGTGGCTCAGCAGCACAACACCTTAGAAGTTCTGGGAGGGAGGAAGCAATTGATATCCTTGCTTCTTAACCATTCTTGCGACAAAGGCTTGCCTGATGGCTGGCTGGGGACAAGGAGGTCCTTGTGAGGATCTGGAGAAGACAAGGAGTTTATGCAGGGTGATCCTTCTATGTGATTCGCTTGGTGGTACAGCAGGAATGCCTGTTGAAGGACTGGATGCATACTGCTCCCTTGGTCCATGGCTTATCCATGTGATCTTAAGTGCCTAACAATCTTGTGGGCCCTGACATGGGAAAGGAGTTAGATCTGACCCTGCCTTGGCAGCTTGCTGCTGGGGGATGACATGGTAGCATTGAGATTTTTCTTTGGTTGCAGCCAGCTTCTGGGAGTGGACCCAGAAAAGTCCTGGCCTCTCCATGGTCTGACTTCAGGCATGGCCAATGCCCTCCTTTTATAGTAACCAAAGCTCGTACAGTGGGAGATCTCTTGTGGTGACTTTTAAGCCCCCTCTATCACTGGCAGCTCAGGGATATATTTTATTTGCTTTTAGAAACCTTGGAAAGATTTCCTTCCCATAGCCATGCTTGGGTACTCTTTTAGGCTCTGCAAAATTTTAATTTTGCCATAATACACCCAACTAGAGAGAACAGAGCATCATCAACAGGAAAAAAAGAAGAGAAGCAAAAAGACTTGCCCAGGTTCAGAGTAGGAGATGTGGCAGGTGCAGGAATTTAGACTCCAAATACGCTCTTGTTTAGGCTCTATTTGAGTGTTCATTGATTTGAAGGTTATTTTTTCTGATCTTTGCCATTGAATTAAACAGATATAGCATTACTGAATGGTGCTAAGAAACTCCTGCACTCATAACCTAAGCTAGTGGACATCAGGAGCACTGCTGATGTCCAGTCTGCTGGCTGAAAGCCTCCTTCTTAGATGCTGTCTCTTTCAGAAGTAGTGTGACAAGGCATTTGACTTTTTAAATCTGTGTTTTCTTAGTGCAAAGGAAGTAAAATGTGACTTTTCTTATAGCTTTTGCAGATGTTTTACCAGCAACAGGAAGAAATCCGTAGACTACGTGAGCTTCTAAACCAGAGGGATATCCAAATAAAACAGTTGGAGCTACAGCTCAAAAACACCTACACAGAAACAGGTTGTTATTGAGGGTACTCGCCTGAAGCCCTTTGCACCCCTGGCCACTGGGGTGAACTCCGGTTCCTACGGATGACTCCTCCTAGGGCTTTGCTGGGGAAAAAAATGATGCTTCAAGGAGCATAGACTTTCCTGGTTTGTGGTGGTCACATTTCCCTTATCGTCACCCGACAGTTACTGATGGACTTGCTGCACGTCTTCAGGCTCCCCTTGCTTGCCTGCTCACTGGTCAGAAGCTCATGCATTAATGCTAGTGGAAGACTTTTAAAAAAATGTTGTTCTTCAGGTCTGAGAGAAGCCACCTGTTAACCTCTAGCAACAACCTGTTTTACAGTCCCTCCATGTGATATTAGAGTGTGAGAGTGAAGGCAGCTGCCAGCTTCTTTTCTCATTCCTGGGCCCAGTAATGTGGTTCCTGTGGCTGCTATCATCCTGCTCTGCAAAACCACAGTGCATCTGAGCTTCAGAGGCACCTCCATCTCCAAAGTGATCTTCACACACCACTCCTGCCTCACGGCTTAGCCCTGCCATCGTGTTGGCTAGGCAAAGCTGTTGCTACCCTGACCTGGTGCTGTGTCTCTCTGACTGGGAGGCTGCAATGGGACTGTCAAGGTCTGGCACTTTTGTCATGGACAAAGAATTGATATTTGGTGATCCTACCTTAAAGGGGCAGTGATGTGGGCTGGTTCCCACTAGAGAAGCTACAGGTACAGCAGAGACCCTGGATGCTTTGAGTCAGTGGCCTTCTTTCTCTCCTTCTACCAAAGACCAGCCACAGTCACTTGGGGGCCATGGTCCTGTGGTGCTCATCAGATGAACAAGGACCACATTTAAAGCTGCGCAGTGCTGACAGCAGGATGTTTGCTAAGAACAATTAAAATGACAAGAGTGGTGTTGGACTTCCAACCCACTGCAGACCTTCTTGCAGCAGGGCTAGAAGTGTGGTGTCAACCACAGGAGGATCTTAGGACCATGGCCAGTCATGAACAGCCCTTCTCTGGTTGCTGGAGTGTTGCTTGTCCTTGTGCCCACAGCTGCTGCTTCCTTAGATCCCATGTGCCAGTACCTTGTCTCATGCTTGCAGCCACCTACAGTGGTGGGCTCCCTCTTACCAACTATGTTGTCCAGTCCCCTGGATCCTTCAGGGTTACTTCATCTCACCAGTCTCTACAGCCACACTTAGCTGTGCCCTTATGCACCAGCTAGCATAGCTGTCTAGCTCACTGCCTTCCCTGGCCCTTTGCTTAGGGCTTGTGATGCAGGTCCCATCCCTGGTTTCAGCTGTGACCAACTTTTATGCAGGCTGTGTTCAATGTACTGAGCTGGGCCAGTGGTAACACTGATACAGTGCACAGACATGCCTGCCTTGTTGGTGCCTGGGGATCTCCTTTCATTTGTTTCTGTGATGTGGGACAAGAGAGCACATTGTAAGTTACCCCGGGGTCAGAGTGTAGTGGCAACACTGGAGGGGGAGTGTTTTTCCTTCCCCCAAGTGCAGAACACATAAACGTGTCTTTATGTGTTCTGTTCCTAAACAGAGTAAGTAAGCCACTATTTAACCTGTAATTGTGCACCTCTGTTGTGAAACATGTGGAAATAACTACTATGCCCTGTTAGTTCCCTGAAACCTGATGATTTCCTAAAATCTAAAAGAAATAGAAGGGGAAAAAAAAAGTCTGTGTAGTCAGAAATTCCTGCAAACAGGACTTCTTAGCAAGGGACTAAAAGCTGTGTACTGCCTGTGCTCATGTGAGATGCCTCTCCGGCTATCCCCAAAAGCAATAGCCAGCAGGAAACTACTGGGCACTAAATACTCCTGTATGAGAATCTTAAACCAGAAGTGGTCAGGCTTTCTCACCAAAGAGAAAAGCTGTGTAAGAAATTGAGAAGCTCATGTTTTTTCTGCCATTTCAAACGGCCTGACAGCTTCAAACTTTAAAGCCATTTTTGTAGAGGGTAGCTCCAGGGCTATGACACTCTGGTCTTCAAGCTACCGTTTTTCAGAAGGGGGAGAACTTGACACAGCCTCAGCAATCCAGGGGATATGACAGTTTCCTTGTCACCATATGTGTTTTATTTGTGGGATTTTTTTTTCCACACAGAATAAATTATTTAAATTATTTCCAAGTAAAGTAATTTTTTCCAGGGGAAAACAGTCTTCAGGATTGTTTTTTATCTTATGACTTGCTGCCATAGGAAATGATTGGCCGCTATGGTTCTTATCTTAGGGTTTTGTTGATTTTAGCACTTGTGGAAAAGAAGTGGCTTTCATTAGGCTTTACTGGCAATGTTTGACAAGGCAAGACTATTTAATCAAAACTTCTTTTTTGAACAGTATGCTTGTAAAAGCGTAGACTGTGAAATGTATTTCAATTTGGAGCATAAATGCAACCATAAGTCTTTCACACAGAGGGAAAAAACTGGAGGAAATGGAGTTACATGTTAATGAATTGTGCCTAAATAGACTTAAGTGATCATTGTAATAGTTTATAAAACTCCTAAAAGCTTTGTAAAAACCTGTAAAACATGGGGATAAAAACCAAATTTGTGCAATGAAAAGCAAATGTAACTGAATAATAAATATATTTAGAGTTTACTTTTTGATACATGCAAGGTTGTTCATTTGTAGTTATTGTTGAAGCGATTAAAAATTATGCTGAATCAAGGTTGCAAAGGAGTATTACCTGCTGTCTCTTTTGCTTGTGTGAAGGTGTGGCCCTAAGTAGTGGGCAGATTGTACACGGTCTTATGCATGTGGGGCTGTTTTCTTATGTCTTTCCCATCTGCCCTTGATGCCACAAAGAGGTGGCCACTTCAGACTGTTCAGTATTATACTGCTGTGTATGTTGTCTTGAGTAAAATGAGTCCCTCCTGGAGATAAATGTGGTGAGGTGTTTCCTGACCATTGTGGCTCACAGTTCTGGTGTTTCTCTTGTGCAATACAGTCTGACCAGGCTCTTCTAGGTATTCCACATTGGGAATGTTTAATATATTATTACCAAATTTATTTATTAGAAGACATTTAAACAGAGTGAAGCAGCAATCACAGTACAAGCAGAATGTAACAATGGAACAGTGTAGGTTAAAAACTGAAGTTTTCTATGTACTCAGGTGTTTAAAGATGCAACTTGCTTTAAAAAATTTAAATCTATTCTTAGATCCAGCCTTCATACTAAAGCCCTTGCATTTTCCTCTCATATCCAGGACAATCAGTTACTCCTTCTCTTCTAGCAAAGGAACCTGGCATATCATGCAGAGAAGAGGACTCAAGGGCAAAATGGATTGTTATGGTAACCTTAGCTGCAGGAGGTGATTTTTACAGGCACAGGCTTTATAGACTGTGATTTGATTCAGTTGTGTTTCAAGTTTGCCCAGAATTATTCTGGCAAACTTCTTATGTTGAGAGTTGGAATTGTAAATCAGATTGGCAGACTTGCATTTAGTCAGAAAAGCTTACGTTCAACATTGCTGAAAGGTCCCATGCCCACAGGACCAGACTCAAATGCCTGTGTCCTTGGCAGTTTTCACTCAGGTGTTTTGTAGCAGCTGTTATGGTTGAAAGCTGTGAGTTCAACTTCCAGGTCTACCTTTTCAGGTGGGGGTATGGCAGGAAGCTTGAGACAGTTGCTTGAGTTTCTTAAGTTTTGTGCACCAAACGTCTTTGAAAGCAACAAAAGTCATGAGGAAGAGAGGCAGTAAGTAGCTGGGGCCAGAGACTCTGCTTTTTGAGGGTGATGTAAGTTGTTTCTTCAATGGTATGAAAGACAAGCCCTTTACAGCAATGCTGGGAAGACTTACCCCATGGCTGAAAACACCATGTGGCTTGCCAACTGCCTCTCCATAATCCTCACTGAGAAAAAGGGCCTCCCCTGTTGACTGCAGACCTGGGTTATGCTAAAGCAATTAGTGATGTATCTTTCTTAATCACTGTACTTATTCTCTTATGGTAATGATTAGACACATTGCCTTTTCAAGCTGCTACTGTTCTTATGTGGTTGATCATTACTAAACGTTCTCTTTCTGGCTGTAACTAACTTGAGTAAAACTTGATTTCACTGAGTCTTTGAGAATGATGTTTGAGAAATCATCTTTAGGATGATTTTTGCTAAAAGGTCCTTGGATTTATTGAGTAGTTGAGATTGTGGAGTTTTAGGATGAGTTTTGCTAAAGATCCCTTAGTGGTAAACCTGTGAGCTAAGCTCTCTTTTCTTGAAAACACAGTAGTCAACCTAAAGGACAGCCTTGAGATGACAGTATGAGCAAGCACTTTCAAGACCCACTTCATCTTAATTTTCTGGGATCCAGGAAACTCAGTAAGCAGACAACAGTGTGATTAAATATTACACCCAGTTTAAAAGCTAAGTGGGTGCTCAAGTGAGAATGCTTCTGTTCTTGGGACATGTGATATCTGATTTCTTTGTCTGAGGTCTTGAGACAGTTCATAGCCTTGAGAGTGCATTCCAGGATCAGTGCATCGTGTGCAGCCTGCTTCAGTCCTGGGTCTGCAATGAGAAAAAAAGACCATCAACACCCTGGCTGACCAAGCAGCAGGAGCATGGCTGCTCTGTGAAGAAGAGGAGCTCTGCAGGACCTTATCTTAAAGATGAGAGATATATAGCTGCTTCCTTCTCTCCTCTTCTGGGGCCTTGGGCATGCTTCAGGAGGGGGATGGGAAGGATCTGGGGCCAGGGGCTCTGTGGTTCTGGGGTGATACAAGGTGTTTCTTTAATGGTGTTTCTTTTATAGCTGGACCCTTCACAGCAGTGGCCAGAGACCACACCTACAAGAGGACATACTGTGTAGGAACCCCGGTTATTTGGGATAGACTCTCCAGATCTTCACTGCAAAAAAGGGCCTCCCCAGTGCCTGCGGATCTTGATGATGATAATGGGACAATTGGTATCTTTCTGAAATTGGTATCTTTCTGAAATAGTGCAGTTATTCTCCTGTAGTAGTGATTAGGTGCGTCTGTCTTCAAAGTTGTTACTGTTTACTTATCACTACTAATAATTTGTTAGCTTTATAGATGTAATGAGTTAAGTTTAAGCTGGATTCCACAGAATATTCAGAAGTTTGGGCTTTCATGGTGACTACAGCTTGTGCTTAGCACCTTGCGATAAAACAGTGGGTAACTAAGCAGAGACTGTGAATGTAGACCTGCTTTTGTGTAAAAATCATGTCTCTAACAAATTACAACAGAGATTCCTGTAACTTTAGCAATTTATCAGGGGGAGAGTTGAATACTCTCCAGGAGTATTTCATACACTTCCTTTCTGTTTTCTGTGTGTACTCAACTAGCATCTCTTGGATTATGGAAAGGGGAGCAGTTTTTTCATCAGAAACTTTAAGTGCCACAACTGCTTAGTGGTAAGAACCAAATATTAACAATGAAATAACTGCTAATTTCAAGGGGTAACATACAGTGGCACAAACTTTTCTTCAGCCTGTTCTGGACCTCCAACTGCAAGTTACTCTCTTTCCACAGAAGACAAATAATACATTATTCTTTAACACAAGACTTTTGTTATGTTATTATTTAGTGCTACATACCTGGGAAGAATGATAAGTACTTGAATCACTGCTTAAAATGAGTCCCAAATTAAATGTAGGTCTCTTGGTAAGGGAGTTTCTAATTTTTCTTCATTTCTTCTGGTTTGAAATGTGCAGAGTTTTTGGGGAGAAAGTAATTTGTAAAACTCTTCGACATTGGTTTTGAAGCTGTATGATTAATTTATCTCTTTCTCTTCATGAAGTGAGCCCAACCAGCAGGAGTCCATGGTCTTCTCTTCATCCAAAGGCAGAGCCAGAACACTCACAACAAACTGGCAGCTCTCTGAACACGTGGAGGCAGACTGTGCATGTATGTGCAGTCCTTTGGAGATGTTCTATGAATTAAGGGAGCTGAACTCCTGAAGTGAAATGTGCAGTTTGCCACACCACTGCAGGTGTCTCGCTAACTGGCATGTTTCTGCTAACTGTCTTTAACCTGTAGGGAGAAGACCCTCCTCAAAGAAAGTCCTTGTAGAAAATGCATAGTCAATGTTCCTGATCTTGATAAAGATATTGAGTAGAATTTAAAACATTAGGAAAGACTGGAATTTACTTTAAGATTGTACACCATCGGTCATTTGTGTGCTGTGAGATCTGCTGCAGGAGTTACAGTTTTAAAATGTGATGCATCCTCACTGTTCAGGCTCTGAAGATTATGGAGCTATCAGTGTGCCTTTCCAGCTATCCTTCCCATCTCTTTCCTAGCAACAGACACTACTACTGTTCTCAGCATGAAAGCTTGAGTATCTCATGTGGGCCTTGAAGGAGGAATGACTGCTTACTACAGGGAACTACAGAACATGAGATGCAGCATTTAGAAGAGATGTGCTGTCTCGTGCAATCCAAGTGTAAATTGCAGTGTTATTGCATGGGATACCTGACCAGTGTGAGTAACTGTTGCCATCAGAGCTGCCCTGAGTGAAACTTAGAACTCCAGGGTCATAAGTGTATTTGACACTGTTAGATACAGATTAGGTCACTCTGTGCAGCTGCAGCCAGTCCAGAAAGTGCTTCAATCTGAAATCACTGCCGTGTGGGTACAGCTGGTATCACACAACTGCCCACATATCGTTAGTCAACAGAAAGACCTCAAACAGAGCATGCAGTTGTGTATACTGAGTGCTCTGTACTCTGTGTCCTGAAGGCATAAACTTTCCTCTGTAGTGGAGAGGACATTGTATGTTTCTAACTTGACATTCATAGGGCATCTGAAAGGAAAAGCAGCATGTCACACTCCTCTGTTTCACCAGGTTTGGTTTGCAGTTAGTCTGTTTAGTAATTAAGGCAGTAACAGACATTTTTTACCTCTAGGTAACTGAAGATAGGGCAGCTAAGGCACAAACCTTAGAAGCAGCACCTGAAACATGTCAGCATAATCTTACTTCATGTTTGGAAGGAGAAGAAGGTGTTGCGGTCTGATAGATGCATCCTAGTGGCCAGCTCCATCTGGGTCAGCTAAAAAAGGCAGAAGAAGAAAGATGAGTTCATCTGAAGCTCCAGAATATTCTGACCTTGACTTGCCTACATCGAGGCTTCTTCAAAGAGAGTTTAATAACCTTCCTGCCAGTCCTGGAAGAAGTGCTAAGAAAGGGGAGCAAAAGCTCTTGGGAGAGATGGAAACTCTCTACATACACTCAGGTGGGACCCACCTTCAAGAAGAACAAGAAAGAGACCATCAGCATTGGAGGAGAGCTCAGGGGAGGAGGCAAGATCCTGCGAAACTGCAGTCCATGAGAAACTGTTGAAGAAAATGAGATGTTCTTTTCCACTCTCATCTCACAAAGAAACCCAAAGGTATGTGCTTTAGGTGTATATGTGAAATAGAGTGTTTCGGTTAACCACAGAGAAGAGACTGTGAAGACAGGTTTAAGTATTGGAAAGAATGTAACAAAGCCAAAGCAAACATCTGGAAAAGAGGCAAGAAACATGACCACATGGACTTGTGAAAGAACCAGTAAGTACAAACTCTAGTTGTCTTACATTCTTGATTTTTGTGCTTCTTCAAGTTTTACTTTGCAATGACTTTCATTTCTCTTGGAAAGTATATCCAAAAAGATGGCTCTACATTAATCAGCCAAACAATTCTTTTGGTTTTCCTTCATGAAAACTACCTACAAAAATCAATTTTGAGTCTCCTTACATCAAGAATTAATAAGTGTTGCTTTCCCTTGAACAAAAGGCACAGTGGCTTACTTTAAATTTACTTGGTGGATTATGTGTTAATTTCAGAATTGGAACCGATAGGTCAGTGCCATCCTTTGAGATGGAAGGTTTCATTTGTGTGAAATGCTTTTAGAAATAACTTTGTTTGACATCTTGGTGAAAGAAAAAATTATCTTCATTCTGTAGAATTGTAACATCTTGTGCATGAAGAACATCTTTTGTTGCCATAACGTAGGAGCTTCCAGCTGAAGAGGATCCCAAATCCATAGCTTCTGTGGAAACTTAAAACTTGAAGTGGAACTGCAACATCAAAAATGAAGCAAGCAAACAAGTATGAAATTCTTCTTGAACACTTCTTTGCATTCCCTTATTGTGGTGTTGATTCAGCTGTTATCGACCTATCATCTTCCTCCGTTGGCTGTGCGCTTCTGCTCTGACTTTACAAGTCTGTCCAGATTGCTATTCTCATAGGCCCCTTCTCCCTCACTTAGAAGTGTCCTTTTCTAAAGGAAACCATTAGAAATGAGAGGGAGAGAAGGGAAAAGAGCACATGGCTAGTACTCTTTGCAATGATGTCATGCTTTCTGGTTCTTAAAAAACCATCTTGAGGATGTTTGCCTCTTCAAAGCTAGGGTAAGGGACTCCAAAAGCTCATATCAATAGTGACTACAAATGCTCGGCCCAGTCTAGTGAGGAATGAAAGTAAAATGGAGTTGATTTCCGTAATTTTTCTGCCTTGATTCTGTCTATAAATAAGGTCATAAACAATTCTTTGGCTGTGATCTTGTAATTCCATGGATTAATTTTTTCTCTACTAAATACTGTTTGTGGTAAAGCCAAATCAGTTTGATATTTCTGCTTCTTTTCAGAACTACCAGTGGAAATCAGATTAATCTCTCCATTTGGAAGTCCAATGGATGGAACAAAAAGCAAAGAGAAAGAAGCAGCATATATGTCAGAGAAGACTTTGAAAGAACCAAACCAGACTTTCTGATTTTCCACACCCCGTTGTGTGCCCAAAGATTTAAGTTTAACATTTACACCACTGATTGTAAAGTCATCAACCTTGAGTGGATTAGTAAAACAACAACAACAACAAATCATCAAACTTGGAAAAGATGATTTATATAAATTATTGTAAAATTTTATAAACAGTCTCCAGTAAGTAGCTCCATGTGGCACTTGATTTCCTCACTCAGTTAAGTTTTAAGTTATGTATTAAGACTTCATAGATTGCTTTAATTTGTCAGATGGCTGCATGTTGACTCATGTTGACTGATTTCATTTGCCCTATTATTTGTACATGCCCAAATAATGCACTTCATTCTGATGTGTGGGTATATTAGTCAGTTAGAAAAACTGCAGAAATGCTAGGAAAACTTAGACAGCTTAGCTTACTGAAATATGCACTGTCTGCTAGTAAAGGCCTTGAAGACCCTGGATGTTGGTAAGGGAGGAGCTCATTTGCAGACATTCACTGATAAACTGTAATGTGCACACAAATAGAGAACCGACTGCATCCTGCTCTGCAGTCTTGGAGCTTGACCAGGGTGAGACTGTGCCTGCGCACAGATTGAATTCAGGGATGGTTCATGAGGAAGATGAAGACTTCTGAGACCCAGACCACAACACTGCGCCTGTGCAAGTACAGAAGAAGCTTCTCAAATCTAATTATAATAAGAGGCAGGGAAATGTCATGAATATGTAATAGGCGCTTATGAATAGGCGTGTCTTCACAATATAACTATCTGCTTGTTAGACCGTTTGGTGTGTGAGTTATGAGGATTACCCTCTTGCACCCGCAGGCGAATAAATCCATACCTGCTTTATAACCCTTAACGGAGTTATAGAGTTTGATTCTGCAAAACAATTCCCCATCAGAAATCCTCCTGTGGAAGACTACTCTCATGGTTGTCAGCACAATACTTTTCTTTGCTGCAGTGTCATCAGAGCCCGTGTAGCCAATCATCAACTCAGTTGTTGACTGCTGTTGGGAGTAGAGAAGCTGCAGGCAGCAGCCAGTCTATAGTGTCTCCTGCATTGTTAAGCAATGATTATAAGCAGTCTAAGCCAATCTGAAAAGGCTGTTAAAGCATAGAAGTTCAAATAATAAGATAGCATTTGGTTCTTATGGGGTTACTTCTGTCTCCTGTACAAAACATCCAGCTTTCCATTCCAGGAATGCTTTTGTCAGCAAAGCATTCAAGATGATATGCTTGGAGATGTGCTTGGAGTTTATGAGATCTGCTTGGAGAAACAAAACCTGTGGTTCCTTATGGGTTGAAACTGTTTGTAAAATAAAATGCCTTTTCCAGTCCACTCTTTTGTGTGGATGTCTGGTGTGAGTTTGTGCTGAAGTCACACTCCAAGATTTAACGAAGTAGACTCAAGGGGGCCAGGTTTTATAAAATAAAGAACTGAATAATGGGATATAGCAACCTTGTCAGTTCTGGGGAGAAAGTCTGACTCTGCAGAGACAGGCAGATGTAAACCAAGAAAACCCTTTATACTAAGAAATGCTTGCACAATTTTACCACTACAGACAATTCTGTGCATGCAGTACTCACATGGGGCTCACCAGCAACCCATTGTTGGTAAGAGATCTTATTGCTTTGAGGAGTTCCCTTGAGAGACATTCCAGACCACCCCTGTACCACACAACCCACACCCCAACAACACAAAGCACTCCCTCCAGAAAAAAACATCCCAGACCATACACAGAAGAGACCTTCCTGTGTGTAGGAAGCCATGGAATCTGAAATAGGTTGTTGCTCATGGCTTGGGTAACACAGAGCTTGAAAATCCTCTGGATCCCAAATGAAAATAAGGGAATCAAGTTCCATTTGACAGATCCTGCACTTGGGACAAAATAACCCTGTGCAGCACTACAGGCTTGGGGAAGAGTGGCTTGAGAGCTGCCTGGCAGAGAAGGACCTGGGGGTATTGGTTGACAGCCGACTGAACATGAGCTTGCAGTGTGCCCAGGTAGCCAAGAAGGCCAATGACATCTTGGCCTGTGACAGAAGCAGCGTGGGCAACAGGACGAGGGAGACCTTCAAAAAGGAGATCCTCTCTTCAAAAAGGAAATCCTAGCAACTCAGGAGAAAACCATCCCAGTGTTCCTGAAAAAAGGCTGGCAGGGGAAAAAAACCAGCTTCGTTGAGTAAAGAGATTTTAAGTGACATTAGGAAGAAAAGGAATGTTTATAGGCTCTGGAAGAGTGGACAGGCCTCTTGGGTGGACTACAGGAGGGAAGTGAGGTTGTGTAGGGAAAAAGTCAGACGGGCTAAGGCTGAACTAGAAATCAGGTTATCTAAGTCCGTGAAGGATAATAAAAAATCTTTCTATAAATACATAAATAACAAAAGGAGAACTAGGGAGACCATACAGTCCCTTTTGGACACAGAGGGAACAACAGTGACAGGGGATGAGGAGAAGGCTGAGGTACTTAATACCTTCTTTGCCTCAGTCTTTAATTGTAAAGAAAGCTGTTCCCTCTGTGTAGAAACCCCAGGCTGAATCCTGCATTCAGCATAGAGTGCCCACTGTGCAGCGGGCAAATAGAGATAGTCCTGTTTTCTGTGTGAGCAGAAGAGGACTATATCTACTTTGGCAATGCAGATCCTGAAGAGTTAACAGATGCTAGCAGCCAGGTGGGAGGATTTCCTGGCCACCTGGATGAAAACAGCTCTCATGGCCTCCTGGTACCCACTCTGTCCTCTCCGCAGGCGGTGCTCTCCCCAGCTGAGGAGGGGGCTGTGTGTCCAGAAGCCCTGGACAGCCTCCTGCCCAAGGTCTGGGCAGAACTTTTCCAAAGAAACCAGCATCTCCTTGATCCAGTGCTGCCTTGGCTGCATCAGGAGCTGGAGACAATATACGAGACCCAGTGGTGGTTGGTAAGGAATATAGAAAGCACCACCCTGCATCCCCTGTGCATCTACGGTCCCAATGAGGAAGTTGTGGTCCGGAGGCTGCAGCCTGTCTTTCCTCCAGATACACACAGAAGAGCTGATCCATGGCCTCATCAGTATCATTGTGCAACGGTGCAGTGAGGAGGCCCAGAGGCTGATGCACTCTGATGCTGCTGGGGAGGAGAACAACCTTGAGGCCAGCTTGAGCTCCAGAGGAGGGACTCCAAACTACAGCCTGAGCTCCTCCAGTAGCCCAGCAGACTCAAGGTACAGCCCAGAACACTAGAGGCCATTCTCTGCAGGACTTCTCTGCAGCCACCCTCCACTAGTTAAATTTTCCCAAGAGTAGACTGCACTTATCAAAAGTATTAGTATAAAAATGAACTGCATTGCTACCTGCAGAGAGGACAAAGCTTAGCCTCTTTACTCCTCTTTTTCTGAAGGTACAAAACCCTTAATAATAAACAACATGCTTGTTATGTTTCTTTTGGATTTTATTCTTTTAATGCCAACATAAAATATTATTTTTAAATTAAGTTCCTGAAGAAGCAAAGATATGATGCCTTGATCCCAGCAATGTTAATCTCTGACCCCCGTAATCCTGGCAATTTCTACACTGTCATCGTAAAAGACACAGAACTGGAAAGACCGAAGCATATACAATCTTGCTTGCAGGTATGCAAGTCAAACTACACAGTGGTATCTAGCACTCTAATAATGAGATAGTTAAGCTAAAAATTGCATCTTTAAGTATCTGGATACATTGAAAACTTAAATTTTTAACCTACTTTCTTCCATGTTGTAAAAAACAGTGCATGTCACAAAGCTACAGGACAACATGCTTCCTGCAATTAACTTAGAACTAAACCTTTACTGCTTTCAAAAAGAGTGTACATACAATAACCACAAGCATACTGAAAATGTTCCACAATTTGAGTCCAACACTATTTGTGTTAAATACTTTGGAGGTTTCTTTTTCTACCAAGTTTATGGGCTTTTGGATGTGTGTGGGTTTTTTAAAATACAAAGCTTAACCACAAGAGAAGTCTCTAGTATATTCATCTCTGATGCTCCTGAAAAACTCGTGCCATGGAAACAGTGCATTTAAGATCAGTAAGCTGGATGCTATGAATTATGACTGAAGCTCCATGTGGTGACTGCCAGCTCCCAGCCTGTGCTGCAGAATATGAAGTTCCAGGATGAACCCCCAAATCTAGCAATTTGTCAGATGCACACAGGCTATAAATGTGAACATAAGTAAAGAAATTAAAAAAAAAATGTTCTGTGTTCAAGAAATATGAGTTGATATGTAACAAACACATTGGATGAGCAAGAAACACAGATGAACCCTCTCTCGTCGTTTGATGTACCAGGCCTATAAAATGTTGCAGGAATTTTCTTCTTTTTTTTTAATTATTAGTTTTTGATTCATATTTGTTTTCATAAATCATTGCCTCTGAGGTCAGACTAATCCAGTTTTAAGCCTCCCAAGTGATGTAATTCTCACATTAGAAGAAAATCCATCTGCATTCCAATGCAGGGACAACTTTGAACTCTGAATTTGGTGTTGTCCCTAACAGAACACTTTGAAAACACAGAAGTCGCACACACACACATATTTGTTGTTCCAAACAAATGCATTGCACAAATGTGCATCAAAGAGCGTATGTCTTATAACTGGTCATCCTGTAGCTTCAGGACTAGAAATAAAAGGAAAAGGGAGGAGACATAAATTACCCTGGAGTCCATCACATCAGAATTCAAGTTTATTTGAGCATATGGTCTGTAGGAATATCATCAGAGAACTATCAGCCTCTTTTTAGCTCTTGATAACCCATAGAATCACAAATTTATAGAATCGCTAAGGTTGCTCTCCTGTTTTTTTTGCTTCTCCTGCCCAAGGAGAAATTGGGCAGGAAGATGGTATAGTTATAGTTGCAGTGCTCTTAAATTCTGTGAACACATTTACCATGTCAATGCATGTATTTGCATAAATACAATTATCATAGCAGAAAAACTCTCTCTCCCAAGGTTACTTATATTGGTTCTTATATGTTCTACACTATATGTCCAAAGTAGCCAATCAGATCTCAAAACACTGACATAGCTCAAATGGATATTTCTTTCTCTCTCCAAACATTTAGCTCAAGACTAAACTTGCTACATGACTGCTCACCTACCATATCATAAGAGGCTCATTGCCTTCTGGTTTTCTCCCTGTACTTCTCCTGTGTTGCCCAAAGACTACTTAAGAAAGTTGCTCCTGTACGCACATTTCCTGCACATTTTCTTACTGTTGATAACACCTTTGGTCTTGAGGCTGTAAAGGAAGAGTAGAAAAAAAAATCAGCCCCGTGTAAACAAAGTGATGCTCAATTTTCCAATATGTTCCACCCCCAAAATATTACCTTCTCTTAAGATTGATGAAAGAAAATGGCAAGGCTCGGTTCTCTCCACAGCCAGCTTCCTTTGAACTTGAGGAAGGACCTCACCGTAACAGTCTGGCATAGACCTTCTTGCAGATTCTCTCTCTCAAGCAAGGGTCGCAATCATTTTGAGGAACAAAAAGTGTGAAGCAAAAAGTTAACTCATGAAAAGAAGTTCATGGGACAGGACTATCTGTGCTGTTTCTAATTAGCAAATAAGTTCCCTCTACAGATCTACCTATCAGCACACATTCATTTCAGCTGGCACTTTTAGCAAAGTGGAAGGAAAACCAGAATAAGAACTGAATCCGCACCTGTAATTTAAAACAAGTCTGGCTCTCTGCATAACCTTATCCTGACAGATCTGCTATCACCTGCAGTTTTCAAATGGCTTACAGAAGAGCAGGCCTTCTCTTGTTTTTCTTGAAATACCTATGTCTGAGGTGACTCAATATACAGGGCAACTGCCAATTCCTTTGGGCAAAATGATGTGGCTATAATAACAAGTGAGAAAAAGCTAGTAACACACAACTTGTGGTTGGATGAAATATTCCGAATGCAGGACCTAAAACTTCTAAACCTCCTTTTGAGTTTGATTCACTGGTGTAGAAGCTTGTTCTTAGTATAACAAAGAATGGCAGGATTTTTACTGTGGACTATCAAAAATGGCTAGTTTCACCTAACCGGACATTTACACTCACCATAAGATTCACTTCCATGGACTGATTTGACTGTAGTGCTGGGATATCATCAGCCTGTTGCAGGTGGCACGTTAAAAGAAAAATATGACCATTGTTATGGATTCAGTGCCTTTTAAGCCCCATTGAGTTTAAATTGTAAATGTTGAACAATCTCCTAGTGTTTACTTCAGAGTTTTAGAAGACATTTGCCTTATTCTAGAGCCATGCCTTTCTGTGACATACAAATGTTTGGACAGCACTGAATCATGATAACCACAGCATCATCTTTGTCACTGTATTGTGGTTTCAGTACACTTTTGTAGTGTACTACCAAAAGAAAACTTGGCATTTGTTGTATATGATATTTTGTAGCTTGTGAGCCATACCAGTTATCAAGATCATTATCATAAAGTCCTCATGCACAGTATAAAGCACTTTCCAGGTCTTAAAGTAATTAAAAATAGAAGTGGAAATCAATAAAGTGCTCATCAGATGACTATTTTTAGCAGATTTATGCACGTGCAGACACACACACACACAGAGTCAAGTACTCTGGCGTATAAACCAATTAAGTATGTAATAGGACAGAAGTTGCTATGCTCATAAGGAAATATAATGCACACTTTTGAAAACAGGCAATAATGAAGATGCTGCAAAAGGCATAAAAGTAAAGCTGAATGATTATGTTTGGGCTATATCAGGTTTGAACGTGCCCAGTCTTTCAGGCTGGTTGCAATATCCTCTGTTCTGATGATGATGAGAGACAATGGCATGTATTTTAGTACTGTGAAATCTTTCAAGCAGGTGAACATTCTGTTCATCATCAAAAACAAACACATTTTTTAATTCTCCTAATGGTTATTTGGATATTTAAACACAGTGAAGAAAACAATAATGGAAAATCACTAATAAAAAGTGCATATTCCTAAATTCTTCTTTAGCACAGTGAACTTCTATATTTTGTGTGTGAGTATGTGTATATACATACACTCACTTAACTACATATTTATTCAGAAAAAGTACATACTTAAGCAGACATGACTACCTGGTCAACTCTTAAAAAATCTGTTTCCACCATAACGTATATGTCTGTAACAGCTAAATGCCATATTTCTTGTCCAAAGAGGGACTGAAGGAAGGAATGCAGGATTTCAGTAGTTCTTCTAGTCCTTTTCCTGTTTCTCTTTTACATTGTCTTCTATTTAACCATCAATAATGACCATCTATCTTCCTCACTTCCTTGCTTTCCAGTTCAAAGCAATAGTTTTATTTCTTATGTTTTCTAATATACAAACCTTTCATTTCTCTTATTAGAAGGGAGGCCTAACTTTTATTAGAGGACAGCTAAACAGAGCGTTGAGTACTTCTTATGTTTTACAGTGTTCAGAATTAGATAGTCCTTCTTACTGCCTGTTAATTGAGATTCTTCATGTTGCATGAGGAATGAAATCTTCCCTTTCTTTATATTCTACATTTTCCAGGATGCCATCAACAACTTATTATTCTAAATATCCATACTAGACCATGCCATAGACTCTCTTGAGCAAAGATGCTTTTATGGGCATGCTGCTTTATTGAATTTCTATTGTGGTTATTCATTGAAAATATAGTAATCTTTAAAATGTTATATGGGCATAAACTTAAATTTGAAACCAAGGACTTCAAAAGGTGTCAGATTTATCCACTATGCATATGGAGGTATGAAGAAGCATGAATTGGCCTCCCTTTTTACTCTAAAAGGCAATGAATAAGAAGGCAATGGATCTGTTTCAGCTCTTCTTCAAGTACTGACAATCATAGAGACTTAACATATCATGACAGAGTGGAGATGTCTGCATGTATAGTCAATGCTGTTTGCAGAATAATGAGCTATATTATTTTAATGTGATACCCAGAAGTCAATAATTAATCTCATAAAAAAGTTATCCTGAAAGACAATAGAGTTTATGGAGCACATCTTCAAATCTCTTATTGAGAAAATTATAATTATCAATTTGTTTTCTGTTTTTTGCTTGTTTAGGTTTTTTGGTTTTTTTTTTTTAATTACATTTAGTAGTATGGACAATTTCTGAAAATATAGTTGTTTCCTGGTGAGGAAAAACATAACATGCCCTAATTCAATCAAGAATAAGGCTACAAAGGTGTAGATTATCAGCCACAGAAAAGTTTTTCTTCTACTCGTAAGTACTTAGCTAGTGTCCAAGTACATTACTGCTGCGTAAAGCACTGGAAGATATGATGTAACATATAATGTAATACATAATTTTTTTCTCAATTTTTCTTTATTTGGTATATTTGTCACTGGAAAACATAAATTGCTTTGATTTGTATCATAGCAGGGAATAAACATATTAGGCCAAAGATCTACTCTGCTAGTTAGTCCCTATCCAAAGGAAATTATAATGCACTTTGTCAGGGATAGTAATTAGGGAAGAAAGGGAAAACAATAGGTTAAAAAGAACTGTAAATTCTTGAAATTTCATTGTGGTACTTCTTGACTGCCAGAGAAGTACACTACCGTCTGTGAGCAAGTCTCCTTCCAGCTATGGTTCAAAACATCTCTGCTGAAAGGGCCTGTTGTGACTGGTAATTGTGGAGAGAGAAGGAGCTCATGGACGCCTGAGACCTGTACTGGAAAGACCTTGAGAGCAGCGATTTACATAGGAGTTTAAATTTCACCTGAAGTTATTCAGGAGCAAGCAATTCCATATTCACAGAATCATAGAATGGCTTGGTCTGGAAGGGTCCCTAAAGATTACCCAGTCCCAACCCCTCTCCTAATGGTAGCATAAATTCCACTAGATCAGGCTGCTGTAAACTCCATCCAACATGATCTTGAACCATAAAGGGAAGGATCATTCACATCTTCTCTTGGAAATCTGTTCTAGTGCCTCACCACCCTCAAGGTGAAGGATTTCTTCCTTGTATCTAATGTAAATCTACACTTTTCTAGTTTAAAGTCATTGTCCCTTGTCCTATCACTACATACGCTTGTAAAATGACCTTCTCCAGTTTTTTTAGGCCCCATTTAGGTACTAGAAGGTTACTATAAGGTCTCAGCGGAGCCTTCTCTTCTCTAGGCAGAACAACCCCAACTCTCTCAACTTGATTTCATAAGAGAGGTTCTCCAGCCCTCTGGTCATCTTTGTGGCACTCCTCTGGACTTACTTCAATGGGTCTATGTCCTTCTTATACTGAGGACCCCAGAGTTGAAAACAGTACTCCAGTTGGGGTGTCACAAGAGTGTATTTATCTATATACTATTATTGAAAACATTCTGCTAAATGTTGTCTGCGTGTGGATGTTACCTAATGCTGAGAGTTCGGGCAGGTTCTTATAGGTGTCTTTAGCAGAATGTTTCATATAACTGGTGTGGTGCCCAGGAATCTTGAGGAAGAAGAAAGCAGTTTGGTTTGTCTACTTGGTGCACAGTTCATTCAGGACCTGATAATGATGGAAAGGGAATGAATATATGACCTGCTCAGTCAAACAGAATAGCTGCTTGCCAAAAAAAATAAAAAACCCTCATGCAAGTGGTTTATCCATGTATGTATAAATTTCTCTAGCTAATCAACTGGTTGTTTGTGGTTTCCAGTTCTGTGTGAAGTTTAAAGACAAATAAAGTCTAGAAAAGCTCAAGATATTGTAGGCTATTGGAAGATAGAAAACCTGTGTTGTAGTGATGGAATCAGAATATTAAGGAGTATTTTGCTTTTT
Organism: Coccyzus lansbergi; assembly: GCA_033558105.1. NCBI lineage: Eukaryota > Metazoa > Chordata > Aves > Cuculiformes > Coccyzidae > Coccyzus > Coccyzus lansbergi. Next base: position 1,765,882 of record JAUMJK010000233.1, on the reverse strand, counting down.
TAAATTTATATGTTTTCCTCTAATTTTGGTCTTAGTTATGTCTAGAAGTAGATCTGAAGCTAACATACTTTAATCTGAGCTTCCTCTGAGTACATAAGTCTATTAACAGGGTGGAGCTTTGAAAAAAACAGGAAAGAAGAGAAGTCGTCTAATAGGAAAGTTTACTGAAGTATCTTCTCCAATATTTTTGAATGATGTTTACTACCATCGTTTTCAGACTACCTTACAGATAACCAGATCCATATTTACTGCCATGAAAGGAAGAGGGAACCGTCACTCAAGCCACCCCGATTGTTGTTAAATGCATCCTTGGGTAAAGATATGGACACGTAGTAAGTACTCCCTGCATAGGAGAAAAGACTTCAAAAGGTTGAGATCTCTACATGATTAGGAGAACAGGAATTGAAGATACAAGTGAAGATACAGCCTTTCTGAACCCAGTTTATAGTACCACTGATTGTCAGCTCAGCATATAAGCCCAGGAAACATAAATGCGTATGAAGGATTTGCATAAACAGTCTAGGAGTTCACATATATATTTTTATACATATATATATGTATGTATTTAAGATCATGCAAGACAAATGAAAACCTTGAGAGAACTTGGTTACAAAACAGCACATTTGATATTAGCATTAGATGTCTTCTCTCCAGCTATGACACAGATTACTTGAATTTATCAAGTTTTCACATAATATAAGGAAAATTTTGAGTGACTTGAAACCAAATAGTTCATGGAGAATGATTTGACTGCTGCAGTCACTGAGTTGCACAGACACCAGAAAAGAAGAAAGGGTAATGAACAATATCCTCCCTGAGCTGGACCTTAGCTGCAGCTTTATGGAATTTCCTTCAAAAGTGGGAAATAGGCTTTCTAGTAGTCCTGCAGGGATCAAAAGACCTCTTTGCCCAAGCTCTCATTTCATCCTGTTTCTCAATTTTACACACCATTTTTATTCATTCTAGCTAGATATAATGATGAACCTAGAGAGCATCGTTTATTTTAGTTAGGTCTTTGCTTGGTTCCTCCACATCAGTAGGCTGCAAAATGAGAAATATATTTTTTTATGAGACTGAAGTAATGTATTGAAAGCATTGGAAACTATAAAATACAGCTGCAGGACAGAATGGTATTTGTATATTTTGTTTTATTTACTGTATAATTCTTTATCAAAATCTGTTACTCTATATGATTTATCAGTTGTGTACTGTATTTTTGCTATTCATTAAAATTGCCAGATGTTGACATGCTGTCTTCTGCTTAGTGCTGCATCTCTCTGCATGGCAGTGGACATAGCTTTTCAAGCCTGGGTAGCTTTTTCAAGACTGAAGTTTTAAGACTGCTACTCAGGTGTCTTGTTTGGAACTGAGTAACCGTTTTCATCAATTTTCTGTCTGTGGAGTTGAAGGCTTATTTCTTGATTTTTTCATTCATGTGCATAACCTGATAGGAACACTCTATAATAATATGCATTTTATTTTAAAAAGAACTCCAGTTATTTGCTCAAATATAGGCTGTCAGAATAAAATACTGTGTGTAACGTATAATAACTTGGTCAACATCTTTCTGGTCTTCTCCAAAATATCTCTGCTGAAGTGGGGTTTATTGGTTTCATTTACTACATATCTAACTCACTTTGACCCCTTTCACCTGCATTCATTTTCAGTGACCCATTAAAAAGGGAAGATTCTAGTTGAAGGTGAGGAAGGTTTATTTGAGTAAATATCTCTAGCAGAACTAAAGCAGTGTGTTCTGCAAGGCAGTCTTTGTCATATGGCCCAGAACTTCGTACTACTCTCAAGGTGAGGCTGCACTAACACTGAACACCCTGGAATAATCTACTTTATTGATTGGCTGGTTGTGCTTTGCTTCATGCACCCGAGGACATGGTTTGCCCTTTTGGCTGTCAGGGGACATTGCTGACTCCCATTGAGTAGACATTGACGAGTATCTGCAGATCCCTTTCTACAGGCTGCTTGCCAGCCACTCCTCTCTCAATTTATACTTGTTACTCTGTCCTAGGTGCAGAATCTGGCACTTGTTAAACCACTGCCCAACGCTTCACTCTATTCAGATCCCTGTGTTCATCTCCTGCCTCCAGATCATTGATAAATATATTAAAAAGGACTGTCCCCAGAACTGAGACATGAGAAACCACTGATGACCAGCTCCAAGACAGATTTAACCCCACTCACTACAACACTTTGAGCTCTGCCCTTCAGCCAGCTCTTCACCCAATGCACTGTGAGACCCCTCATTTCACAGCTGGACAACTTGAGTTCCTTCAAAGAGGACAAGATTGTGTGACTCTGTCTTTAGCTAATGGAAAATGTACAGTTTTAGCAATATTTGTTATGAACATAAGGTTTTACCATTAAACATTCAAGATCTATATTAAATATTCATTGCATTCAAGATCTATACCACTTTAAGAAAGAAGGTTCAGGTATAGGAAATCTTCCTCACCACTACAAGAAAACTTAGATCTCCACCTTCTGCTTTCCGTCAGTAAGTGCGTTAAATCCAATAGTATTCAACTCAGGTCTTTAATTTAAATCTGCTAGCTTGTCTCAGCAGGTTATTTTTTTATAATGCCTTAATTTGACAGTAAGAGTTGTCATAGAATTCTCCAATGCATGGTTCAAGTTAGTGCTGCATTTTATTTATTCTGTTTCCCCCATCAGCAAGGTTTTCTTTTTTTAATTTCCTCCTCCACCAGCAGCTGTATATATAGAAGCATAAATATACTAAGTGAAAAGGTGGTTGAAACTATTGACACACATAATAATGCTGTCAATCTTGACTGTAATAAGGAAAAGAAACAGGATGCTAATTAGCAAACAGACCAATCACTTACTTCAAAACCAAACTGAAGTGTTTTGCTTTTCAGCTAGATGAGACTGTAATGTCAGCAGCAGAAAAACAGCTGCGTAAAGATATAGTGCATCATGGTGTTAAGACAAAATGGATAAATTTGAAGCATAATTCCTTCTCAGAGTTTCAGATGCCTTTAGTTACAGACTTTTCTGTTGGCTGAATGTCTGTACAGTAATTTCAAAAATGCTTCCTTGGTCCAGTCTCTTTCTTTGCTCCAAAACTAGGAATGTTCTTTGTCAATAACTGTCATAAGAAATGCTAGAAAAAGTAACTGAAAAGAGAATTGGAAGATTTTTGGTGTGTGAAATTTTAACAAGTTGAAGATATCACAGTAAATATTAATAGTTTTAGTGCCAAATTTCTCAAACATATGACTACTTAAAACTTAATCACTCACATTGCCAGCATTAACCATGCCCAAAATGCAGTTATCTGTGTAGCTATATAATAACACCCTCCTAGTCAACAGAAATACATGATTTTAATGGATTTGAAATAAGTCAATGAAGAACTAAGTGCTGAAATTCCCTTTCCCCCCTGCAGCATGTACCCTAGTGAAGAAAGCGTTTGAACACACTACAGATCTATTCAAAAACCATGCAATTGCAGGAATTGTGTATATTAAAAAAAAGAAACAAAAGGGGGGAAAAAAGGAGTTTGCACACAACAAGTAAATAATAAATAATAAATATAGCATGGTGTCCAACGTATGTCAGGTTCAATTTTCACTGAGAAGTACTCTTTAAGTCTGTCAGGACCTGTCAGAAATATATTTACATATCTAACCTCTACTTAAACTTCTTCCCTGAGAGCAAGTCTTGAGGGATTTGAAAAATTATGCCTTAAAAAAATAATTTTTATGAAGTTATGGTCAAACAGTGTCTAGTTTTAATATACATTTTATCTTTCTAATTCACTCAGTCTAGGACCACTAGATGTCGCTGTGGCCTAAGGAAGAAGCTTCTCAGTCCGTTTTCAATCCAGAGCATAAACAATTTTAGAAAGCCTGTGTTGACTCAAAGACTGCAATTTCTTTAAGTGTTTTTGTGACCAGACACAGCTATACTGTTGATAAGAACGATTCCCTGAAGCACAGAGTTTAGCTCAAGAGGGTTAAAACACTTTGAGGTGTCACAGCTGTTTCGGAACTGGTGTTAAATGCTGATTGAGTTTTCAGGCAGGGAGAATCTTCCCTGCACTGCAGGAACATTGCCTGCAAGCCTCCCTGCTCCATGTAAGATGGCAGTTGCTGCTTTCTCACTCTTCCTTTCGAAAGAGCTGGTAATGAGTTTGTTGTTTAGCTTGCCTGTTAACATGGTTGGTTGAAACATAGTGTTATTTTAACGTGTAAATAAGGTGGCACAAGCTCATACATAAAGGTGTGATGCCTCCTTGTAGCTCACGCTGTAAGGCTTTTGCAGAGCTGAGTTTCTTGGAAATTGTCTATATTCTGGAAGAATTAAGACCTTCATGTAAATATCAGGAAGATAATGTAATTCTTACAACCTAGTTTGAACAGTAAAACTGCACATTTGGTGTTGAACTGTTTTAAGTGCTGAAATTCCATTTCCAGGCACCATCTATAATGATGTGTAACTGAATGATTAGAAGGAGAAAAACAATCTTCCTGCATTTCCAGGAGGAGGAGCTGGTTAACCTAATTGTGCTTTAGTGGCTCTATCTGCTTGTATTGGGTAATGAGTAACAAAAACTAGTTAAAATATCTCAGAATATTGAATCTGATTTCATGATCATGAAATATAAGCCAATACCAGTAAAAGGGACAGTCTTTTTTTAACTTTCTTAAAAACTCATTTTGTATTTTCTTGGTGACCTGGACCTTTGGGGAAAATAATCTGTCCATCAGCACAGAACAGCCAGAATTTATGTCTTGGAAGGCATCTAACGATTTAGTCTGACAAAGAAGCAATGTTCCTCAAATTCACTGGCATTTTAATAAGGCATATAGATGCAGTATTGCCTGTAAAACCAAAATCCTTTCCCAGCACCTATTTAAAAAAATTCTTATTAAAAAATCCATCTGCTTCCATAATTTGATTAGCTGTGATTTTCTGAGAAAGAAAATAGAAGATTAGGTATTTGAATAGAGACATCTACAAAAGAAGCAAAATATCCCCTACAACGGTAAATTCCCATGCAGGATATTTTGTTTACAGCATAGTTTTTCTTCTCCTGCAACCTCATAATGCTATATAATTGTTTCTGCCAAAATATCCAAACCCCCAATAATAACAAATGGCAAATTTATTGCTGTTGTGCAAAAATTTTCAAAAGAAAATTAAAGAATGGGAACTGCAGATCTGCAGCAACCTCTGTATGTTGGGAGGGTAACAGAACCAGGATCTGTGTGGAGGTGCTGTGAGAGGTGAAGCCCTCAGCAAGACTGTCCAAGTGACTATCAGAGATCCAGAAGCAAGCTGTCAAAAAAACTTGAGTTATGGCAGGGTATTGAAACAAATCCTGGTGCCATTTCGTGCTAAAATAATGACAGGCTGTATTGAGGGAGCTGGTGGAAGTATTGGCCAAACACCTTTCCATCGTCTTCCAGCAGTCCTGGAAGACTGGGGAGGTACCACTGGACTGGAGGCTGGCTGATGTAGTGCCCATTTACAAGAAGGGTAGCAGGGAGGATCCAGGGAACTACAGGCCAGTCAGTCTGACTTCAGTGTCAGGGAAAGTCATGGAACAGGTGATCTTGAGTGCTATCATGAAGCACGTGCAAGAGAACCGGGGGATCAGGTCCAGTCAACATGGGTTCACAAAAGGCAGGTCTTGCCAAACCAACCTGATCGCCTTCTACGACAAAGTGACTTGGCTGCTGGATGAGGGAAAGACTGTGGATGTGTTCTTTCTGGAATTCAGTAAGGCCTTTGACACAGTTTCTCACAGCATTCTGCTATGGAAACTGTCAGCCTCTGACCTGGACAGACGCACACTGTCCTGGGTAGAAAACTCGCTGGATGGCCGGGCCCAGAGAGTGAGATTAGGAGGAAGTTTTTCACAGAAAGGGTCATTGTGCATTGGAATAGGCTACCCAGGGAGGTGGTTGAGTCACCTTCCCTGGAGGTGTTTAAGGCACGGGTGGATGAGGTCTTGATGGACTTGGTTTAGCGTTTGATAGGAATGGTTGGACTAGAAGATCCGATGGGTCCTTTCCAACCTGGTTGTTTGATGATTCTATGATTCTATGAAGCTCTGCCAGGGGAGATTTAGGCTAGAGATTAGGAGGAAGTTTTTCACACAGAGGGTCATTGGGCATTGGAATATGATTCTATGAAATCAGGTTTTACTTCACTTACTAAAGATAAGGATTCACAGTGACAAGTGAATGACAAGTGATGGCTGAGCATGACCAAACTGAACTCTGCCCCCTCCCTCTCCATTCCATCTGGGCCAGGCGAAGGCATTGCACTTCCCACTGGAAATGTGCCTTCTCCATCTTCATCTCCCCCTGGGCCATGCGAATGGTCTGCACATCCTGCTGGAACTGCACCTTCTCCCTCTCATAGAATCATAGAAAAATAAAGGAAAAAAGTTTTATAGTTTAATATCTCTGAAACTGCATAACAAAACTAAAAGGTTACTTTACACATTCTTATAAGTTCTTGGAAGTGTAAGTTTGTAATTATTACACACTGGCGAAGTGAGTTCATACCAAAGCCTGCACAGTGTCTATTTGGTGTTGAATTTGCAAACTTAAAAGAGGTGATACACCTGCATGAAGGTTTTGGTGATTTTTTTTTTCAGTTCAGCAGAAGTTTGACTGACTGCAGGTAGAAAGATAAGGCCTGAAAGAAGCAATGATTCACTAACCAGCTTTGTTGCTCTTCTCTGGACTCGCTCCAGAGCCTCAACATCTTTCTTGTGGTGAGGGGCCCAGAATTGAACTCAGGGTTCAAGGTGCGGTCTCACCAGTGCGGAGTACAGAGGGAGAATAACTTCCCTGGACCTGCTGGTCACATCATTTCTGATACAAGCCAGGATGCCATTGGCCTTCTTGGCCACCTGGGCACACTGCTGGCTCATGTTCAGTCGACTGTCAACCAACACCCCGAGGTCCTTCTCCTCCTGGCAGCTTTCCAGCCAGACTTCTCCCAGTCTGTAGCACTGCCTGGGGTTGTTGTGCCCCAAGTGCAGGACCCGGCATTTGGCCGTGTTAAACCTCATGCCATTGGACTCAGCCCAGCAGTCCAGCCCTTTGCAGAGTCTCCCTACCCTCCAGCAGATCAACACTTGCACACAGCTTTGTGTCATCTGCAAACTTGCTAAGGGTACATTCAATGCCTTCATCCAGGTCATTGATGAAGACATTGAACAGGGCTGGACCCAGCACTGTGCCCTGGGGAATCCCACTTGTCACTGGCCTCCAGCTGGATTTAATACCATTTACTACCACTCTCTGGGCCCGGCCATCCAGCCAGTTTTCTACCCAGGAGAGTGTGCGTCTGTCCAGGCCAGAGGCTGACAGTTTCCATAGCAGAATGCTGTGAGAAACTGTGTCAAAAGCTTTACTGAAGTCCAGAAAGAACACATCCACAGTCTTTCCCTCATCCAATAGCCAAGTCACTTTGTCATGGACAGCAATCAGGTTGGTTTGGCAAGACCTGCCTTTATTGAACCGGTGTTGACTGGGCCTGATCATCCGGTTCTCTTGCACGTGCTTCATGATAGCACTCAAGATCACCTGTTCCATGACTTTCCCTGGCACTGAGGTCAGACTGACAGGCCTGTAGTTCCCTGGATCCTTCCTGTGCCCCTTCTTGTAAATGGGCTCTACATCAGCCAGCCTCCAGTCCAGTGGAACTTCCCCAGTCTTCCAAGACTGTTGGAAGATGATGGAAAGGTGTTTGGTCAGCATATCTGCTAGCTCCCTCAATACCCTTGGATGAATCCTGTCTGGCGCCATAGACTTGTGGGTGTCTAGTTGGGCAAGCAAGGCTCTGACCACCTCCTCTTGGATCATGGGAGACTTGTTTTGTTCCTCTAGTTCTGGGGTTTGTATACAGAGGGAACAACTTTCTTTACAATTATAGGCTGAGGCAAAGAAGACATTAAGTACCTCAGCCTTTTCCTAGTCCCCTATCACTGTTGTTCCTTCTGCATCCAATAGGGACTGTATGGTTTCTCTAATCTTCCTGTTATTATTTATATATTTATAGAAATTTTTTTGTTATCTTTCACAGACTTTGCCAATCTGATTCCTAGTTGAGCCTTAGCCCTTCTGATTTTTTCCTCTACATAATCTCGCTTCCTTCCTGTTATCCATCCAAGAGGCCTGCCCCCTTTTCCAGAGCCCATAAACGTTCCTTTTCTTCTTGATATTACTCAAGATGTCTCTGTTCAACCATGCTGGTTTTTTCCCCTGCTGGCTTTTTTTCCAGAACATGGGGATGGCTTTCTCCTGAGCTGCTAGGATTTCGTTTTAAAGAGCTCAAGGGTTTTATGATAATTTATTCTTATATAAATACATGTATGCAAAACCACACACATATTGCCTCCTTTGTTTTTAATGTGAGAATGATCCTAGGAACAAAAAACTTAAGCCCAAACTCTGTAAGCTGCATTGTTTCTGGAGAATATGTTTAATATAATTAAGGCACAAATTATTTTTCTCCAAAGTTATTATGACTACTGCATACATCACACCTACATAAAACCTACAAAATCAATGACGACAAAGTCAAGTGTCTAGGCATAGATGTATATATATCTTTACATGTAAACAGTCAATTTAGTAATCATAGAGCTATTGGTCTACAGGGCATACTTGGTAGTTTGCCTCCCTCAAACGTGCTTTCTACATGTGCTTTTCTACTTCTTCATTACAAATAACAGTATGTGGGATAAAATAATACAGAGCACTCTGAGAAGCTGTTTACAGTATCTGGTCATACTTTGCAAGGTCATTCATTTCTACTCTACATAAAATATCAGGTATATCTGATCCATTTGATCATAATGTTTTTGTTTTTCAAGTTTTATGCGTTTTGTTAGGTGGGCAAGAATGGTATACAACATAAATAATCCAGTCTTTGGAATTGGCTGAAAAACACCAGAAAGCAGAGATGCAAACACAAAATCTTGTTAAATCTGAGAGAACAAATGAATCAGTATGAGGTCTCTAGACTAGCCATTAAGTGTGGTATTGCAGCAGCCTGGTGTGTTACCATCTGGGAGAGTTCAAACGAGCTCTATATCCCAGACCCTACAGGCTGTGGGAAGCTGGATTGGAGAATTTCTTGTTTTGTTTCTTGGGAGGTAGAGCAGAGGCTGACTAACTGATACTGTAAGCATTCCCTGCTGGCTGGTCTACATCAGACAGAAGACTTTTCTTAACCTGTAGTCAAAGATAAGGCCAAAATGAGAAAATTGTTTAGGAGAGAGAAGGCTTTTGCTGAAATAAAAGAGAGAGCTAACAATAGAAAAAAAATCGTGCTAGTTAAAATGGACAGTACCTACTGGTAAGAGGATTAAGGTTTTTTTTCATGTAATTAATTACCTTGTGTTATGCTGAAACCTGCAAGTTCTGAAGACCAGATTTTTAGAAGTACCTAGGAATTTAAGTGAAATTGTCACACTGCTCACCTTCAAGTAGGTTTCACAGTAACTAAAAAAATCTAGTACATAGACCAGAAGGGCAACTCCATGAAAGAGTTGGGCATAAATGTGAATTGAATGGGGACCTTTAGGCATTCTAAAGAGTAACGCATAGTGAAACTGTCCAGTGACTGAGAGGTAAGCAAAATTTGTGACTGTGTATTCAGATGGAAACTACCTGGGGGCAGCCAGTAGAAAGTACTAAGTACAGTAGTGTATGTGAACTCCAAAAACATCTCACTTCATGGTCATTGTCTACCCAGAATACAGAATAAAGAGGCAGTTTAGACAACAGTAGTGGTGCTGAAGTGCTCTTGTATAGCTGCTACTGCTTAGAACATTTGGAAGTGGGAGATATTGGCTCAAGGTGTTCTTTTCTAGAGGCAGTCAAATCCACTTTCACAGGACATAGCCTTAACCACGAAGCTCAAAAAAGGTTTCTGTGTGGTGTATCTTCCTTTTCAAGTTTGGCCAGTGCCAATTCAGGAAAGTAAGAGCCATCAGGATAAGAAGAAGCAAGCAAGAGACCATAAGTTAGGCACGGTATGAGGATCTTTACTGGGCTGGGTCTTTGATAGGCTTAGCTATGTTTGGGTGGCCTTCCACCTCACATATGGATAACCTTGGTTACTACGTACTTAGCTCCTCAAATGAGGAAGTGTCTGAGTATGGGTAGAAGCCTAATTTTAGTGGTAGGAAATGTTGCCATTCAGGCAGGAACAGACAAAAGGAATTTCTGGATTGTATTAGAATTTGGATGCTATTATCCATTGTAAAATCTACTTTTAGCTCTGGATCTCACTTGATGTGAATTTCCTAAAGTAATTTAATTTCTAATCTCTATGTCTTTTAACTGAATTATTCTTGCTTTCATCAGAAATCAGAATAAGTTTTCTGAAGTCATTGTAATCCTGATGCTGTGTCCCAGATCTGATTTTTTTTCTTCTGGCAGCTTGAGGTTTTTAATGGGATGGGAAAATTAACCTCATATGTAGATGAAGTATCTGGACAGGCAGTATCAAGTTTCTCTCTTGCTCCTCAAATCTAATAGGAATGTACGGATCATGTGTTCAAGATGAATCACTTTTCTCTAAAGGAAAGAAATTCAAGCAGCACTGTGTGAAGTGGAGTCCTTCTCAATTCCCCAGAGAATCTTACTCTAGTTTAACTTTCATTTGAGTGCTTTTTTTCTACCCACTCATTTCCCAATGTGTGAACTGCATATCAGAAAGATTTGAGGCAGAGCAGAGGTATCAGAAGAGATTCAGGCAGGCAGAGATGAAGCTGTCTGTGTGGCAGCAAGCATCACATGACAAGACAGTAGGCATTAGTTACTGTGAGACCAGAAAAGTCATACAGCACCAGAAGACAATGAGCTTTGCTCCAAAGAACTGACAAAGGGGAGGATGTGAGCACATAAAGTGTTTTCTGGGAGTCTGTTTACAGACTCTCAGCAACTTTAGCTGAATGTTTGTCTTGCATTGATAGCACTTCATTGGAACCAGTGATTTAATGAGAAGGACCACACAAATAACATCAACTGAAGTAGCAAAGTTGCAAAGCAGAATTGATGTGATGACCCACAGTGGCCTACTTTGCTGTTTCAGGACTGGAATTTTTCTGAGAGTCTTAGGCTGCTCACTGGGAAGTGTTGAAATGAAATAAAAGTAAACATCCCTCATCCCTCCACTCTGTTTTTCATGGTGATGTAGAAGACAGTACATTACTGAGTAAGTGCCAAGTGTTTGATATTGTGTATTTGTCATTGGTTTTCAGATAAAAACGGCTTGTGAAAATGAATCAAAAATACTGAGTAGTTCTGGTATAGACAATTTGAGAGCATAATTTGATGCTAACACAGTAATGAATGTTGTAAGCTACAAAACCAGAACAGATCTGTAGGAAGAAGAATGACTCCATACCCAGTCTCTGGCACTGAATATTTTACAGAGATTTTTGCAGTACTGCCTGATGGGTTAGATCAAATTAACTCTACAGTGTCCAATACCATCCACAACTGTTTAAACACCTAATCTGAGCTGTAGGTAGGATTTTTGTGCTAGCCTATAAAATTAGGTTCCTCAAAACTTCCATCTGCCTGTTTCCAACAGGTCTTTAGACAGATAATATTCTATTTCTAGAAGTGCCTTGGAGTAATTCTCTCATGACAGCACTGAGCAATTCCTATTTTAAATGGTTCCCAGATCAACACAGTAAGTGTAGTTCCACCTAAGGGTCTGGATGTGGAGAATGGTTTGTAAGGCTGAGACTGACATCTGCACAAGGTCTGACAGCCCTGGCAACTTTTATTTATCATGAAAAAGCCAGCTACTCTGTTTTGGATCGATTGCTTAGTACATCCAACACATCTTGAGTACAATGAATGTATTCTCTCTGTGAGCAGAAGGAGAATGTTCATATGGATTTCATCTGACAGGGTTTTGGGGAGTCAGAAATCCCAGACATGCAATCCACCAAAACAGCATGGCAGTATCCATTGATATACAACAGTGGACACCTGTTGTTAAATGCAACAGTGTTGTCAGGTTATAAATCCTGTTCAGGTTATGGTCTCCTACCCATAGATGATCCTGAGAGAAGGAGCTGTTGCTTGGACCTCTCTCTCCAGCACTGTGTGTTTGGTTTTACACAGAGAGGGAGCAAACAATGGATTACTTTTCTTATATGTGGTACGCAAAGTCACTGTGGAATCTCTTTCAATACAGTCACTGCAGAATCTCTTTCAATACAATCAGCTGTAGTTTTAAAAGTACTTGTTTTTTCACTCTAAAACAAATGTGCTCTCTGTATTTGCAACAAGAAGGTAGGACTGAGGAAACTAAATTAGGGAAGCAGGGAGCAGAGCAGAAAGAGTACATTGATTGAATCAGCAAATCTACAACTAACTTGTGATTTCATCCAGACTATCTCTGCCTGACTGGCCAAACTTCCTGCCATCTCCTAGGATTTGTAGGATTTGTAAACATGTGTGGGTTTTAGACAGAAAAGTAGAAACAGAAACTTGTTGAAATTCTAGGCAGATTCCAGGATTCAGAGTTTGCCACAAGATCTAGGAGCAGTGGAGCCATGGTCTCACATTCATCTTAGAAGACTGAGCTCCCAGCTGGTATATCCTGGCACAGCTCCAGTGAAAGCTGATGTATCCCAGCTGTAAGTCTTTTTTCCTGAATGTTTCTTTGTGCATTTTATAACACCGCTCAGACTGACTCCCTGCAACATTGACTCTAGTGTCTTTTCTAACTAATTTCTAAGCATAATACATCATTGAATACATTGCTGCTGCTTTCTCCTAATCACTGATATTCAAATGAAAAGATGTAGTTTATTATTTGAGGGCAATTTAAGAGCTTCCTCTGTCTCATACAGTAATCACTATATTATATGTCCTGATATTTAAAGCATTAAAATAAGTAAATTCCTAACCCTGATATTAGTTTTCATAAAACTTGTTGTGGGCAAAAAGGGAACACTTTGAAGATTTAAAGGCAAGAATTTATTATTATTGTTATAATTGCAATCTTCATTGTCTTAGTAGTAAATGTAAAAAATTATGATTAACCTAGATTAAAATATTGCAGAAAAATAAAGGAAATTGAAATAAAAACCGTCATTATGTAAAAATCTCAGTTACAAACCCCAGTAACATTGTTTCAATATGATGAGCTTTATTTATCCTCTTTGCTTTCATGATTTTTTTGGTGCACCTAGGATGAAGTATTTTGCCTATTTTCTGTTATGCCATGCTGTTACACTCTGCTCTTCAATGATCTGCTAACCCATGTTACATCCCAATTCATAGAATCACAGAATCATAGAATAACCAGGTTGGAAGAGACCAACTGGATCATTGAGTCCAACCATTCCTTGGTTCCAATTAATTGCATATGGTGAGTTTTACCTATGTAAAATAGTGTTGATTTTTCTCTTTGTTACTCCAGAAGGTTTTTTGTCCAGCTCTTGGGCTGAATTTCTTCAACTGAGCACAGATGGGCTGTTTGTAACTGTGGAGTCTCTAATGCCAGCCTCTGCCTTGTCTTGTACCATCCCATAAGTTCTCCTCCACACCACAACTTGTCTCCACTGCTCTTCTACTGTGCCTGCCCTCCTCTGCACTGCACCATGCAGTCATAAAACTCCACACTGCTGTGGAGTAATAAATATCTCATTCTTTGCAGAACAACTACCTTGTACTACTGCCTTACATAAAACCTGTGTTTACACTGTGAAAAATAAGCAAGAGTAAGACAAATTTGCGGTAGCCACCTGGTCACTGAAAAGATTACTGTGACTGCTAAACCAAGTTACAACAAAGCTCCAGGCAGGTCAAGACAAAATGGAACAAAGTAAATCTGACATGCCTCAATCCGCAGTACAAAGCCTGTAGACTGATACTAGTGATAGCAATACCATATTTCCAGGACTACAGGGCTACAATAAATCTTATTGCAGAAGGGGCAATAGCACTGGTTAAGTTTCCAGATAGAAACAAGATTCTGAAGTTAATAATAATTTTTCGACGTTAGATCTTTTCCTCATTGCAAGTTGTAATGCTTGTCTGTTAACAGAGATGATAAATAATTCTCCTTTTTATTATTAACTTGAAAGTATTTATAGCCTGTGATCATGAGTGTCGCATGGGTATGCTCCTTTTCTAGAGTAAATTATTTTGAAGTTCTTAATCTCTGCTCAGATATTTTATTTGTGTCATATCTACTCTCTTTGCTCTGAATAATTTCTGTGTTCACTGAGAAGAGCACATAACTATACTTTGTTTGATTTTGTTTCTTTTAACAGCTTTATAAACTTGAGAATATTTATAATTTAGTTGTTTACTAGAGGGAAACCATTTATATGAACCAATTAACAACAGCCTTTTCACTAACCCTGCTCTCATAGAATAACTTTACAATAACTTCCCTTTCCACTAGCAGATATCTTGATATGTCAGCATTTTGTGTCGTACCTACCACCCATTTAAATTATTATTTCTCTTAGAATGTGCTCTTCTGTTTCAAGATAATTTCTAGTGTATCTGCCTGCCAGTCTTCATTATGCTTGTTGGTTTACAAGGTAGAAACATGCTGTGACAAACCCAGTGAAGGGCAAAATTGGCGTTAGTTCCCAAATACTTCTGTATTCCCATTTCTCCCCTGGCTTTCAAAGAATCAATTTTTTTTAGGAACAGGCAAAGAAGCGGTCTCCTCTCTGAGAGGCAAGGTGCCCTCAATTCTGACTGGCTTTGGACTATGTGCTGTGGGTGATTCTTATTAATGTGGATCCACTTCCATTGGTTCTACAGTGTCGCCAGGTGGATCCACCTCCATGGGCTCCACTTCGTCCTTTGGTGTGTGGTCATGCCTGGCCCTCATACGACACCTCAACAGATAGGCACGAACACGGGCAGCATATCTTGCCTGTCTTCTCCGGTAGTTCCTCTTCCCTTCTTGACCTAAAGCTTTCCGCTTCCGCTTCGGAGGTGAGCAACCATCCTCCTGGCTGCTCCCTGGCACAGACACATCACTGGACTTCACACTCGTGCTTTCCCAATCTAAAGCTGATGCTTTCCGCTTCAGAGCTGTGCGACCTCTCCCCTGGCTGCTTTGGGTGTTCTCTGCCAAGGAGGTAATGGGATCCATGCTATTTCCTGCTGCACTTGGAGCTAAAGCTCTGCCTTTCAAAGGTGGGCAACCACTTTCCTGGCTGCTCCTTGGCATGGACACAGACTCTGATGCCATAGTCATCTCTTCTTCACCTAGAGCGGATGCTTTCTGCTTCAAAGCTGTGTGGCCCCTCCTCTGGCTGCTCTGGCTCTTCTTTTGCAAGGAAGTACACTGGGAATCCATGCTCTTTCCTTCTGCACCTGCAGATAAAGCTCTGCGTTTCAAAGGTGGGCAACCACTCTCCTGGCTGCTCCCTTGCATGGACACAGACCGTAATGCCATATTTCTCCCTTCTCCACCTAAAGCAGATACTTTCCACTTCAGAGGTGAGCAGCCATCCACCTGGCTGCTCCCTTGCATGGACACAGACCGTGATGCCATATTTCTCCCTTCTCGACCTAAAGCAGATGTTTTCCACTTCAGAGGTGAGCAGCCGTCCACCTGGCTGCTCCCTGGCACGGACACAGACCATGACACCATATTTCTCCCTTCTCGACCTAAAACAGATGCTTTCCACTTGAGAGGTGAGCAGCCATCCACCTGGCTACTCCCTGGCACGGACACAGCACTGGACTTCACACTCTTCCTTTCCCCATCTAAAGCAGAAGCTTTCTGCTTCAAAGCTGTGCGGCCTCTCCCCTGGCTGCTCTGGCTGTTCTTTGCCAAGGAAATAATGGGATCCATGCTCTTCCCTGCTGCACTTGCAGCTAAAACTCTGCGTTTCAAAGGTGGGCAGCCACTGTCCTGGCTGCTCCTTGGCATGGACACAGACCCTGGTGCCATAGTCTTCTCTTCTTCACCTAAAGCGGATGTTTTCCACTTCAAAGCTGAGTGGTCTCTACCCTGGCTGCTCTGGCTGTTCTTTGTCAGGAAACTCCACATGGCACCCATGCTCTTCCCTTCTGCACTTGCAAATAAGGCTCTCTGTTTCAAAGACGAGCAGCAATCCACCTGGCTGCTCTGACTGCTCCCTGACAGGGAACTACACTTGGGATTGAAGTGGTTCCCTTCTGCAATTGTCCCTAATCTTGTCCGCTTCAAAGATGAGCCGACACTTGCCTGGCTGCTGCTCTGGCAGCTCCTCCTTCCAGACTTGTCTGGAAGGCCTTGAAGCTCAGTGAGCTCTGGGCCAGCTGCAGGACCCGAGCCTCCTTTTATAGGTCCCGAGCAGGTGATGTCATAATAGCAGTGAAGCGAGCGGTGACATCACAATAGTGATGTGGGGCCAAGGATGCCGTGCAGCAGCTGCCCTTCCCCTGTGGGCGAGGACAGTCCGTTGTCACACCTGCGGTCACCATGAAGCCATTGCAATGTCACCGCGACCTCTCGTGCCCAGGCCAGTGTAATGCCCCTGACCCTGAAGCCGCTGGCAGGATGAGACCCTCCCTCATTGGGAGCACACTGACCTCCCCGACGCGGAGCAGTCTCTAGGGCTTCACCTCAGCTTCCTCACTGCACCCATCCTCCAACCACCAAGGGCAATCAACATAGTGCAGCACCCCACTGACAGGGCCACGCTTGGCAGGATCTAGGGCCAGCAGGCTCCCCAGCATCAGGGCAGCCTTGGTTGTCAGATGTTTCCAATGGCGTAGCAGGTCTTCCTCCAGACCTGTTTCCTGCCACAGCATCAAGTCCTCAAAGAAAGGGTCATCTGACCAGCTTTGCTCCCAGGGGAAGTAGCCAGAATAGGCTGCCCAGGGAGGTGGTTGATTCACCTTCCCTGGAAGTGTTTAAGGCACGGGTGGATGAGGTCTTGAGGGACTTGGTTTAGTGTTTGATAGGAATGGTTGGACTAGAAGATCCGATGGGTCCCTTCCAACCTGGTTGTTCTATGATTCTATGATTCTATGAATTCAGCAATACAAAATATGTGGAATCTTACATTCTGAGCCAAATTATGTACTACAATGAAATAATGTGGGAGAGTGCTCTTTTTTTTTTTATTGAAAAACCCTCTTTGAAAACTTTTTTTTAGGTTTTTGCTTCCTTCAACTTCATTTTCTTCCTCAAAAATATATTCTGGCTTTGCTTCTATTCTCCCAAACTATTGTCCTAGTTCTTTGTGATAAGGCTACTATTAACATAACAGTATCTTCATGATCCTCCCAGGAGACTTTCAAAGCAAAAAGAAGCTGTGCAGATGATGAGGCTTCCTGATGCCTCATGGAGTTGAAATGGTTGCCATTTTGATAGTCACTTCCTCATTTTCATTGGTAATGTAGTAAAACTGAAGGAATTAGCAGAAACTGTGCAGGAATCATAAAATCATAGAAAAACCAGGTTGTAAGAGGTCCACCAGATTATTGAGTCCAACCACTCCTATCAAACACTAAACTATGCCCCTTAACCCCTCATCCACCTGTGCTTTAAACACCTCCAGGGAAGGTGAATCAACCACCTCCCTGGGCAGCCTCTGCGAGTGCCCAGTGACTCTTTCTGGGAAAAGTTTTTTCCTAATGTCTAGCCTAAATCTCCCTTGGTGGAGCTTGAGGCCATTCCCTCTTGACCTGTCCCATGTCACTTGGGAGAAGTGGCCAGCTCCCTCCTCCCTATAACCTCCCCTCAGGTAGTTATAGAGAACAATGAGGTCTCCTCTCAACCTCCTCTTCTCCAGGCTAAACAACCCCAGCTCTCTCAGCCGTTCCTCATAAGGCCTGTTCTCCAACCCCTTGACCAGCTGTGTTGCTCTTCTCTGGACTCGCTCCAGAGTACCTCAACATCCTTCTTGTGGTGAGGGGCCCAGAATTGAACTCAGGATTCAAGGTGCGGTAGAAACACGCTGTGACAAACCCAGTGAGGAGCAAAATTGGCGTTAGTTCCCAAATACTTCTGTATTCCCATTTCTCCCCTGGCTTTCAAAGAATCAATTCTTTTAGGAACAGGCAAAGAAGTGGTCTCCTCTCTGAGAGGCAAAGTGCCCTCAATTCTGACTGGCTTTGGATCAAACTCTATTGGTAATGCACTTCACTGAGTGCTTACTTTAAGTGTTGTCTTTATAGACAGTTCATAAATTTCTAATTAAAAATAAAAACTTTTCCCGACTCCCTGACTAAATGACACCTGAATGAATTTAAAATTGCATAACCCCATCAGTAAGTATGCTAATTCAAGTGAGGCATTGAAGCTTTAAGTATTGTATTTTTTTTGTGATGTTAATGATTTGTGTTGATGTATTTGACGTAAATACTTAATGGTTGAATAGATAAATGAAAGTATTGCAATGAATTTGTAATTTCCAGCTTTCCTTCAAGATAAGCTTTGATTTTCATCTACATAGGTGGATCCTCAGATTCAGCCCATCTATTGGGAAAGTCAAATAGCATCATGGAGAAAACAAATACTCCATTGGAAAACCTGCACATTTTACATTAGCGCAAAAGTTTAATAGTTTAATATCTCTGAAGCTGCATAACAAAACTAAAAGGTTACTTTACACATTCTTATAAGTTCTTGGAAGTGTAAGTTTGTAATTATTACACACTGGCGAAGTGAGTTCATACCAAAGCCTGCACAGTGTCTATTTGGTGTTGAATTTGCAAACTTAAAAGAGGTGATACACCTGCATGAAGGTTTTGGTGTTTTTTTTTTTCAGTTCAGCAGAAGTTTGACTGCCTGCAGGTAGAAAGATAAGGCCTGAAAGAAGGAATGATTCACTAACTGTACCCTGCTAGCCGCTGCTGTCAGTAAACAAGATCTTACTTCCCGTTAAACTTGAAGATGAGGATAGTCTAAATTTGTTCCTGTCTGCATATTACACACAACATGGTTGTTTTGATTTCCAGTTATCTCTGGCAAAGAGAAAAAAGCTCTTCAAGGACCTTTCTGACCTGGAAGAAATGACTAAATCTCAGTGGAGACGTAAACTTATTTTCAACATGTTCAGCTGCAAGAAGCATCAAACACCATTAACAGTTTTGAAATAAACATAGCCATAGAGGTTTGCAGGAGAAAACAAAACAACCCTCAACAAAACTTGCAAGAACTTCCTTTTATACCTGATTGCTATAGTGAAACCAGGCTGAAGTGTGATATGAAGTACATCTCCTATATTTTTCCTTTACGAAGTTGTAAGTCCAAAGAAAGCCTGTGCTTGACAGGATTCAAGAAGTGTTTGGACTTCAGACCTGTCAGTCTCAAACCAACTAACAGAAATACGGTAGGAGTCCAGTTTTACTGCACATTGTTCCTTCCTATCCACTTTTTCATGAAGTTACTTTCTCGCCAACTTCCATTGCCTTGCTCATGAAAATGTCGACACTTTAGCCTATAGTGTAAACCTTGGAAAACATCAAATTTTGTGAAAGCTACAAGCCTGCGTTTCAAAAATCACCCAGTTACTTAGGAAACACAACTACTTCAAATCACAGATCAAACCCTCTTCAAAAAGTCAGCACCTGAGCAAAACCACTTCAAACATGAGAACAGAAAGCAAGTCTAATTCAGAAATTATGAAAGCACAACAACAATAAAGAGCAATAATTACTCAGATAATCAGCTGCATAAAGCAGTTGGGGTAGGGGGCAGGAAGTTCACTTCAGTCTGCAGGATACCTCCTATTCTACATTTACAAAGGAGAAAACAGATTTTTCCTTTTTTAAAAAAAATTATAATAAATCTAAACAAATAAAAACATAATAAAAGAATGAAAATGTACTTAAATTAAAGTCTCTAACAAAATATCTATATAAAAGTTATCTAATCCTTCAATTAATGTGAACTACATGTACATATAGTCTCAAGATTTGAGTGTGGCTATTGATGGCTACAGGCACTTCAGCAGGGATAGACTGGGAAGGAGAGGTGGAGGTGTTGCCCTGTATCTCAAGAAAGGGATAAAATGTGAAGAGCTGCCATTTAAGAGAATCCATGAACAGGTTGATAGTTTGTGGGTAAAAATTAAGGACAGAAGAACCAATGGGAACCTTGGGGTTGGTGTATACTACAGACCTCCCAGTGAAAGAGAACCAACTGATGAAGTCCTCTTCCTCCAGCTACAGGAGGCTTCACGCTCACAAGCTCTCATTCTGCTCAGGGACTTCAGCCATTCTGACATATGCTGGAAAAGTAGCATGGCAAACTGTAGGCAATCCAGGGGACTCCTGTGGAACAGAGCTGGAAATTGTTCAAGGATGCTATCCATTAAGTGCAGGAGCACTGAATCCCCATGTGCAGAAAATAAGGCAGGGTAAGGAAGAGACCACTATTGCTGAGTTGAGACCTGCTAGTTAAACTAAAGAAGAAGAGGGAGCTGCACAGGAAATACAATCAGGGACGGGTAGCCTGGGACGTTTGTAGGGATGCTGCCCAGTTGTGTAGGGATGAAGTCAGGAAGGCCAAGGTGCAGCTGGAGCTGAACATGGCAAGGGAAACAAAGACTAACAAGAAGGGCTTCTACAGTTACATCAATCAGAAGAGGAAGGTTAAAAAGAATATACGCCCAGAGATGGTTGGGAATGGTGACCTGGTATCAACAGATGAGAAGAAGACTGAGGTACTCAACAACTTTTTTGCCTCAGTCTTCACTGATAATTGTTCTCCTCTCTCCTCATTGGTCGTGGCACAGGAAGATGGTGAGCAAAGGGGGTAAAACTCCTCCCACTGCAAAGGAAGATGATGGTTTGTGACCACCTGAGGAACCTGAAAATATATAAGTCAATGGGACCTGATGAGATGCATCCCAGAGTCCTGAGGTAATTGGCAGATATGGCTGTCCAGCCACTCTCCATGATATTTGAAAAGTCCTGGCAATCAGGAGAAGTTTCTGGTGACTGGAAGAAGGGTAACATTGTGCCCATTTTTAAAAAAGGCAGAAAATATCAATGGCTGAAAGTCCAGATGGAGATCCATGACAAGTGGTGTCCCGCAGGGTCCTGTACAGTGACCAGTGCTGTTTACTATCTTCATCAATGATATTGACAGTGAGATTAAGCGCATCCTCAGCTTGTTTGCAGATGACACCAAGCTGAGTGGTTTTGTGTCCACACCAGAAGGACGAGATGAGCCAGAGAAGTGGGCCTGTGAAAACCTCATGAGGTTCAATAAGGCCAAGTGCAAGGTCCTGCACCTGGTTTGAGGCAATCCCAATTTTCAGCACATGATGGAGGATGATGTGATTGAGGGCTGCCCTGCAGAGAAGGACTTGGGGATGATGGATGATGAGAAGCTCAGTATGAGCTGGAAGTGTGCACTCACAGCCCAGAAAGCCGACCATATCCTGGGTTGCACCAAAAGGTCATCAGGTCAAGGGAGGTGATTCTGACCCTCTATTCACCTCTTGTGAGATTTCATCTGGAGTACTGTGTCCAGTTCTGGAATCCTGAACATAAGGATATGGAACTGTTGGAATGGGTCCAGAGGAGGGTTACAAAGATGATCTGAGGTTTGGAGAACCTTCCCTTTGACGACAGGCTGTGAGAGTTGGGCTTGTTCAGCCTGGAGAAAAGAAGGCTCAGAGGAGATCTTATAGCCACCTTCCAATACCTAAAAGGGGCCTACAAGAAAGCTTGGAGAGGGACTATTCATAAAGGCTTGTGGTGTCAGGACAAGAGCAAATGGATATAAACAAGAGAGGGGCAGATTTAGGCTTGATATAAGGAAGAATTTCTTTACAATGAGAGTGGTGAGACACTGGAACCGGTTGCCAAGGGAAGTTGTGAATGCACAATCCCTGGAGGTGTGCAAGGCCACGTTGGATGGGGCTTTGGGCAGCCTGATCCAGTGGGATGTCCTTGCCCATGGCAGGGGGATTGGAACTGGATGATCTGGAGGTCTCTTCCAACTCTAACTACTCTATGATTCTATGCTTCTATATTGGGCCTTTATGAGACACATTCAATCACTTTTTTTGCTACTCAGGTAGAGTTGGTCTCAGGATTATATTTTAAAGATGATTCTTGCAACTATTTGTAAATCACAAGAGCTTTTGACTTCACAAAGGCCTAACATTTAATGTGAATCATTACATCATGGGTGTTTTCATCTTATTACTTTTGTGTTCTGGTCCATTTGACAATCTCCTATCCTTCCTCCTCCTCCTCCACATTTATTTCTCCTCTATCTATTTAGTAAAGGTTTCTCACCACTCTGTTCCAGTAAAATCTATGTAAAGCAGGTTAACAGTGGTGAACTGCTTGCAGCACTTGATGGAAAATATTAACTTATCTTTCCCTGAAGGTGAAGGAAGTTGCACCTGTAGAAATTCTTTCACGTTATCAGTGGTGTTTTGTTCTTGGTGATTAAGTTTACTACAAAAAATTTTTCAGCATTGTCCAAAAGTCATTCAGGTCAAGTTAATTTAATAATCACCTTTGGGGAAATTAATTTTCTAACAAAATTCTTTAACTAGAAAAACTTAGTCCTTGTCTCCCCTAGGCTGTGTTCTGAGTCTTAGGGGTGGCAGTCCTGCAGAAGAAAACTAAAATAAAAATAATGCATTATGTGCTGACAGGTACATTATATATGGAAAATAGACTAGACATGTGGGAGAATTTCTTCACTATGGGGGTGATGAGGCACTGGAACAGGTTGCCAAGGGAAGTTGTGACTGCCCCATCCCTGGAGGTGCTCAAGGACAGGTTGGATGGGGCCTTGGGCAGCCTGATCTGGTGGGAGTTGTCCCTGCCCATGGCAAAGGGATTGGGACTACATGATCTTTAACTCAAACTCAAACTATTCTATGATTTTATGAAAAGAGCACTCAATTCTGATCTCTTTCCTTAGCTGAATGACCCTTATTTTATCATGGGGTATGAGACTCTTCAGTTCAAATTTAAGAGAACTGGCTTAGAGTAGATGCATTTTTTGTGTACAGCAGTTTACTAATGTGCCTGAAGCCAAGCTATCTGACCCAGTACAGAGGTGCAAATTCAGTTTAAATAATTAACTGCATCAGATGATGATCCTGTATTGAAATCATTGTAGTTACTAAGTGGAAAAGTTCATAATAATAATTCATAAGCAAAATAGGGAAATTTAATTCCCTACCAGAGCTGCGCACAGGGAGGAGAGGAGGTGCTCTGAAGTCTCCGAGTCGGTAGAAATCAGGTTAATAAAGCACTCAATTCTCTGAGACAGGACCTACTGTACCTCAAATCTTGGATCTGATGAATATTACAGGTAAACATCTCTAAATTCCCTAAGAAAGAACAGTTCTGTAAGGCCCAGCTGGGATAGGTGGTATATATTTCTCTAAACCAACTCTTTCACTTCTCTGATCTGACTTCTGTCCTAAGGGGGAATAGCAAATATGGTAAGGTTCAGATGAGAATTAGGAGTAAGATTAGACTTCCACTCAAACAATTAAGTGACTAGAGTATCAGGTCTTCTCAAACAAGTAGGACAACAAACCACACAGGGACAGATTCAGGGAAAACAATCCTAATTATCAAAATTAATTTAATAATAGTAAAAACTAAACTAATTACTCTATAATCATATTGATAAATCCTTACAGTTTAGTGAGCATCAAGAAATGGGAGTCATGATCAAAGTTATGGTAAAACACACCATGCAAAGCTGTACCCTATATAATATTTCTGGTTAATGATATCAGCTTATTTACAAAAGAATTTTGTTAATATTAGTAATAATTCCCCTCTGCAGCAGACTCTAGGAACATGTGGACTTTCATAGCTTGGTATGTGCTGGAACTGAAAAGCTCTGGGATGAGGAAGTGAAGACAGAAATGGTAAATTGTGCCGTGTGCATTGAGAGCAGCAGCATAGTGCCAGCAAGAAAAGAGACACATCTTGCCTGTTACTACCACTGTTTAATGACTGTGGTGATCAAAATGCTTAAACTCTATATCTATCAGTATTTAGGTTTGTATTGTTACTACTACATACATAAAATTAATGGTATTAAAATTACATTAAAATAATTATATCGTTACTACTCTTTTTTTTGTACATCATTGAAATTAAGAATAATTTCCCACTGACAGAAAAATACAAGGATTTATACAAGGAACTGTCATTTCAGGCAGAAGAAAAGCAGATATAATAATGTAATAAAAATGAAAGCGTTGTATAGCACTTCAAGTATTTGAAAGTTTTTCTGCACATAGAAATTGGTTTGACTGTAATTTATTTATATTATTAAGTTCCTACATGATAAACACACTCTATACTGTTACTAAAGACACCACCTATGCACATGTTATATCTTTGTGCCAGAAGTTATTTAGGCCTAGGTAAAGTAAGCCCCTATTATTGGGACATTTGAAGACAAAAAGATATAATTGTTTTTCAAATTTCATTTGCCGAGGCAAAAGTAATACATAAAGTAAAATGTATTACTACTCTTTTCTTATTAAACTTTCCATAAATAAAAAATCTTTAAAATAATCTTGTACACAAGTATTCAATGAAAAGTTTGTGTGAATGGATTCTGATTGATGAGTTTTGTTGATTATTTGCTTTCACTGCATCTTTAATTATTTTCTGTTCATTTGTTGTTTATTTCTGTGACTGGTCACCAATACTAGCTGTTTCCATACCTACTGTCCTTCTCTAACTATTCATTCTTCAGTTATATAACTTGAATATGTGAGCATCAATCCATAATCTAAAAAGGTTGGCTTCTTAGCAACTAAAGTAACTTTTTACGATTGTGGATGGAACTGCATTGACTTCGATGATGTTGCCAACATGTAATAGTGTGGAAATTGACTCTAATGCTGAACTTTCCATTTCAGAGTAAGGAAGCACCAAGATAATATTGCTACCTATACTGAATTGCTTTCCCAAGTGACTTTTAAAGCATATCACACTAAACTATGAAAAAAACCTGTAATAACATTTTATTTATGAGCTAATAAAGGGTTTCATTCACTAATCACTGGCTTGAACAATTTTTACATTAGCCACTATAGTTTGACCTCATATGTGAGATCACTTTATTGACTTAGAGATTCTGCTGTGGCAGATAATGGCAAAGGTAATGCTTAAGAAATTAAGGTAGATGGAGAAAATACCCTGTGAGCTGTTGAAGAGGACTGGAGTAGGTTAAACAAGAGGGTGGGAAGGACAGTTGGAGGGAAGGAAATAACATTAGTGAAAAGTTACAGCCAAGAACAGGGCATAGTTAGAACTGTTAAAACAAACAACAGTGTTCATTCATGTTGGCAATGAATCCCAGCCAAACTAAACAGCTCTAAGACCTTTAATCTTGATCTCTGTGGCACCACCTTGTTCTCTCCAGTGTACAAATGCAATGCATCAGGCCTCCTTGAAAATTCACAGCTGCATAGCATCTGTCTAGCCTTCATCTTTCTCTGGACAAACACTTCTTTCAAAATTCAGAACACATCGAAGTTCATTCAGGACCCTGAGAGCCTTCTTTGTTTTCCTGTGCTTATTTGCACGTTTGGCAGTTTTCAAGTTGGTTAGTTTTCATTCAGTGAAGATACTTTGGGAAATACAGAGTGCACAATCTATTCATAACACATTTTAATGTATTATGGCATATAGCAAGGACCAAATCATCACAGTTGGTACTTCTTTTATTTTTCATATAAGGCATCCATATTAGATATGTGAACATCTGCAAGAGGTTTTATTACCTTCACTTCCACTGATGTTCTGAAATAAGAGAAAAGACTAGTAGGCTTGTATTTCTACTAAAAATGGTGTCTCTGAGGTGACAAATTTGACAAAAAATAGGTTAAGATCCTTTAGTCGCTAAATGGACATCAATATCCATAACAACTCACAACCTGAGTACACTGACATTACAATGTAAATTTCACTGCAATTGGTCTGGCAGCACATATCAGAAGCTTGTGTGAGACAAAATCCATCTGAGAACTGAATAAATTCTTTATTCTTTTACTGAGGTTTATTTTGGACTCACTAAGTTCTCAAAACTCCTTATTGCTGTGGTTTAAATAATTTCAATGCCATTCTGTTGCCTTCATCCTTTGCATCTCACATTATCTAAGTAAATTCTATTATTACATTTTTATTTCCCCAAATCCTTCATTATGTCCTGTTGTTAACAGTGATATGCACTGACAGGGAAACCAACACACAATGGTTTGTTTCTCATTTAGCTTTTTGAGATGCCAAGAGAAGCCTATGCAGTGAGCTAGGAACGAGGTCCAGCAACACAGACTGAAATATTCATATTACTTAGGAAATCAACTTCATTATTGATAGTAACTCCTAAGCTGATGTAGGATCTAGCCAGGTGATATTAAAAAAGTGTAGCTAAAGAATGTAAAATGTGTATATTATTTCTATCAGAATTACATTTCTGCATGATATTTAACCAGTCAGATAATTTCTATTCCTTTCTCTACATAGAGTGACTTTTTTGAAAACAGAGCTTATCTAATGACTCTGTGTACTTCACTCTCAATAGAATTTTACCTGGTAGTCCTGCTAATTCAGTATTATAGCTGACTGTCAAGTCTTGGGTAGCTCGTTTGGTGCCCCTCACAACCATGCTGTTTAAATCAAGAAGTATAGGCAGTGTATGATGCACATCTAAAGTAAAGGATCAGTTCCTACTCTCTGTCATGACATTGTATGCTTTTACTGGCAAAGGATCCCAGAATTTACTGGAAAGGATCCAAAAATTACTAAGGAAACAAAGATTTCTGGTCCTGTGTCAATTGGGGTGGAAATTTGGTCTGAGTCCACCACCAAAGTGCAAAGCCAATTGCTCTGATATATTGGCTGACTTCTCAAGAGTTTCTGTTTCTGCTCTTTAGCACCAAATGAAGTACTATAAATAATTCTTTTTTTTTTTTTTTTTTTTCAGAGGGAATTTGAAATAGTTCAGATTGAACTATAAAAAAAAAAGGACAGTCATAATTTTAAGAACAAGTTAAATTCAAACCCTATCCCTGAAATTCAAAAGCACAATTTTCAGGTGCTTGTGTTATTGCAGCTACACACCATGAAGTGTTACTTTCCTCTTGAAGAGTATATTTTATTCTTTCTTTTGATTATCTCTATGAATTAAACCTGTTGAATACAATTGCTTTACCTGTGATAAGATAGCCATTTGATAAGCAAGCACAATGGTCTCTTCAACAAAGTGGTCAAGCAAGTAAAATTCATGAAGTTGAAACCACATGGGTCGGCACCAGCTGAATTGTCTTTGCACTATACTGATCCTGGAGCTCCTTCTTGCAGTGAACAACCAAATATAAGTTTAACATTCTGAGCTTCATCAAATTTTATTTGTGAGACAGAATGTGAAGCATTGCACAAACTGCATTCAACATATCCAGCTCTAAAGTTGGGAAATTCCTGATCTCCTTTCCTCACAATTTCTCGAGCATGAGAAAATACCACTAACTGATAACATCTAACAAAGACAAAAGAATAAACTGGGAAAGGACAACGATCAAGGGAGTTAAATTGCTCCAAGGTATATTTCATAGAATCATAGAATCATAGAACAACCAGGTTGGAAGGGACCCATCATATCTTCTAGTCCAACCATTCCTATCAAACACTAAACCAAGTCCCTCAAGACCTCATCCACCTGTGCCTTAAACACCTCCAGGGAAGGTGAATCAACCACCTCCCTGGGCAGCCTATTCCAATGCCCAGTGACCCTTTCTGTGAAAAACTTCCTCCTGATCTCCAGCCTAAATCTCCCCTGGCGGAGCTTGAGGCCATTCCCTCTTGTCCTGTCCCCTGTCACTTGGGAGAAGAGGCCAGCTCGCTCCTCTCTACAACCTCCCTTCAGGTAGTTGTAGAGAGTAATGAGGACTCCTCTCATATGCTCATTTCTTGAGCATATTAAGAGGAAAATTCATAGAAAGCACTGTAGCTCTATAAGTATTTAGTATCTTGGAAAAGGAATCACCTAGAATCAAAGAATCATAGAATAACCAGGTTGGAAGAGACCCACAGGACCATCGAGTCCAACCATTCCTATCAAACACTAAACTATGGCCCTTAGCACCTCATCCACCTGTGCCCTAAACACCTCCAGGGAAGGTGAATCAACCACCTCCCTGGGCAGCCTGTTTCAATGCCCGGTGACCCTTTCTGTGAAAGATTTTTTCCTAATGTCTAGCCTAAATCTCCCTTGGTGGAGCTTGAGACCATTCCCTCTCGTCCTGTCCCGTGTCACTTGGGAGAAGAGGCCAGCTCCCTCCTCTCTATAACCTCCCCTCAGGTAGTTATAGAGAGCAATGAGGTCTCCTCTCAGCCTCCTCTTCTCCAGGCTAAACACCCCCAGCTCTCTCAGCCGTTCCTCATAAGGCCTGTTCTCCAGCCCCTTGACCAGCTGTGTTGCTCTTCTCTGGACTCTCTCCAGACCCTCAACATCCTTCTTGTGGTGAGGGGCCCAGAACTGAACACAGGATTCAAGGAGCGGTCTCACCAGGGCTGAGTATAGAGGGAGAATAACATCCCTGGACCTGCTAGTCACACCATTTCTGATCCAAGCCAGGATGCCACTGGCCTTCTTGGCCACCTGGACACACTGCTGGCTCATGTTCAGTTGGCGGTCAACACTGTCGAGGTGGATTGTGGTGATGAGGATATTGAGTGCCTGTGGGTTAAAATCAGAGGAGTCCATAAGAAGCTAGATTTTGTGATGGGAGTCTGTTACAGGCCACCCAACCAAGGAGAAGCAGCTGATGAGCTCTTCTTTAAACAGCTGGGGTCAGTCTCCAAGTCAATGCCTCTTGTCCTTGTGGTAGACTTCAATCTCCCTGATATCTGCTGGGAGTACAATACAGCAGAAAGGAAGCAGTCTAGGAGATTCCTGGAGTGCGTGGAAGACAACTTCCTTGCACAACTGGTGAATGAACCAACGAGGGAAGGTGCCCTCCTGGACTTGCTGTTTGTCAACAGAGAGGGCCTTGTGGGGGATGTGGCAGTAGGGGGACGCCTAGGACAAAGCGATCATGAGATGATAGGGTTTTCTGTTCTAGGTGAAGCGAAGAGGGTGGTGAGCAGGACAGTAGCATTAAATTTCCAGAGGGCAGACTTTGAACTCTTTAGAAGGCTGGTTGGCAGAGTCTCCTGGGAGACAGCACTTGAGGGCAAGGGAGCCCACGAGGGCTGGGAGCTCTTCAAAAAGGAGATCCTAGTAGTTCAGGAGAAAGCCATCCCCGTGTTCTGGAAAAAAGGCTGGCAGGGGAAAAAACCAGCTTGGTTGAGTAGGGAAATCTTGAGTGACATTAGGAAAAAAAGGAATATTTATAGACTCTGGAAAAGGGAACAAACCTCTTGGGTGGACTACAGGAGGGAAATGAGGCTGTGTAGGGAAAAAATCAGATGGGCTAAGGCTCAACTAGAAATCAGATTGGCAAAGTCTGTAAAAGATAACAAAAAATCTTTCTATAAATATATAAATAATAAAAGGAGGGCAAGGGAGACCATACAGTCCCTTTTGGACACAGAAGGAACAACAGTGACAGTGGATGAGGAGAAGGCTGAGGTACTTAATGCCTTCTTTGCTTCAGTCTTTAATTGTAAAGAAAGCTGTTCCTTCTGTGTAGAAACCCCAGAAACAGAGGAGCAATACGAGTCTCCTATGGTCCAAGAGGAGGTGGTCAGAGCCCTGCTTGCCCAACTGGACACCCAAAGTCTATGGGGCCAGATCAGATTCACCTAGGGTTTTGAGGGAGCTGGCGGATGTATTGGCCAAAACCCTTTCCATCATCTTCCAGCAGTCCTGGAAGTCTGGGGAGGTACCACTGCACTGGAGGCTGACTGATGTAGTGCCCATTTACAAGAAGGGTCACAGGGAGGATCCAGGGAACTACAGGCCAGTGAGTCTGACCTCAGTGCCAGGGAAAGTCATGAAGCACTTACAAGAGAACCGGATGATCAGGCCCAGTCAACATGGGTTCACAAAAGGCAGGTCTTGCCAAACCAACCTGATCGCCTTCTATGACAAAGTGACTCGGCTGCTGGATGAGGGAAAGACTGTGGATGTGTTCTTTCTGGACTTCAGTAAGGCCTTTGACACAGTTTCTCACAGCATTCTGCATCGGAAACTGTCAGCCTCTGGCCTGGACAGGTACACACTCTCCTGGGTAGAAAACTGGCTGGATGACCAGGCCCAGAGAGTGGTGGTAAATGGTGTTAAGTCCAGCTGGAGGCCAGTGACAAGTGGGGTTTCCCAGGGCTCAGTGCTGGGTCCAGCCCTGTTCAATGTCTTCATCAATGACCTGGATGAGGGCATTGAGTGTACCCTTAGCAAGTTTGCAGATGACACAAAATTGTGTGCAAGTGTCGATCTGCTGGAGGGTAGGGAGGGTCTGCAAAGGGATCTAAACAGGCTGGACCATTGGGCTGAGTCCAATGGCATGAGGTTTAACAAGGCCAAATGCTGGGTCCTGCACTTGGGGCACAACAACCCTATGCAGAGCTACAGACTGGGAGAAGCCTGGTTGGAAAACTGCCAGGAGGAGAAGGACCTGGGGGTGTTGATTGACCGCCGACTGAACATGAGCCAGCAGTGTGCCCAGGTGGCCAAGAAGGCCAATGTAATCCTGGCTTGGATCAGAAATAGTGTGACTAGCAGGTCCAGGGATGTTATTCTCCCTCTGTACTCAGCCCTGGTGAGACCACTCCTTGAATCCTGTGTTCAGTTCTGGGCCCCTCACCACAAGAAGGATGTTGAGGGTCTGGAGCAAGTCCAGAGAAGAGCGACAAAGCTGGTGAAGGGGCGGGAGAACAGGCCCTATGAGGAACGGCTGAGAGAGCTGGGGATGTTTAGCCTGGAGAAGAGGAGGCTGAAAGGAGACCTCATTACTCTCTACAAGTACCTGAAAGGAGGTTGTAGAGAGGAGGGAGCTGGCCTCTTCTCCCAAGTGACAGGGGACAGGACAAGAGAGAATGGCCTCAAGCTCTGCCAGGGGAAATTTAAACTAGAGATTAGGAGGAAGTTTTTCACAGAAAGGGTAACCGGGTATTGGAATAGGCTGCCCAGGGAGGTGGTTGATTCACCTTCCCTGGAGATGTTTAAGGCACGGGTGGATGAGGTCTTGAGGGACTTGGTTTAGTGTTTGATAGGAATGGTTGGACTAGAAGATCCGATGGGTCCCTTCCAACCTGGTTGTTCTATGATTCTATGATTCTATGAATAGGCTTCTGAGACTGTATTTGAACCTCTTCAGCTACCTTCTTGTTTGGAAGAATATTTTATGCATTTTGAACAGGAAAAGGCTCTGTAGGGCCCAGTTCTTATTTTTCTTGTTTATTGCTTATGTAAATATTTTATGATTGTAGGATTTGGTGCCTATATGTACTACTTCACCATTACTATTGTGCGTATCAGTCTTCACGGGACAGATCTCTGGAGTACTATTTTTTTTGTGAAATACAAGAATGAAAAGAAAACTGTTATAGTGGTTTTGAATCATGACTGTTTGACTGAACTTTTGGTTCTTGTTTGAAAGGAAATTTTCAAAGGTTAGTTGATACACACTTGCATAGCTTTTTTTAATGCAGTTTTTCATTATCAAATTTATTTTAGTTTTCATAATTAAGAAAAGAATAATTAAAAGAGTGAAAGGGCTTCTTGTAAATAGCTGCCAGATGGGTGAAACATTATTGTGGATTGTCATATTTCAAACATCTGTCTCACTTAATCGTGACCTCTACAAGAGGAGAGAACACATAGTTGAAAACAATTGAAGTTATTATGCTGCATCAGTTAATTAAGTGAAATATTTGGACATATTTGCAGACTATAGGGCGAAGCAAAGTCTTGTGAAGAATATGTGCTATTATTGGGGTTTTTTTTTCCCAAAGACATTTATTAAAAGTTGCTGTCTGAGTTAGAAGGCTGGTTAGATAATTATTTGGAAAGGCATACATATCCAGTTCAAGCTACAGAGGATGAAAATACAGGTGGCAATCCTTTCAGCTTTCATTTCTGAAAGTACATTCATTTTAAGAAGAAAAAAAAGTACTGTTCTTTCTTACTTCATGGATTTCATGTTTCTGCAAAAGAATGGAAAGCAGAGAGATTTAAATTTCTCTATAGGCCCTGCATTTCACCACGTACAGCCCATGTTCAATAAAAACTTATTAAGTGCCTCTGTGAATGGCCTCAATAAAGATGCATGTGGTGTTAGAGCTGTCTCTTGAGTTTGTTGGATTTTCCCTAAGTTTCCCACAGTCTGCTCTGTAGAAATGACCTAGTTTTCCTTTCCTTTCTCATTGGGCAACATTGTGGGATGTTACACAGAAGTGAAAGAGCTAATGATGTGGTGCCTGTGGTTTATCATCTGTATAGGTACAGAATCACAGAATCACAGAACAACCAGGTTGGAAGGGACCCATCGGATCTTCTAGTCCAACCATTCCTATCTAACATGTCCTGGGAAAGTGCCCTCTATGCTGAGGCTGACAGAAGCTTAGGGATGGCAAGCTGATCTTTGACTATGCAAGTCCTGCGGTGGCTAAGTTGTATCTCCCTTGTCTTCATATTTCAGAAAACCTATGTAAGCCTGAGATGCATTCAGAAGAAGACCTTGAGGTAAAAACTTAAGAAAGCTAACCAGGTCCGATGGTTTCTTTGTCTTTGACAGTAAATGTTTTACTGAAATACATGGCAACAAGTGCAAGAGTAGCACCTTACACAGAAAATGAGAAAGTTTCTGATTGAGAGTCACATATTCTTTTGTTCTTCTTCAGCAAATGTAACATCTTTCTTAGGAGGGCAGCAGGCTGACAAATTAGTCTGCATAGTTTACATTGAACTGTATTTTAAGACGTTTTTCTTTGGAAGAAATTCACAACACTACGAAAACCTGCTTTCATAAAGATTCATAAAGATTTAGAGAAGCTCTCCTAGTCTTTACCTATTGAGCTACTAGAAGACTTTATTCAAAGATCATTGACCCAATTGACAGCTCTTTTGTGGATTTCAGTGCATGCTGGATTGACTTCTTGGATCTTAACTACATCACATGAAAATATTTAAATAGTTCACATGAATGATCATTTATAATGATTCAAATCATGATGTGCAAAAATGCAAAGCATGGATTGCCTAAGATGTTTTTACTGCGATCAATAGTAAACTATTTTATTGTTAGATGAACAACATTCATAGCCTTGGATACACAAAACCAGATTATATCTTTCTCATCAGACTGGTGATAAAAATGAGCAATCAAGTGTATTGAAACTAACTATGCATTTAGGGCATTATCACTAAAGAAACTTAGAAGGGTTTTATTTGTGTGTTTTCTTACCCATTCAATAGCTTCTCCTAACATTTATTACACACTGATGTTTAGGAATATTGACCTGAACATATTTTATTTTTAGGAGGATCTGATGTGTTTAACATGTGAAGATTTTGTTCTCAGCACATTTTTTTTTCACTTTTTTTTCATTTCCCCCCCCCCAGTATTTCAGGTTTATGACAGTCTGCAAAATCATTTGTCCTTAAGCATTTAGTTTAATCTGGAGAGAGGGGTGTGTGTGACCTACACTATCTTTTAGTTAAATGATGTCAAAGGGTCTCATCCAGTCAGATACTCTTAAAGGAGATACAATCTTTGCTACAGACTTCACAAAATAGTGAATTTGACTTGAGTAGTCAGAGTCCTGTTTCATAGTTTATTTTAATTATAACTTGCACAGCTGTAGTAACTCATTCACTAGCAGTTACGTAAGCATAGAGACAAGTAGTTGAGGAATTAGTCCACAACTATGATTTATTTCATGTATATGTTCCGAGATGATGTTTGCACATCATTAGAAGTGCAATCAACTTTAAGATGGAATTATTTTGAAAATGTCTGGGAAATAGAATATACGCTGTTTCTTATTATGACTACACAACTTAGCTAAATGTAAACACAAGTGGCTGCAGCATTCAGCTGGGTACTTAGGAATCCTTACTTTTGGAGCCTCTGGAACAGAGAGATTTAGAGAGACTGATTTAGTTTAAGAGCTAATGTGTAGTGAAATTTGTTTTGATATCATCTACTTTCTCCCTGAAGTCCTATGAAAAGTAGAACTTGTGAGTTTCTTGGTAATTTTCAGTCTTCTGACTCTTCTTAAAAATCAGGATTTTAAATAGAGGCACACTAAAAACAGAATATATTTCCTACATAGGCAAATCATAATAGCTGTAATCAGATTCTGTGTTGTCAATTTCGGTGTGTGTTAGGTGTGTATCTGCCTAAGTAAATTAATTTCTGTATTTTTTTCCAATTTTTAATCTGAGAAGACAGATAACACTTTCCGGGTAATATTAATTCACTTAAATTTATTCTTACACTGACCTAGCTAAGTTTTAAGTTCATTGTCAGAGACTTCTTTACAGTTGATAAAAAGAAATGAATGATGCCTAGGCTTGTTTTTCTGACTAGGAAATCAGCCTGATTAAAATCTTTTGCAAGGAATTCACTTATGCATAATCATGCCTAGATTTTCCCATCTTGATGATTTTAGGGAGTGTCCTGTATGAATTTACTTTTAAATGTGTAGTGGACAAACAAGGACAAAGATGTGTCTTCAAGTTAAAATAGTTGGATATGAAATAATATTCCTTGCATTCTTTCCCAACTACCCAAGAGCATCAAAATAAGGTAGTTTTCTAGTTCTTGTTATGAAGAAGTTTGCTGAAGTGCGACAATGAAATAAATTTAAGAGCAATGAATATGTATGAAACTTGACACTTCCAAGTAGCTTTTTGTTTTGTTGCTTTGGTTTGGATATTTTTCAACTGCCCCTTATAAACTTTGTTTCAGTAGAAGTAAATTAGAAACATGGTGCCTGTATTTCCTCTGTTTCCTTCTTCGACTTCCTATCTCTTACACACTTTCAAGTTACCATGATGTTTATTTTTGGCACAATTTGGAAGAGTGTCTGTGCTTCAGAATAACTCATATGTACAATGGAAGAACATATGGGTTAATGATATTCCCCATCTGTATTAAAGATTGTATTAAGATAATATTTATTTCATATACTTCCTTTGGGAGCAATGCTTCCTACCAAGTCAAAAAACCATGTTCTCCTGAACACATTTTGAAGAAAATGTGCACGTCATATTTGGAAATCATTGCAAATTTCATATAAAATTATATCTTTTGAACACCGTAAAAACATTTTTCAGTCTAACACAATAATTTGTTTTTCTACTTAATTCAATAAAATGATGGAGTGTTAAAGTAGCATAAGCAGGAATAAATACACCTACCTAAAATATTAATTACGATAATATTTCTTAGCTATTTTTGAAGCATCCAATTGCAATATTGTGTGTGCAGTTTAATGCATAGGACTAAAAAGAAAATATCTAACTTTAGACCAGGCTTTTTCTCTGCTAATAGTCACTCAGTGCTTGTCTTAACTGACCTCTAACTGGTAGAGTTATTTTCAGAATACAGTAGCAGTTTGCCTATTAGCTTCTTCTTCTTTTGGCTATGCTTCCAATGTATATTATCCTTGGGTTTTTGGCATTGTTCAGTCTCCATCCAGATCAACCTGTTTCCTGGTATGTTACATGTCCATTTCTTAGCAACAATCTGAACACACTACTAATTTAAAGGAGCAATGGGCTAATTTTGAAAATTCAGTTTCAGTGAGTTGGATTTTCCTGTTGCAAGTGACAAGAAGCAGATTTATGGGCAACATTTTATGGTCTTGTAACTAATATAGGTATTTTCTCATTGAGATCCATTTAAGTCTTAGAGGTAAATCTTTATTCCCTCAGAAGAATTCAGACAGATGGAAATGGAAGAAAGAGCTAATAATTTTTTAGACTTTCTAGTACTTTTATGAATGATTTTATTAGTGGAAATCTGACAAATTTTAAAATGTCAGATTGGTAGGTACTATGGTATAATACAGTAATGGAAGTTCATTAGAAGTGGAACACCTTGGTCAAAAAATCTGCTTTTTTTTTTTTTTTTTTTTTCTGAAATCAACAAAGGCATGATTCAGAGACAATTTTGAAGGTTCATTTTCAAGTATTAAAGATTACTCAAATATTACCTTTCTCCCGCCCCCCAGTAGAATCATAGAATCACCAGGTAGGAAAAGACCCAGTGGACCATCGAGTCCAACCATTCCCACCAATCTCTAAATCATGCCTCTCAGTAACTCATCCACCCACACCTTAAATACCTCTAGGGAAGTTGAGTCAGCCACCTCCTTGGGCAGCCTGTTTCAATACCCAATGACCCATTCTGTGAAAAATTTTTTCCTTATGTCAAGCCTGAACCTCCCCAGGCGGACTTTGAGGCCATTCCCTCTTGACCTGACCCCTGTCACTTGGGAGAAGAGGCCAGCTCCCTCCTCTCCATAACCTCCCTTCAGTTAGTTATTGAGAGCAATGAGGTCTCCTCTCAGCCTCCTCTTCTCCAGGCTAAACAAACCCAACTCTCTCAGCCATTCCTCAGAAGACCTGTTCTCCAGACCCTTGACCAGCTTTGCTGCCCTTCAGAGCCTCAACATCCTTCTCGTGGTGAGAGGCCCAGAACTGAACACAGGATTCAAGGAGCGGTCTCACCAGTGTGGAGTACAGAGGGAGAATCACCTCCCCAGACCTGCTGGTCGCATCATTTCTGATCCAAGCCAGGATGCCATTGGCCTTCTTGGCTACCTGGGCACACTGCTGGCTCATGTTCAGTTGGCTCTAAACCAACACCCCTAGGTCCTTCTCCTTCTTGCAGCTTTACACCCAGGCTTCTCATAGTCTGTAGCACTGCTTGGGGTTGTTGTGCCCCAAGTGCAGGACCCGGCATTTGGCATTGTTAAACCTCATGCCATTAGACTCAGCCCAGTGGTCCAGCCTGTTCAGATCCCTTTGCAGAGTCTCCCTGTCCTCCAGCAGATGGACGCTTCCACACAGCTTTGTGTCATCTGCAAACTTGCTAAGGGTACATTCAATGCCCTCATCCAGGTCATTGATGAAGACATTGAACAGGACCCAGCACAGAGCCCTGGGGAACCCCACTTGGAACTGGCCTCCAGCTGGACTTAACACCATTTACCACCACTCTCTGGGCCTGGTCATCCAGCCAGTTTTCTACCCAGGAGAGTGTGTACCTGTCCAGGCCAGAGGCTGACAGTTTCCGATGCAGAATGCTGTGAGAAACTGTGTCAAAGGCCTTACTGAAGTCCAGAAAGAACACATCCACAGTCTTTCCCTCATCCAGCAGCCGAGTCACTTTGTCATAGAAGGCGATCAGGTTGGTTTGGCAAGACCTGCCTTTTGTGAACCCATGTTGACTGGGCCTGATCATCCGGTTCTCTTGTAAGTGCTTCATGATAGTACTCAAGATCACCTGTTCCATGACTTTCCCTGGCACTGAGGTCAGACTGACAGGCCTGTAGTTCCCTGGATCCTTCCTGTACCCCTTCTTTTAGATGGGCACATCAGCCAGCCTCCAGTCCAGTGGTATCTCCCTGGTCTTCCAGGATAGCTGGAAGATCACAGAATCATAGAATGACCTGTCTTGGAAGGGACCCAGAAGGATCATTTTGTCCAACTCCTAGGACAAACCCAAAATTCACACCATGTCTCTGAGGTTGTTGTCCAAATGCTTCTGGAATACCGTCAGGCTTGGTACCATGACTGATTTCCTGGGGAGCCTGTTCCAGGGCTCCACCACCATCTGGGTGCAGAACCTTTTCATAATGTCCAACCTAAACCTCCCTTGGCAGATGGAAAGATGATGGAAAGGGGTTTGGCAAGCATATCTGCCAGTTCCCTCAAAACTCTTGGGTGGACTCCATCTGGCCCCATAGACTTGTGGACATCTAGTTAGGCAAGCAAGTCTCTAACCACCTCCTCTTGGATCATGGCAACCTCGTGCTGCTCCTCCAACCCCTGGGGTTGTGCGCAGAGGGAACAACTTTCCTTACTATTAGAGACTGAAGCAAGATAGGCATTGAGTACTGCAAGCCTTGTCTTCATCCCCTGTTACTGTTGTTCCCTCTGCATCTAGTAGGGACTGGAGATTCTCCCTAGTCCTCCTTTTACCATTGATATATTTGTAGAAAGATTTTTTATTGTCTTTCACAGACTTGGCCCAATCTGATTTCTAGTTGGGCCTTAGCCCTCCTAATGTTTTCCCTGCACATTCTCGCTTCCTCCCTATAGTCCACCCAGAATGCCTGTCCCTTCCTCCAATGCTCATAGACCTTCCTGTTCTTATTGATGTCTCTCAGGACCGTCCTACTCAACCACACTGGTTTCTTACTCCACTGGTTACTTTCCTGGAACATGGGGAAGGCTTTCTCCTGAGCTGCTAGGAGTTCCTTTTTGAAGAGTGCCCAGCCATTGTGGACTCCCTTGTCCTTAATGAGCACCTCCCATAATACTTTTCTGACCAGTCTTCTGAAGGTACTGTACTAACAATCTGATATGTTTTAACGCTGTACTGTTGTCTTTAGCGAATTAAAGGCTGCCTTTCAAGGAAAGGATAGGCTGTAGCTTTACTTACTGAAGCAGGGAAGATGAGGGACAAAATAAAATGATGTCATAGATTTTAATGTGTTTTATCTTAATAAATTTCAAGTGATTTGATGATTGGTGTGAACAGAACTACATAGCCTGGCTTTCAAAAGTTGGAAGTTTAAGTGCTTCAAAAATTATTCAACTTTATTTAGGGGCTTAATTAACAATTCACTGCTTTTGACAGTCTGAAATAAAGGTGCTCTTGGCAGGGGAGAATATCAACACAGTTGTAAACTTTTATCTGTGCCTTATTTATACTGTGTGATCGTGTCACTGATTGTAATGACACCTACAAAACCCTCCTATTTGAAAATTAGTTGTTGAATATGAAAGCAATTACTATAAATAGATGTAACCAATTAACACTAAAGGACATTGGTGTTTGAGCTAGAAGCTGGTAGGTAATGCAATTTCATGACACATGCTGTTTCTCACTTTGTACCAGCACTGTAGGAGAGGACCAGGTTTGAGACCCACCTAAGGAACCAGAAGGTGCACAAATCCATGGAATGTGGTGAGATACATCCACAGGTCCTGAGGAAACTAGCAGATGAATTTACTGAGCCATTATCTATCATATTTGAGAAGTTCTAGCAGTCTGGAGAAGTCTCTGCTGATTGGAAAATGGGAAACAACTCCCATTTCTAAAGTAATAAGGACGACCTGGGGAACTACAGGCTGGTCAGTCCTCACCTCTGCACCTGGGAAGATCATGGAGCAGATCTTCCTGAGCACTCTGATAAGCACATGGAAAATAAGGAGGTGATTGATGAAACCCAGTGTGGCTTCACTTAGGGCAAACTGTGCC
The DNA here is from genome assembly GCA_033558105.1 of Coccyzus lansbergi. Taxonomy (NCBI): domain Eukaryota; kingdom Metazoa; phylum Chordata; class Aves; order Cuculiformes; family Coccyzidae; genus Coccyzus; species Coccyzus lansbergi. The sequence continues at coordinate 1,726,485 of JAUMJK010000233.1, read as the reverse complement.
TGATAAATTTGGTGGCCTTCTATGACTGTGCTGGAGCATTGGTGGTTAAGGAAAGATGTCATTGACCTGGACTTGTGCAAAACATTTGACACTGTCCTGCATGACATTCTGGTCTCTAAATGGGAGATATATGTGTATGACAGACAGACCGCTTTGTGGATAAGGTATTGGCTGGTTGTTTGGACTCAAGGAATTGAGTTCAATGGTTCAAGATCCAAGTGGAAACTAGTAATGAGTGATATTCCTCAGGGGTTGGTATTGGGACTAGTGTTGTTTAACATCTTTGTTGCAGATGTGGACATTGAGATGAGTGCACCCTCAGTAAGTTTACTGATGACACTGGAGGTGTTTAAGGCACAGGTGGACAAGGTCCCGGGGGGCATGGTTTAGTGCTTGATAGGAAAGGTTGGACTCGATGATCTGGTGGGTCTCTTCCAACCTGGTTGTTGGTTGTTCTATGATTCTAAACTATGTGAAGCAGTTGACATGCTGGAGGGAAGGTATGCCATCTAGAAGGAACTGGACAGGCTTGAGAGATGTGCCTGTGCTAACATCATGATGCTCAACAAGGCCAAGTGCAAGATCCTGCTCCCAAGCACAATTACAGCCTAGGCAGAGAATGAATTGAGAACACCCCTGAAGAGAAGGACTTGGGAAGAGTGGTAGTTGGGAAGTTCAACATGAGCTTGCAATGATTTCTTGCAACCTAGAAATCCAACTCTATACTGTGCTGCATCCAAAGATTTGTGGCCAGCCAGGTCAAGTGAGATGATTCTGTCCATCTACTCTGCTCTCATGAAAACTCAGTTGGAGTCCTGTGATCAGTTCTGGAATCCTCAAGACAGGAAAGACATAAATTTTTTGAAGTAAGTCCACAGAAGGGTCATGAAGATGATCAGAGGAGTGGAATACCTCCCTTAGGAGAACAGGTTGAGAGAGCTAGGATTGTTCAGCCTGAAGAAGAGAAGGTTCTGAGGAGACCTTATAGCAGCCTTCCACTACTCAATGGGGGTCTATGAGAAAGCTGGTGGGTGTGGTGAGGCAAAGGCATGGGTAGCCAGAGAAGAAGTTATGGATGCCCCATCATTGGAGTTGTTCAAGACCAGATTGGATGAGGCTTTGAGAAACCTGACCTAGTGAGAGGTGTGCCTGCCCATGGCAGGGGGCTTGGAGCTAGGTGATCTTTAAGGTCCCTTCCAACCCAAACCACTCGATGAAATGTCTCCTAGCATATAGTAAAGACCTATGTTACATGGAAGCTGTTGTTATCTAAAACAAGACAGTGAAAAGGGTCCCTACCCTAATGCTGGCATCTACTTCCTCTGCTATTTATTTCTTTAGAAGGACCCATATGTTCCATTGTCATGATTTTGAACGTGCTTTAGTTGAAGAGAGCATACAAGAACAGGCTTACAATGTATTTCAGCAGAAATTGTTATTAGACTAGACTCAAAAATTTCTGATATAACACAAATCCTTAATATCAACTTAAATACCACACATAGGGTAGATGTGCTAACATATATGCTAGTCATAGAATCATAGAATCATAGAGTTGTAGAATGGTCTGAGTTGAAACTGACCTTAAAGGTCATCCAGTTCCAACTTCCCTTCCATGGCCAGGGACCTTTCCCACTAGATCAGGCTATTCCCACCATCTGGCCTGGCCTTGAATATTTCCCGGAGAGAGCATCCACAGCTTGTCTTGGCAACCCATTCCAATGCCTCACCACCCTCATTGTGAAGTCTTTCTTTATAATGTCTAGTCTAAATCTTCCCCTCTTCAATTTAAACCCATTCCCCCTTGTCCTATCACTACATGCCCTTCTAAAAAATCCCTACGCAGTTTTCCTGTACTGCCCCTTCAGGTACTGGAAGGTTGCAATAAGGTCTCCCCGCAATCTTCTCTTCTCCAGGCTGAATAATCACAACCCTCTCAACCATCCTCATAGCAGAGGTGCTCCAACCCTCTGATGTACTACATGATTTCATCAGAAAGATCAACAACCTTCCGTATTAGGAAAAGATGTTTATTACTAAGTCTCACAGAATTGTGTCTTTACTCTTGCAATGAGCATCCCATGGTTTTCAAGTACAACTGATCTGTGACAAATTTCTCAACCAAGCATTAAAGAAATTAGAGGGAGGCCATTAGCACATGTTTAAAAACACAATGTAGAGTGAAATCTACTGCAATTTAATTGCCTTACTGATTTTATGTCTAATTTGCCATCTAGTGGTACAATCTGTTTCTTAAAGTAATGAGTTTTAAAGTAAAGTGTAAGTTAATCCTGAGAGGAAAGTAGTGATTATTTGATAGGCAAACACTGTTCACAATCTGAGTAGCTGTTTTGGATTAAATCGGGTTGTTGTGTTTACTTTCATTAAATACAAAATTCTTGTTTCTTTTGATTTTTCTCAGTTATATCTTTTGAAATAACTAGTATTATCCTTGATGGCCAGCACTTTCTAGTAAAAACTGTACTGTTACTCTAATAAATACCACTGTGACTGTGTGGCAGGATGACTCACAGTTCTCCAAGAATTTTCAAGTGGGTTGATCCTTATTGCAATAATCATAGAATCATAGAACAACCAGGTTGGAAGGGACCCATCGGATCTTCTAGTCCAACCATTCCTATCTAACACTAAACCAAGCCCCTCAATATCTCATCCACCCGTGCCTTAAACACCTCCAGGGAAGGTGAATCAACCACCTCCCTGGGCAGTCTATTCCAATGCCCAATGACCCTCTCTGTGAAAAACTTCCTCCTGATCTCCAGCCTAAATCTCCCCTGGCGGAGCTTGAGGCCATTCCCTCTCGTCCTGTCTCCTGTCACTTGGGAGAAGAGGCCAGCTCCCTCCTCTCTACAACCTCCTTTCAGGTACTTGTAGAGAGTAATGAGGTCTCCTTTCAGCCTTCTCTTCTCCAGGCTAAACAACCCCAGCTCTCTCAGCCACTCCTCATAGGGCCTGTTCTCCAGCCCCTTGACCAGCTTTGTTGCTCTTCTCTGGACTTGCTCCAGAGCCTCAACATCCTTCTTGTGGTGAGGAGCCCACAACTGAACATAGTATTTCTGTCAAACTCCAAACACCTTAATAGACAGTTTTAAGTATTGTAAAGATTTATTTAATATTTTCAGCTGCCTCTGTGGGAATATATCTCAGCTTTATTCATTCTCCAGTCTACTGGCAGACTTTTAAATAATTAGGTAAGACATGAGGAGGCACTTAAGATGTTTTTGAAAATGTATTTCTGCCATCTTCCAGGGCCCTTGTTTCTCTGGGTGCATTTTCTCTTTTCTTCACTGGTCTTCGTTACAGGATATGAGTTGTGTAGCTTCACGACTGGCAGTTTTTCTCCTTTAACATATGCTTTTTTAACCTGTATTTTAAACCGGGAGAAGAGAGTTAATTTGAGGAACTGTTTAAATGAAGTCTAATGTCTTTGAAGCTTAGCAGCTATCTTCATAGAAAATGAAATTACCGTCAATGAAAAGCTTCTTGTGTGATGTGTTCTCATTGTGATGGTGCACTTTAATGCAGGTTTAGTGTCCTACCACAGCAAGACAATTATTAAAGTATCTCCTCAGCTAATTAAAAACAGTAAATTTCCACATATGTGTGCTACAAGGAGTTGCCTTTTGCTACTTTCTTAATATCTATATCTTTTTTTTCCTCCATTCTGCATTTATTTTTTTGTATGTTCAAAGGAAAGAAAACTGAATTTAGGCATTGGTAAATTCAGTTAGTGGTTTGTGGGTTCTAATCCCAGAAAAAAATTAAAAGCAAAACTAGCTTTTTAAATAAACATATCTTGTTATGAAAATCAACCAACCAAGCAAATGAAACCCCCCAAACTTAAAAATGACCATTAATAAATGACAGTATACCTGCTCTTGTTTGCTCCTAGGAAGATCTTTTTTTTTATTTCTGTATCATCTACTGATGAACTACAGTTTCTGTCTAGCTTAGCCAACTTAAATGGCAACAGCTGAATGAATTAATTTATATCTTTCAGAAACTGAATAAAAAAACTTGAGGGTAACTACACAGAAACAACAGGAAGAAATTCATCAATATGGAAAGTTCTGGACATATTTGCGATACTCTGCTATTGTTTAGTAAAAAACCCCTTCTGCAGAGACAGAGATACTGTTTCTATCTGACATCTGTAACTTGGGAGCAAAAGTTGCTACTTGGCTATCAAAGTAACAAAGGATTTAAATCAAGTGGGTGAGAGGTATGTTTTCCTTCAGTTTTTGCAGAGAACATTCTTTAAACTGGTTATAGTTGAGTAAATACTTTCATAGCTCGGGATGACTAATTACTCCTTGTCCCAAACCGATTCTACTGTAAAGAGGAAGTAAAGAGTTAAATGTCACTGAAACAGTAGTACTGGGGTCCAGCCTGTGGCATGCATGCAGGGAAGACCTGTAGACCTGTATGTTGTTGCTGTCAATGCAAGGTCCTTCATCTTAAATGATTTTTGTGTGGATGTAATGATACTACATTAAAAACTAAAGGCATTTCTGTGTTCGGACCTAGTGAGAGACTTGAATGTAGAGAGGACCTGTAACCTCTCTTATCAGTCTTCTCCAGAAGACTTAAAAGTCTCATTACTGGTCTTCACGAGTCAAGGCTAAAGGAGAAAATATACAATGGAGCAGACTAGAGGACGGCACTACCCTACAGTTCACCTGTTTCATGAGTCCCAAAAGAAAGATGTCTCATTTGTAGGCAGGAATGAGGCAATTGGGATTGATGACAAATGTCTAGGCTCTTGTTGACATGCTGGTTTTATGCTGAATAGCTTTTGTCTGCAATAAAGTCAGTGTGACAGACTATTCCATGTAGGACTAGGTTGAACTATAGAGTAGGGTGCTCAGTTAGTTTTGATGAAGTCTAATAGGCAACTTGCTTGAAAACTACACACTTTAGATATGCTACCTTTATGTGGATGCTGACAGGACAGAATTTCAGTGAAACTTGATTTCACCCTCTTTCAGTCTTTTCCCACCTCAGTGTCTCAGATATGTCAGTGTGACTCCAGGAAAAGAAACTTGTAGTCTTCACCTATGCTAAAGATGCCAAGTGTCAAAGTCCACCTTAACTCTTGGTAAAAAAATGTTTTTTTCCATCATGCCTCATCTTTTTCTGACACTCTTGGATATATAATTTCTTTTTCGTGTTGCTGAATAAGTGCAATTTTTATGTCAGCTTTAAAATTATGAGAATGGAAAAAAACCCCATTTTGTGTAAAGCTTAGCTGACTTCATATCACCTGCCTGTATTCAGAATTATTATTAATGTTACAGACATATCTACAGGTTTCTGCAAAAGTCTTAGAGAGTGTCATAATCACTTCCTCCTTATTGTTCTCATGATGTTTTAGAAGTAAAAAAGTATCTCTCAATCTCTTTATTAGGATTCCAAAGATTTTAATGCTGGTCACTGGAAGATGGCATTGATTTGAAGCTGTAGGTTATGTGAACTTTAATTTTTAAATGTACTCCATGCAGAACACCTGAAATTAAATTTTAAGCATATTTATGAAGAGGGAGTAAATTCAAGTCTCACCACCAACATAATTAAAGCAGATGAATAGGGATTTTGATAGGTCCCTTTGAAATCTGTAAATGAACTTGTTCCCTCGTAAAGTCTTGTCTTGGTTAAATATGTCACTTATTAAAACCAGATTCTAATACATATGCTTTTGTTACTCATATGACCACGGGAAGAGATTGATAGATGAAACTATGCACTACCTCCATACAATCCTGCTTGAATGAGGTTGAACCATTTAATGGATTGTTGTTAACTCCTCAAATATGAAGCATTTGCGAAGATCACATAAGTAAGAAATTATTAAAGGTATAAATGGGCAAAGTTGCTAACGCAAGAGTTTTGGTGGGAGTAAAGGTTGTCATTAAATGTCACTGAAACACCTTTTTAATCACTAGAAAACATGTAAGACTATTTTCATGTTTTAGCTTTCTTTTCATCCTCATCAGGTCTACACTAATACACAGAAGATGTTCCGCACAGCATCAGTCTTGCTCTTTACTTTGTTTCAGTTTGACTCTTGATTCATTCACTACTCAAAGTGCAATGAAATACAATTACTAGCTCACCATTGCCTAGTGGTGGCATTTTGTTTTTTACTGAAGGAATGCAGGAGTTAAGGCGATGCAGATGCTGGAGATTGTCAGTGCTGTGGGTGAATTTCCACCTAGGAAGCCCTATTCTTCCACAAACCTCCTTCTGCTATGCTGAGCAGGTCTGGGAATGGAGGTGGCCCTCCAGCTGAGAGCCCAACCTAGAATCTTCCATTTACCCCTGTCTTCTCTGTGCTTGTTGTCACTCCAATGATAAACACGAACTCAGAGTGCTCTTATTGAAGTAAACTTCCCCATAATAGGATACCTGCTTGGGCATATCCCTAACTTTTGCCCCAAAATTGGACCCACTATGATATAATTTTTTTTTAAAAAATCCTCTTCAATAGGTCTAAACAAGGCTGAATAGGCCCACAAGAAAAATACTTATCTTTGAGGTCTTAATCTCATTGCCATAAAGACCCAACTGCTCCAGCTAAGCATTCCTTATAACACAACTCCTCTAAAGTTCGGAAACGTTAAAGACTTCATTGGGCTAACAGGGAAAAACGTGCATGAAAAATCAATTGGCTTTCTTAGTTTTTTTTTTTTTTTGTTAGCTGCTGATAATTAAAGGGAGCAAGACACTCATCTGGGAATGATAGTAGTTCAGGATTGCAAGTTATTTTCAGCAATTAGATTTGCATGAACTGAGATGGTTCAGTGAATCTACTACTTCTCAGGAATTAACTGCACAAAATATATTTATTCCTCAGGGGGAAAAAAGGTCTAATGTTAAATATGCTACCAGTTTAAAATTTATTATTTTCTCCTTCTTACTTGTTTTCTTAAGAACATTTAAGATTGATTAAAACTAAAGGCTAAGAGCATATTTTTTCCTATGTCTCTAAAAATATCAGAAGTAAATATCATGGGTAAATTTGATTTCTAACAACTTGGCATCTTGTGTGTACATAACTTTTGCCTAGCTTCTTATACCTCATCCAAACAATTTTAAAAGAACCTTTTGTAACTAATGAGATCCCAGCAACCCATCTGCAGCACCTTTGGTGTGGCAGCACTATGCAGAGTCCCTGAAATTCAAGATACTGTGGTGGTGTCTGCTCTCCCTGCAGCATGTTCCACCTGTGTTTGCTGTCCTGACCATGACAATCACAGAAGCCGCAGCCAACCGTGAGACCTACTGTAACGTGGTAAACATCCTGCAACTCTATAATGCAACCTCCTATGTCATGTATCCTGATCAAAGAGGAAAATTTATCTTGTCGGCTGCAAATGTCACATTCACAATGTCTGGGTCCTGTGAGGCAGCACATGGTAAATGAAGAATTCTCCCCTCACAAGGAAAGGTATTGGCTTTGTGTCTGACATAGATTTTTGGATTCTGTGCGTCGTTTTCCAGCTCAATTAGAAATGCAGGACAAGGGGAAAGACACTGAATAAAACCAACAGTTTTGTGGATATAGGAGCTTCTTTGTTTAAACAGTGTTAATGAACTGGGGGGAGTGCTCTTTTCTTATTTGGTTCCAATATAACATTCTACTTAAAAGGTTTTTACAACAGAGTTTTGATACTCTTTTGATCTTACTCTGTTACCCTCTATGAATTACACTAAGGTGGTACTTAGGGGCATGGTTTAATGGTGGACTTCTCAGTATTAGGTTTACAAGTTGAACTTGGTGTTTTTCACGGTCCTTTCCCATCTAAATGATTGTGTAAATCTATGTTGTCCTTGTTTCAGGTGGAACAGTGTTAATTCCCTTTCCAGAGCTGCAGTGTTTTTTATGTAATACAAACTGATAATGTGTATTGTTTCAGTTGTTGTGAGGTAATGTTAGTATTTGGCTGTGATACAGTTAATTTTCTTCCCAGCAACTCCTGCTTTTACAGATCCTGTGAGAAGAATGTTGATAATACACTGATGTTTTTAGTTGCTGCTCAGAAATGGGGGACGTTTTGATTTCCCATACTCTCCTAATGAGCAGGTATACAAGCAACTGGGAGGGAGCATAGCTAGGCAGCTGGCTCAGTCTGGCCAAAGAAATGCTCAATATCATATAAAATCATTCTTGGCAGATAAATGGGAAGTTGGCCAAGGGTTGCGGTTCACTTTTTGGCCATCACTGCCTGGGGCTGGGCTGGGTGTTTATCATTGGGTGATAAGCAATTCATTGTGTGTCATTTATTTTGTACATTAATTGTTATTGTTATCCTATTCTCTTTTCCTTTTGTTATTCCAGTAAACTGTCTTTACCTGTCTTTATTTTTCATTTTTATGTTTCTTCTCCCTGTCCAACCAGGGACTTGGGTGAAGACAGAGTGAGAGTAGCTAGGATTATAACCACTACATATGTGAAAGTCTTGGTAACATCTTTCTCCTGAAGCACTTGTTGACCTCAAGGGGAATACTTGCTGCCCAGAGAGAGAAGACACACAACTTTAGATGGGTGGAGAAATCTTCTTAATAAGTGGCACGTCTTGCTTAATGTTGGCTGTGGAGAATGAAACTAAAGGAGTCTTTCTCCTCTATAATTGCTAGTGCTTTTTCCTCTTTCCCTCCGCTCTCAGTCTCCCCAACACCTTTACCTTGCTCCAGTAGCCCTGTGCCTGTTTTATTCTGTCACATGGGTTTGGTGCAGTTGTACTGATTTCAGGATATGTGGTGTTATGCCTTTGGTAGCTATTTTGTCATCTGCTGCCGTCCTTTTATTTCACCTTTGTTGTTCACTTAGCTTGACTAAGTGTCTGTAGATCTGCATTGCTGATACCTTGCAACCAGAACCTTTCAGGTTTAAGAATGGTGTTCTCAAAATTCATCTTCCTCAGGCTCTGGACACCCTTGATGGTGTAGGATAGTTTTAGCCACATGTCTTTATCCCACCCAAGCTGGCCTCCATGGTGTCTTCCTTGGAGGAAGCCAGCCCAAGGCTTCTCTTAGAAACATGGGTTATGGTGAACAGATGTGCTGCACTTGCTCTCCAGTGAGTATGCCAAGGGTTGATGTTTTCTCCTTTGATAAAATAAACACACAGGATAAAATAAACACACAGAATAAAATATAGATTAGGCCTGAAAGTAGCACATCTTGCTGGAGGAGACCATTATTGTATATTTTCACAAGCAGTAACAACATGCAGATTTTTATTTTTCAATACATTACTAAATGCAAGTACATTCATACTGAATTGGGATGGTAAACATACAAAAAATGAATGTGGCAGCATGCTTTTCTTGGGAAAAAAACCCCACCCTGTAATTTTAATAGAGGTAGACACCTCTAAAAAAATCTCAGGGAAAATGAATACAATTTATTCATTAAAAATTCTCATAAAGGCAAGTATTATTTAAATAGATACATATAATATGAAAAAAATATTCAACTCCATTATGATTCCTTTATCTATTTATAGGCCATAGCATAATCTAGGAAAGGAAGGATAATAAAGGAGCAATCTGAAGGGCAATATTTCAATCAATGCTCGTCTTGTCACTTTCTCATGCTCTTTACCTGGTGTAATATGCTACAGCATAGATAATGTGTCAACTGTGCTAGTTTAGTTTTTAGGATATGACAGAGGAAATATAATTTTTTTTCTCCACAAGTGCATATTCATGGCTGAAATTTCAATATGAAAAAATCGTCTATTGAATTACAGGACATAACACCCTGCAGTGTCAATGACTCTGGAATATTTTACTGTAGTGACTTTTTCCCCATGTGCATTGCTGATAGAATCATAGAATCATAGAACAACCAGGTTGGAAGAGACCCATCGGATCACTGAGTCCAACCATCCCTATTGAACACTAAACCGTGCCGCTCAGCACCTCATCCACCCGTGCCTTAAACACCTCCAGGGAAGGTGAATCAACCACTTTCCTGGGTAGCCTGTTCCAGTACCCAATGACCCTTTCTGTGAAAATTTTTTTCCTAATGTCCAGCCTAAATATCCCCTGGCAGAGCTAGAGGCCATTCCCTTTTGTCCTGTCCCCTGTCACTCGGGAGAAGAGGCCATCACCCTCCTCTTTACAACCTCCTTTCAGGTAGTTGTAGAGAGTAATGAGGTCTCCTCTCAGCCTCCTCTTCTCCAAGCTAAACAACCCCAGCTCTCTCAGCCATTCCTCATAAGGCCTGTTGTAGTCTTCTAAAGGTAGGTGAATAACTCACAATCGTTTCTTCACGTTACAATTTTTATCTCTCACTTAGTGAAAGCGAATAAATTATCAAACCTAACAGAAAAATTTGGTCCAGTCCTGCAAATTAAAATAATTGCAGCTGTACTGAATATTAGAGGAAAAGGAGGGACTTGTTTAGCTATGGTAGTTTATAATTACTTCAATTTTCAATATGCAGAGTGGCAGGGGGAAGACTCCATCTTCAGTTGCTTGAGACTAAATACTAAATTAGCACTTTATGGTATATTAATATATTGGACCAGTGCTGTGAAGAGGGTCAGACTTACAGTTCTGTTAATGCTCGTTATTTTAGCAATTACCTACCTCCAGTTAGATCAGACAACTCCATAACAACCAAATATTATTTGCAGCCAAGTCTTGCAAGGATATGAGCATTGCTGTAAAACATGACAACAACTTCTTATGCTGCAATGAGAAGAAATGCTATAACTGATCTAGGATGACAAAACACATCTTCTAGAGATTATCATCTATATTATAGAGACGGTAATCCTTTTCCTTGTTAGAAGTCCTAACACAGCAGTTCTATGTGAAGATATATCAAATATTCTGGACCATCTATCAATGTCATTTTACTGGATTTAACGAAGAAAAAAATTGCTAATATCTATGATGTTTATGTGACGCAATTATGTGGCTATGGGGGTTCTAACAGTACCAGCCTATTGGGTTGAGTACCCAATGGGAAACCATCAGCCACTCTGAGTCAAGGTGACATCTGGGAAAAGAGTTCCATTTTTCAGACTGCTGTTACGACATATGTCAAGTTTTTACAGACACTTGATATTTCTCTTCCCTGATGTTTCTCCTCAGTCCTTACTATTTCCACCTTATGTCTGAAAAGAACTGCCCTCTTGTAACATAGGTAAATGTTCTCTGGGTCTTACCTATACTCAAAGCATCCTTTCTCCACCTTTTCTTCTCTCAGCTCTTCTCTTTTAAAGGACTCTAAAAAATCCCTGGTTCTTGAAGATCTCTAAGCATACTGCAGCTTCAGCATGTGGCTGAGACACTTACAGGCATGTCTGAAAATAATTTTATGGAGGTACTTTTTATGGACTAACAGTTCTCTGATCTTTAGTTCACTGTTTTTTCCTCAATGATATTTTGTTGGTTTTTGGTTACAGGGCACAGTCAATATCTGATTCTTTTCCTCCCAAACTTTGCATGTGCTGCTACCCAAATGAACTCACTGTGCTGCTTTTCCTTGTAAGCAGCTTAACTCCTGCCTCTCATCTCACTGCAGCTGGCCCATATCTGGCCTCCAGCTCCATTCTTGGGCTATGCTACTGCATAAGTGCTGCACAGAGGACCTGCAGCTTTCTTTGGTCTGATGCATATTACTTTCCCTTCCGCTGCTGAGTGAGAAGAGGAAAAACAGAGTTTGAAGGATTGTGTCCAAAGTGGGGATTCCCTCCACAGCGGATGCATCACTGCTTTTTATCTGCATATGTAGAAAAAGGTCACAGATTTAACATGACTCACGTGTGAATGAAATTAACATGAAAATTAGGAAGTGCTGTGATACATCTGAAGCTGGCAGTTGGATGAGACAACCCCAGAACACAAGAAAATGCTAAATGTTTAGCTCCCCTTCCTCTGACATATACAAAAGCATTCTGGGGATGGATGACCCCCAGACACTTCCAAACACTGTTGTGGTAAAAGGACACCTAGAATTAAAGGTCAACATAGATTCATAGAATCACCAGGTTGGAAGAGACCCACTGGATCATCAAGTCCAACCATTCCTATCAAACACTAAACCAAGTCCCTCAGGACCTCATCTACCCGTGCCTTAAACACCTCCAGGGAAGGTGAATCAACCACCTCCCTGGGCTGCCTATTCCAATGCACAATGACCCTTTCTGTGAAAAACCTTTTGCTAATGTCTAGACTAAATTTCCCCTGGTGGAGCTAGAGGCCATTCCCTCTTGTCCTGTCCCCTGTCACTTGGGAGAAGAGGTCAGTTCCCTTCTCTCTACAACCTCCTTTCAGGTAGTTGTAGAGAGCAATGAGGTCTCCCCTCAGCCTCCTCCTCTCCAGGCTAAATAACCCCAGCACTCTCAGCCGTTCCTTATAAGGTCTGTTCTCCAGACCATTCACCAGCTTTGTTGCTCTTCTCTGGACTCTCTCCAGAGCCTCAACATCCATCTTGTGGTGAAGGGCCCACAACTGAACACAGTACTCAAGGAGCGGCCTCACCAGTGCTGATTATAGAGGGAGAATAACTTCCCTGGACCTGCCGGTCACATCATTTCTGATCCAAGCCAGGATGCCATTGGCCTTCTTGGCTACCTGGGCACACTGCTGGCTCATGTTCAGTTGGCTCTAAACCAACACCCCCAGGTCCCTCTCCTCCAGGCAGCTTTAAACCCAGGCTTCTCCTAGTCTGTTGCCCTGCTTAGGGTTGTTGTGCCCCAAGTACAGGATCCGGCATTTGGCTGTGTTAAACCTCATGCCATTGGACTCAGCCCAGCAGTCCAGCCTGTTCAGATCCCTTTGCAGAGCCTCCCTACCCTCCAGCAGATCAACACTTCCACCCAGCTTAGTGTCATCTGCAAACTTGCTAAGGGTGCACTCAATGCCTTCATCCAGGTCATTGATGAAGACGTTGAACAGGATCCAGCACTGAGCCCTGGGGAACCCCACTTGGAACTGGCCTCCAGCTGGATTTAACACCATTTCCTACCACTCTCTGGGCCCAGCCGTCCAGCCAGTTTTCTACCCAGGAGAGTGTGTGCCTGTCCAGGCCAGAAACTGTCAGTTTCCGTAGCAGAATGCTGTGAGAAACTGTGTCAAAGGCTTTACTGAAGGCCAGAAAGACCACATCCACAGCCTTCCCCTCATCCAGCAGCCGAGTCTTAATTAGAGATAGCATTAGAATGTATAGGTACCCAAGCCAGATTTTAGCAAAATATTGGAAGCAGTCAAGATATTGCTGTATGCGGTTCAATGTTATCCGATTTATGCTGTTTTTCAGATGAAAACTCTACCTTAGGTCTGTGTAGTTAATCTACTTCTAAGCCCTCTTCATGTATGTATAATGATAACTCTTCAGTATGGACACTTGTGATGATCTTTGCTGTAGCACAATGACACAATAGAAAAGAAAAGAAGTCTTAAAAGAGATTTTTTTCATGAAATAATAAAAAAGCAGAGTGGAAAACAAAGATGATCTCACAAGGTCACCTCGTCAATGTTCTGGTCCCAATTATAGTTAAACCATTTCTGACAAATGTTTGTCTACCTTTTATTTTTCTCATCCCAGTGTGTCTTTATTCTCTATCTGCACAGAATCAGGCACTATCAAGTCTCCATAAAAGATTAAAAGTTGTCCTTGAATAGAAGACTGCATGTTGTAAGACAAATGTTGTGCAGCAGACAAGAAAGAATTTCAGAAGAAAAAAAAATCTGACCTAGAAAGTGTTGTCATGACTAAAAGGTCTTGGAAATGAATTTCTGATTTAAGAAATAAAATAAACATTACACCATACATTTAGACTTTAAAATACCCTTACTAAAACAAAAGCAAAATAAAAATATAATTATACCTTGAATGGTGTTAATGTGTCTTGATATCTCACAGGAATAAAAAGTTAATGCTTGTTAAATCAAACCCTTGCCTGAAAGACACCCCCAAAATGCATGCTATCACTACTAGAAAGAATCATATATATATTTTCCAGATTTTATTGAAATCTACTTGAAGCAGCAGTTTTATTGAAAACTACTTGAAGCAGCAGTTTTTCCTCTTTACATGCAGCTAGCACTTGCCCTCATTACAGATACTGTCTTTTACACAAATCCAGAAATCATTTTCTTGGTGTTAACTTTGGTCTGGGAAACATCTACACCTCCAGCATACAATGAAAAGCAAAATGACAGCTACATAGGGTTGCTGGAGTTATTTACTTTTGACACCATGTCTTTTCCCTATGATGCATTAAGGGTTGGTAAAAGAGTGTATTATACTTAGATCCTTGCAGAAATTGAAGGCATGCTGCAGAGGGCACTACTTCCTAAGAAAATGTAAATAGGCACGCTGGGCGTAAACAGTACTTATAAAAACATATAGGGAGCTTTGATCCATCTATTTTCTTACTCATTTCCCCTGTCTCCCCCAATGAATATATCTGGGAATGTGCAACTCTGACTTTTCTTGGGATAATGTAAACTCCATTATTATTTTTTTCAGGAAAAAGTAATATTTACTAAGATTATATTATCTGACGCAGTGCTGTGTCTGAGACAGGCAGTTTTAATACCTTGAATTTATTCTGGTCTGCAATAAATTGCTGGAAAGTGAAGGAAAGTCAAGATATAATCTCATGGAGACTAATATTATACTTCATTTTTCAACAAAAAAACCCCAACAGTAATAAAATGACTAAAAAAGATAAGACGGTCAAGCTCATTATTTTAATGTTCTCAGAGAAGATGAGCATATCAGTCTGTGTCCATACACAAGGTATTTTGTGTGCTGATTTAAATGCAGTGATCCTTCTGATAACAGTCTACATATTGTAAACTCTCTAATGGATGTTACACAATAAACACACTCAAAATTTTCAAGGGAATTAGAAGGGAGGTGGAAAGTTATACAAGAAAGAGAATGAATAAGACATGGAGCTCTCAATATCAGTGTATCACAGTATTCCAGTCAGAGCCTGACTGCATATTTTATAATGACAGGTAGCTTTAAAAATTATTTATGAGACTTGCAGAACATTTAGTGTACCAAAGAAAGGACAAATCACTTCTACTCTATGCTTATGTTAATTTTTAACTGGTCTGTAGCAAGTTTAAGGGAAAGCTTCTACTCTTTCTTTCTGAGGAAGCAATACAAATGTGATAGTGACAAGTGTGAGGCACTTAGCAGTTCAGCACCCATGCACTTGCAGAGGGCTGGGAAAGAGTTTCTCATCCAGCTCTGTAGCTATGCAATGGCAGTGCAAAGCTACTTTGTTTTGTCAGCAGGAACCAGTTCCAGTGGTAGGCTTTTTGTGGGCTGTGATTTGATAGAACTGAAAATGAGGCAACTAGCAATCAGATCAATTTTGCGAGTGTTAATTTGAAAGGAAATCCAAACCAGGTCAGATCTTTAGCTGATGCTAATAGATCCAGAGAGCTGGATTTGACATTAGCTTGGAGACTTGAAGCAGACTCTCTGTGTCAGGATGGTTCCGTTATGTTAAACAGGAAAATTTGAATGTTGGTCCAGTCACAATACATAACCTCCATAACTGATTCCTGTGCTTCCTGAAAGTCCTGTAAGGCAGCTAAAACTAATACACAGTAAGATACCCAGGCCTCACAGGAGACCACATCATTCCCTCATCTAGTAGGTCTTCTGCTTTGGCTGGAGATGGTGGGATCATTTCTTCAAGCAATACAGTGACAAGTGCCAGCTATGTAACTTGTTTAAGTTGTATTCCATTAACAAGAGTAATTCATAGAATCATAGAATCACAGAGTCACCAGGTTGGAAGAGACCCCCAGGATCATCAAGTCCAACCATTCCTATTAAACACTAAACTACGCCCCTTAGCCCCTCATCCATCTGTGCCTTAAACACCTCCAGGGAAGGTGAATCAACCACCCTCCTGGACAGCCTATTCTAATGCCCAGTGACCCTTTCTGGGAAAAACTTTTTGCTAATGTCTAGACTAAATCTCTCTTGGTGGAGCTTGAGGCCATTCCCTCTAGTCCTGTCCCCTGTCACTTGGGAGAAGAGGCCATCACCCTCCTCTCCATAACCTCCTCTCAGGCAGTTGTAGAGAGCAATGAGGTCTCCTCTCAACCTCCTCTTTTCCAGGCTAAACAACTCCAGTTCTCTCAGTTGTTCCTCATAAGGCCTGTTCTCCAGACCCTTCACCAGCTTTGTTGCTCTTCTCTGGACTCTCTCCAGAGCCTCAACATCCTTCTTGTGGTGAGGGGCCCAGAATCGAACACGGGTTTCAAGGACCGGTCTCACCAGTGCTGAGTACAGAGGGAGAAGAGCCTTCCTGGACCTGCTGGTCATGCTGTTTCTGATCCAAGCCAGAATGCCATTGGCTTTCTTGGCCACCTGGGCACACTGCTGGCTCACGTTCAGTCGACTGTCAACCAACACCCCCAGGTTCTTCTCCTCCAGGCATCTTTCTAGACAGACTTCTCCTAGTCCATAGCTCTGCTTGGTGTTGTTGTGCCCCAAGGTCAGGACCCAGCATTTGGCCATGTTAAACCTCATGCCATTGGACTCCGCCCAGTGGTCCAGCCTGTTCAGATCCCTTTGCAGAGTCTCCCTATCCTCCAGCAGATCAAGACTTCCACCCAGAAATTCAGCAGCTGAGGAAAAGAAGCCAGCACATAATCATATCAGTGTGTTACTGGAGAAGTAACTCAAGTTCCCTATGCTTCACAGATATTTACTACTTCTTGTTCATTTCTAATTCATCAGACATAGGTATCTACACATGTTCACCAGTTTCTTCCTTGCTTTGTATTATACAATAAAGTGTTCTCTGATTCCCTGCATATGAAAATTTCTGGTGATTTTAGTGGCATTTAAAAAAATGCCAAACTGTCTGAGAAAAATGTTGATTGTTACAAGGGAAATAATTACCATTCATGAGGAAATGTTGCTTTTTGAATGTTGCAAAATGCAATAAAGATTTCTGATATGCTGCCTTGTTGGAGGAAAACATATCTACATTTAAGAATGTTCTCAAAAAGATACTTGTAAGATCATTGTGACACTAACAATGATATAAATATGGAATTGGTACATCAGTAAGATAGTTAATTTTTAAGCAGTGGAATATAAGACCCTGAATATGTAAAAGTGGTAAACAGGTGTGCACATACGAAAAATATTTTTTCCATAGATGTGTTAGAGGAATGACTGCTTTATAACTTCCTTCAGGATGAATCCTTTCCTGTAGTTTAATTTTCCATTTCTGTCAGAATGCAGGATGTTATAAGAATGACAGAAAAATGCTTACAAGATTTGCCTTTGTATCAATGTAACTTTAGCTTTAGTAATAGAGAGCTAATTTCTGTTTTTCTTTTCTGCTTTAAACTCTAACTTTCTGTAACAATAGACTCTGACTTTCTGAGCACTCACAGGTTTCATCCTGTGAAATCACATAAGTGAATCATACAAGAAATAATTACTATTACAAAAAGTGGAATATTTTGATTTAAGCTAAAGTAGAATTAAGTTTTGCCTAAATAACTGTATTTTTTAAGTTAGACGGAATATCCCTCAGGTAGCATGTGTTTCTATAGCATGTTTGTTTTTTTGTTCAAATAATGTTTTTCTAGACTGTTTGTTCTTTG
Organism: Coccyzus lansbergi; assembly: GCA_033558105.1. NCBI lineage: Eukaryota > Metazoa > Chordata > Aves > Cuculiformes > Coccyzidae > Coccyzus > Coccyzus lansbergi. The sequence continues at coordinate 1,708,846 of JAUMJK010000233.1, read as the reverse complement.
GACATGATAACGTCTTGTGTTAACTACGATCTGTGTGAAACAGATGAATCTTCTTCTGTATTGCAGTGTCACTCTGTCACTCCCTCATGTTACCCATGTCTAATAAAGGGTATCTGCTTTCTAAAACTCCAAAAAGAGTCTTAGAGAGTTTATTTGTTGGCGTAGTTGCTATCATTTTAGCATCCTGGATGGCACTTGTTTTTGGGACTTTGGATTTGTAGGAATTCAGAACACTCTAGCTGGCAAACAAGAATGTCTCAGAGGGAACTTCCATGCCCCCAAACAGCATCTTGGGAGCAAAGATTCCACTGGTAAGAATTAAAAACCTGAAGCTTGCTTTCTGGGTTATGGTTTGGTTGCCTCTTCATCAGTCTGAGATGAAAGCCTTGTAGGGCTGGAAAAGTACCTAATTTGGAGTTAGAGTTCCTAGTTTTGATAACTTTGATATGTAATTCAGATTTTGGGTTGAAGTTAGAGTCCACAGATTTGGCACATAATTGTCGTCTTGGTTTCAGTTTGCTTGTGGTTTCTAATACTGTGTGTAATTGTCTGTGTGAGACTCTCTGTTTGTACTAGTCTGGGTCATTGGTGATTGTATGAAGGGTAGAAGTCCTAACTGGTTTAAGACTGGAAAACTTATTTTGCCATGGTTTGCTGATCTGTTCTGTCTAAGATCTTGAGACTGCAGGGGCTGTGGTTGTGATTTGTTCTGGTTTGTTTGTAATCTGTTAGCAATCGCCTCTTTTTAATATGGATGTGGGATTATCTCAAGGAGGTGTCAGTATTGTAAAGAAATTCCCACTGGGATGAGTTTCAATGCATTGGAAGCAACTAGGTTTGCCTCCAGGGGGAACACTAACCAAAGAAAATTTAATTAAATACTGTAATAAATGGTAGCCATTGTATAATTTAGATGAAGGAGAATGATAGCCTGTTAATGGGTTATTGAATTACAATACTTCATTGCAATTATCACTTTTTCTAAGAAGAGAACAAAAATGGGATGAAATTATGTATTCAGATATGTTTCATATGTTATAGAATCACCTGGAATGGCAGAAATAAAATTTGGCACCTAGTGATTCCCTGGTATTAGCCTCAGAGAACGATGAAGGTTCTAAAAAGATGTTGCAATGCCTGTAGTATCAGTCAGTGGTGTTTAAAATTATTTGAGCAACAGAAAGATGATGATGATATTGAACTAATGGTAGACAGAGGTGTTGTCTCAGTAAGTGCCCAGATGAAAATGCTGAAGTATGGAAAATGAGTGGTGCTCAAAGGGAGCTGCAGCTGCAGTCTTTAGTTCAGTGGCAGATCTCCTGTAGTAAGCTGTGGGGAAGGAAGGATCAGTAATTGTGAAGGTTCCCTTTTCAGTTGCTGACCTTAATAATTGGAAAATAACAGCTGGGAATTACAGGGATTATCCATATTGGGCAGCAAGTGCTTTTGAAATGATGATTAAAATCTGGATCTGTATTGGAAAGATATCGAGGCAGTAATGTATGTACCACTTGATGGGACACAGAGAGAAATGATTAATACAGCAAATAGATCACAAGTGGAAACACAAGTTGCACTAGGAGCTCTGCAAGGTCAGAGAATTATTTTCCCTCTGTAGATCCAAACCAGGATCCTAATGTGGATGGAAACAGAGGACTCCTGACAAAATCAGTTTATGAGTTAAGAATTCTTCTTGGGATGGTGGGGCGGTGTCAGCCTTGTAGTTCAAGTTATGGACCATTAGTAACACCAGATAAAGTATTAAAGACATCAACACCAGACCATTTGGATTGGACTGATATAAGCAGGGCAGCCTACAAATACTTGAAATTTTCTTTAATGAAAGCATAGTCACCTGGACTCCCAGACTTTACAAAGCCTTTTGAGCTTTTCACGCATGAAGTGTGTGAAAAGGGGGATAGCCCTGGAAGTGCTATCTCAGTTTCTGGGAGAGCAATAACATGCAGTGGTTTATCTCTCAAAACAGCTTGATAATGTCAGCCAAAGATGGTTGGGCTCCCTGAAAGCAGTTGCTGTCACATTAATGTTGACCCCATTTGACTTGCAAATTTACAGTAGGTTAGGAGATGACAATATATGCACCACACATGGTCATCAGTGTCCTGGAACAAAACGGAGGACATCATTGGCTCTCTCCTAGTTGAATGTTAAGGTACCAGGTGGTATTATTAGAGCAAGATGATGTCCTCCTTAGGACCACCTCTGTTGTTAACCCAACATTTTTTCTTTCTACTAACCATGTAGAAGGGATTCCTGAACATGATTGTTTGTAGACTGTTGAAGAAGTATATTCTAGGTGCTTGGACCTTAAAGATCAACCGCTTGAGAGTCCAGGTTGGGAATTATTTATGGACTTTAGCAGTTTTAAGTGAGGAGGAAAGAGGCTGTTATGGTATACAGTTACCACAATAAGCTTCATGGTGTAGTGGAATCTTGTGCTTTGCTATTAAAAACCTCTGCTCAGGAAGCTAAATTAATGGCCTTAACTAAGTCAAGAAAAGGCTGTCATTATATAGTCAGATTCTAAATATTCCTTCAGAGATGTACGTGCTCATGGAACCACATGGAAAGTGAAGCGGCTTGTAACAGTGTAACGGATAGGAATACAGAAAAATGTCAAAAATTACTAGCCAGTATTCAGAAACCTACAGAAGTGGCTATTATGCATTGTAAGACACATCAATTGGAGAAATCTAGTATTGGATTGGGAAATCTTTTGGCTGACAAAACTGCTAGAGTTTGCAGAAACAGACATTATGGCTTTAGTGACTGAGAAAGAAATAAAATCACCAGAAACAGCTCCTAGATATGATAATAAGGACCTTAGATTGATTAAGATATTGATAGCCAAAGAACTGAAATTGACACAGATCATTGTTGCATCCATATCCCAAATGTAACAGATAGAACAAATTCAGGCTTTTACCTGACAAGCTCAGGATCTTAGAGAGGATGTAGAAAATTATTGGCTCAATAAAATTTTAAGCCACATTTTAAACCAGGATATCATTGGGTGGATGACTGTTAATTACTATCATAATAGGGATTGTCTTCTCATGGTTTTGAAAAGGGTCGTATTTCTAGAATAGAGGTAGATGACTGGTGTTCGTGTTATTCTGCTTTACTTGTTAGCCATTCAGAAGAAGGCTGGTGTGGACCTTTGTATGGGAATGAAAAGTCCAAAAAGAAAAGTAGAGATTTGAAGTAGTTACTATTAAAAAAAAAGTCAACTATTTTGATTTATCTTGAAGTGAAGTTTCATCTAAGTAACTGTATTTTTGCTTGCAAGATTTCCCTTTTTAACAATTCAATTTTAGCTTTAGTAATAGAGTCCTAATTTCTCTTTTTCATTTCTGCTTTAAACTCTTACTGACACTAGCAGTTAACAATGCCTTCTGTACCTTTTTGCACTCTCCTCTTATGCTATATGCAGCTGAAATAATGGTTGGGGATGTATATCTGAAATTATGAATATATTATTTCTTCCTGAGGAAATGAAAATATATTCAAACTGTAAAACTAAATCGTTGTCACAGCATAGGCAAGGTAATTGAAAGAAGCCTTAGAAGTCAACTAGCCCTGGCTGCTAAAGCAGGGCGAACTAGCTCTAGCTGAAAATGGACTGATTATACGAGCAGATGTAAGCATTTGGTCCACAGCTGTTTACAATGAAGACAGCAGTGTGCCAGTGGCTGAAAGGTGTTAGCGGCATTCAGTCTTAATCTTAAGTTAACTAGGCAAATCTTTACAAAGACTGAACAATTTTAATTGATGAGTGTGAGTTGGCTTTTTCTCAGCTTTGTTTTGTTTTGCAATAATTTTAAATAATTTTTAAAAACTTACATTGAAGCAGTGAGATCATTGGTATAATCAAAGTAAGTGATAACATTGTATTTCCTTCCCTTTTGCTAAAGTGGGAGAAGAACTGATTTACACAGCTCTAGTCTGGCGGTGAATGCCCCGGAGGTCAATTTCTTTGTGAAAACAGATATTCAGGCCACTTTAATGCCTCATTCTAGAAGAGTGGCTGGACAGGTTTCCAGCAACTAGTACAGGCTCCTAATTGCCTAGAGAAGAAATTATATGGATACATTTTATATATACAATGGCTATGGATCAAGTTTGACAGTGATCTTTGACACATACTGACATCTAAATTACATACATCATGCTCAGTCTTTTACCAGCATTTCTCCTTTCACTTTTTAAAGAGTGCATTTTTGCATTTGCTAATAGCTATTCTAGTACTGACACACTCCATTAGCCATTGTTCTCCTTGTTCTCTAACCTAAAGTTACTATGAAGAATAGTAATGGGTGCTGCAGAACACACATGGGAGCTGCAGAACACCCTCTTTTTGTTGTGTTGTGTGCTTTTGATGCAATGTCTGCTCCTACAAGCTTTAAGCAGATTCCTTGCTAAGAACAACACGTTTCTTTATGTATAATAGAAACAAAAGACTTAGGAAATGTACACAATCTAAGAAAAGACAAAGAGCAGAACTCAGTGGTTCAGTGAACTGCACATGGCATGACACTGTCTTTAAAAAGGTGCAGGAATTTTATCAGGTAATACAGTCCAGCAGGATATGGTTAGGCTCTCCAAAGTACAATACTAACCTTTAAACCAAATGCTAAGATTGTTTCCTATTATTTTATCAAAGTAAACCTCAGTATGGTGCAGGGCCAGGAGAGAAGACACAAAATGTAGCCATAAATAACTTCACATATGTCTCGGCTCCCTTAGAACTTCTATTGCAGGCACTTTTGTTATAGTAAAACAGTAAAACATGAACTGTTGTTGCCTATGTAAGAGCAGTATCAACACATTCATTGGGTCCTGAAATGACTCTCCTTCCTGGAGTAAAGAGAATTATTTTTATTTAATTTTACTCATTAATAAGGCACGATTTTACAGAGGAATCAGCATGATTCTTGGTGAATTGTATCAAGAGCTGTTTTTACTAAGCATTTCTTAGCATGTTGAATCCATAAATAGATTTCTTTACAGAATCTCTTGATTTGTATGTGCACTTCAGCATATCTGTTTCCATAGTTTAACAAGAACACCCTAGCAAATTCACATTTTTTTTAGCTTTATCTGATCCACACTGATCTTTGGGTAGTAAATCATACTGTTTAACTATTCAGCATGACAAATTTGCTGGGCTGGCAAACCCATGTCTTGGCACTCTGCAATAGTTCCTTCCCACACAAGTCTATGCCAGACACATGCAGGCTGCAGTTTCTGGTTGTGCCAATTATTCTACTTCCAGTCCTGCCTTGAATTGCTCCTCACCTTATAGCCCTCTTTCTCAGCTTATTTTAGCTGCACTTAAGGCTAGCATCAACATAGGGAATTATGCCATTTAATATTAATGGTTTTTCTAATCAATAAGTGATAATGTGATAAGAACCTCTGAAAGAGAAATGTTTACGGATTATGTAACTATATTGATGTACTAACCATATATTCCATTAGGTAATTGCTTTACTTCACATGCATAAATACTATCAGAAGATATAACATCAGATGTTACAGTGGCAGTAGCCAATGCAAAAATTGCCTCAGCACCCTTGCCACTAATTTTAACTGGAAATCCTTTACTTGTATACTAAAAAGCATGTTGGAGTGCTTCTGAGATTTACATATTTTTGATCTAAAAAAGAAAATAATTGAAGAACATAATTGAAAACCTGGAATTTGAGTTTCTGCTTGGGGTAATTTTTTTTATATGTTGTAAAAGGGTCCTTTCTGGTGCTGTTGACACAGTGTCTGCAAACAAAGCTGCCTGATTCCATACATGTGAATAAGGTGTGTTAAATCTGGAGGAGATGGTTATCATTCTCAAATACTGTGGTGACAGATCTGGAATTCCACTGTCACATTGTCAAGCCAGGGGCTCTGGTAAAACGAAAGGAGACTATGCCTGATACTGTGCAGAGGTATAACAACAGAGGTCTGCACATCTTGTTTTGTGAGAGATGTGTCTATATACTGGCATCATACTAGCCCTACAATCTCCAACAGCCATACTGGTCTACCAACATTGAAGATAAAGGACTGTTGATGGCATTTGTATTTATGCTCTTCCAAATCATGATTCCCCAAATCTCTGGTGCTTGTGCAACTATAAAGGCATAGCTACAGAGATTGTCACCTATAGGGAGATTTAAGATGTTTTTAAGCCATCTGTGGTTTCTAACACCGTATGTCTTCTTCTCATTATGCATTGGGAAGCTGAGACAATGTAACAGACAGAAAAAATGGAAATAGCTGAAGGTTTCTTTGTGTAGCTTTTTAGAAACAGGTAAAATAGGTACTATGTGTTTTGTTTTTACTTTCCCCTCCCCCCCCCCCCCCCACAAATTCCTTTCCAGATAAGCTTAAAAGTGGACAGTGCTGTTTCAAATGAGAATGTCTGAGAACTTTGAGTGACAAAATCCAGAGACTAATGATGGAAATAGGGAAGGCGTCTTAGCTGAAGTCCTCTGGGGTAAGCATCAGGTCTTCCACTGACAGTATATGAAATATCACAGAATTGTAGAATGATCTGAGTTCAAAGGGACCTTCAAGATGACCCAGTTCCAACCCTCTGCCATGGGCAGGGACACCTCCCACCAGACCAGGCTGCTGAAAGCCCCATCCAACCTGGCCTTGAACACTTTCAGGGGTGTGCATTTACAACATCCCTGGGCTACCTGTGCCAATGCCTCACCACCCTCATTGTGAAGAATTTCTTCCTAATGTCTAATCAAAATCTTCCCCTTTCCATTTAAAGCCATTCCCTCTCACCTTATCTGCACACGCCCTTGGAAAAGGTCCCTTTGAACTCTCTTGTACACTCCCTTCAGGTACTGAGAGGCTGCTATGAGATCCTCACAACCTTCTCTTCTCCAGGCTGAACAACTCCAACTCTCTCATCCTGTCCTCACATGAGAGATTCTCCAGCCCTCTAATCTTCTTCGTGACCCTCCTCTGGACCCCTTCCAACAGCTCCATATCCTTCTTATATTGAGGATTCCAGAACTGGACACATTACTCCAGGTCAGGTCTCATGAGAGCAGAGTAGAGAGGCAGAACTCCCTCCTTGGCCTGCTGGCCACACTTCTTTTGATGCAGCCCAGGATACAGTTAGCCTTCTGGGCTGCAAGCACACATGGACAGCTCATTTTGAACATATGATTTTGAAATATCAGTTCCTTTAACTTTTTGCCTTTCATGGAGTTGAACTAAAAGTTATTCCCATATGATGGCTACAAGTAAATCTTAAAAAAAACCCCAAAAACAAAAGGTGTAGAAATAGGGCCAAAATTCCTGTAAGTTTTTTGCAAGTTTGGATACAGTAAACTTGCCAATGTTATTCAGATGGTCTACAGAAAAACAATTTCCTAGAATTTTTTTTTTTTTTTCACTTCAGGTCCGTCTCAGGTGCAAGTTACATATATGTAATTTTCTTTGTAGACAGCATATGCTGCAAAGGATAAAGATTAACCTATTCCACAAAATGAGAAGGAAGAGGTCTTAATTTACACAGAAATACCCATAGGAAGTTAGGAAATGTTCAGGCTGGTAGTTATGACCTTCCTTGTTTTTAAATCCAGGCACTATTACCTTATGTGGATTTTGAAGCCCTGTTTTAGTACATTGCCACTGTGACAATCTGTGCATTGTGGCTTTAAATTACCTTGTAGGCTGAAGTCTACTGAATGAAAGCAGAAAATCAATGAAAGAAATGTTTTTTTTTGCCAGGTGTTTGCAAACTAATATGTTTCCCTGCAGGTTAGAAATAAAATGCCTCTTATTAAATCACATCATAAATGACCCATGTAGCACAGTTTATTTTACATTACCTAGGTAAGGAGGCACTGAGCCAAATAAATCAAAGTGAATAAGGCAATAATTGTTCCTTCTTTTGTACCACCTAAATTACAGGAGTAGTGAAGGAAAAGTGATTGAAGTGAGAATACTTTACTAATAGTGGGCTTTTCTTTCATTGTCTTTTAGAAAAAATAATGTTTGCTGTGGATATGGAAGCCCTTTTCCCTGTATCTTCAAGCTGACATTTCGTGTATTAAAAAAGGATATGTATTACTGTATATGTAAAATAAGATGAGGTGCAAAATCTAGGTGGCTTTCTTGATATTACAGATTCTATGAGCTAGATTTGTTTTGAAATTCTATTCATGACTCCCTTGCTTGAGAAATCATATGTTCTGGAAGAGGTCAAAACACATCTTCAGGGCTTGTATTAAAAAATGTATGATTTTTCTGGAGACCAAAGACCACCATAGATTCTTTCTTTCATGTGCCAGCCAATTTTATTGAAATAAATGGAATTACTAAATGGAGGTTATATGGTGAATCTGTTTCTTAAGTGAACTGTGCACTATACCCATTAGTCTTCAAAAGGATTAAGATTTCACAGAGTAGCAAATTAGATTTAATCCTTACAGCTCAAGTAAATTAAATAGCAATATGGCCTAGACTAGAAAAATGGCCTTTATTATGATTAAAACCAAAAAACAAAGAGAAATATATCTCCATGATTATGATTAATCATGCACCAGGTCTGAAATGCGATTAAATTTTTAAAGGTGCATCTTAAAGGACTGGTTGTTTAAGACAATATTACAACCTGCTTGCACAGGAACATCCTGACTGGTTCATATAAAAGGTGTTCTTAATGCAGTGTCCAATCTCTACAGTCAGCCAGCAGTAGACACACAAGAACATAAGAAATATGAAATTATAGAAATGTATAGAGGTACTAAATACAGAATAGTTACAGGTCCTTTCCAAGGACATTGGTCCATGGCCTTTTGTCTTAGGGTCAAGAGTTCACACTGTATTTGGGTCATCATGTTTGTTTCATACTGATGTATATGCCCTCTTTGAATTTATCTGATCTTTTTCTAACTCTTCCACTCCTTTGGAGCAATGTGTTCTGCAGTAGTATTATACAATATGCATGCTATGATTTCCTTCTGTTTGTCTAAGGTACTCTTAATCCATTATGGAAATAGAATCATGGAATGGTCTGGGCTGGAAGGGACCTTAAAGATCATCTAGTTCCAAACCCCCGTGACGTGGACACTAGGTGTCCATATCTCCCACTAGGTTAGGCTGCCCAAAGCCCCATCCAACCTGGCCTTCAACACTTCCAGGGGTGGGGCAGACACAACATCCCTGGGCAACATATGCCAGGGCCTCACCACTCTCATGGTGAAGGGTTTCTTCCTAATGTCTAGTCTAAATCTTCCCGTCTTCAATTTATAGGGACACCCCCTTATCCTTTCACTACTTGCCCTTGTAAAAAGTCCCTCCCTAGCTTCCTTGTACACCCTTCAGGTACTGGAAGGATGTTGTAAGGTCTCCTTGGAGCCTCCTTTTCTCCAGGCTGAACAACCCCAATGAGCACCTCCAAGTCCTGCTCTGCAGGGTGGCTTTCAATCAAGTTGTCCCCAATCCTGTACTGAAACTGTGGATTGCCCTGACCCAGGTGTGGGACCTTGCTCTTTGCCTTGTTGAACCTCATGAGGTTCTCACAGACCCACCTCTCCAGTATGTCCAGGTCTCTGTGGATGACACACCATCCTTCTTTTGTGACAACTGCACCACTTAGTTTGATGTCTTCTGCAAACTTGTGAGGGCAAATTTGGTCTTGCTGTCAATGTAATTGATGAAGATATTAAACATCATTGGTCACACTATGGACCCTTGAGGAACTTCCTTTTTCACAGATCTCCTTTTGGACATTGTGCTGTTGACCTCTAGTCTCTGCATGCAACCATCCAACCAATTCCTTCTTCACTGAATAAGCTACCCACCAAATCCACATCTCCCTTAATTTAGAGAGAAGTATGTTGTAGGGTGCAATGTCAAAGGCTTTACAGAACTCTGGATAGATTACATCTATTTGTGTTCCCATATCCACTGGTGGGATTACCCTATCAAAGAAAGCCACTAGGTTGGTCAGTCAGGAGCTGACCTTGGTGAAGCCTCTACTCACTTCCCTGTCCTGCATATACTTTTGCATAGCTTCTAGGAGGCTCTGCTATTATCTTCGCAGGCACAGACGTGAGGCTAACAGGTCGGTAATTCCCAGGTCAACTTTTCTACCCTTTTTAAAAATGGACACAATGTTATTCTTCTTCAAAACACCACGGACTTCTCCTGACTACAATAAGAAATACTATTCACTTCAGCTGGCAGTTGCCAGCGGTACTGGAAATGAGTGTTCCGGTAGATACTGAAATCAGACATTGGGCTTTCAAGTCATCCAAACACAGGAGAGGGACAGAAGGCCATATCACATAAACACTAGTCAGCTTGCTGATCTTTCTAACTACAGCACTATGATGCCCAAACCTAGTTACAACTAAGAATCAAAAAGACCATTAGCTGCACACTGTCAAATAGTACTTTGCCCCGGAATTATTTAACATGAGACATATGTTCTTGCCTACATTCTTCTCATGTGTCACCCATAACTGATATTTATGTTGTTTCCTATGTTCTGTTTTTTCTGGTAAAAAGTGTTTGACTTACTGCAAACTGGGATTTCACATTCACTTATTTCTGTATTTTCTTATATTCCTCACTTGTACTTTAACCACTAGCTTTGACTCAAGTCATCAGCATTGTCTCAACTCACCCACAAACTTTCCCATCAACTGCTTTTTTCCCCAGCCATGTGGAGTATCACTGATTGTCCATATATGATTTTCTGCATATATAATTGTATTGCAATTATACTGACTTTGAAGAAACACTGCAAATTAAATATGATCATATTCTGAAGCTATCCTTTATTTTTTCCTACTGAAATGATTTCAGATTCCATCTGGCTTAATTGTTCAGATTCCAGGAGACAGAGATGTAACTGGTATGAATAATATTTTCCTCATCTCTAATTGAGTACCTTGATCCCTTGTGCTGCTATTTATCTCTGCAGTTGTGGTGTACAAAATACTGTAGGATGGGTCTGCATGAAGGAAGCTAAATACAGCAAATGCATCTGAAATTCAACATTTCCCTGAGAGACTCCTTTCTGAGTGAACTGGATGCATACACTGGCTTGTCCTCCATCAAGGGACCAGTGATCAGACTTACCACAGAGGGCAGTAATCCATGTCTCCCTTTATTGGCAGGTGTGAAATAAACTAGCACTTCATGAAGCACTGGCTAATCCTTTTGGGAAGAAAAAAAAAATCATTCTTTAAGTAGTATAATCCTCACTGGGCTTTGTGTCATTCTGATGTGCCAGAAATTAATGGAAAGGATGAACAGCCCATATGTTTTCTCCTTCTTTGTAAAGGGTCTTTTATAATTTAGACATTTAAATCACCTCTAACTCACCTTTACTAGATACCCTCTTGGAATATTGTTTTCTCATCCCAATTCACTCCCATAGATTATAATGGATTTCTGGAGCCAGCTTAAAGAATTGGCTCGGCGTAAAATACTTGGGACAAAAACAGAGGAGAGAGGGTTGGGCCATTTCCCACCAATTGTCTAGAGATGCGTTCAACCTATTTGTGCATCTGTGTTAACTCTAACCTGCCAACAAGTCTGTGAAGTATGCTGATCATTTTGATCTCTCACATAATAATAACTTTCACCATTAGTTTTCCTCTTTGGAGAGGGAACAGAACCAACTATCAGTACCAGGAATATTAACATTTTGCCAGGGTTTTTATGGCCACATGACACCAAATGCACTACATTCTTGTGTCAGGTTACAATAGCCATCATAGCCCATGTTTTTGCACCATCTGGTGAAGCAGGCATGGTTCTCTCTTATATACTGTGGCCATAGCCACCCCTACATATCTCTCATTGAAATTAGCAATTATTTTGGGTACAGCCCAAGAGGAAAATAACGAAGGGTACTGAGAATGGTTTCAAAAGACCAGTTTTCAGCTAAATAGCTCCATGCAAAATGAGAGTTTCCTGGGCTGTTCTAAAAGCCTTTCAGTGTAGGTCTGCAGGGATAATGAACAGTGTTTGCCATGAGTCATTTTTGACAGGATTCAGGACTGGATCAAGGAGTCTGATGCAGGAAGCCAAAATGTAATCAAAAGGGTGTTGAGTCCTTGCGTGCTTGGCAGATGAGCTATATCTGTATATTGCTGATGGCTTCAACCCACAATTGAACAGTGTATGGATTTTGTTTATTGCCACTGAATATGGCAGAAGGATAAATGCTATTTTTGTGTGTTGTTTGTTTTAAATTAGTGGCTTTCAAGGTGATCATTCTGGCATGCTCTTATTGCAGTGGAATAGGACTGTGGGTTATGAGCATTCCTTTGGTTAAAGATGATTTTATGTTCAAGTCAGTCATAATTGAAAGGATTAGAACATATCCAGAAGCAACATTAAACAGCATGTGCTAAATATGATGTGTTATCTTTACCAAATATGTTGTTTGAAGGGTAACCAAACATGGTCATAACTTTATTTTCACAACATAGCCATTTTCCAGAAGCCAGCAAACTACGCAAAATCTGAGTGACCTTTTCAAGTCTGAAGAGAGTGCTAAGTATATTAAATGAGTCACATTTCCTTATCCATCTGGTATTATAGACATTTGATTTTGTTGACATTTGCAGGAATGCACTAAAAATTATTACTTCAACTGTTCATTTGTCATAGAATATGAAATTACCTGATGGTGCTGTTGGTCTCGCATAAGTTTATCCACATTTAAAAGACATAGGTAACAAATATTTTCTTCATGAAAATGTCATTTCTTTCTGATAGGTGATGTTTTAGACACTAGTAGTATCTTGGGGAAGTTTGCGACATTTAACATATTGTTCCCAGACATAATGGAGAAATCAAGCATTCATACAAAACTACAGGAAAAAGCACCTAATTTAGGTACTCCTGGATTTTATGAGTCTCACAAAATGAAGGAGTATTCTGCTCTTTCCTATACTGTTTGAATGGATGTGTAGGGTCTGCTGGATGGTTTACTAGCAACTCTTTTCCGTGGCAACAATCCAGAAAATCTAATGTTTTGGTAAACATGTATTTCAGTTTTCTTCCACTTATAATATGCATTATAGCAACACAGCAATTTAAAAACACTGCCAGTTGAGAAAATGAGGTTCAGGAATTATTGTAGTCCTTTGGCCTTTTATATGAGACCACTTGAACTGAGCACAGAAATGAAGTAAAAATTAGACAATCAATATTTAGATATTACAGTGCTGTATAAGTAATCATTCTGTGCAAAGAATGAAGTTTAAGGAAAATTGGATTTTATGGCTAGGCACTACAGAACAGGGGAAAGCTTTACAAATGGTTTTAATTTCTTCTTTCTGTGCATATTCATTCCCACATAACAAATACTATTTGTCGGTGTAGCAGAGAGCAACTCTATGCATTCAAACACTTCTCTAAATTCCTTCTACCTGTACTCCACTGAACACATGCATAAAGAGAAAGATAAACAGTAACTTGGAAAATACCCAGTAGATGAAGTAGAACAAATTTGGATGAGCGAACTGTTGTAGAATCCTTCCTATTCTACTACTCTCTTCTATTTAATTCTGTTCTAAATTTAAAGAACAGCTTAAAAAGCTGACAAGACTTTGGGCATGATTTAGGGGTATTTTTTTCTACTTTACAAAAGCTTTACAGTCCATTTGAAATTAAAAAGTATTTCCTAATGAACTAGGCTTTGAATATATCCAATTGAGATCTGATAGTTCGCCTGGGGTAAAGAAAAACCTATAGAAAAATTAAAACCACTTTTTTTTTTTTTTTTTTCTGCTAGGCCTTCTCTGTTTGTTTTTTTTTTTTTTTTTAAAAAAAATTGTCTGGTTTTCAAGAGGTGCAAATATATTCTTCAAAGCCTGAAAACGTTCAATACGGAAACCCTGAAATTTCAAAAGTCTGTTAACCATTACTGTTCTAAATATATGCTTTGTGTTACATTAGCAGTGTCATCCTTGCTAGTTTAAAACTACATTTGCATTATGGAGGACAATATCATAGAGCTTTGGCTCCTTTTTGGGGTTTGGATGTTTTCTAAATTTACTAACTTTCTAAGGTAGAAAGAAGTCAAATATAATGGATGAACCTGTAGAATTTTAAAATGGAGAGGAAAAGAACAGTGAGTTCTTAATATACTGCAACAATACCAGAGGCTGTATTCAGTTGAGTATTTTGGTGCTAAACCCATGCACCTGCTACCTGCCCTATAGGCAGTGGCAGAGGCACCTGCTACCTGCCCTATAGGCAGTGGCAGAGGGTAGTTTACACTCTCATCATTTAATCTTGGTACTTTTGCCACTCTCCAAAACTGGATCCACACATGCTGTCCATGTCACTGTCCCTGTATGAACTCATTGATGGGACCAGTGCTGTTGAATAAATATCTTCGCCAGTTTAATAGAGAATGAGACCAAATTTGCCTTCACAAGTTTGCAGAAGACATCAAGCTGAGTGGTGCAGTTGTCACAAAAGAAGGATGGTATGTCATCCACAGAGACCTGGACAACCTCATGAGGTTCAACAAGGCAAAGAGCAAGGTCCTACACCTGGGTCAGGGCAATCCACAGTTTCAGTACAGGGTCGGGGACAACGTGATTGAAAGCTGCCCTGCAAAGCAGGACTTGGAGGTGCTCGTTGATGAGAAGCTCAACAGGAGCCTGCAATGCATGCTCGCAGCCCAGAAGGCTTAGTGTGCATCAAAACAAGCATGGCCAGCAGGTTGAAGGAGGCAATTCTTTCCCTTTACTCCAGTCTTGTGAGACCCCACCCGGAGTATTATGTCCAGCTCTGGAATCCTCAATGTAAGAAGGGTATGGAGCTGTTGGAAGGAGTCCATATGAGTTCCATATGAGGACCGGCTGAGAGAGTTGGGGTTGTTCAGCCTGGAGAAAAGAAGGCTCCAAGGAGACCTTACAACATCCTTCCAGTACCTGAAGGGTGTACAAGGAAGCTAGGGAGGGACTTTTTACAAGGGCAAGTAGTGAAAGGATAAGGGGGTGTCCCTATAAATTGAAGACGGGAAGATTTAGACTAGACATTAGGAAGAAACCCTTCACCATGAGAGTGATGAGGCCCTGGCATATGTTGCCCAGGGATGCTGTGTCTGCCCCACCCCTGGAAGTGTTGAAGGCCAGGTTGGATGGGGCTTTGGGCAGCCTAACCTAGTGGGAGATATGGACACCTAGTGTCCATGTCACGGGGGTTTGGAACTAGATGATCTTTAAGGTCCCTTCCAGCCCACACCATTCTATGATTCTATGATTTAAATGACGACCAGACAGCAAGGAGAAATTTCTGGGAAAATATAAATCCCAATTTTTGTCTTTTTCTTTCAGCCTTTGATAGGTAGTTTTTCTTAAATGTTATTGATACGAGTATTTTTAACCTTGAGCAAATATCTTCCATTCAGCAGCTCCTTTCACTATTTCATCTTAACACAGATGGTTTAAACTCATGTTTTTTTCTTTTTTGTCAATAGGGAGTTTAAGAAATGAATGTTTTTAGTCCCTAATGACATATTGTATTTTCCCTCTCCTATAATTTGAGAAAAAAACCTCTTGGAGTGTGTTTCTGACAATAATGTTGTTTTTAGAAGCAGAGCCTATGGTTCTTTTCTCTCCTGCATGACCTGATTTAGTGGGTGTTCACATGGCTGCTGGAGGAGTACCTCAATTTAGCTGGAGAAAGCAGTATGCAGTCACCTCCCACACAGCAAAGCTTTTGTGCAGAACATGAGAGACCCAGGTTCAGTTTCAAGTGATTTCCAGTGGCTTCCTCAGAATGCGCTGTAATCTGATGCTCATGTCAGTTTCAGGTATGCTGATGAGGATATGCTGTTGTTACCACCCACTGCATATACACAACCTTTCAAGGATTATTTAAGTAGCTGTTGCATCAGAAAGAGGTGACTGGAGCATTTCAATATAAGAAAAGAAAATTGAGTTTGTATTCTAATGAATAAAAGTATTAATCATATACAACTGTATTGCAGCACTCATTTCAGTGTGTGCTTAAAGTTAAGTTTTCTCTCTCATAAAATTAGGTTGAGTATCAATTTATGGCCTTTCTATAGTGAAATGAAAACTGAACCACTGAAAAGAGTAGAGCATGGCCCCTTTTTTAGGCATATTTTTTTCCTTGAGACCACAAATGAGACACCTATCTCACCAGAGAAACAGAAGGGTCTTGTGCTCTGTACTCTACTGTTGCTGATGAACTACTTGGATCTCTGGTCTTCGCACACCCTATTCTTAGGATTGCCTACATGGTAAACCTCAGGAAAATTAACTTGCATTAACTTCTTAAAAACCCAAACTTTATAAAGTGCTATTAGTTAAGTTTTTGCAGACCTACTTAAAATTAGAATAAGTGGCAAATTCTTTTACATAAATTTATTTCAGAAGTAAATTAAATTGAACTGATACAGGGCTACTTTAACTTGAAAGCAATGTCAAACCCAAAGCAAAGTAAATTTTAAGTAATTTTGAAATCACATCTTCAGGTAATTGTCTTGTAGGTAAGGTCTCAAATGCCCAACTCTTCTTTTGCTTTATTCAAAGGTACTTAAACTGTGCAATGATGCAGCATCTAAATCCTCTTGCAGAATACCTTCTGTTTTGTGCTGCCACTTTCGAACATGACAAGGAAGACATTATGCAGGGGTTGCCAGACTTCCTTCTGCTATCTAAAATAAAATCCAAACCAGCCGCCTCACCCCACCTTCGTAAAGCTAGCACTAAAATACTTCCAATTGGGCTGTAAAGAGCCATTATAGTTCCTGATAGTGGGTTGAGATAATAGTGAGTTAACAACTTAACTGCTGCTGTTTGGCTGAAAACAATTTTCTGCAATATAGGATTCAGAGGGCAGCAGCATGTCTGGATAAACAAACAGGAAAGAAATGTGACAGCAGTGGAGTGAGTGGGGGAGTGTGGTGGGGGAACAGACGCACAGCCTAAGTGGTGCTTTAGCACAGCAATGTGCATGTTTCCAGAAAAGTTTCTCATTAGGTGTCCCTAAAGCTGAAGCAGTTGTGCTTCAACCTGTCAGAAAAAAAACCTACGTAAGACAAGATCTTAAAGAAATGCATCTTCTTTAGAGAGGGACATCTTTATTTTTCACTTTCAATTACCTGGACAGCTATGAATGCATGCAAAAAGAATTACTCATTCATATTAATGACATGCATATATATATTTACTTATTCCCCCACATCCCGGCACAGTTTCAGGCAACAACTAACACCTTAGCTGCAAAGCCAAATTTGAGCAAATATCAGTGCTGAATGATGTGCCAAGCGAGTAGCTACCAGGTTTTCCTTTCTGCAAAGACAATATCTTTATAAATAAATATCTTTATAAAAGTGTATTTAGTCCAGAATTATGGAGCATTTCTTTTCTGCTTCATTTGCTCTAAGGAATGCTCAAGAAATTCTGAATTCTAATGGTGCAATCAAAGTTTTAGAGAAAGATAAATGTAACTTCAGATCACACTTTTCCCTCTCAACCTTCCCCTTTCACAACATATCCTAATCTTCACACACACCAGTTTTTTCACCAACAAGTTGCATTTCCACATTTTGTCGCTGGCTCTTAAGAGGTTTAGTTAGATTCTCAGCTATTTATACACTAACATCTTTCAAAGAGCTGCATGCTCTACATACCTAATGGAAAATGTGGCTCAACACCAGGAAAGAACTTAAGACTATTCATGGGATACTGAAAGAGAAAAAAAAAAGTGGATCACATTAATTCTGGCAAATGTTATTATTTTTAACTCATTTAAATGCAAGTCAAATTTACTGAGTGTATCATCCTAGAGAGTAACTATCACTTATGTTCTTGCTGAGCAAAAAAAGGATGGTTAGGAAGTGAGTCAGATGTTAATGTTCACAGTTTGCAGGAACATACCATTAACACAGCTACCTCTGGGAAAAACTCTGAATATGGCAGAGGAGGGCCAATTCTACCTTAGTATTTATTTAATTGGAATGATAATTAATTACATACATTCCTGTCTGAACAGAGGGTTTTATGGTCATATTCTCTTCATCTGGATCTGCTACAAACCAGTCAATGTTATTCTGAAGTCTGTGCTCCAGTACCACACTGCCTAAAATTATAGGAGTCTTCCCATTTTTCTACCTATGTATTTTTGTGATAATATGAGATGTAATTACAGTACCCATATCAATAAATTATCATGTTATGGGTGTTCCTCTGATACTCATTCCAATTTCTAGCCATGCAATCCAGAGAATCTATTTTGTTTCACTTCACACGTTTTCATACATGAAAGCAATGTTTATATATATGTATTTTGTCATTTTAACATGCCCCAACGATGTGAAAAAAGGCAAGAAAATTGTTATAGCACTGAACAGGTGGATTGTATTTCAGCTCTGATATGACTCATTTGGTGCTCATTTTTCCTTTTGTGTTAATGAAATTGAAGAGAAGTTTTTTAGTTATAGGCAGCAAACCCAGTGATTCTTTCCTTCCTTCCTTCCTTCCTTCCTTCCTTCCTTCCTTCCTTCCTTCCTTCCTTCCTTCCTTCCTTCCTTCCTTCCTTCCTTCCTTCCTTCCTTCCTTCCTTCCTTCCTTCCTTCCTTCCTTCCTTCCTTCCTTCCTTCCTTCCTTCCTTCCTTCCTTCCTTCCTTCCTTCCTTCCTTCCTTCCTTCCTTCCTTCCTTCCTTCCTTCCTTCCTTCCTTCCTTCCTTCCTTCCTTCCTTCCTTCCTTCCCTCCCTCCTTCCCTCCTTCCTTCCCTCCTTCCTTCCTTCCCTCCTTCCTTCCCTCCTTCCTTCCCTCCTTCCTTCCCTCCTTCCTTCCTTCCTTCCTTCCTTCCTCCCACACTGATTTCCTTTCTTTCTTTCCTTCTTCATTCTTTCTTTCCTTCCTCACTTCCCTTAACAATTCTATTTATTTTTTTAAATTATACTCAACAACGTCACTCTACTGAGATTCTGAAAATCAGCCAGGGTAATGAAATGCAATGTATATGTAACTTATGTCTCTAAAGAACAAAAATAATTCTCATGTGTTAGCCTGTGCAGTATTGTCCAGGCTCTTATCCACTGCTTACATTCAACAAGAATGGCTGCTAATTTGGTTGCCATGACAACCACATCTCTATTTTCATATTTTCTTCCTCAAGCCCAATTTGTTTATAAACCTCTAAATTGTTACATGTTCCCACGTTAACCTTAAACAGAAATTAAAATGTCAGGCCAGAGTTAAAAAGGAAGATAGAAGCGTACAACTTATATTTTAAAAAAATTTGAATTTTTGGGCTACTGCTTAATGAGTAGTAAAATATTGTTATGTAATTTTAATAAGCAACTCATACTGTAATTATTGTACAGGGCAATGTATCAGTTGAAATGGTCACTAATAACTCAAAGTAAGAAAAAACTTGGCCCAAGTTGCTCTTGTACTTGTATGCAATCTATTACGTAAGGGTTGCCCACAATGGTTTGGAAGAGTGGTTCATCAAATCCAGTATCCTGTCTCCATCATGGGTTAATATCAGATGTTTTGAGGCACAACCGAACAAAACCTGAAATTTCTTTAGGAAAAAAATCCAATGCCCATTACTTTCAGAAAACTGCATCTGAAAAGTATGTGTTGTAAAATTAATTGCTGGGCATAAATTGCAGAAAAATTTGGTTTGAAGAATGATATTTCTTTTTCATCAAATCAAAATATTTACTCCATTTAATGTAATGAACACAAGTCCTTCATTTCTCTCCACCATCCAATACTAAATTTCATTCCTATATGACAGCAAATTGCTTAGTGAAGGAGCAGTTCAAAGTTGATGCTTCATTTCCACCTCTCTAAAACCAAGGAAACTAACAAGCAGACAAACTTTCTTCTGCCCCTTGCAGAATTCCCACTGCAGAACCTACTGTAGAATTCACAGCTGAGAGGTGTGTATGTGAATTCTTCTCATTCTTTTCTAAACTAAAGAATTCTAATAGTTTCCTCCCTCTTCATGTTGAAACATTTCCATATCTGAACCTATTAATGTTTTTTGATGTACTTCATTAATCCAGCTAGAATAATACAATTCCATACGTTGTTGTAGCAATGGCATACTGTATGTATGAATGCAATGGTGCTGTGATATCTGCAGTGATGGTTTCCGTCCCTTTCTGCAGGAGAAGTAAACATCCTTCTTGCCTTTATGATTGCCACTGTACATGGCAGATGTTTTCATTCAACATCTTGCAATGCCATCTTCTACTACAGTGACTTTATTTATTCAGGATACATCTCCTCCATGAAAGTTTCATTTGCCCCACTATCTCCTTTGCAGTTGTCAACACTGAATATCATCTATATCAGTGATTAACAATTAGTTACCTCTGTACATCTGTGAGAAATATAAGCATGCAGAAAAAATATATTTGGAGTGTTGCTTTGCCGTGCTATTTGTATCAAACATTCACCATGGGTTATTTCTAAATATTTCTAGCTTCCGACACACCACCTCTTCCTTGCTCCATTGAAACGGCTTCAAAGCACTTGGTAAATGTTTTGTGAATATTCAGTTGTGTTTGTGAAATGAGACAAAATAATGTTCCAAGAGGAAGGTAGAAAGTTCCCCAACTTAAAACATAAGCACTTCTAAATCATGACTGCTTTTGAGAAACTGCTTGAAGACCACTGATATCTAGTGTAATTGAAATGCTGGTGTGAATCTCTGGAATTGTGGAGAAACTAACTACCTTAAGTTTGAGCTAAAATTAAATTTGTGAAGAGAAAAATTGTAACAAGAAAACTATAAAACTATAAAAGATCAGGGGCCATAAAATGTTTTCCTTAAAATTGGTATCTAGGAAGCAAAAAATATCATTAACACAGATGTGTTATTTCCCTGATGTCCTTTAGCCATCACCTTGTTTCCTTCATACAATTTAAAAGAAGCACTAATTACATATTTCTCTCTGTCTATAACTTCAATCTTGTATGTTTTATTTTTCTACCTCTTCTACTGTGTCAAGTTGCCCTAAATAGAACACAAAAGGCTGTTTTAAAAACAAATATTTTATTGGGTACTCAGACCATTATGTAGCTGAGTGTGGTGGAACATACTCTTACACTTAAAAAAACTTAATTAAAATCATGGAGTTGTAGAATTAATCTGATCTGATCCTACTTGTTAACATGAAGCAATTGTTTGTTCTTCCATATATATAGCAACGTCTTCAACTCTGAAACTACTCAGGGCTGTGTATTTCCATGTTAATATATGTGGTGGGAATGTGTGTTGAGAATTCTTTCCTGGACGAGATTCTGGTATCTTCCAGGTTGATAAAATCACCTTTCCTATCCTCAAACCTGTGCTGGGGTACTGCAGGTTACAGCTTGTCCGGCTGTGCAGGTGGGCTAGTTCCATTTATGTGCAGTAAAAAGAAAACTCACTGGCTCAGCACTTCTTTAAATCATGCATTAGTATCTCAAATTGGACATTTTTTTGAAGTTATTTTATCCATGGTACTGCAACCGCCACACGGTTTCCCACCAGAAATCATTTGGCCTACCCTAGCATTTTGCTGCTACAGATACGTTTTTCACCTATGGAGATAGCTGAGGAAGAAAATAGTTGAGAATGATTTGTGTTAGGTGGCTTACCTATTTTGCTGTCAATAAGCAAATGAAGGAATGCCAGGACTCAAATAGGAAACCTTAGAATGGGTAAACCAGGAAAGATTAAGACCAACATAGTTTTGGGAGCAGGAGTTAAAAAAAAAGGCTTGAAGAAGGATGCTACTCCAGGGTCTGACATAACCACCTCCTAAAATCAAGCTTGGCTACAACCAATGATCTTTTCCTAACAGAAGTGAAACACTACAATCTGAAGTTGTGACTCTGTGAAATTAAACACTGTCAAACAGCAGATATAAATGAAGAGAGCCACATATGTCTCAATGACAATCAGTGTTTTCTACCGAAGCAACTAAATGAAGGATTTTAGACTTTGCTTTATTGAACAGTGACAGAGAATCTAGGAGTAACAAATGCCTTTGGGTAAAATGTACACTGTCCAGTTTGTATTAATAGAAAGATTGATAAAAAACATATTTATTAATGTGTTTCCATTACAGAAGTGGAAGTTTTGAAAACCTAAGGGAAGCAATTACTTACGTCAGACAGAGGACTTACAGACTTGATAACTGATGGGGCTTGAATGTTACTGAAAACTTCCTAAGCAACTTATGTAGAGAAACAGCCAAGTTCTAAAGGGACTAATTACAGCTCTGGCAGCATGTAAGAATAACGGAGTTTGCAATGAGTGGAGAATACAGCCACTTATTTTGAAACTACAGCATGCAGGTGTTACATTAAAAATACAAGCTGAGTACTGGAGACCTGCATAGATCAAAATCAGCAAGCATACTTAACCTAACCTCCTTTGGTTGGGGTGCAGAGCACTTGGGGAAGCCCCAAAACACCTCAGCAGAGCGCCCATGGGAGCTGAGGGGAGACTTGATTGCTCTCTACAGCTCCCTCAGGGGAGGTCGTGGAGAGGAGGGAGCTGGGCTCATCTCCCAGTTGATGGGAGACAGGATGGGCAGGAATGGCCTCGGGCTCTGCTGGAGGAGGTTCAGGCTGGACATTGGGGGAGAATATTTAATGGAGGGACTGCCCAGGAAGGGGGTTGGGTCACCTTCCCTGGAGAGGTTTGGGGGATGGATGGACGGGGTGCTGGGGGACATGGTTTGGTGACTGATGGGAATGGTTGGACTCAATGATCCGATGGGTCTTTTCCAACCTGGTGATTCTGATTCTATACTCAAGAAATTTGAAAGAATTAACTGAACAGATTAGATTTAAAAGGCAATAAAATTGTAGTGAACTTTTTTCTTAAAGGAAACAGTAGTTAATAACGGGACACTGTGAATATGGGTTTATCAAAGTACAGTCTACATTATCATAGAATCATAGAACAACCAGGTTGGAAAGGACCCATTGGATTATCGAGTCCAACCATTCCTATCAAACACTAAACCATGTCCCTCAGGACCTCATCTACCCGTGCCTTAAATACCTCCAGGGAAGGTGAATCAATCACCTCCCTGGGCAGCCTATTCCAATGCCCAATGCCCTTTTTGGCCACATGGGCACACTGCTGGCTCATGTTCAGTCGGTTGTTAACCAACACCCCCAGGTCCCTCTCCTCCTGGCAGTTTTCCAGCCAGGCTTCTCCCAGTCTGTAGCTCTGCATAGGGTTGTTGTGCCCCAAGTGTAGGACCCAGCATTTGGCCTTGTTAAACCTCATGCCATTGGACTCTACCCAGCAGTCCAGCCTGTTTAGGTCCCTTTGCAGTCTCCCTACCCTCCAGCGGATCCACACTTCCACACAGCTTAGTGTCATCTGCAAACTTGCTAAGGGTACCCTCAATGCTCTCATCCAGGTCATTGATAAAAATATTGAACAGGGCTGGACCCAGCACTGAGCCCTGGGGAACCCCACTTGGAACTGGCCTCCAGCTGGATTTAACAGCATTTACCACCACTCTCTGGGCCCAGCCATCCAGCCAGTTTTCTACCCAGGAGAGCGTGCACCTGTCCAGGCCAGAGGCTGACAGTTTTCGAAGCAGAATGCTGTGAGAAACTGTGTCAAAGGCTTGACTGAAGTCCAGAAAGACCACATCCACAGTCTTTCTTTCATCCAGCAGCCGAGTGATTTTGTCATAGAAGGCAATCAGGTTGGTTTGGCAAGACCTGCCTTTTGTGAACCCATGTTGACTGGGCCTGATCACCCAGTTCTCTTGCAAGTGCTTCACGATAGCACTCAAGATTACCTGTTCCATGACTTTCCCTGGCACTGAGGTCAGACTGACAGGCCTGTAGTTCCCCGGGTCCTCCCTGCGACCCTTCCTGTAGATGGGCACTACATCAGCCAGCCTCCAGTCCAGAGGTACCTCCCCAGTCTTCCAGGACTGCTGGAAGATGATGGAAAGGGGTTTGGCCAATACATCCGCCAGCTCCCTCAATATCCTTGGGTGAATCCCATCTGGCCCCATAGACTTGTGGGTGTCCAGTTGGGCAAGCAAGGTTCTGACCACCTCCTCTTGGACCATGGGAGACTCGTATTGCTCCTCTAGTTCCAGGGTTTCTACACAGAGGGAACAGCTTTCTTTACAATTAAAGACTGAAGCAAAGAAGGCATTAAGTACCTCAGCCTTCTCCTCATCCCTTGTAACCGTTGTTCCCTCTTATGCATTTAGTCAGCTAACTTATCCAAAGCAGGACTAACATGGTTTAATTTTTGTGTGACTCCTACTGGCAGAGTAGGTGCTTACCATAGGTAACAGTTGAGACCTTCAGCACAGTGGAGGTTCAGATCATCCTCCACAGCATGTCTTTCAGCTACAGCAACAAAAAATTAACTGAATCAACAGGAAATGAAGGGTTATGGGTACTGTGATTCACATCAGTAATTTTTATAAGTTTGTGGTAGGGTTGGAACGGGTCATTATTTGAAAACAGTTTTAGAATATGTCATGAGAGAAGAAAGTCTCTAGTACTTAATCTAAAAATTTAATCGAGAATATATTTTTGAGCATGACTAGTTAAACAGAAAAACTACAGAGAAGGGGATGACGTTCAGAAAGGAGACTATTTGAAGCAAGAATTATTTCTTTTACATCTAATCTGTTAATTCTTTCAAGCAGATTAAATCAAGTGGTTTGCCTTGCCCACAAAATAAATGTTAACAGATCATGCTTGCTTTTCTCAAGTACAACAAGGACTTGCAAGGAAGGGCAGAAATTAGCAGAAACATCCAAACCACTCAAGTTGTTTAAGAAAACAGTGAGCTAGGTACAAATAAATACACAGTGGAAACTACCTTTGTAAGCCATAAGAGAAATGTGACTCTTGAAGGTTTCCAATGGGACTTGCCTTGCACAGCACACATTTGACCTGCTCATCTGGAACAGGAGGAAAATGAGACTTTGTCACCTAAGAGCTCCCATACTTTCTTTGCATTAAAAGGGAGGAATCTATTTTTACAGTGCCTGAATTCTTCCAGGAAATCCCAGTACTGAGAGCAAGAAATTGGCACTTTTTCTGGATTCCCTAGCTGTCTCAGCATGCTGTTCACACATCAACTAGAGTGCACACATTTTATTCAATTAACAAGACACAGGTAGACAGTCTTCATTGAGAGGCATTACTCTAGAGACAGCAAATACACATATTAACAGTGAAAACAAATTATGCCATTTATCTCTGTTGTTGCCATAAAGTGTTCTTACTACCTGAACCCATTTTAGTTTGGGATCTTTTCTCCGAATCTTGTTCCTTTGCTGGTCCTTTGAGCAAAATCATCACACTTCACTAACCTTCCTTTTGGCTCTACTGGCAGTGTAGCAAGGGACAGTGTTAACCTCTTTCATTCCTAGCTTAGGCTCTTCAAACATGAGTTACCAGCATTTTAAAGGCAAACCTAGAAAAATAAATGTGGCATCCAAAGGCAATTGTTACATTGCCGCTATCTACCCTTCTGCTCTTGGTATTTGACGACAAAACAGTATTTGTACAGATTTGAACTACATTAACAGAACCTGACTTTCTCAGAAGCAACCACTCAGGTCACAGACAGATGTTACATGCCACATTAAATGCACTGTGCTAGAGCAGAAGAGCTCACTTTAACAGAAAAAAAGTAAATGGAAAACCTCACTGTAGGAAAGGAACTCTGAACACTTATAGTTCTATAGTATTATAGGCAATGGTGAAATAACCATTACTGGTTTATGCTGCTTTTCATCCTGTGTCTTTAGCCACAAGGTGGTCACAAAAAAAGTGGATGTGAAAATTACTTTTCTATTCATGCTGCGTACAAGGCCACCAATTTAAACATCTGTCACGTTCAAGTTGGTAGAAGTATCCTGACAGCACTCTTCACAGCTCCTAAGGTTATCTTTGATTACACAGGCCCCAGGGTTAGGGACAACCCTGTGCCAAGACCATAGCTACAAACTGAAAACTATGAAGTCTTTCCCAAGAGGTACAAATTTGCATCACTATAGTTTTCATAACCCACAGAACTTTAACAATACTTCCTCTAGTCAGAATTGTAGATACGGCTACTGTCCTTATTGTCCATGCTACCACATCATGAGCCTGAAGCCTAGTAAAACCTGCAGTGCAGGGCAAGCCACAAATTCCCACTTGGAGTGACAGTGATGCAGCAAATGAAGAGCAGCTCTTTAGAACAGCCACGTGTGGAAACAAAACCAAACAAAGTGTCCTCATCAACCCCCCAAAAAGGAAAAATTCTGCAGCATGGATTACAGTGACTATATTCGTTCTGAGGTTCATTGGTTATTACTGATCTCAGGTCATTTTTCTGTGAGCAGTCTGAAGAGTAAAACTGCATAGGTTAGTAAAACTACTTAAACACCTACCCAACTAGTAATGCTAAACCCAGCTTCTCTTTGGAAATTTTCCTTTCCCAACCCTTTAATTCTATACCTGAAGAGAACTACTGTATAATGCTAATACACTACAGTTTGAAGTGGTTTGCAGAAGTGGCTGTCTAAAGGACTTCAAGTGTTTCAAAAAATACACAGTACACAATCTTTAGATTTAAGTATTTTATTCAGACACATCCAGCATGATACACAATGGCAGCTACCCTTCTCACTGAAAGATGCTGTGTAGGTGACTTTCAACTCTGCAAGAAGGAAAAAAAAATGAAGACTTTTAAGAACCGTTACCTCTGAATCTAGAAAAGCTGTAAGATATGCTTTAACTGGAATTTTAATGGGCCTTGCTTAATCCAACATATTTTTGTAGCAGAGGCCCTAACTTAAATGAAACAATACATCTCTAAACAATCAAGTTCAATTTGAGCCTCCTGTTCCCTGCCCTCTTCCTTAGTTTAGGGAGTCAGAAACATCAGACTGGTGAAGGAATTTCACCGATGACCGCAATATGTTCCAATTATGAGACTCCAGTGAGGATTGTTACTTCCTTCCAAGAACTACTTGGTCTACTCCCACTCCTGAAAAAACAGTCCTCATTTCTCAGATTGCAGAACTTACAATACCAGGTTATTTCCAAAAATGCATCAGATAAAGATAAAATTAAGTAGCCTTTCAACTGGAAATGATATACTTTCAAACTCTTAAATACACCTGAGGTTTGCTTTTCTGATCGCCAACAAGCATCAATTAAAGTCACTCCCACTGTTAACAATCTGAAGTGGAATTTATCCCATAAATGGCCTGGAATACTGTGTGTAGACAAGAGTGATTGTTATGACATGGCTGAACTGAAGTTCAAGAATTTTACTTCCCACTGAGTTTAAACTGGCACATCAGAAAGCGTTTACAGTATCACAGTATCTCATACTGTTTTGTTCTCATCACACATGCCAGTTATTCCTATAGTTTACATGCTTTATGCTTTCTAACGGAGGGCAGACACAGTTTTGGTTGCAAGTATTATCCAAATCAAATCAGAAGCACTCTTCTATCAGTTAGTCCAGCTGCAGCCTACCAAGAACCTGCATTCAGAGAGGTGTGGCCTTTGGTGAATCAAAGGTCAGAAGTCATTGACAGCACATCAGCTCTGTGAAGCAAACTGCAACCTATTAAATACTTGTGTTTAGATGAAACTGCAGGCCAAACTCTTAAATGTCTGGTCTGTGAAAAACTGAAAATTGCCAATGAATTTACATGAAATGAGATTCTTTAAAGTCCGGTTTTGGCCACAGATTCCACTATGCTATGAAATGTGACAAAATTACCAGTTACCCAGTTAGCGCAAGTACAATCCGTCCTCTTCATTTCTTAAGAAGCTGGTGTCTGACTATAAGGAAAGGGGCAACAAATCCACTTCCAAAGAATCCACACATTAGTGCGAGTAACCGCCATTTGTTTTCCACAGAAAATGGAAGGTTCTAGAAGGCAAAAAATGAATACATTTTTCAATCAATACAATGATTACTTCCTTGTTTGCTTGAAAATGCTCACAGGCCCAGAACACTAACAGGCAGAGTAAAATGGGTAGAATACATACTCAGTCGCAAAACAGTTTCCCTTTCTTTGAAGGAGGGAAACCTAATAATTAGAAATAAAGCTTAGATGTGAGCTCTGAAGGTCACTGTTCACACTTCCCCTTTGTCCCTCACTTCCAAGCAGGGTTAGTTCACTGAAAGCCTCACGCAGCTAGGTATAAATATCCCTGAAAATCCAGACCCCACAGCCTCTCTAGTCAACCTGTTCTGCTACTTAATTACCTTCATTGTAAAGATCTGCCTTACATTCAAAAACTACATAAAATTAATTTTTAAAACTTGGTACATCAGAAAGCGTTTACAGTATCATCATTCTCATACTGCAATACTCATCACCTGTACCATGGGAGCAGATGGCTTGCACGGGAGAACGCCAAAGGCATTTCCTCTGTCCCTCCCTTATGCAGGCACTGCAGCTGCCTGATCACTGTGCTAGGCCTACTGCAGGCTGCCAGCATGATGCCCTTGTGGGAGTGATACTGAAAATGCTGGCAAACAAATTTTCCAGTTCTTGTTCTAAAGTTTTTGGAAGCCAGTATCCAGTATCAGATCTGGGCAACATGAGGGAGTGATCTCCATCAATCCTATGCAGAAAGACAAGAGGTGTGGACAGAAAATATTTCTCACTTACGTGCAGATGTGTGAAATTTCCCTAAAACCTTATGCATACTCTATTACTTTCTGAGAACTAATTTGAATGCTATCAGGAAATTCATAACAGCCAAAATCCTTGCTAATTTGAGCTATGGAGCCAATGTTCTGTCTGACCTTGTCTTTGATAAAGAGAAACAATAGAAACAGAAATGATTACAGAAGACGCATCTGCTCAGCACAGATAGTACTTAGCACGAGCCATTATCATGCCGAATGAATGTCTGAAAAATCAAGGTTTGAAAAAACTACTTTGCTATCAGTACGACATTCTGTACAATTTTTAAAAAAGCTACACTTATTCCGATGACATTGAATGCTACCTTAGGCCCTACCAGAAAAAAATCCCACTTTTTCAATAATAACTTTTTATTGTATCAAGAGGAATGCGTTCCTTCCACTCTCCGTGCACCACCCAGAGCCATCGACCTCCCTCCCCCCATTCGGCCTGAACCCCTTCCCGCGACCTTCAAGCCCTGGACCTCTCACCACCCCGCCCTTGCCTTGCCAGGGCCTTCCTCGTAGTGGCTCCTGCGGATGGCGGAGGTAGCAAACCTGCGGACACCGGCGGCCAGCATGGTACCGATAGCTAAGAGCGAAGGTCCCCTCCCCTGCTCGACCTTCCCGCAGGCCGGACCGCCGCCTTCTGGGAGCAGGAAGCGGAAACGGAAGGCGGGACAGGAAGGAGAGTGATAAGATGGACGGGGGATGTGCCCCGGGGCATGCTGGGAATTGTGGTGCCTCGTGATCACGTGGCACCGAGCCCGCCATTGGGCTCCCTCTGCGCCTCAGAGGCGGGAGAGGCCCTTTGGGCTCCGCCCCCGCCGCCATTTTGTGGGTGAGCGGCGCTCCCGCGTCCGCAGGGCGGAAATGGCTACAGGCGGTGGGGGAGGGGGAGAATGGACAGGAGCACTGCAGGCCTTGTGTGAAAGGGGTAACTGGCTCTGTGTTTCCTCAAGCTGATTTTGGGAGTAACGCAACTCAGCCGTCAAAGCAGAGATCCCGAACCTTCCCTCAGAGGAGGGCTATACAAATGATCAGACGTGAAGCAACATGAAACAGCAAGTTTTTTTTAAAATTTGAAGTGTGTCAAAGTATGCATATAAAGTGGAATGAAGTGCAAAGATTGGTCTAATTTTCATAAAGAACTCCTTTGGCAAAATGAAAACCACTATAATATAAATGAGTTTGCACTACCTTTATTTACAGAAAGAGTTATGGAAGTAAAGAGTGAATTTGGGCAACTGTGCTTTCCTACACCTGAATTTTAATGTGAGTAGATTAAATTGCCAGGAAATTGAAACAACAACTTTTTACACTCCTGAGTTCACCACTCCTGGAACTAGAGAGCAATCTGAATTAGTCCAGATCAATTTTCTGGGATGTTCTCCAGGTTCCTTGGAATTATGTAATATTCCAGATTCACAACATAAGTTAGCTTCATAATTCTGATTGAATGCCTTGGTAAGAAGAGGAATTCTTACTAACTTCTTTTCATCCCTGTTGCTTTTTTTTCTGTAGTGTTTATTGACTATGCAGGGACAAGCCAACTGGAATTTAGAGTCAGAGAATCCTACTTTACATGTGAATGGATGTCTTTATCAGGTGTTCAAGAGGATTGTGATGCTGGCCTTCTCATTATGGCAGCAAAATCTACACCTCACCCTAGACATATTTATTCACATACCTGCTTTTTCTAGCCCTTGTAATCTCTGATAAATTGTCCTGTACAGATTATAGTTTCACAAAACCTGTAATTCTTTTTGGAATTGGATAAGTCAGGATAATTTAGTATCATGTTTGCCTTGCAAGGAAATTTTAATTTGTGGCTTAGCCTAATTGTCAGTGTTTGAGTTATGTGTCATAGCTTTCTCCTAGAGGTTTTCTCTGAGTGTCATTTGGTCCTGGTTATTAGTGCTTATTTTGTCCATAGATAGACCATAGCCTGTTTGTACAGATCCTGTCCTGTCCCCCTTACAAATAAATGCTGTGACATACCACCTAAGTAGGTTTCTTCCACAGTGAATATCATAGTAATAGAATGGTACGGGCTGCAAGGGATCAGTTCCAGTCTCCCTGCCATGACCCGGGACACATCCCACCAGACCAAATGGCTCAAGGTCTTCTCAAACCTGGCCTTGAACACTTCCTTGAGCAACCTGTGTCACTGTCTCACCACACTCATCATGAAGAATTTCTTCCTAATGTCTAATCTAAATCATCCCCCCATAAGTGTGTTTACAATAGTCTTGTCGCTTCTGATAGCTGCTTTTTTATTTCACCATTAATAAGGAATATAAAATTATAGGATTTCCTTTTGTCCATGTTTGTAGATTTAGTTGTGATTCCTTTAGATAGTTATTTTTTAGACTTTTCCCCTCCATCTAATTATATTTTTAGTTTTATGTATGAGATTTTGCAATTCTTTTTCTTTCTTCATTTATTAAATCTTAAGTGTATCAGGAGGTTTTCTCTTTCTACTAACTTCACTTAATGCTTAGCTAGACAGATCTGCCCCTCACTCTTCTTCCTCAAGCCTTTCCTAACTGGAACTAGTAGCACAATGATACTCTGCTTCCTTTATGATAGTCTATAATTTTTTTTTTAAATCTTCTCTCATTTTACTGTAGTGGATTTTATGGTGTTTGTTGCTGCTGAAGACGTACTGAGTGTAGGTGTAATGATCTGTGTTATACAGTGACACCCCAGTGGTAAGATTTTGGACCGAGCAAAGATCTTTCATATGACTCAGTACTAAGTAAGTAGTCCATCTTCTGTGATCTAGCCAGCTGATTCACAAGGGAATCAGTGATAGCATTTAAAAAATTTTCTCCCCTTAACATCACAAGGTATTTTTTGCTCAGTCTACTCCAGGATAATTTTAGTCATGCAGTGGAATTGCAGTTCTTGTCCTAATGCTATTGTAAATTTTTTTGGCATAACACAGCTGGTGTTGGCCTCCTGGCGGGGAGAGTGTTGACATAGTGCTACGTTACTGCTGTGGGACTTGGATTGGCCACTGACACAGATTTTGTGTTATGCAGTGGGACTGTTTATTACAAAGGCAGATAAAAAGCAGCATTTAGTAGAGAATATTACCCCACCAGTGTAAAGTCTTCCTGACTGTCCTTCTGTTGTACATTGAATCCTGGTACTACCATGTATTTCTGATTGACTTTGTTCTGGTAGACTGATGTGTCATTGTTTCTTTCTAGGGCTGTGTTTGAAATCTGCACAGATTAATGTTAGAAAGGGCAAAACCAGTAGATTTGATAGCTTGACTTCCCTATTATCTTGACTGACTCCTATAATGATAAATTGCAGGCTTTCATTAGCAATAGCAGCTTATTCCTTTGAACTGATGGTTTGTGGGTGTTTTCTATGGAGACAGAAAGAGAGATCTGTAGGTAGGTATGATAGAGACTGGTTGAGCTTCAGGAGAAGGAGGTAGCTGTGTCACAGCAGGTGAAGAAGACTATAAACTAGGAAATGAAGGAAGCTGGTCCTGGTGTTTGAGAGACCATGCAGGAAGAGTTTATAAAAACAGGCTCAGTTGCTTTGTGTTGGAATTTTGGCAAAGAAATGAAAAATAATATCTTCCAAATTATTAGAAATGTAATATACCATAATTATATTGAGGATAACAAAGTAGCAGGACAGATTATTATAGGAGATGGTAAGTACTACACTGGGTGACTTTGTAAAAAGACTTGCGCAGGAATTGTGGGCCTTACCAAAGGATATACTAAGTGAAATTCCCTGGCCTGTGTTACACAGAGGATCTGGACAGATTATTATAATGATAGCTTCTGGCTTTTAAATATGTGAATCTTTAAATCTAGGCTTTTAATTCACATACAGCTTTTTGTATCATTTTTTTTTTCTTCCATAAAAAACCCTGTTACTATAATTGTTTAGATTGGCCAGGTGACCTTCTTAATCTTCAAGAATATATTATATTTTGCTGCTTGTGACTCTGAGTTGGTGATGAATTCTTTCAGGTACTGCTTTCTAACTGCTGTTCACTTTTCCCCACAAAAACCCCATTCCTCTTCTTGAACTGGAAGGCAAAAATATAAATGAGAAAGTACCCAAGTAACTAAAGAAAATAATGGTTAATATCGGTCTTTTGTTATCTTGATGGAAGAAAGAAGCTTAGAAAGCATAGTGGACATTTCAGCAAAATACACAGGATACAGGGCTATATATTTCCAAGCTGATCACACCAATCACTGGAATACAATGACAGAAACAGTATGCAAGTCATACTGACTTTTTCAATCCTGTTTTATATATGAAGAAAACAGCTGTTTTTAAATACTGATGCTTTATGTGGTTATATTAAAATATATTTGCATCGTGAAAACTTTGGAATAGCAAAAACTTCCTAAATTTTCAGTAGTGTAATGGACAGAGAACTTGAGAGACAAACCAACTATCATATACCGTGCAAAAATATTGCTTTCCTGTGGAAATTATTTTGTTGAACTGTTAAAATCAGGAGTGAATCTTCCCCTGGTTATAAGGTTGGCTATTAAGCACAAGATTAAACAGTTATTAAATGCTACTTAGTGAATGGGAAAGGCTGAATAAAAGTTTTAATGGGCATGAAATAACCATCATATGTGATGGTTATTAGTTACATACTTTTTAGCAAAACCATGGGTTAACAGAAATCTCTCTAATAGAGTAATTTCTCAGTGTCTGACTCTTATTTCATAACTGTAGAACTTTGTCTTTCATAAAAACAATTTAGCTTCTCTTATACATAAGGTCTTTTACAGCAAAGTGAGTATTCTAAAATATAAGAATGTGTTATAAATCTAATATAAACAAAGAACAGCATTAAAAATTAAAAAAAAACAAACTTGAAATGAAAGAGTACAGAGATAACAGAATATATATCTTAAGGACATAGTTTCTGTACTTCCAAGGAACCCACGTGAGTCACTGAGAAGTGGAGTAGTGAGAGGAACCATCCTATGGGAACAGTTATAGCACTGTTGTAGACACGGGTATTAAAAGGATTCTTGTGGCATGAGATAGTTAGGAAAAGTAGTATAATTTATTATTTTATTATGGATAGATTTGTTAAAACCATCCAAGCTTCCAATTTGATGATATTAGTTTCAAAGGTAAATACAGACTGAAAATATTTTTTTCTAGGAAACAGTTCAAAGTACATTTCCCCCTCCATCCTCAGGTGTTTTTTGAGTAGATTAATTCACAGGTCCAGCTTTCTGTATTGTTGCATAAAACCTCCTGGAGGCCCCCAGAAAGGTGTGGGGCAGCTGTAGCAATAAAAATGTGGAAATGAAGGCATAGAATTAGTGCTTTTCTTGGCAGCAGCATCAGTTTACATTGTAAAAAAACTTGCATGACTACAGCTTCAGTGCTGTATGTATATGTATAATCTGGGTTTAGAGCATAAGAAAATTATTCCCTGAGACAAATCAAATTCTTTCTCAAGTCCCAGCTTTCTAATGTTTAGTGTATTTATAAATTTCAGTCCTCATCATCCTTGATATTCAGATAGGAAGATAGGAAGTTATTGTGGTAGATGTTAGAATATTTTGCAGTTTTGTAAGCAGATTTCAATTTATGATATTTTACAAACAAGATGATAAGCTCACTGGAGATTTCTTTTTGTACTGTAGTAACTTTATGTCCAGAGGTCTTCCTGACAGTCCTCTGTGAGCTTTCATTTTGTCTTTTTGACAACTGCTTCTTGACAAACACAAATTATCTTTTTTAAAAAACCCATGTAATTAATGTTACTAACATTTTACAGTTAACATATTAGAAGTTAACATATGCAGTTAAACATACTGTTTTCAACCTGAATTGATATACTGTGATTTTTCTTTTTGAAATGGAAAGAGGACTTGTGTCCAATTTGACCTGTTAGCATTTGGTTTCCCTTTAGGATTGTAAGGAGAAGTAACATAGTATCTGTTATTCATATTCTTTCTTCATCATAGCTAGGAAAGGGCTATAGGAGCTTCTTTGTAGCACTCCTGCTTATTATTCTGTCCAAGTGCAAGATCCTACACAGGGAAATCTGCAGTTTCAATACAGAATGGAGTATGACATGATGGAAAGCAGCCCTGTGGAGGAATCTGTGGGTTGATGGGAAACTCAACATGAGCCAGCAGTGTGCACTCGCAGCCCAGGAGGCCAACTCTATCCTGGACTGCATCAAAAGAAGTGTGGCCAGCAGGTTGAAGGATGCCATTCCCCTAATCTGTTCCTCTCTTTTGAGATCCCACCTGGAGTACTATGTCGAATTCTGGAATCCCTAACAAAAGAAGGATATGGAACTGTTGGAATGGGTCCAGAAGAGGGCCACAAAAATGATC
Source organism: Coccyzus lansbergi (assembly GCA_033558105.1). NCBI lineage: Eukaryota > Metazoa > Chordata > Aves > Cuculiformes > Coccyzidae > Coccyzus > Coccyzus lansbergi. The sequence goes on along the minus strand of JAUMJK010000233.1, from coordinate 1,673,770 downwards.
AGAGGACTGGAGCACCTTCCATATGAGGACAAGCTAAGGGAGTCAGGGTTGTTCAGCCTGGAGAAGAGAAGGCTCCAGGGAGGTCTTATGGCAACCTTCTAGTACCTGTAGGGGATGTAGAGGAAAGCTGTGGAGGGAGTTTTTACAAGGGCATGTGGTGATAAGGTGAGAGGAAATGGCTTTAAATTGAAGGGGAAAGGTGTAGATTAGACATTAGGAAGAAAGTCTTCATGATGAGAGTGGTGAGGCACTGGCACAGGTTGCTTAGGAAAGCTGTGGCTGTTCTGTCCTTGGAGATGTTGGACAGCCTGGTCTGGTGGGAGGTGTCTCTGCCCATGGCAGAGCTGTTGAAACTGGATGGGCCTTATGGTCCCTTCCATCGCAAATCGGTCTATGATTACACAAGGCAGTCACTTGTAAGTACTGTAGTGTCGAATCTTTTTTGAAAAGCACAGATAATAGAAAAAGTTAGGAATATTTTTATAGAAGGAATGTTACCAATGAAAGCAGGTAGAGCATGGCTGTAGCTGAATGAGCATAGCGACAAAATTGGAGATTTGGAAATGTACCTGGATAAATTTATTTTCATATTCTGTGGAATATTTCAAATATTACTCCTTCATATAAATGATTCCTAATGGACATAGAGTCTCATTTATATATGTACAAAACCATGTTTTACCAGCTGAAATGAGTATCTGACAATAGTATTTAACACTGACAGATTTTTTTTTCATCAATTTCAAAGCACTTTGCAGCATTAATTAAATTTCACAGAAGTCCATATAAAATAGGTTATGGATGGTTTACTATATGTGATATATTTTAGAGGCTTTATGAGATAACAGCACTTGTGTAGTCAGTAATAGCTAATTCACATAATTCATTTTGTCTTGATGTCTTTCTCTAAAATGGAGTATGTAAAGCTCCTTATTTATTATCGTAGACACCAAGACACATTTGGTTTATAATTACAGTGAGAAGCATAATAATTATGTTCATTCTGAATTCTCTCATTTTAACAGTCATTGCTTCGTTGCTAAAACTTGTGTTTGAAGGACCTTTTTGTGTATTGGAATATCCATGAGCCCTAGAATCACCATATTTACCCTAAACTTACTTACGAGTACGATACTAAATTTACATAGGAAGTACAAACTGAAATTTACCTAAATTTTTCTGCTCCATTAGTGCTTATTTTCTACATGGTTTATCAATAGATTTTTTTTCTTTGGAGGAGTTTGAAATCTTATTGGTTTCCCCAGCATCAGGGCAGTATGTGGTTGAAACTAAGCAATGAATAATAATAATAAAACCCTCAAAATTCAGTCGTTCTAATATACCTGTGACATACATCATTTGCATACTTTTCAGATCCTCTTCTGCCAATCTTTTCCTTTGCAATTCTGTAGTTATGCATATAATCTTTAATATATTTATGTTTCTGATTATTTAATTAGGATAAATTGAGCTATTATGATAAACATTATCATTGTAGAAGGAGCTTTTTTTAAAAAATATTTTGTGCAAGTGGGATTTTAGTCCTCTTACTGTGTCAATTTTTTCACAATTGTAACTTTTTGTGTTGATATTTATTTTCAAGATGTCTAAGTTCAGAGCATTGACCATCACCCTGAGGAAAGTATGCAATAAAACACACATATCTTTGGTTAAAATTAAAAATAATTGAGTTCCTTAATCTTGGAGAAAAAATGATGTGATGTAGAACTAATTTTAATAAGATCAGTGTTGTCAATAGGGAAATAGTTGTTTACACAACCATGATTGGTATTGTGATAATTTCCTAGAGAACTGTATTTATTAGAGTAGGCCAAAATTTGTGATATATTGAGCTATCTGAAAAGCCTTTTGAGAGTCTGTAAATGCTGTTGAGCCTTGTGTTCTTGGTGATTACCTGGGGAGTTTATTGGACAAACAAACATTAGCCTTTCCAGGATGTGAGAAGGAAATGCTTTCGGACTTGGTAGAGTGATCACTTTGAACCCTACAGGGAGAATTGATCTTACCAAAGCACAAAAGCAGTAGCTGAAGCAAGTAGGGTAGTTGGCAGTGAGAGTGTATATTGACAGACATAAGAAGAATATCATCTAAGAGTGGACTGTTTGTCCTGAGATCTTTGCACTTTTTCATTTCATTTGGGTTTTACCCCCTTCTCTTTGTGTTTTTTTATTTTTATTTGGCCTAATAAAGAAAAAAAATAGAAAAAAAGGAGAGGGCAAACTTTTGTAGCCTTGTGAAAATGTGTGTGGATTTCTTGTTGCTCAAAATCTTGCTGGCCACTGAATGTATTTCACACTATGTGAATTGAATAATCACCTGCAAAGCAGAATATGCTTGTTCAACTGACATGAAAGTAATGGGATTTAGAACAGTGTGAAGAAACAGAGAAGGTCATGAAAGATGTTATTGTATCCACCCTTGCTGTGAAAAACCTTTGCACTGTGAAAGGATGTAAGCCTTATGGAAGGAGCATGGCCTGCTGAGAAGAAATGGTGTAGTCCTTTTTACATTACACATCCAGTACCAGTTTGCTCACACAATGAGAGTGGTTCTGCATCAGGACTGCTGAAAAACAGAAGAAGCAGATGGCCAGAGGTGGAAGCTGTTAGGCAGGCAGCTGAGAGAACAGGGACTGCCTGGAAACCTGGCTAATACAAAGGCAACAGGCAGTGATATCTAGGTTACTTATGTATGGAGGGGGCAACTTGGCAGTTACGCACCATGTTGATGCTAATGACACTGGGAAGCACAGTGCCTGGGAAACTAAACTCAGGCTGCCAGGCAGGTGACTGACTAGGATCTTCATGACAGAATTGTTTGAAATGCTCATTGTGCTGTGTCTGGGCCCTAGGAGAAGGAGGAACCTCTGGTGTTGTAATGTGCAGATGACATAACAATGTAGAGAGAAGGCATTAAAACCATTGGTTGTTATGCAGATGTAACCTAAAGGTGGCATATGTAGGGACTGACATGCCAACTGATGTGCCATTTGCTTAAACCTCAGTTCACCTCTAAATCTGGATTCATATTGCTGCATAATCTTTCATGGAATAGGGAAAAAAGAGATGCAGTTAATTTGAATGGGAAGTCTGAAAGCCTAAATTACTCACAGATGCATTGTCACTTGCTATTGATAAGTCAGTTAATATTTTTGTAAGAAGACCACATTTCAGAAGAAATACAGCAGTTAAATGGAACTGAAGATGGAAGAGGAAGAATTTTTGATACACTTTTTGGATTGACATTTTTGGAAACTTGTTAGTCATAAGCAATAAGCCTGTAGTATTAACTTTCTCTAATAGCAGTAGATTGTTCAGGTATCAAACAAGTATTGCTCTCAGTTTTCTTGTTTATATATTGTCAGTCTACATATTCACTAGTGACAGTCCATGCACAACAACTTTTAACTGTGTATTTTACAAGCATGCCTTTGAGTGCAATTATGTCTGAATGTGTCATCTACAATGATTTGTTATCATGATATATTAACTGTTCAGAATGTTGACTCTGAATTGTTCTGGTTGTCTCTAGTTTATATTCATTGTACATCAACATTATCACCTTTGTTCATGAGGTCAACAAAGAGGTAACATCTGCCAATACACTGGTATTTTTTATTTAAGGGCAGACTGTGTTTGGTCAGCGATCAGAAGCACAAGGGACAGTGAGTTTAGTCTTGGACTTGCTGCTGATTTTGCTATATAATTCAAGCAGTAATGACTCATCAACTTTAAATATGAGTTTAAAATGAATTGACAGTGAAGATTATTTATATCATCTTCATTACAACACTAACAAGACCATTGCTAGAAATTCTGTAGTCAGACTTACCAGTCAAATTAGTGACAGATAAGAATATATAGATCAGTAATGCACTTTTCATAGTGAGATAAGCAGAAGATCCTGCACTAAATTTATTTAGTATGGAATTTTAAAAATATTTTACACTATTGTCTAACAATTGGTTCCTGAGTGTCTACAAGAAAGTTTGTGCAAAGCTGCAAACTGCAAATGCAGCCCAATCATTTATGTCACTCTCTTCATTCATAATGTCGATTCTTCATGGGAGTGTTATGCTAGTTATTTGCCACACCTTTTGGCTGTGAATCTGTTCCTGTGCTGTATTCAAACATCTTCCTGAGAGGTAAGCTATATTTTGATACTATGCAGATATGTGCTCTGAAAGGTACTGTGCATGTTCTCCTCCTCCTCTGAAAAAAGATGGTTTTTTATTAGAAGACTGTTTCCCCTTTGATCACTCATAAGACACAATGGGAGAATTGCATGCTCTATTAGTTAGTTGTGGCAAGGTTTTGGTAGTGGAGAGCTGTAGGGCAAGGTCCTGAAGTAGCCAAATTATGTTAAGAGAAGGTAAATTTAGTCTTTATACCTTGGAATACCTGAAATTGACTCTCTATGCACTCTGTTTTATTCCTGTCAAGTCAGGTGGCAGAGGCTTGATGATTGTTCCCCAGAAATGTAAAGACTGTTTGCACCCCTGAGACTGTGGGTTTAGTAACAGAATTCTAAATCTGGGAGAGATAAGAGAGCTTGGCAATGAGACAGAGTGCAAGACCTGCAGGAAAAGACAATGAGGACAGCAAGGGTGTTTTGTTTCCTGGCCTGCCTGCTGGTAGGATCAGGATCATGGTTCTATCAACCCTCCCTCTCCCCCTAAATTTTCCCAAATTGAAAGTCAATCAGTTCTCCTGGTCAAGCTTGTGAACCAGCATGCAGACAGGGAATGAATTTGTGTGCCATTAGAAACTGAAGCCTGAGTTTTTGTTACTATATAGAAATAACCAGTTTCAGAGTAACAGGTGCTAAGAATGTATCTAATGCCTTGCATGAAGTCTGCCTATAACGTGGAATTCCAAAATCCTTATTCAGAGCTTTACTTGATTTTTTTTAATCTCTTCTTGATCAGCTTAATATTTGTTCCTGAGATTAAAGTCCTCTTAAATGCCTGAAGAAATGCACTCTGGAATTCTTCTTGGGTGTATTTACTGTAATTTTTAATCCTCTGTGCCTCCAAACTTTGTCAAATACTTGATGTGTTTATAAAATACTATAAACAATTTCTGTTGCTCAAAAGTTATCTCCTTTTTTTCATGTTTCATCTTTGTTTTATTCTATCTTGAAGAAATATGTGTAAATCTCTGAAAAGTTTGATAGCTTCAGCAGCTTGTCACTGGGGCCCAGCTCTCTGCTTTAAAACAGTTCATTGTGCAAATGGCAATTCAATACATTTTATATAAAGGTATCATTACCAACTAGATGTGGGGAATAGCAGTGGGACTTTTTTTTTCTACTGCACATACTCAGTTGCTTCACAGAATTTAATTTCACAATTGGGAACTTGACTGAGTTGTATGATATAGCCAGTTTTTGCTTTGACTATTCAACTGTGAAGGTGGCTAACTTTACAAGTACCAGAGCATTTTAATCCAGTTCAGTAGTGTCCTTTTACTTTAGAGCAAATGATTGTTTATGAAAATAACCAGAATGAAATGTTGGAAATCTGAAACAGAAAAAACTAATTTTCCTACAGGTATTGAGGTTGACCCAGAGATTTTTTATGGCCTGTCTCGATCACAACATATGGATATTGCTGTTAAGAATCTCATGTAAATATGATGCATGGGTGGATATGTGCTTGAAGCTGCAATTCTGTGAGTAAGAATTCAAGGTCAGATATGTTTGCTTATATGAATTTGAGAATCATAGAATAACCAGGTTAGAAGAGACCCACTGGATCATCAAGTTCAACCATTCCTATCAAACACTAAACCATGCCCCTAGCACTTTGTCCACCTGTGCCTTAAACACCTCCAGGGAAGGTGAATCAACCACCTCCCTGGGCAGCCTATTCCAATGCCCAATGACCCTTTCTGTGAAAATTTTTTCCTAATGTCCAGCCTAAATATCCCCTGGTGGAGCTTGAGGCTATTTCCTCCCCTGTCACTTGGGAGAAGAGGCCAGCTCCCTCCTCTCTACAAGCTCCCCTCAGGTAGTTCTAGAGAGCAATGAGGTCTCCCCTCAGCCTCCTCTTATCCAGGCTAAACAATCCCATCTCCCTTAGACGTTCCTCATAAGGCCTGTTCTCCAGCCCCTTCACCAGCTTTGTTGCTTTTCTCTGGACTTGCTCCAGAGCCTCAACATCCTTCTTGTGGTGAGGGACCCAGAACTGAACATAGAATTCAAGAAGCAGTCTTTCCAGTGTCAGCAGCAGCTGTCTATATGAATTTATACTCTTTGATCAATAAGACAAATGAGCTTGTTTTTTTATTAGTTTTGGCCTGTATTTGTGTGACCTTTGGAGTGAGTCTCAGACTGAGTGGCACAGAGATTATTCAGATCTTGACCAAAAGACTGCTGCAAAGATAAAACAGTGACAGAGGGTGTTTTGCTGATGTTTGGTACATTTCTGTGTTATTCCTACTATATATTATTCCTTCCCCTGAGGAAAAATTGTCCTCAGCAATATATTTTAGTGATTCACTTTTTCAGATCAATTGTAAGTAAATAAAATTTTTTTAAAAAACAGACAGTTTTTCGAAACAATATACCATGGCTTCTAGCTAGATTTCTGTTTACCTTTGGACATTTAATGACATTAATTTTTCTGAGGAGATTTAAATGATTAATGTATTATTCTTGTTTCTAGTTACTGAATCTGTTCTAGAGGAACAGGAAAAGTTAGTCCTTTGTGTGCATATGAACAAATAGAGTACCTGTATGTGCTGTTTGTTACAGTGCAAGGGCTCTATTAACATTCTTTTGATGATGATGTAACTTACAGAAAAGTTATGTCCTGGTTATTTAGCATGTGACCTTTAAGATCAGGGCTTCCAAAGGTGCAGATACTTCATGAAGAAAGCCATACATGATAGTGGTTGACATGAGACTGTAGAAGCCACAAGTTCTGCTATGTAGGACACCGTTTGTCACTATAGAGACACACTGAATGAATGAAACAACGTGTAACAAATAAACAGCTTTTTTTCTTACCATAGAACATTTTGATTTTTTAGTCTTGTTGTCTCAGAACTTTGTGCCACTGTAAAATGTGATGATTGTTGGGAACTGTAGAATCTTTATGTAATGCTGTATAGAAAACTAGAGCTCACAGAACTAATCTTAAAAATAACACAGACTTTCAAAAATAACAATATCATATTGATTTCAGTAGTATCTGAATTGTTTGAAATGTGGCTTGACAGTCAATCTAGGACTCTATAGATTCTCCTTGGCAATTAGGTGCAATCTCTTGAGACTCTACATTCAGTTTTAGCTTGGTAACTGACCATCCTTTATTTAGAGACAAATGTATTTGAGTAAGACTAATCAGATGAGGAGTAACCTGTAAACTTTTTTTCCAAACATGCAGTTTGTGAGGAAGCTCTACTAGCTGGTCAGTGCTTGGTGTACTGCTTGACTGTAACTGCAGTTTTAAGTTTATCATCACTTTTTCTGTGAGTTTGTTCCAAGTTTTTCATTGTGCATATGTTGGTAACCTGTGTCCCTGCTACTGAGTGCATTCTTCTTTTACCCTGTAGAAAAATGAATGATTTGATTTCCTGCTTCATTTGGCTTAGCCTCAGTTTTATGCTGATGGAATGGTTGTCCATGTCTGTCTGGAATGGTTAGAAACATGGGAATATTATGAACCGATCCAACATGTAACTTGGGCCGTATGAGTAAGTGGAAAGAAAACCTTATATTTGTAAGTGAGGGAAAGATAAATGAAGCATGCTGATGGGTGAGTGTATAAATCTGTATATATACTCTAAGATTTCATATAGCTATAAAAACCAGAACCAGGCAGGAAAGCAACTTGGATATTTCATTACAAAATACCTCTTTATAAGAAGGTGTTCCTTTGCTGAAACTGGTGCTCCAGAAATTTCCTGGGGAAATGTTGAAATATTTCACTAGTACTTTCCTACTGGCAAAGATTTTTTTAGTATTTGACATGAAATTGCGCATCAATATTTTAAGCAGTATATACTAGGGAATCTCAAAATGAGGGCTTTGTGCCCTCTCTTTTCTAGGGAAGAAATAAAAAATTAATGTTACATGACAGAAACTTGTTTAGTTTGGCATAGTTTCATTCTCATTCAAGATGACTTATTTTTAAGGTCTATAAAAGTGTCTCTGGTTTACCACTGTGTCAACCAGAAGGCAAAACACTTCTGCCAGAACCTGTGGTGCCTGAAAAGGTTCGGGCATTACAGGTCCTTGAGTGTATAATCTACACTGAGAATAGCAGTTTAAAGGACAGCATTTTGACGTCTATACTAATCTGTGAAGTAGCACTAAGCATCTTTCAACTTTAAGATTCCTAGGGTTTTGGGGTTTGTTATTTTTCTTTTTTTTTATTTAAATCAAACACTAAAACTTTAAGGATGGTGCTAATAGCTTAAAGAGAAATATCTTACAAAATGGGTAGGAGACTCAAAAGTAAGTATTGAAGAGTAGAAGTAAATAAATGTAAAATTGCAGATTCAGGGCCAAACTGTATGCTTTTTTTTTTTTGGCTGTTTAAAAGCAGGGACAGCATCCTGTCTACTTCTCTGGAAAAACGAGAAATCCTAGGTAGCACGAAGAGTTCTAAAAGTAAGACAGTACATTTCCCTCCTGTTCCTGTGGACGTTAGCTAAAAGCTGACGAAGTTGAATATCTAGAAAAGATGTATATTAAAATCTGGGGAAAAAGAATTTACTCTGTGCCTCAATTCAATAAAATAATTGTTTGAAGAAAGTTAAAGTGCAGAACGCTGCTGCAAAATATGGGATAAAAATAGTGTAGAATGTTGATCTGTGAAAGTTCATAGAATACTTGGTAGCAAACTCAAGAAAGAGAATCTAGGGTTTCTGTCTTACTTTAAAAGTTTTATTCAAGGAAAGCAGATAAACCCCCCACCTGATCTTTCTGTAGGTATATACAGGTGACTAATAAATGTGAGAGACAGTACATGTTTATTTGAAAGCTTTCATACCAATGAATTAATATTAATGTGGGAGAGGAATTCAGAAGGAATTTTCAGAGCCTTCGGATGTTTCCATTTTCATCTTAATATTTGATTCAGAGTTAGGATAATCAGAAACAAATAGAGAGCATATGTTGTCCCTTAAAAAAAATGTGACTTTTTTCATTTCTCTCACAAAAGATGGGCAATATTGTGATTGTTTTTTTCTCTGCAAAGTGCTTATATCTTACCTTCTTACCACAAAAAAAATGTGACAAGTTCATTTCACCTGTCTCTGGGGAAATGATTTTGAAACACTACCCATACTAAAAATGAACAATTGTTACGTGAGTTATTCTTAGTCAGCACTGTTTTCTGTGGATTTTGGTCCTAAATCAGTTTCAGATAGGAGCAGAGTAACAGCCACAGGTTAATATGTTAATGATTTTGTTTGTGCCAAGCCAAATTCTGTTATATTCTTTCCTTTCATATGCAATATATCTATTTGGAAAACAAACAGAGGAGGTCAGGCCTATATGTGCAGCTCTTATCTCAAGTCACTTTGTCATAGAGGAGGAAAAATCCAGTCTGTGATGTTGATTTTTGTATATTAATATCTTTTAATGAACGAAGGAATTATTATACAGTATCTTCTACAGAGAAACCTGTCAGAATACCCTGCATTAGGCTGAATTACTTAGGAGAGGAGTTTATAATAGATAGCAGGTGTGATGGAATGGCTAATATTCAGAGCTGCTCTGATTTGCTTATTCCCAGTGTTCACTCAGCCTGGGAAACTGTTGCATTGCCATGGTGCTGAGCCAGAGCTGATGCTGCAGTATAAGCTGGAAGCCTTGACACTTGTGACCATCAGCTAGAGCAGAGAATACAAATGAGTTTTAAGGGAATCAAAAATGGAGATGGGGTGTGACTGAGGTGAATGTTAAAAATTTTAAATTTAAATAAATAGATGTCAGCTAACACACTATGTAGTAGGTGGTAATAATGAGAAAATGGGGAGGTGGTTTCTCCAGCTGCTACAGCAACAGCCAAAACCCCCCCATACTGAAGGACTTCTGAAGGTTACTAATGTGTCAAGAGCTAATGAGCTTATAAGTGGTGCTAACAGTTTTTTTGAATGTGCCGATGCTGGAAATGCCAATTACTGCAGTGCGCAGTGCAATTTACTTGTACAAACTGGTAAGACACAATAGGGAATTTCCAGTTAACCTAATGATTTCATTCAGCCATCTAATGAAAATTTCTTTTTCCACCCAGGATCAGGAGTTGGATTAGATGCCCTCTTATGCAGTCACTAAAGAGTAGTACTAAGTTCTGTTAAAAAGGCTCTCTTAGGTGGTAATTTGAATTGTAGTAGTTGTAGGTTTCCTTTAAAAATTTTAGTACCTAATAAATATTCCAACAGCAACATAGATGAATTTTAACAGAATATCTTGCTGGTACTACTCATGCTAATTTACAAGATTTACAGCAATTAGTATTCCTGAAAGCAAAGAAAAAGAAAAAAGTGAATTATTTCATGAACACATAAAACAAGGCCTTTGAAAAGATTTAACAGGACTCTTAAAATGAATTATCTGGCTCAGATATAATTTGAGCTGGATACAAAATTAAAGTGCACTGTCATTCCTGAATTTCATAAAAATAAATTATTGTGTATTGTTTCCCTCTCTATTTCTGAATACAGATCAGTTTGAAAGAAAGTAAATACTTTTGTTCTATTGTTTCTGGTTATACTGGGAGGTTGCTGTGTGCAAATTCAAATAACCCATTAACCCTGGACCAAAGAAGCCTGTCTCATAACTTTATGTGTGGTAAAATAGAAAGATTAGTCTTTTATGTGAGTGGAACTATTTCTAAAAACATAGTCATAAATCTGATTTGATTTCTAATGGTATTTCCAAGTTTTTCTTAGAGCATTTAGTCTGTAGACATATCGGCAGGTAACTTCAGAAGGGATTTTTTTCTTTTGAAGGGGAGGCAGAGAGATAACACATGAGAAAGGTTTCACAGTGTTTCAGTTCAGAGGTGAAAATTTGATTGTAGTGAAATCAGTTGAAAAAAAGCTATTGGTTAGTGAGGCAGGACATATTTATCACTGACTGTTGGCTAAAAGTTGCTGTTGAGGGCTTAAAGGAAAGAATTTGTGTATGCTTTTCCATCCCACTGGTGTTTATTCTCCTGTTAAATTTTCATATATATACATATGCGCATCCTGTGGTGTTTAGTAAATGTTGTTTTTATCTCATTTATGGATCCTGTACTGATTGCTGTAAAACTTGAATCCATAATGTTTTCTTGTAATGAGCAGGAAGAAAAGCACTATGCATCTATGTTTTGTGAGTTTGTATCAAGTCCTCAATAAATATTCTATACTAGAATAAAAATTGTTTTCTCAAAATTATATGCTTTTACATGATACCATATATAAATGTCATAATGTAATATGTAAAGTTGTTGAAATTAAGTGGGTAAAAAAATTTTGTAATAGTGGTTTATAAGCAGGCAGTTTCACTTAAAATGAATTGCTGTCTTTAGAAGATACAGAGGTAAGTTGCGTAAGTTCCTGTCAGCGCAAATCTACATGTTAAGTTCTCTGCCAGTGTTACAGTCTGCTGAAATAAAAAAAAAACCAACCGTGAGCACACCTTGTGTTTTCCCTACACACTTTCAAAAAATTCTTTGATCATGTTAAGGTCATGTAAAAAGCTATAAGTATAAAAGTACTAGACTTTGGTTCCAAAGGAGGAAACAAGTTTAAGATGACAGTGTGGGGAAAGCCAGCCAGGTGTGTGTGCTAAAGAATGTTATATATAGCTGTAATTATGCAGGTGTAAGCAAGAAAGTGATAAAATTTCTCTCAGCCTCTGACTGTAAGCAAGACAATAATTTAGTTGTATACTTTAGCTGTTCTTAGGTGTTGAAAAAGAATGCCCTGTGTTGCAAAGCAACTATTCCACACCTTGTTAGAAAATAAACTGGATGTGTTTGCTACAAATAATGTCTTTTTAATACTGCAATGTATACAAATTGTCTTAACATACATCCAAATAAAGATCCTGAAGTTAATGATATCACTCAGAAATATGTTTTTACGACTAGGTGATAGTATACATCCACTGAATCGTAATTGATAATAACACAGTAGCACCTAGACACTTCTTCATTTCCACTTGAAAAATAAGGTTACGTTTCCTAAGACAAATGGAATTATGGGGGCTGTTTCCATTGGTATTCTTCTGCTTGGTTTGCAAAGAATATTGCATGTGAACTGTTTTGAATTTTGCAGCTTGAACATGTACCACCATTATCACAGTGAACTCCTAAATTTGTGCTGCATGTGCCACAATGGGGACTTTGAGGTGGCTTTCATACAATTTATTTAGACTGTTCTTTTCTTGCTTAAAATGCATTTACACTGTATGATGAAAAAGAGACTCATACTATTAACTTTTCAAGTGGTAGAAAGGCAGTTGAGTGGCAAGCTGGCTGTAAGCCATATTCATGCCTGCATATGGTCTAAACATCGGTGTCTTCTGCTCATTCTTGACTGACCCCTCATAACTGCAAAATTTCCCAGTCATATCAACGACTTAACCCAATCACACCAGCTACCCAGTATTCACTTGCTTCAGCTGTTAGCAGGAGCCTCTGTTTTGAAACTGGCATGAGAAGGCTTGAGATCAGGTAATTTCTTGCATGGCATGCTGAATAAGCAGACAGCTTCAGGGTTGGAAGCAGCATTCTTACTCTTCTAGGGTAATGAGAATAACATTCTCCTTAACAGACTGTTTACATAGACTCCAGGTGTGCAGGAGGGAGGTAGCAGAGAGTATGTAGTAGTTTCATTCGCAAAACCGAGTATTGCTTACTGCTACACTTCATGTAGATTTGCTCAGGCACTATGCAATCTCAGCTGCAGTATTTAAGGCTGTTTTCAGCCTAAATCTATAAGTCTGCACCTATGCCTAGTCATGGAAGATCATTCTTTCTCAAAATTCTTGGTGCTGGAAAGATCAATATGTGTGGTTGCTCTTTACGTACAATGCAAGAGTGTCTCAGTCAGCATGAGATGCATTTTGCTGTCTGGATGGACAGCAGTTATTTTCCTTAGTAAATGTGAACATACAGAGAAAGCAGTACTGTAAATAAAGTTGAGTTGAGTTTTGTATTTGGTGTAGATATTTATTCCCATTTTGTGCAAGTTAGACAGTGTCATTTAATTCAAATTGTTTCTTTCTTGACAACCGATTTATTTTTAGAAGTGTTAAAGTTAATGTGGTAAGTGATTCACAGGTTACCAGTATTTCTGAAAATGAGATTTTTTTTTTGAAAAGTTTTTCACTTTGTACAAAATAATGGAGGGTGGGACAAGAAATAAAAGTATTTTTTAAATTCAGCTTGAAATAGTGGGAGACTTCCCCCAGTGAAAAAAGATTATAAGTTTATGTTTCCTTAATATAAAAGAGGCGTGGACATACTCAAGACAGGCCAACAAATGGCCATGATGATGATGATGGGACTGCAGTGTCTCTTCTATAAGGAGAGGCCTTGCTTAGCCTGGAGAAGAGAAGGTTCAGTAGGAAATTCATTGATGTGTACAGATACATTAAGGGATCATACCAGGTTATTTTCAGTGATGCCCAGTGACAAGACAGATAAATTATATTAATTTAATTAATTGTATAAGTATTCCAGAATGTGTGTTACTTAGATACCTTAATGCGTTTTTGATTCAGTCCTTCTCTAGTTTCATTTCAGATTAGAATAACATGGGTTTATGACTGTAATATTTTTTGCTGTAAATTAACAAGTGTTCTAACAAGTGTTAACAAGACTAGGAAACAGATCAGATTGACCAAGTCAGAAACATACAGAAATTAACTTCTTGGGCAAAAAAAAAACCCAAAAACCTGAATGTTGCCCAACCACATACAAAGTGATCAGATAAATAGAAACAATGTCTTGGTGTTTTTAACTTATTTTAATGGTGTTATGAATCTCGGCTTTTATGTTGGGAGGGAGGGGTGGAAGAACTGTCAGGGTGTGAGAGCTAATGCAATCAAAATAGTTACAAGGGACAGGAAATTGACGTGAAAGATGGTGGACAAGTTATTATCAATAGCTCTCCTTAAATGCACAAATCCTTCTTGTAGCTTGTTTTTTAAAAACGTTTTGCATTTACATTTCACACTTCTCAATGCAATTAAGTGTGATGGAGTTGTTAATTCTAACCAGATTTCCTTTAGCAAGAGGAAACTCAAGTAATATCAAGGACAGAGGAAAAAGGTAACAAATAATGATTAATGATTATCCTTGTTTTCCCTTTTTTTTTAACTTTAGCAAAACCAGATTTCAAAGAAAGATTCTGGACACTTAAGGACCTTTGTAAATTTTTGATTTTACTTATTTTCTGTTAAAAAAAATTATGCTTTGCAAACTTAGAACTGTAATGTGTCCTTTTTGCTAATTTATTGCAATGATGCTCTGGTTTTGCTTTAGAAATTTTTAGAAGTGTTATTTATGGTTTAAATATTTTCAACATCAGAGCTATATTTAAGTATATTTTTATAGGCTAGCTCTGGTGTCTTAGAAAAGAACATGAGATCAGGCACAGCATGAAAAAGGAGGAGGCTTTCCTTGAAGGTGGCAAGATGCAGAAAAAAGAGAAAGTAACTAAAGCCAGACTCCTTGGGTTTAAAGGGAAGACTTCAAAACCATTTTGACGTAAGTGTAAGTGACCCATGACATAAACAGTCTGTTTCTAAAGATGTGACAAAAGTTACTAGCATGAGGAAGTATTCGTTTGTTTCATCATTACCCTTTGCATGTTTTCTTTCTCATGAGTGTATGCTACTGACATTCTTATATGTGGCTTTAAGTATGAAATTTGTCATTATCAGAAACACTGTGAAATTATGCTTGTGCTTAAGTTGAACTGAAGTAATGGCAGATCTATATAGTCTTCACTTTACAAAATGAAGACTGCAACCATATCCTTATTAGACTATGTGCTGGGAAGCAATGTGACTATTGTTTTGAATACCGTGGCTGTTGTATGAATCTTTACTGCTATAGATCAGTGAAATGGTAGTCAAGTAGTTTGCATTATGATACCTGAGACTCTTGCTTACAGTCTCGGTGCTATGTTTTAAATTCACTTACAATATTTATTAATACTCCTATTGACATTTTCCCAAGAAATGGCTACAAAGGAGATATGGACAAAGTACTTGCTGTGATCAATAAATGAATCTGTATTGTACACACTAAAGGACAAGAAAAGGAGAAAGTACACTTGCCATGCAGGAATAAAGAGAGAACCCAGAGCTTGCAGTTCTGGTCCAACTGAAAACATTGACTTCTTACAGCTATAGCTACTTGTAGTTTTTGAAACTTCCCCTTAAGACAGAAGCTTACTTCTTAACATTTGGGATGTGATCTGCAAGTATGTGTTACATCTCTCCACTTTCTTTCATTTCCCCATAGCCTGATTTCTATAGGAAAAGTCTGACTGCATGAAGTGGAATTGACATCTAGGATAGCCTGGTATAGCGTTCCAAGTCCTCAGCCTCTTGGAGGGTATCTGCTTCACAACTGCAGCAAGGTTTTTGTTTGCTTATTTGGTTTTGGTTTTTTTTCCTCAGGCATTTGGGAGATAATTCTGAGGATTCCAGAGTTTAGGATTATGAACATACAAAAAATTTACTAAAACCTAGGGACTTTTCCGAGAGTAAGGAATGAAGTCTGATTGCAAATGAATGTCTTGTAAAGTAAATTTAGCAGCAAGTATAGGAGAAAAATAGACTGGAAAAAGATACAGGTCCTGGACCCTTTTGAATCAATGAGAGTTTTGCCAGTACTGACAAGATCTTACCCAAAAGATTAAATTTCTGGAGTGATTGCCAGCAAACCAAAGAAACATGCATCTCTCAGCCTAACTTCGGTTTGCAGAATAGTGATAATTTATTTCAAGATATACATTTTGATGGTAAGCATGATATAATCATATATCCTCTTTTTCTTTCAAAGGCATTACAGTTTCAATTTTGTGTCATGTAAGGTCTACAAACATCATATGGTGGGTAGGTCTTGAATTTGGAGATAGTTCCTTGGAATTCCAGTATTAATTGCAGATTGTCTGAATGTTATGGTTATTGTCTTTATTTTCATAAGTTCCAGTGGGCAAGTGCGAAATAATGGTATCTCCATACTGCTAATTGCCCAGGAAATTAAGAGGAGTAAACTAGCCTTAAAAAAGTAGTCCATATATTTCAAAGGGCTAAGATTTGAGGAGCTTGTTCCTCTGTCAGTGAGAAAGAAAACCAGTGAGTCAGGAGGAATTTTCATCAGTTTAGTTTCTTACCCTTTTAAAGGTCTGGTTCTGATGCATGCTTGTTAGATGTGTGAGGAAGTGGCAATGATACTAAATATTTCAGTATTTCAGGCAGTATCTTGAAAATCTGTTTCTTCAGTGTGGCTTCAGTGTACCTTCTTGAACGACATAACCTTGGTAAAGATTATATATGTGCATGATGTCTGCATTGTATTTTGTTTCATGATACGAGCAGGCTGGCTTTTTGATTTTTTTTTATTTTAGCATTTTATTGAGTGAGACATGTCAAAGAATGATTATGTTGCTAGCTGCACTTTACAAAAAAAGGCGGCTGGAAGAACAGGCATATTTATAAAACAGTCTAAATATTTTATCTGTCTACATAAAAGTAAGAAATTCATGTACATTTTATGAAGACTAAATGTATTTGCTGGAGATAAACAAATGTTTTTTTACAGAAGGCACTTTCTAGGAATAAATATAAGTTGTGCATTGAGTCACAGAAACTTTTCACAGTTATGGCAGTGGTTCTCAGAGAGGGGAAATATCACAAGTAGGACAATTGCAATTATGTGGAGAAATTACCCACAGGCTGCACTTTAATTTGTTCTCAAATAGGTGTTCTCTGTCCCTGAAACAGGGACAGCTCATCCTTGTCCTAAATGTAACCATCTAGTTTCCTCTTCTTCACTGATATGTGCAAAACACCTACAGAGATTCAGTTCTTTGTAGGCATTTCTTTTCTTTCTTCTTCATTCAGCTGAAGATAGACATGCCTATGACCAAAAGCTGGGATTGATTCTACTCTGTGCTGCCACAGTATTGAGGATGATCTAGGGGTAGCACAGGATGGAAGAAGGTGAACATGACAGATTTCTTGTTGGCAGCAATGGCAACTTTTAATTGGAGAATCCAAGTATCAAAAGCAGGCAGTTTGCTTACAGGTAAAACTGAAACTCTAATAATGTGGAGCTCCACATATAGAATCATAGTATCATAGAACAACCAGGTTGGAAGAGACCCATCGGATCATCGAGTCCTACCACTCCTATATAGCTGGTGGAAAGAGACAGAGAGTGTGATTTGGAGTGTATAAGTAATGAAGTAACATTTTTATTCACTGTATAGATATAAAATCCTAAAACATTTGATCAACATCTAAATACAAGTCATCTGAATTTGCCTATTTTTTTCCTTAGACATCCCAACTCAGAGTCTCCCAAAAAGCAAATGTAAGAGAGAAATCAGGGCTGTGAAGTATTTGAAAAAAATGAAATCAAGAAATGTAAAACTGAACTGGCATCATTTCCTTTTTTTTTTTTTTTTCTTGGTCACTCTTCTGGAATTAACAGGATCCCTGAACAGAGATCATGTAGCATTCCGTCTAGCATCTAGTATGGTGTGATAAGCCTCCTGTCATGACAACTGTAGTAATATCTTAAAAACAGATTAAGTAAGTTTTGTATGAGAATGCATGCCATTTTCCCTGCTCTTGGACAAGGAGTGAGTTTAGGTGACCTGTGAAACTCTTTTGATGTGTCTTCTATGGTTCTGTGATTTAAGGATTAGTGATTCATTTCTTTGTCCCTCGTGACTGAGTATAAAGCTCATGGTCCTTTTCAGTTTGCTTTGATTACTACAGCAAATGTGACTTTACCTAACCTCTTGCAAGTCTGTGTTCCCTCAAAAGTAGTGGTAGAGATGGCCATCAAGTGTTAGGCTTTTGAAGAGCACAGTATTTATTGGAGAGAAAAGTAATTGGAAGAAAAACATAATTTAAACAGAAGTAACTTAATGGAAGGTAACTGCTGGCTACTTGCAATCTTCATTATTAAGGACAAATTTTCATCAGTTTTTAGTTTTGTAGTGGAACATCTTTAGCTGTTTTTGAATGAACTTCAGCTAAGCTGTTGTGTCTATATTACACCAATCAGAACTGTCTGAAGTTACTAATTTGGTCTGAGAATCATCTCTGTTAGCCTACTGTAGCTAAAAAACCCTCCTGTTATTTGGAATTAGGATTTTTATTTCTACATAGTTAGAGTTATACAGGATTGTGCTGTTCAACTCTGGATCTTATTCTGTCTTCATGTTTTTGGGTTGTAGTCTTATTGATTCTAAAAATCAGTATATATTACTTTAGAGTGGTGCAAAAGGAAACAACATTACTTTATGGTATTTCCAGACTTCCAAAGAGTATTATGATTCATTAGGCTTAGGCAACACATCTGTTTAAGAAAAACACAGCCTCAGACGTACTCATATTTAAATGTCATACTTCCAAGAGCTTGTATTCATCCCTGAGATTTAAATGGTTTTCAATCATAAAAGTTGTTTTGATAAGAACACAAGTTAACTTTGTGAATAAAATAAAAGTATTTTTTAGACACAGCCCAGTTTTTAATTATTTTTTTTAAGAAAGGGTCAACTATTGGTCTAGAACTATTTGTGTGTCACACTTGTATCAGGTTAATATTTTTCTGGTTTAAGCAGATCAACATTTGAAAGTCTGATAGAATTTTATTTCTAAGTGAACAATTCTTGTCTTGATTTTCCCTGTAATAAATGTGCTGCAACACAGTGGATTATTTTGTTGTTGTTGTGGGTTTATTTAAAGGATATTATTAGTCACTATGGAGCCAAATTACTAGTTTGGAATAATTGCTAGTTACTCTTTCTATAAGGAAACCTTACCCTAATGATTAGGAAATGCTGATGCTGTCTCCATAATCCTGATAAGCATTTCTAAGTCTTAAATTCTGTATATAACACAATCAGTCAATTTACAGAGAAACTGATCTTGTTCCACTGGAAATAGAGATTTGCATGTGAAAGATTACATTAGAGGTGTAGAATTTTAACAGTCCTCACATAAAAAGAGTCTTTACTGGTTTTATCAATGACTTGTTGTGATGTTTTTTTGAGATTTGTATTTGACTATTAACAGCAGACTGTTGCAATGATTTTTCTGCCAAAACAAACACCTGTTGACTTTTAGTTGCATGAAAATCATGTCTGTGAAGCTCTCTGTATATGAGACCTCTAGTTTCATTGTTATTTTAATGTACAGTGAAGTGAAGGTAGATTTGTACTTAAGGCCACACAAACCTTCTCCAGGTGTTTAACTGTAGCTTGCTGTGTTGGGTATATTCCTGGTAACAGCCACAACCTTTCCCGTCTCCTCCAGTGGTTGCCAAAACTTAACAAAGAATCTGTAAATGTTTGGGCAGTTACTTAAAGAGCAATTCCTTGTATCAACAATTCTCTGCTAGCTGTACCAAATATAGATTGTTTAAAGATAACTTGGGAATGTCTGTACCAGGATACCTTGAGCTTGCATGGATTTCCTAATGTTCTCTGGTTATGATTTTAAGATGATGGGGAGTCTAACTGTTTGTACTGTTGTTAAGGGGTGAGTACAACACCTTATCTAAGCAGAAGTCATCTCAATGCTGGAAGTTTACACTGGCAAAACTAAAGCAGTTCCTTTAAAGGCTGATTATGTTGATTTAAGGTCTATTGCAGATGCTTACAAATTTGGAGGTCAGTTCTTATACTATCAGTCATTGACTATGTCCCAGCTCCATGTAGTCTGCATTTGGTGTGTAAATTAATTTGTTCTTCTTACTGATGAAGTCAGAAATGCTAAATAGACCTTTTAGTTCTGCTTATTTTGGCTGCAGAATACCTTTAAAAGCAGTCTGAAATCCTACTGCTTCACATATTGCTGTCTATCCATTCTTCTTTTGTGTTTCTAATATGACAAATGTCCAGAAATCCCTGAAAAGGCTCTGAGTAACTCTGCTTTTTATGTGATACAGGGGTGGTCAGCTTGTACATGATCAAATATTTACAGCCATTTGATGAAGGCAATAGATCACAGCCGTGATTTTAGGTAAGCCTTGTAACCTTTAACCTTCCAAAGCTGAGCAATTTGCATGCGAAGTAAAGAGAACTTGCATTTAATAGTAATCACTTTTTATGTTGCTTAACATTTGTATGAGACATGTCTGTTATTTACACTGTGCCTTTCAAACATGTCCCTTTTGGTGTCCTGCATGCCTTCTAAATTGGAGCATGGTGCTGATCAGTATTGTAATATGGAACTCTCTGAGAAGCCACTGACTTACCTTCTCTCTCTTTCTCTCTAGGCAAATCCGGTACAGCTGATCTATTAATAAAATGCTGTCTTTTTTTTTAATGTGTCTGCCAGGAACAATTTCCTGATGTAATGCTTAGCAGGTTTTCACATTATTTCTCTCTTGAACAAAAGGCTGACTTTTCACTTTAATCTTTTCCTGTCTTCACACTTTTTATTTTTGTGGACACAGAGGTAAATGTATGTCTGCTTTTATTTTTTTTTTCTTTTTTTCCTTCTTATAGAAAGAGTCATTAGTTCTACATATACTAGCAATATAGACCAGTTCTGATACTGACAGCAGGAAACAAGAAGGTAAATTGGAAGGTACTTCTGGAGTTTGGGTGATCATTATGAGTTGATTTTCCAGTTGAAATTTCACAATGATATTTTGTGTTAAAGTTTTTCCTCAGGTGCATGATGTGGTCAGAATTCTGTAGACAGCATTGTTTAAGAGCTGCTGTTAACCTGTGCTGCTTCTGTCCAGTTTTCAGAAAGCACACAGGGACAAAAGTTACATTTAAGGATTTTGATGTAATGAACCAAAACATCAATGCTGTCTAATCTATTACAAATACTTCCCTCTTACCTCCTAAGTGCTTTCACCCTTGCTGTTAATGTTGCAGATTTTGGTAGTTCACCGTTTAGTGCTTTTAAAATCCGTTATCATGGGTCAATTGGTGGCTAATTAAACAGTGGTATTTCTAACACTGCTTCTGGCTTTTCATAAATGCATTCTCAAAGAGACCTGATATGTGCACTGTAGTCTCAAGGAACAGCATAAATAGGACTTATACTGTCTTTGTTGTGACTTTGAAGGCAATATAGAATCAAAAGGAAAAATATGAGAAAAACGATTACATAAGGACTTTTTCCATAAAGTATGTGTGTGTACATATCCTTAGCTCCAATCAATGAGGAAAAGTTGTTGGCATTTCCTCTCATGACTATCTAGTTCTGTTGGTGTGGGAATACTTCACATATTTGTGTGCACTTGTGATATAGGAAGAAACTTGATTTTCATTTCAGTGTTACAAAACCCGTTGTTGATCACAGAGAGGGTGAGACTTTAGATGATAATAAAAATCTATACTACTGAATGATAAAGACAGACCAAAAAGATACTTGTAAGATAATGGTTGAGAATAGGCTTTCAAAAAACAAATCTAGTATTTTTTCCTGCTAATTTCAATCCCTGTCTGGATATGTTTGATAACCGTCTTAGGCACACATTTGAATTGTTCATGTATCTAAGCACTTAGAAAATTGGGTCTGAAGCTAAAATCAAATATATTTGTTAAAAACAGAATGGCTTTGTAAAAGTCTACTACTAAGGAAATTTTGCAAACAGCAAAAACTTCTAATAGGTCTCTGCCGTCATTTTTTCTGCTAATTTTATCAAGACTGGCTTTAGGAACCAGTGAAGAGGACATTGATGTGAAGTTCCATTCTGAGAGGGGTGGAAAACTCATGACAGAAATGAAGCTGAGAAGAATCCTGTGGAAAGTAACTGTGGTTTCTTTCTGGTACACAGGACAGCTTCTGTGACAGTCTGCCGATGACAGAATGTCCTCCCTGCTTTCCCTGGCCTTGCTGCTTATGTTGTCTATCCTGCTCTCTACCAAGCTCCTCCTGTGCTGTCCAGGAAAAAAAAAAAATCTCCATAGCTATTAGGGAGTTCCAGCAGCTGGAGAGGAGAATTGCGAAGTCATGATGAAGATGACCGTGTCAGCTCATATGGAAGAAGTGACAGAGAACCAAGTAAGGAAGCAAATGCAGAATGCAGTCAGATATATTTGCAATAATGCTATAGAGAGGGATCATTCCTCAGCACATCAACAAGAGAATAAGAATGCTGTAAGATTAAATTTGCACCCTCAAGAGCAAGGGCAAATAATTTTTCTAGTGTGAGGGCTGTAGATTTCTATAGAGTGAAGTGGATTTCTGCAGGGGAGTGAATGTAGATTGTGATCTGGTCTCCTGTTGGCTCCCTAAAGGTTAGATGCTGGATTATCCACTGGTCTGACCCTCTCAGTGGTTTCCTGTGGTCTTTTGTGACCCTGTGCATTGCCAAGTAAATTCCATCCATTTAGTTCCAGTGGAAAAAAAGAAACTGAACAAGAGAAACGCTATTGTTTGAAATTCAAACTATATCAACTTTATTGATCTAGGTGAAATGTGGTGATTCAGAACATGATTCACTTACTCCTCTTTCATATTCTCAGTGAATGACTCAAAGCAGCTCTGACTTTATTGCTGCTTTCTAAAATGTTATTAGAGAGAATAATGTCAAAAAACCTTTTCTCATGTGTTCTTTTTTAAAAAAATGAATTATTGAATTATGAAGGTTCAAACATGTATAGTTTCAGGATGTAAAGTTGCTTTGAAAATTTCTCTGGAAATGCATTTAAGTGTTTTTACTGGTGTCTATAGTGTTAGAGACTGCAAAGACAAAAAAGAAAGAGTATGGGTACTATTGTGTCCTTTTTAAAATTTTCTTTCTAATTCCTTCCTCTTTTCCTTTTTATAAAGTTGTTTGCATCACACAAAAGCCCATCCAAACTCTACAGCCTATAAGGACCCAAAGTAGATAGAAGTTTTGGTTTTGGGTGTATAGAGGTATGTACAGGGCAGCGTGAATGTACATAATGACTAATTATTACAATTTAAAATAATATCTCTAGATCCATAGGCTGGGTGTGCCTTGTTTTCTGAATCTGTTGCTTTCTTCTGTCCTAGAAATCACAAATGGATATTCATTTGAATAGTTAAAGAATAACATTTTCTTATTTACCATCTTGTGTCAATGCTGTATTGGCTCTCTTGGAATCATATCCTAATTGATCTTACCCATGTTTTACTTATAAAAAATGATGGGAATGAGAGTAGAGAGACAAACATGTTCAGTCAAAGCTGTCAAAACTGTGGAATAAATTATTGGAAAGAGGGGGATGAAAGGGTAATAAATGGACTAGACAGAGATGCAGTTTTAAAATCTATTAAATACAGATGCAGCTGTGATAAAACCAAAAGATAAAAGCATTTGTCTCACATGTGGGTTATCTTAACATTAATTAACTACTTGCTTGTTGCCTAATATTTCAGACAGAAAAAATGAGCCTGCTGTGCATCTTAATGAAGTAGGCATGAAAAAGGAAGCTGACAAACAGATGCTACACAGAAAAAGGAAAGGCACACAGGACTAAAAGGGTTAAATGTTCACAGTTGACTTGTGTTTTGATTGTTTGCACGAAGCTGTGACTGAACTTTTTGTGCATCTGACTACAAATGGAAAAGGTTGAGGAATGGTCATCTGTTCCCTTCATTGGCATTCATGCTTAAACCAACAATTTATTTTTGACCCTAGCTGTCATAAATAATAAGGGCATCTGCAATTTTGGAACCAGCCAGTCCGTCTAATCCTTGTTTCCCTTAGGGTCTGAATGATTTTTTGTTTGAAAGCATTGTGTCACATACATATTTAAGGTCAGTCAGCTTGGGTTTGGTTTGTTCCCACAGCGTTGCATAAAGGCTAAAAAACCTTTCCAGAGCTAAGAAATATCTGAAGGGCTTCCTGCAGGGATAGCTGCATTCTGTTAGACTGAGCTATGGGTTGTGCTGCTGAACCTGAACTGGATCTTGTGTGAGCTCTGAAGCATGTGATCTTGTCATCTACCATAAGGAAATTAATAACACTTAAAGTTAGCAGAGCACAAAATACGTCTGCATTACCTCCAAGCCAACTTTTTTTAGATAAGTAGTTGAATTAAGAAAAATCTGCTTTAGTATGAGGGCAACTGGAGAACGTTAATCTTGCTTGACCTTTGTTTGCAAATCATAGAAGCCATCCAACGCCAGTGAAACTCCGCATTTTTTTTGGAAGGAGTGCAAGAACTTTCCAAAGTTGGCCAGTAGGGGTCATAAGTTTCTCTAATGGGTTGTAATGGGCTAAGTCAAAGTCTTTGTTATCCCTAATGCGACTTCAAGCATGTGAGGAAGAATGTTGTTCTTTCTAAAGCCTGGTGCAGATAAATGTACTGTCTCTGTAATTTTTGCACATCTGAAATAGGAACTGATATAGCTAAAGTGTATTGATTTTTGTGCCAGGCACAATGATGTGTCTGTCTGGATAGCTTACTGCAGAAAGAGATGTTGGGGAATTAGATCTGCATGAGAAGGAGTATTTTGTTGGATTTTCTGTTCTGCTGGTTCTTGGAGATAAGCTGCTGTGCAATTTTATTTTTGCTCTAATGATCTATTTCAGGGTTTCTTCGAATCTTAGGTAGAAGTCCCTTCTTAGTATGACATTCTTCCAGATAATAGCTGATTTTTCTCCGTTGCTGAAATTGGAGAGTTGCAAAATGAATGAAGAAATTATGTAAAATAATACATGTTCCCATTTTATTAAAAGAAAAAAAAAAAGAAAATAGAAACTCAGAGAAATAAAGTGGTAAAATGAGGGTTTTACCTCGTATTTTTTCTCATGCAGCCTTATGTTGAAAGATTGACTGTATTTTAGATCAAGATTCAATTCTTTAGTTATGTAAATAAGTAAAACAAGGACCTTATTAAGACATCCTGACATCCAGACCTCTATTTGGACTGTTTGTTTTTTTAGTGCTGCCTTTTCATCCCAGTGGACCTGGAAACTCTCATATCTCAGGGGTGAGATTTTTCTTGCAAAGTATGTATTTTCACCTTAAGAAAATATTTCCAGTGTTAGTCATGCATTATTGTATACTAATTAGGGAACATCATGAAAGATCTTCTGACTTGTAAAAATATTTTATAGATATAAGATTATATCTTTTTTTAACCATTTGTGGTAAGTTTATTGAAGACTTACTTTTTAAGGTTTGTGATTCTTTAGTAGCTCTATAAGGCATGAAGTGAATAAAAACATAAGTGACTTGTTTTCTTCTCTATGTAGTCTTTCCACTTAAGAAGGCTATGTTTCTCAAATCCATATATAAATGAGAGCAAATGGTAGCTATGTAAAACTGCATGTTGCCTTCATAGTGTACATGCATCTAAAGTATGTATCTAATCAAAAAGCATTAGAGCATTATTTTTGGTGTATGAATGAAATGCTGCATGATATCTTGCTCTTATGAGAAAAAATGTTCCCAAAAGTAAAAATAAAGATAGCTTTTGTGTCTATTTTGGTGGGAAATTGTCAGGCAAAGTCCTCTAAACAGAGCTTCTGAAATAGATATCTGCCTGACTGAAGAGGGCAGTGGTGCCTAATGTGACTGAATCTTCTAATTATCAACCCAAGTACATTTTATTTCTCACTAGATTTCCTTTGATGGATAACCTGAAAGTGTTCTATTACTCTTCTGGAAATGCTTTATGCAATTACACTTTAGAAAATGGTACTTGTGGACATTAGCTTGTAGGAAATATCAGAGTTTGAACCACTGATGCATCAGTGTTCCTGAGATTGACTGCAAAGTCTGCCTCAGGTGAACAGAAATAACTCTTTAAAACCTTGCTGATTTTTGTTTTAATTGTTAGTGTCCTACATCAGGTTTAGACTTCTGATTTTACTTTGTTACAACTTGTCTCAAAATTTCAGACTGCTTTATGTAGATCATTATTTGTTTGGAAATAAGTCAAATTTAAGTAGTTTTAGGAACACAACATGAAAGCTGCTGATTTTGTTCCTTTAGTTTCTTGAAGGCCCAAGCATAATTGTCTTATCTTGTCCCTGTATTGTTTTTTTGAAGCAGACTGTTAAAAAATGCAGGCATGCAGAATCATGAGACAATTCTGCAAACCCTAACTGGAAGGAATGAAGTATGGAAGTGAAGGGTTTTTTCCTCCCTAGAAGACTATTTAAAATTAACAGTTATGAAAAAAGTAATAAAAAGAGTGAATCAGTCAGAGCAGGGAACAAAATTTCTCCTAGGATCACTCTCTTGTGAGCATTTTGCTGCCTTTGCTATACCTCTGTGTAGCAGACAATTTGCTAGAACTCTTGATATTTGCTACATTAATTACAATGATTTTCTTTGGATTTTTGTGGAAGTTTTTCAATAAATTTTCTTCTTTTGGCCCAGGTGATGCATTTTAACTGTAGTACTAATGAGATGGTGGCATAATATTCTATTTCAATTTGGAAAAGGATTTTGTCATACAAGCCAAGTTGGCAACTTGTTTGGAGTTCTTATAATTAAAGCATATATCGTAGCTGAAATTCTGTTTAGCCAGTTGATTATATTTTCAAACAGCTAGCCAAATTGGCACCCCCCTCCCCCCGTGAAGAGATCAGGCTAAAACTATTGATGTCTCCATGAAACATTTTGAATTAGCTGACCTCATAATGAACTGAGGTTGATAAGTGCATGGATTTTGACAGTTATTTGTTTGCCTTTTAAATTTCCTCTGCTCTTTTTTTTTTTTTTACCTACTGCTTTAAGTGAAATAACCAAAGCTGAGAGCGTGAAGTAATGCATGTCATTGTAGCATTGCATATTGTTCATCTTACGGGTTTGCCTGATGATGGCAGGAGAGATCAAACTTAGCTTGTTCTTATGGAGAGTGAAAACAGAGATGTTTCCTGTAGCTGGCATATGGTAGTTTTTAATCTGAAACTCTGAAGCTTCTGAAAGGTAATTTTCTAGCCTTTTGGCAGTTTTCTTGGGGAGTGCGTGGTTAAATTCCCAATTTTTGACAGAACAGATGTCTTTCTGTGCAGCAAAAGGAATTGAAAAATGTTTGTTAAAATACATGCAACTTGGGTTTTTATTGTATACAAAATCTGAAACCTAAAATACCATTCCAAAGTCCTGATGTCAAATCATCTGAGTACCATGGGGTAATTTTAATGATTTCCTTTGAATCACCAGTGTATGTGATTAGGGTTTTAATAAGTCAGAATTTGAAAGCAGTACAGTACTTAGTTCACCATAAAATAGATTTAATCTTCTTTGTTTTATATGTGACTCTGGAGTTTGGCGTTTTGTTTTTGATGGAAGTTGTATGTGTTCAGTATAAAAAGGAATGGTTATTAAAAAGTAAGTTCAGCAAGAAAAATGAATGCGCATAGTTCAGAGACATCACCTTCAAATCACCTTTGATAGATATTACTTTGAATTGTGTTCTGTTTTGCTTAGGGTTTTTTTTTTGAAGAAAATGTTAAAATTAATGTGTCAATGCTTAGAGCAAAGAGTGCATATCACTTTAAGCCTCTCCTCTGGTAAATATATGCCTGATTAACCACCATGCCTTTTAAAAAAGTTTTTACATTAATTTAATAGGATTTCACAACATTATTTAGTAAGGGAGGTCACAGTAGTGACAGCAACTTCATCAAAATGATGTCAGCTAGTGATAACTTGGGACTAGTAAACTGAAAATGTTCAGTTCTTTAGTCAAACTGAAAAATCATTTCCTTGAGCAAGAGAATGCAAAATTCATACGGAAAATAAATAAACTCTTTTTCCTGCAAATGCTCATACGCTAACTTGCAGCCCTGGCCTCCCCAATCCCTTGTTTGTGTGACCATTTTTGCAATGTGAGATTGTTATTTATATTCTTCCAGAGTTCATATATACTGTGCCTTCTCCTCATTATGTGAGACTGTAAAATTTTTGTTCAGATTTTGGTAGCTTCTTTAAGGTTAACTGTGTGCTTAGGGCTCTCTCTTCATCCATTTCATTGCTAGAGTCATGTAGCATCACTCCATCCCAGGTGCAGAATCCAGCACTTGGACTTGTTAAATTTCGTCCCATTAATTGTTGCCCAATGCTCCAGTCTACCTAAAACCTTTTGCAAGGCCCCTTGTCCTTCAGAAGAGTCAGTAGCACCTCCCAATTCAGTATCATCAGGAAACTTACTAGTGGTGCATTAAACTCTTGCATCCAGATCATTGATAAAGACACTGAACAAGGCTATGCCTAGAACTGAACCCTGAGGAACGCTGGGGACTGTTTTGGGTTCATATTTCTCCAGGTCTGAAATAGAATGAGATTACTTCTTTGGTTTCCAAAGAAATCATACTGGCAGATCAAATGTTGATAATATTTGCCTTACCAATTTAATAACAAATCCTTGAGCTTAAATTTTAGCACCTTCAGTGTTTTGCTTTGCAGAATTTGAGCCAAGAAGCATAAGCCCAGTCCCATGTAGAAATAATGTTCAATATCAAGTAACAGGTAGGAAGGAAGATGTGTGAGAGGGTGCCTTTCTTTCTTTATTCCTCATATAAATTTTCAGAGTAGCCATAATGAGTCTTGGCTTTTTGATAGACCATAGTAAAAAGAAGAATGTCAGAGAAAAGTAGAACCATAATATGAAGATTACTGTCTGCTTTTACCACTGTGTTCAGGTGTCCTTGATCTGTGGGTCAGTAGAGCATAGGGGTGATTTGCCAGGACTTGTTCCTATCCATACACGTGGCATGTGTGCATACACTGCATACACTGTGATTAGCAAATGAAAGTGAAAACTAGTTCTTAGGAAGTGACAAATTTTGCTATTGTGTATGAAGTACAAATTTTGTATAAACTCAAGTGCTCTGTAATAGTTTTGCCACTGCATTTTACTTACAAAGTAAAGAAGCAAAATGTAGGGCTTTTAGGATGGAAACAAGAACAACAACTTTGAAAGTAACTGAATTTTCTTTTTTGTGAATATGCGCACACCACAAGTAAATCCATATACATCTTGAAACTATGGGAAGTCTATAATATGACTTCCTGTTTCCAGACACCTGAGCATTAATTTTTTTATTCACTGATAGATACATTTTGTATGGTTCAATATCTGCATTTATTATAGTGCATACATACATATATATGCTTATATAAATATAGTACCATGTTAATATTTGAATCAATTACTTTTCCTAAGGATGAGGGTGAAATATATTGAATTTGTTGTAAATTATTGCCAGAATCTTACCAATCTTAATTTTTCCCCAAGTGTTTTATGTCTCTGTATGTTTCCCCTGGATCCCTTTCTTTCAGAGATATGAGGGATTTTTTTCCCAGTGCTACTGCCCCATAAACAAAATTTAATAATTGAAGAAAGGCAGTGGTTC
The DNA here is from genome assembly GCA_033558105.1 of Coccyzus lansbergi. Lineage (NCBI taxonomy): Eukaryota > Metazoa > Chordata > Aves > Cuculiformes > Coccyzidae > Coccyzus > Coccyzus lansbergi. The sequence goes on along the minus strand of JAUMJK010000233.1, from coordinate 1,644,237 downwards.
TTAGTTTATTATTAGCACAGTCAGAATTTAACAGACAAGGAGTTGCTTACTTAGATGAGAATTCAGTCAAATGCTATTTTTTTTATCTAACTCACCTGTCATTTGCTGGTGTTGAACTTTATCTTTCATTTAAACACTTCTCTTCACTCCACCCTTTTTATTTCTTTCTGTATTTCAGAAGATTATTACTAAAATATCCTTACTGAATCCTGTTAGCAAATTGTCTTTGGCTTAGATCAGTTTCTCCCTGTCATACCAAAGTTAGAAGTGCAGTATCTTCTGTGGTTTCTGACATCCTAAGGAGCAAGATCTTTCCACTACATAGGGCACCACATTAATGTGCCAAAGAGGTAGGCCTTTAATTAATTTTATAGTGAGTCTTGTACTCACTTCCGGGCACTAAGGTTCTTTTCTTATCCGCAGCTCTTTAAATTTTCATCTTGGTTAATGCATATTATTTCTGCATTGTGAATTCCTTAAAGATTCTCCATGGGACTTTGTAACATTATACCTAGTGCTTCTTGCAATTTAGAGGATTTATTAAGTTATTCCCTAAGAAATATCCAGATTCTCTCAACTGCTGTAACATCCTTTCTACTTGTCACCTCTTGACGCTGGATTTGAGTTTTTCTATTAGTATTTTATTAACCACTATTTTGCTATGGAATCTCTAACATTTATTTAAATATGCTTTTTTTTTTGATGAGGATCAGTCTAAACATGCTGGTGTTCCATCAAAAGTATCTATCAGAAAGAGCAGAAATAAAAAAAAAAAGTTGAGAAATGCTGAATATTTTGCTATTGTTTAGCCTTATTAAACTTTTTCATTTATAATCATAATTTAATCAGCATTTCTATTTACTTTTCTGGGCAATCAGTTCATACATTTTCTAAGAGAGGCAAAAACGAGGCAAAAGGAGAATTTTAAAAGGAAAGTTGAAAAGGACGATGAATCATGGAAGATGAACCATTCAGTGAATAAACAAGTGGAGGAGTGGTTAGAAGGAAAACTAAGATAATGGCAAATGAGGAAAATAGAGAGGATAAATTACAATGAGTGAATACCTGTGCTATGAAAGCCTAGAGGCTTGAAATATATACTTGCTGGACATTTTTAATACCTGGCAACCACTCAGTTGCAGAAGCTTAGGTTTGAACTGGCAGCAGTGGTGACGAAATCCACAAAAGCACGTAGGGTGAGAATCAAATAACTGCTATGGGAGAATTCACGGCTTTGGTTTAGCTAGTAGAGAGATCTGTGAAATAATTCAGTTCCTAAGCACTAGATGCTCAGCAGCTGAGGCTGATGAAGTAACTGTCCCAGCTGACCACTGGAAAAGTCTTACGTCTCATTCTTCTGACAAAGACATTTTCCAACTTTTCTCAGCATCTCAGTGCTAGAATATGCTATTGGCTGATGGCTGGGGTGACTGGGAGATGAGACTAGCTAGCGGTAAATTGCTTGAGGCAGAAGAGAACTTGTGTTTTCTTTCTGGCCCAGCAGCTACATTATGGAATGAAAAGGGAAAGTTCTTCCTCTGGCTGTTTTCTACATGCCTTAAGTATTCATCAAGATTAAACTCCTTGGAGCACTCGGATGAAGTATGTGGATGATTACAGACTTGTGTAGAACAGTTATTGAGATGCTTGTACTTAAAACGTAGAGTTTCTGAGTAGAACTTACTTTGGAAATATATTTGGAAAATACAGACACTTTCAGATGCTTCCAGTTAGGTGACAGATAAATATATTCAAAAGAGACATATGAGATGGAAGTGCCATCATAGGGAATTTGCCGTGAATAAATCCAGTACTTCTTTGATCTTGAGTCCATCATTGTTCCTGAATTTCTGTTCTTTCAGGACTTACCCAAAACTCATCGGGAAACTTTGAGTATGTTGGTGGTATAGAACAAGACGAATGACTTCTTCAGTTATTGAACTTTTTCAAAATACAGGTTAATCACTTTTAATATTTGTTATATAGGAGCTCCTATAAACATTCAGACTCTTGCACTATAGTTCTGTACTAAGCATGTACCTAATAAAAGATGCTTATAATTTTAAGAATATAACTTATTATCTTCATATAGTCTTTTACTAATCTAAAAGTTTAGTTTTTTAAATAGTACAGGTAGTACTTAGAAGCCATTTCTACTGCATAGGTATGCCATTTTTCTTAATTTTCTGAGATCATGTATTAGTGAATGGTGAGGCTAAATGGAAATAATATTTTAACAGTGTAGAAGTCTGTATTTTTTTACCCAATTAGAATTTTTCTGTCTTTTACAACCATCTAGACTCCTACTGCTCTGCATGCCCTTATTAACCACTGTGTGAGAAATCAATACATCATAGCAACATTAATTGGTAGGGGTTTTTAAACCAAATAGCTACCAATTTTGATAAATGTGTTTTACTCAGCTTCTGCTGTTTTGGAAATACATTTTAAGTAATGCAGATGCTGTGCACTTAATAGTAATTTTTGAAGAGAGGAAAGATTTGCAATTCTGAAGCTGGGTTTTCAGACAATTCTGAGCAGTCACAGTCATACAGCAAGGCTTTTAAAAAGGTTTATCTCATCAGAAACATCCAGTATTAACTCTAAATTATGAAGCACTTCCCATAAATTGTAGTCTTTGTAAATTGCACTGTATAATAAATATGTACAGTTATAAGAAGTAAGACCTTACATATTTATGGCAAAACTTCTGAAGTGTTTAAAAACGGCCTTTTTTGTTAGGAGCAGGATTTTTGTATGGAATATGACACTCTTACTTGTTTTTTTTTTGTTTTCTTTCTTCTTGTTTCTTTTTTTTTTTCTCTGTGATTTACAGCATATGTATTTGTGTGGGTGTGAATAGATTATAATAAATTGCCAGTATAATAATGGCTAGTTTAGTAAATTTGACACAGGGATCTTAGTTGTATAGTGCATTAGTAGGTAATTATATCTAAGCAGAGACTTGTATTATCAACTGACTTCAGAAAAAAATAGTAATTTCTGTGGAAGTTTTTTGGACTCCTTAACTGACTTGAGTAAAGGATTGGATAAGGCACCTGTGTATTTGCAAGACACCTAAGAACTTTTGTCTCCTGCTGATAGACAATCACTTCTTAAACTTCTTATCTGTCCTTGAAGGCTGAATCCCAAATGGGAAGATGTGCCTGCATGCCACTTTCTGATTTGTATCAGAGCTCTGTGACTGAGTGCCTCCCTCTCAGCCCTCAGTTTAAGAATAGTCAGTATGTTGCTCGAAAATAGTGAATGGTAGATTCTATTAATTAATCTCTGCCAATATTGTATCTGAAGGCATCATGAAATGCTGAGTTGGAATTATCATAGAAAATGTTTTTGGATGTTATCAGATCACTAGTACTTTTAATCTCTACAGCATTTCCTGGAAAAAGAATCACCAGAAGTCAAGATAGCATATATGAACTCAGGAGACCACAGTTAGTTGGGAGCACTTGCCCTAGTAATAATGGCCTTTTTCTTTTTTGCTTTCTAAACCAGCAATAAACATTGAAATAAAAATTCTACATCTTAATAATTGACACATTAATAATAAAGAACTAAATAAAAGCCTTCTTTGTATGTTAAGAAGAAACAATCTGGCGGCTTTACTGGAAATTTGGTAATTTTTTATAAAAGGGTGAGTTATGTGAACTTATCAAGAGAACATCTGTTGCTAGGGTTTCTCTTTAGAACAGAAGTCGTATAGGATTCAGGCCTAAACCCATTGAATTCTCTGAAGGTTTCACATGAAGATTCTTAAACAAAGACACAGACTTTTTGCCTTTTTTTATTTTTTATTTTTTTTCTTCATTTAAGTAACTGTCAGGGCATTTGCTAGCGTTTCATGGTTTGAATAAAGTGTGCACATAAAAAAGAGACACCTGAGATTTAAATGGATTCCTAGGTGTATTTCTTTTCTGGGGCAGAATAGGATTTCTTCTTTGTTATGTTCTTAAACCAAATGCTACATCACTTCTGTGTGTTCTACAGCGTGGTGAAGAGACTGAGAATGTAAAACCTGAATATACCCTCTCCCTTCCTTCAGACCTATTGTAGGTTTACTGTGAACCAGTGGATGGAAAAACAACTCCAAAAGTTGGCATGCACTTTACTACATGCTTTATAGGCATTGTCACAGCTTTGATGTGATGTACTGTATAATAAATGTGTTGTGATGATGTTCCCCCAAATATTAGTTAAACGGCTTAGTAATTCTGTATCTATTGTTTTGCAGTGATTGTAATGGAAATAAGGAAGGAATGAAAAATAAATATAACTTGTCAGGAACTTTGTATTCCATAGAATTATTTCTACTTGAAATTTATGTAGTAGGACTGTGTATGGCTCACAAAGTTTAGGTTGGCATTTACAATCCTTCTTTTCCCTAACTGGCTATTCTTCCAAACAGCAGTTTTGGGTTGGGCCATTAGTAAAATTGATCCAGATGATGTCCAGATACATACTTGCATACATTACCCTTTTACCTAGCAAAAGGTAATCAGCATTTCTTGCTTTGGTTTGTGTATGAGGAACGGAAGGAGAGTGGGTGCAAAACCAACTCTTGAGTTAGTTGTTGTGCTTTGATTACTGATTTGTTAAATATTGCATTAAATGCACTGGAAGGAGTTTGAGAATAGGCAGTCTTTAGTCACTTTCACAGGGATATGTTGTGCTGTCTACACAAGGAATTACCTGGTATATTATAGCAGAATGTGTGTTTCTCTGCCCAAAGAACTGGCGTATGAAAGTAAACCTTGAAATTTTTACTGAGCACAGCACAGCTTGGTACCTGAACAATTCTGTACTAGATATTTTCCTGAATGTATAATAGTAAATTGTTCATACCTATAAACATTGGAAATACATATATCTGTCAAGTATATTCTCATAACTGTTATAATTCTTTGAAAAACCCCCCAAATCCCAGGTATACATGAGCTATTTTTAATTATCACAAAGTAGTCTTCCAATCAGAGCCATTTCAAAATACAGTAATAACTATAACATCAGAAGACTGATGATTTACAGTAGATACATTGAAGCAGATGTTTGTAACATTTTGCCTAAAGCTAGAGAATATACTATCAACAGAATTATGAGTCAGTATATTTTTAATGGTTTTTACTTCATAAAAAAAAAGTCTATTGCCTGAGAGATGTATTCACAGTCCTTTTAAAAATAAACATCTAAAGGATTATGCTCCTTCAAAAGCCTGTACATTCATGTCTGCAAAAGACATATTTAAACAGAATAACATTGAAATCACCCCGAGATGCATTTATATTGTCTGGATAATTTTTTTTTTTTTTTTTTTAAATTTAGCATCTCAACAGATTCTTTCAACCTGGGACTAGTGGCATTTACTTGCCCTTTTAATCAGACTGGTCTGGAGTGCTCACAAATGGGAACACAGCAGGACCATTCCCTTAGCTTCAAATAACATTATGAGATATTTTGCAGATGCTTTGTTACTGGTGTGTAGGAGAGATGCACTGGCCATTTCAATGGGGAGGTAAAATATGTAGTCAGAACATCTGTCACTATGCTATGTACCACGGCATCTTGGAAAATCAAGAAATCCGCAAAGGGATATATTGTAATAATTACTTTCTGTACAAGTAACACTTTAGTAGCTGATAGTATGATGGGGTTTATGGAAAGACATTACTGTAGTTTTAATTTGAGGATGTAGTTATTACAGGAATATTACATTAAACTTTTAATGCTGTTCCATACAGATAGAATATAAATACCTTCAGACTGCTGGTACCTGAAAATAGAAAGAAGATGAAGTGCCACTAGTGATAGCTTGTTCTTTATTTAGGGTTTTTTTTTTTTTTTTTTAAGTACCAGTATATAAACTTTAATTTTATAAACTCAGATTTACAAACCAGATTCTGTACCTGATCATTGTTTTATCTGCCAAAGGAATATGCCTGTTACATGCTTCCTCTTTTACCATAGTTTGTTTCCAGACAGAAGTATCTACTGTCTACTACTATAGAGACATAAGGAACATGTGAGTGTAAATTTATTCTGAATTGCCACTTCTTTCACCCAGAAGGTAGTAGTTTAGAACTGGATAGTTTTCCTGTGGTTTTGCTGAAGAGTCCATAATATGATGTGATTTCTCCAAATCACCATGATTTATAGGACAGAGGTTTGCCATACCTTCCACCATCCCAGCCTGCAAGACAAGGCTAGGTATTGTTTAACTATTTGAAGGCTGAACATGGAGAGGGAGTCTTCTTTTGTCTGGAAGATTTTTGGCCATTAAACTCAAAACCTGAGTATTTCATTTTCTCAAGAACTGTCTGCTAAATGGCTTGGGACTTTTATTTACTTAAATTGTTTCCCTTAGGGTATTGAATATGTCACTTTTGATGGAAGGAGATGTTTTCTTTGCAAAAATTTCACTTGAGTAATAATTATATTTTAATTACAAGAAAATAGAAAATATATTTTTATGTACTGACACTAATTGAAGTTAGAATTACAAAATTAGAAATTGGAGAAAAATTATAAGCACATAGTAAGTTACTGTATGTCAAGTTCACTTGCTTGACTTTTTCAAATTATATATATTCTACTTGTTTAAAGATAGAAAAGTAATAAAAACAATAATCCTTAACTAAGGAAATAAATATAAGAATTGCTAGAAGTTTTTCATTTCATAGCAGTTATCGTTCTCTAATACAAATAAAAATCAACCTTAGTCATACCTAATAACATTTTAGAGTGTCTAGAATAGGATTGTAGTGAAAAGAACTAAAATAAAGTTTTAAGAGTAAGATGGTGAATGTATACTTCAGGTGTAATACATAGTACACAAAGACTTGCGGACTAGGTCTGAAATGTGTTAATTTCCAGAGCAGTGAACAATATAGATAAGATTTTGTGGTTTCTGAAGAAAGTTATTTACTCCATGAATAAGCACATCTTTCAGACCAGTCTGTATTCGTGTCATCATTAAACATCTCTCCTCAGAGGATAGCGAGAATAGGGAAAAATGAAACTGGGAACTTATTGCAGTCAAGTTCTAGTAGATACTTGTCCCGCACAAGATCGATGAGGTCTCTGTATGGATACAGAGCAAAGGAGAATCATGACTCTTTCTTATGCATGCCTACTGAGCATTGGAGGAATTATTACTGATCTATTAAACTAAAATCTGCCAGTAACAGGTAAATATCACTAGTGTTACATGTATTTCTGACAATGAAATCCAAGTTAAATGGAGACAGCAAACCAACAATGTTTGTCCTAGACTGCACAAAGGGAAAAAAAACATAAAAGTTTCAGTATACAGCCCTCATTGCCTCCCCTGAATAGGTTAGGGGTAAAGAATTATATTCAAAATAGAGAGTTGTTCACAACTTTTGTTTTTGCCTTTCATCTTGAAGTAAAATATTTCGTTTTCATTTCACAAACCTATATTGAAAGCAAAGCAGCTGAAACAAACCATGAGAAGAATTTGCAAAGTAAGAAGGCTAGAACAATAGTCGTAGAATCATAGAATCATAGAATGATCAGGTTGGAAGAGACCCACCAGATCATCGAATCCAACCATTCCTATCAAACACTAAACCATGCCCCTTAGGGCACCCTTAGTGCTTTTAAATTCTGTATATAATGACTGGAACTCAAATAGGAATATTTGTTCAACACCCTATTCTGTGTGGGGTGATTTGAACCCTGATGCCTGAGGAAATTTCAGGTTAAATCTATTTTAATGTGCAATTTTATCATTGAAAGCCAATTCACTCTTTGCTCTTAGAAGCTACTACAGTAAGAACCTAGATATCTCCCCTCAAACAAGCATGCTAATCACCCATATCTAACACCATTCTACACTTTTGTTAACTTCTTTCTGATTTAAAACATATGTATTTTATGTAGAGGAGACTCACTCAAAGAGAAGAGATTGGGAGAAACTCTAAACTATAATTTCTCATAGTGTATTTACCTGTGAATTTCTCTGGTAAGTAGGGTTCCTCTGTATAGGAAGTGATCGAAAAAAATATCATTTCCCTGTATACATCCATCCATATGTACAGCATCACAGAATCACTAGGTTGGAAAAGACCCACAAGATCATCAAGTCCAACCATTCTTATCAATTGCTAAATCATGCCCCTCAGCATCCACCTGAACATGCATGCATCTCACTCCCTGTTTAAAAAGCAAGAAGCACCAAGAGTATTCATAGCTCTGATAAGAATACCTTTTGCAATGTATTCAACAATTAATAAGTTTTTATAGAAGGAGAGGGTAACTGTCTCTTAGTTCCATGTCTTAAGTGGGAATACGTTAAACAATAGGGATCCTCTACCCAGAAGATTTGGTTAAACAATAAAGCCTATAGAAAACTGGACCTGCAGAAGTAATACTCAAATTAAACTTTCTAATGGTGTCTTCTTTCTTCCCAAGAAAAAAGGAACAAGAAACCTTCATACCTTAAGGTAGAAAATACAATCTATCTGTCTTAATCTACCAGCAGTGAGTGGTTTTAGCCCTGTAAGACAAGGCAGAAACATATAGAGCTTCTGAAGTACTAGAAATAAATGAAAAATGAGAACGTAATGTGTTTGTGTTTCAAAGGCTCTTCTGACTGAGGTCCAAAAGAAACTGGTGAAACTCATAGTAGTAAAAAATTACCTGTCAAACATATATTTTGTGTTGGTTTGCCCAGTAATAGTGAAAACTTCTAGTTTGTCTGTGAATGACTCACTGCTTTTGAGGACATTTCTTGACAGCTGAAGCCTTGAATGTTTTCCAGTGGCATCTTGGCTTGCATCACAAATGGCGTGACCTGCAGGTCCAGGGAGGTTATTCTCCCTCTGTACTCAGCATTGGTGAGATCACACCTCAAATCCTGTGTTCAGTTGTGGGCCCCTCACTATAAGAAGGATGTTGAGGCTCTGGAGCGAGTCCAGAGAAGAGCAATGAAGATGGTGAAGGGGCTGGAGAACAAGTCTTATGAGGAATGACTGAGAGAGCTGGGGTTGTTTAGCCTGAAGAAGAAGAAGAGGAGGGCAGACCTCATTGCTCTCTACAACTACACACAAGGAGATGGTGGAGAGCTGGGAGGTGGCCTCTTCTCCCAAGTGACAGGGGACAGGACAAGAGGGAATGGCCTCAAGCTCCTCCAGGAGAGGTTCAGTCTCAAGGAAAAGGACAAGCAGTTTTGGATCTAGTGTTTTAAAATTTTTCTCAGCACTTGCTTCCAGGCACAAAAATGGTGTTTTTACTAACCTGTTTTATTTCTGTTGATTTCCTGTATGCTCATGTCCCCTTGTTTTTTTCCCTCCTGTCATTTATATATAAATATGCAAATATTTATAAAATATATCTGAATTTCTAAAAGAATACAAACTCAAAGTCAGTATCTGAGGACTTCTTGTGATATTACAGTATTGGAATGCATAAAGAAAGGTGGACTGAATGAATTTTGGCATTGATACAAGTTCCCAGCAATTTTAAAGAAATTAGTGTTGTATCTCTGGAAACACTGTACAGAAGTTCAAAAAATGCTGTTTAGGGTAGACTATGAGTAGAAGATTCTGTTTAAAGGACTTGTTACTCTTCAAGCTCAATATTTGTGCCATGAAACTCTTCAAAATCAGAGTGAAAAAACATTGGGAAGAGAAACCACAAATACTTTTTGCACACTAAACTTTTTATATATTATTCGTTTTGAAATTCTTGAAAATTGTGGGCTCCATATCTTATGACAGTAAGCTTGATATGATAATTTTGTGCTATATTAAGAGATTAATATACGCAGTTCTTTTTAAATATAATATGTTTTAACTTTATCCAAAGCCCTTGTGTGCTATTGTTTGTTACTCTGAGTCTGGGTTTGTTATAGTACTGAGAAATATTTAACTGAGCACTTTTTTTCAGGTGTCTTAAGAAAAATTATGGCTTCATGCTCAAAGTAACTGATAATTTTAATTGCAATAAAAATATTACAGGACTCTGGTATTCTAGGTAGATGAGGCTTTACATTACCTGCTAGTCTTCTTAAGCTTTAAATTTTCAAATTTTTTTTTAACTTCTAAAGATTTTTTAAAATGAGACAATTTGGTTATTTGCCAGAAATATTTCTAAAAGAAGTGTGCTAAAGATCTAGCCTTCTAGGTGTTATGGTAGAATGTGACATACCTGCATGCTTAAGAAAGAGAAATTTAATTTGACTTCATTAAAGTCTGTGCCAAAATTGTTATTATTATTTTTTACTTATTTTTCAGTTAAATCTGCATTTCTTCTCCTTCTGCAGGGGTTAGAAGAAAAGTTTTTAAGTGTGTTACACCCCTGTGCAAGTCCTTTCTATCTGACATCCTTGCTTGAGAAGGCTTTTGCCTTTGATATGTGTCTTGCTGATGTAAATACTTCTGGGTCAGAAGTAGTTGCATTCCTTGACTGCTAGTCCTAGATGTCTTCCAGTCACATTTTTCATCTGCAAGACTGAGGAGCTGGTTCCTCTGACTACTACTGAACTCCTATGTGGTCTTATGTTAGCTGTGGAAAAGGGATGTTAGTGCTTTCTTTCTCACAGAAGTTACCTAGCTTGCTAGCTAACATTTTATTATCTTAAAAAATGCATTTGCAGTATGAGCTAGCATCTCCAAATATTAAAGAATGTGTTCTATTCAATTTTTCATATCTCTCTCTCTCTTTCTCTCTCTTTTTCTTCTTTCCCCTCATTTCTTAGTATGAACTGTGCCAATATTTTTCCAGGCTGCAGCTGATGGTGTCTGGTATCCATGGGCTACAGAGGACTTAGAGACAATCAGTCATTTCTAATAGGAGGTGAATGAATGAGTATAGTGAATAATAAGCTACTTATGGACCAAGGTGTTGGAAATGAAGTCAAGGTTATTCCTCCCTAAAGCTCAATTGCCTTAATTAGCTGAGTGGAAGTGTGCAGTCTAGTAGCTGAACACAGAAGCTTTCTTTCATACATCTTTACAACAAAGGCAAGATATTTAATTTTCTTTGCATTTGTGGAGGTGCTGGTAGTTCCACCCATTTTGATGCCCACTCCAGACACAGAAGTGGGAGTCTAGACGTAAGCCCCTCCTTTGCAAGAAGGCACACAGTTAAATACACTCTTTTCCCTAATAATGTGATGTGATTTACTTACCTAAATACTTAGGTATTGAAACAAAGAAACTTACACTTAATAGCCAATGTAGTTATTAAGTAGTTATTCTTTATTCAATGCTGGAGAAGACTCAGAAGTTGTTCTCAGAATTCTTCTGCCCAACAGTGATTTCAGAGAACTTTATATACACAGAGATGTCTTCATATTCACAATTTTTCCATGAAATGACAAGCACACCTTATTCCTGGAACCTCATTGCATATCCAGGGGGGGTAAAATTAGTCCCATTCAGAGATGTTAAAGCTTGGCCATCCCTGAGCAGTTGATGATAATGACTCTGGGTGATAATAAGACATAAGTTGTCATCATTATCTTAGTCATTAGTCTATTCCATCTCACCATTTAAGAATGACCATTTCAGTGTGCCTGGATCCAGTGCAGAGAGAAAGAGGTGAAGATTGACCTTTTAGGGTAACAAGTATGGAATTCCTGAGTGTACCTTGAGTTACAGTCAAGAATACTCTCAGGTAGGAATATCTGGTGAGCACTGTTGAACTTCCTAACCTGAAGAGAGAACACATAAGCATGGTTTCTTCTCTCTGTGTTCAAAATAGCTCTTTAACTAGAGGGATGGATTGGAGTCTATCAATGGATGCATTTGTGACAAAAGCCATATATCCAACACAGTTTTTGTCTGGAGTGTTGGAAATAGGTAAAACTTGTTCAACAGGACTTTTATTCCTGTTAGTGCCATATACGCTGTCTTTTCAGCAGCTCCACAAGCATCGTCTAAGGCACTGACTTCTCTCAGCTGTCATAGATCACATAGTCTTTATGTTGTTCAACTGTCTCCTCCAGGGACACATTTTTACTTTAAAGTTAAGGCTGTCTGTGGAAATGCAGTTGTTTGGTTAAGCTTCTCTGCTTACTCATATCATGTTCTGAAAGTTTATTGGCATTCTCTGGCCACTTGCTGTACTTTTTTACAGTGAAATGAAAAGCACAATCCTTTGCATCCTGTGTGTATAACCCAGTTTTGTTTCCAACTGAGAGTGATAGATGCACTGTATATAAACTCAGAACATACAAAAAGAAAAGTGGAATATTTTTTAAAAAACAAACTAACCTAAACTGTTGAAACCCATTCGTCTGAAAACTAGACCAGGAAAGAAGCTGGGTGATGCCTGATGTCTGAAAACTGTTAAGATAGAGAAAGGGAAATATTTAGTCCTCTGTGGAAGTTAATGTGAAGAGGCAGAGGTAAAACTCCTTCTTGCAGGGCTAAAATGATGAGAAAGACAAGGACTTCAGGTTTCTCTGCTACACAATAGACTAATTCCAATAGACAGGGCTTGTAGTAGAATAAAAGCACACTTCAAACTATCTAAGGAGGAGTTATAATCTATAACATGTGCCTTTCCTCTGCTTAACTCCTGCTGAGCCTCCATCCAGTTGACTGCATATCCTGTCAGGTTGTGTAGCAGTCTCAGTACACATCCTGAAGGTCTGGGAGGTCCAGAGGACACACCAGCCTAGAAATAATTTGTCTGGGATTTCTTCCTATCTTACTTGTTCTTTGCTTGTTCCTGTACTGATATGGTCATTTTCTCTATATGTAATGTGTTTCTCATGTTCCATTTTTTTTGACTGACAACAAGCAAGAAAGCATATGTTAACTTTTGCAGATGGAAAATAGAAAAGCCACATAATATTCTGCTCTGAATAAATACTTTCAAGCCATTGGTCTTGAGACTAAAGAGTCAAATGGAAGTCAAACTGTTACAGATATCTTTTAGGGAAACCTATAGTCAAGGGACTCTGCAAAGAATCAAGTCTCTGTGTGCAGAGTTTTTTTCTGGTAAGGGAATCCTAAGCGGACTTCTGTTGAAATGGGCAGAAAAATGCAGAGACAGATGATAGCTATAACTAATATTCATAGAAATATACTCGATCAGAGTAGCAGGTTTACCTCATTTTCTCCTTCTGATGTTCCCCTACAATCACATTAACCTCATGTTAAACTAGCCCTGGTTGTTTCTGGCCTCTAGAAACACCAGTCTGGCACAGAATTCCTCAGCTGCATGTTCCCATGTTACAGTAAAACTGCTGTCTGTGGGAGTTTAGCTCCTTTTGTCTTTCCAAATCAAATAGAACGTTCATCCAGTATCAATCTAATCCTGTTTCTTAAACCCTACAAGAGGGCTTTTGAACTGAAAACACCCAAGATATAGAACTGAAATTCTGTGTGATCCTTCCTCCAAACTTCAAGGACTAATTCATAGAAAAGAAGGATTTTGTTGTTTTTTTAAATATTAAGGGTTTATATTTTTGTCAAAAGTATATTTTCTTTCCATGAAAGCTCATTTTTCATTATTTTTAAAATTCAGAGATGTATAAGTCGTGTAAATAAATCCTAAGTATAGAGGACTGCCTTAGGCGGTGAAACCCACATTATGAAGTTACTCAGATTATCCTTTGTTTCCCCACAAGGCAATGCCATGTGCTACCATTTGCATTTTCCCAACAGTGAAACTACCACAATGTAAAATTAATAAGAGTGTACAGAGTGTGTTTAACAAATGCTGACACATACCCTGTGGTGACTTGGCATGCAATATTTTGCTTGGAATTTACAGAGGTGTACAGAACTTACTGAAAAAAATAATCACATAATAGCTGTAAATAAATGAACACATCACCACAGTCTAGCAGGCTTTGGACAGGTCTGAAGCTGTCATGCACTGCAAGACATTCAGAATAGTAGGTAAAGCATGTGTCTGATACATATCTTCTGTGACAGGACCAGTTGGTGGGTCCTTTTTCCTTGTGAACAACTTGAGGACTAATCAGTCCTTCTGAAATTCTCCATCCTTTTTTATTCCATTCTCCATAGAGGTTCCCTTTGTTGTCGTGGTTTTGGCACAGAGTAGAGCACGCAGCTCCCGTTCAGTGGCGGTAAGCTGTCTAATTCACAAATCTGTAATCTCCCACAAGTATGTGCGTTGTCATCTTGAAATTTTGGTGTCGTAAACCCCAAATATTCAGTGATATATTTACTCAGATAGAGCATTACCATCATTAATTTTTATATTTTTTTATCTGTCCTAGTGTACTGTTTTCAAGTCAGATTCCTTCTTGCATGGTGATTTTTTTCTAGGTTATCCCACAATACTGTGCACAGAACTCTATATTCCATGATATTTAAGCAGTTGCTGGAATAAAGTAGAGAAAGGTCCCTTACAATTTGCAATGAATATTACCTGTTGTGGTATATCTCATGCAGAAATAGTATAACTTCCAACTGTTTCAGCACAGTTGAAGACCCTCCTTTTTACAAAGCATACTGGACTTTTTCAAGGAATGTCTAACATATACAATCCTCCATGATAGTAGTATCTGTTGGAATCTGTTGAGCAAAGATCTGTGTGGCCAGTAGGAGCAGGGAAGTGATTGTCCCCTTGTACTCAGCACAGATGAGGCTGCACCTCAAATACTGTGTCCAGTCTTGGGACTTTCACTACCAAGAAGACCTTGAGGAGCTAGAGTGTGTCCCGACAAGAACGATGAAGCTGGTGAAGGGGCTGGAGAACAAGTCTTATGAAGAGCTGCTGAGAGAACTGGGGCTGTTCAGCCTGGAGAATAGGAGGCTAAGGGGAGACCTTATTGCTCTTTTCAACTACCTGAAAGGAGATTGTAGCAAGGCAGGTGTTGGTATGTCCTCTCAAGTAACATGCAATAGGACAAGAACAAATGGCCTCAAGTTGTGTCACGGGAGGCTTAGCTTGAATATTATGAAAAATATCTTTAGTTAAAATGTGGTAAAGTATTGGAATGGGCTACTCAGGGAAGTGGTGGAATCACCACTCCTGGAGGTGTCCAAGAAGCGAGTAGACCTGTGACTTTGGGACAAGATTTAGTAGGTGTAGTAGATTTAGCAGTGTTTGGCTGACTGCTGGATTTGATGATCTTAGAGATCTTTTCCAACCTTAATAACAATATAGGAAATAGGACATGCAGATTTTCCAGATGGCTTTGAATGTGTACTTCTGAATTGAGATGGGAGCTTCCAGAGCATTAGTAAAACTCCATTGTTAGTCAGTAAATCCTGAAGACCATTGCATGGAGTAAAGTTTCCTGTTAGACATCCGTCTCAATGCAGCATACCTATATTATTACTCAGGTGCTTATTTGTGCACTCAGTCCTGTTCTTAGTTTTTGGTGTAGCTGAAGGACATTTTTTGTTTAGATAAAGTATTCTTGCAGCTGAATTACTCATTAATGCAGCAGTTGATTAATCCAGCTGCCTCTCCTTTGGCTGCACAGTTGGCTGCTTCAATTAGCAGTTGTTACTTAAAAGGTGTCATCGGTGGATTGCGAGAGACAAATCATTAGACTTCTGGAATAGAACACATTCTTTTTTAGATATTTTACTCTATATTGACAAGAGGATAACCCTTCATAATAACAACCATAAAATTTGGAGTGATAAGACGGTATAAAAATTGAAATACACAGTTAAAATGGTAAAGACATGTTTCTGAGGAAGACTCCTCCCCAACTAAATGAGCGAAATAACTTGTTCTGAAGTAATAGGTGAGTAATTGTTCGGCTATGCTTACTAAGAAATGATTAAAGCAATTGCAATAAGGTCTCATGCTTTGAGGTAAATCCCTCAGTTTGACAAGCTGTCAATCAATACCTCACTTGAGTCATTAGCAGTTTGAAAAATCCCTGTAATAATTAGAAAGCAGTATGTGATAAAGCTGAAAAGCATTACGAAAGCACAGGTGTCCTCTAAATCTATCAATTTTAGGAGAGAGAAAACAAATACCTGTATTGCGTATTTTCAAAACCACGAGAAATATTACAATAATACAATATTCAGAAATTATGTTTCTCCTTTGTTCTGATGTAGTGCTTAATGAAACCCTTCACATTTTGACTGTCTAGTTATCTTAATCGATCACCAAATAAAAATCATTAACCTATAACAAAGGAATAACTATAATAGAGGAACCAATGGGATCCTTGTGGTTGGTGTATACTACAGACCACCAGATCAAGGAGAACCAACTGATGAAGTCTTCTTCCTCCAGCTACAGAAGGCTTCACACCTGCAAGCTCTCATCCTACTTGTGGACTTCAACCACCCTGACATATGCTAGAAAAGTCGCACAACAAACTGTAGGCAATTCAGGAGATTCTTGGAGTGCATTGAGAATAACATCTTAGTCCAGCTGATAGAGACGCCCACCAGAGGAGATGCAATACTGGACCTGATGATTACCAATACAGGCAAACTCATCAGTGATATTAGGATCACAGGAAGCCTGGGCTGCAGTGATCATGCACTGGTGGAATTCAAGGTACAGAGGGATATGGGACAAGTGAGAAGTATAGTCAGGACACTGTATTTCAGGAAGCAGTCTTCCAACTCTTCAAGGAATTACTTGGTAGGATCCCCTGGAACATGATCCTCCAAGAGAAGGGAGCAGAACAGAGTGGGAAATATTTGAGGATGCTTTCCATGAAGCAAAAGAGTGCTCAGTCCCCGTATATAGGAAATCAGGCAGAGAAGGGAAGATACCAGCATGGCTGAGTCAAGACCTGCCAGTTAAACTGAAGAAGAAGAGGGAATGCACAGACAGTGCAAGCAGGGACAGGAAACCTGGAAAGTGTATTGGGACATTGTGTAGGGATGAAGTCAGGAAGGCCAAGGAACAGCTGGAGCTGAACTTGGCAAGGGGAGTAAAGATTAACAAGGAGGGTTTCTGCAGGTACATCAATCAAAAGAAGAAGGTCAAAGAGAACGTACCTCCACTGATGTTTGGGAATGGTGACCTTGTATCAAGAGACAAGTAGAAGGCTGAGGTCCTCAACAACTTTTTTGCCTCAGTCTTCACTGATAACTGTTCTCCTCACCTATCCTGGGTCATGGGACAGCAAGATGGTTACCAGGGGGATAATCCCTACCCTGTAGAGGAAGATATGGTTTGTGACCACCTGAGGAACCTGATCATTTATAAGTTTATGGGACCTGATGAGATGCATCCCAGAGTCCTGAGGGAATTGGCAGATGTGACTGCCAAGCCAGTCTCCATGATATTTGAAAAGTCCTGGCAATCACGAGAAGTTCCTGGTGACTGGAAGAAGGGTAACATTGTGCCCATTTTTAAAAAGGGCAGAAAAGATGATCCTGGGAACTACTGACCTGTAACTCTCACCTCTGTGCCTGGGAAGATCATGGAACAGATCCTCCTAGAAGCTGTGCTAAAGCACATGGTGGACATGGAGGTGATTAATGGCAGCTGGCATGGCTTCAACAGGGACAAATGCTGTATGACAAACTTAGTGACTGTCTATGATGGGGTGATCGCATCAGTGGACACGGGTAAAACAAAAGATTTGATCTATCTGGGCTTCTGTAAAGACTATGACATAGTTCCCCAACAACATCCTTCTCTGTAAACTGGAGAGATCTGCATTTGATGGGTGGATGATATGGTATATAAGAAACTGGTTGGAGGGTTCTATTCAGAGGCTGAAAGAGTTGTGCTTGTTCAGCCTGGAGAAGAGAAGGCTCATAGATCTTACAGGGACCTATCAGTACCTGAAGGGGCTACAAGAATGCTGGAGAGGGACTACTCATAAAGGCTTGTGATGATAGGATGAGGGGGAATGGCTAAAAAAATGGGAAAGGACAGATATAGTCTAGACGTTACGAAGAATTGCTTCACTGTGAGAGTGGTGAGACACCAAAACTGGTTATCAAGGGAAGTTGTGGCTACCCCATCCCTGGAGATGTTCTAGGCTAGGTTGGATTAGGCCTTGGGTAGTCTGATCTAGTGGGACGTGACCCTGCCCATGGCAGGGGGCTTAGAACTAGATGATCTTTTGGGTCCCTTCCAATCCAAACTATTCTATGATTCTACTATTCTATGATTCTATGATGACAAAGTTCATAATGCTGTTTAAAACTGAAAGATCTTTTCTAGCATTTAAACATAATCTGTATCAGATTTTCTGTTTCTATGGCGCAGATAATACCATTATAATGGGTCAGGCTTTGAAGAGTTGGTTTACCCAATAAGAATGTTTTAGAACTTTTATTTCAACTGCAGTGAAATCTTCCCAATTTATGATTCTAGTCATGCCTAAAAGAATGTTTGCATAATATAAATATTTTTGAAGAAGTATCTGGAAAAGTGCATATTATTTTCTGCATTGCAAAGATGTCTGAAAGTCTCACAAGACTGTTCTTTATAATTGCCTTTATTTTTTTTTTGATTATCCAAATCATACAGGATCAGAAGATCAAATACAGCATTATGAAGAGCTATTCATATATTCTGGACAAATCCTATGCCCTCCTCTCATAAGAACATACAATTTAAGAGCTGAAGAATGTATACAATGTTTGCAGCAAATTAATTCATAGTAGCTACATGGATACATTTTGTCAATTTTTCTTTGGAAAAATGTTTGTGCAGTCTCTTGGCCTTTACAAAGTAAAAATTTAATAAATAGCTGTGACAACCAGATGTTCAGAGGTGAAGAAGAATGTACCTGTCATCTGCTTCCTTTTAATATTTCATCTCTTCATAAGAAATGTTATTGTCAAATGAACATGAGGTGAGCCTGCTGCAGTTTGAAGATCTTGATGGATCAAAGGCAGTGTCACACTTCTATAATTCATCATTTATTTAGAAAACTTTTTGACTATTTGGTGCCAGAGGCAGATAAATTTCACAATGTTTTCCTGAAAGATGGCAATCATAACTTGCTCTTTGTTGCCAACTTTGTTGACTCTACCTCTTTGCATTTTTTCTTTTGATAGAGTCTTTAATGATTTTCCTCTTTTTTAATGCATTTTTTGTCCTTCCTGGCACCTTTTTGTTAGAATGGAATTCTGTTGGAAAAAGCATTTTGTTTTGAAGTTTATAAATACCATGTTTATACTTTGCAAGTTGTTATTCCCCTTGTATTATAGCACAGCACAGTTCCCAGAGACATTTCAGTTGATGCACAGTAAGTGAATTGTGTCTATTTTCCAATTGCTAAGTTCACAACCACAATTTACTTTTTTTTTCTTTTTTATCCTTTTCCTGTCTTAAAATGATTGTACTGCAATTATAGCTGAAGCCAGGTTAGCCATAATTCAACAATCTTTCAAAACAATAATCCCTGGCATTACTGCAAATGGCTGTAGGATCAGAGAGCTCATTGCATACTGGTTGATGCATGTTAACTCACTTTCTTAGGTGGATACTGCAGTTCATGATTAAGCCTCTGCTGCTTGCCGAGGTGTCTAGTTCAAAGTTTGAATGGCTATGCCTTTAGCAGCAGCAGTTTCAGGAGTGACTGCAATGTACTCTCAGCAGTAGTAGCTGAGAGCATGAAACAGCAGGTTATACTAATACTTGCATCTTCATTTCCAAATACTGATTTAGCTAGACAGCATTTCAGACTATTAACCTCGCTTGTCTCTACTGCTTTAGAAACATACAGGTAGAAATCTAACTGGAAGTAATTCACAATGATAGCAAGTCTGCCTCAATAACTGGTATGTTTATGAAAAGTGCTAGTTCTAGAATTTCTACTTGCTGTGTTTTTCCTGTGGAAATTTCCTAAGTCTGTAAGTGACAACAAATTTTAGCAGAACACTTATATACATATCCATTAGAACATGCCAGGAAGCACCATTAGATTTCAAAGGATTTTTTCATGTGAATTTCATCTGAACTTTTTATTTTACTTCTGCTTTGGAAATAGAGTCCAACATCCAACTGTGTAATATCTGTTGTATTTGCTTAATCACAGTCATTTATGTTTTTGTCTAGATCAGCAAGGACAAAAATCTCACATCTGTTATGTTTACAATTTCTGTAACTTTTCCTTCTTTGCAGTGGTGAAGGGAGTAATTATGTTATCACTATATTTTTTTTAAAGGATACTTCTTCCCATTTTGCACAGAACAATAAATGTAAAAAGAGGATTTCCCATGCATCTTCTGTGGTCATCTTCTCAGTCTCTGATTCTATCAGGAGACCTGCAGAGAAAGTGCTAAGTGGATATGGTTTTGCTTTCCAAGCCACATGCTCACGAGAGATGTTTGGGAATGGAAGACGACTTTCCCTCATTTACAGCCTTACAGCATTACAGTCATTAAGGCTGGCAGCTGAGTCTTTAATTGTTCTCCAGAGTATGCTGCTTAAATTTATAAGGTATGTCCCTTTCCTACTGGACCAAAAGTTACTGAAATAGCTTGTTCTCTGTGTAAATTCAGTTGTAAGCAAAACATTCTGCTTCTTTTTACACTTCTCCAGCCAGAAGCTGTAGCACCTTGTTAATGAAAGATGACTGAGTCCTTTCTTTCATCTGTCTGTAACTTGGCAATAGTTGCATTTGAGTGAAGACTTGAGTTGTTAAAGTTTGAAATTGTGCCTGTATTTTCCTTTGTGTTTTAACTTTTATTGCCACATCCTTCAAACCTTCAAGTCTATCTGTAATTAGAGAGATAGGAAACCTAGCAGAACTAAAAAGAAAATTATACTTTTTAGGTAGTTTAGGACTTCATCTTGCAAAGATTCACACATATTTTGCTTTATTTGGGATAATTTGGCTGAAGGGGAACCAGTTGTTTACAGTATATGGAAAGTATGAATTCACAAGTGTTAGGAATAGAGTTTTGAAAAATCCCATGGACTTTTGGACTCAGATCAACTTCCCAAGTGCATAATTATTTAACTTCAACTTCAGTGAATCACTTTTTTGTTTCTCTGGCATGGAAGAAGCTTCATTTTGGCTTTAGGTGATTATAAATGATAAAATATAGTGCTATCAAATTGAAAAGCAGTGCTAATTCAGCGGATTGGTACAAGAAATAAGCTGAAGAAATCTTACAAATATTGAGTTTATTATTGTTAAGTGCAAGTTTTATTATTTTTTTATAATAGAGCCAGTGGCTAATACATTATATATAGATCCAATCTTATACTAACCAACTTTTAAAAATACCTTAAGAAATGTGTCTGTAAGGAGGAAATCAGCCACACAATGTTCTCTATGAGTTTTGTAGAGTGATTATTCTTTATCTTTTGTAAAGCATTTATCTTTCATTATAATAATTTATCTTAATTCCAAAGAAAATAAAAATGAGTCTTTAATCATATTTGATTTCTTAAAAGTGAGGGCAAGAGTAGTGAACGAGGGTGAGTTTAGGACTGATTTTCACTCATCTAATCACACAGAGGATTATAATCATACTTCACCCCTCTGACAAAGGTCCTCTCATTATTTCAGACTAAAAAATGTACTGTGCAAATCACACTGAAAAACAGCTGTTCTGAAACAGAATCTAGAGTGCTCAGGTCAGCCAAATATCAGTACAAAAACCTTTAGGTTTCACAGCACTGCTTGACTTATTCATTCTAGGAGACACACAGAACCTTCTCTCTTACCCACAAAACACTACTCCATGCACTAGTAACGCTTATCATACCTTCAAGTAAAAGGAGTTAAAGGTTGTTGCAGTTGCATGGTTATATGATGTGACTCCAGACTATGCTGTTGGAGGTCTGAGCTTCCTCAACTCTTTCCTTCCCTCTTCCAAACCTTCTTTTACCTCTCTTTCTACATTTCCAGGAAAGGTAACATGGTTTTCATTCAAGTTACCTATACTGAACTTTCTGAACAAAAATCTTTGAAGCCTGCCCTTGATTTTTCTTTCCCTCTGTCAGATAAATCTTAGGCAAATATTGACTAAATACCTTAGATGAAATTGTCAGAGGATTTTCCTGTAAATGAAATCTGGTAGTTATGTATGTAACATATGTCTCTAGTAGTTCTGCTAATCATTTCTTCACTGTTAAATGCCCAGATAAACTGTAGCTTGTCTATGTGAGGGATACATATCGTAAGTGTGAAGTGTGACTGGCTCTTCTGGCTTGAATATCAGAACTTAGTGGTCCAACGTTTTAAGGGAATGGTAAATATGTGTGTGTGCAAATTAAACAGAGGTGGTGTTGGGAAATGTTGAGATTTTTAGCAGCTTTAAGTTACCTTTCCCTCCTCTTTTGTAACATGGCCAAAAAATTTAGCCAAAGTACAACTGACGTATTGGTGAGAGGGTATTTTTGCAGTGGCAAAGATAGTTATTTTGAGTCTGGAAAATAATGAACAGCAATGCAGAGAAATGATGTGGAAGGAAGAAAAACTTCTGTCACTTACCATCACAGAAGGTAAAGGAAGATAGATTTGGAGGTTTTATTGCTTATTAGTCATGGGCAATGTGGTAGCAATTTTAGATGCCCTATGGGGCACTGTACTCCGTCCAGACATATATGATTATTTGCAAAACCCCAGCAGATATGATATATCTAAAAAATGTCTTAACTTTGTTCTATGGATGTGTAAAGCATCTAAAAGATCAGACTTTTTTTATAGTCTTTACACAGTACGTTTTTACAGCAATGTCCCAGAACCTTTTGCAGACAGAAACTGCAATACAAGAAGCCTTGCTGTATCTAGTAATTTCAGATCTTAAAATGTGAGAAACACTTCCACTTAGAAAAAAAGTTTTTTCTTTGTTTATTTGTTTTAGAGGTGTATTAACACAAACTGAAAAGATAGTTTTCATTAAAAAGAAGTCATCTCAATATTGTGAGGCATTTTTATTGTTCAAAATGGTAATTTTGCAAAACAGAAATCTTTCATGTACCTGTTCTTAGCAAATATTTTAGAAAGCAGTTATTTTTATAGTATCACATGCTTGCCTTGTTGCAATGGAAGTTTGGGTTATGTTGTCTGAAAGAGAACTTAAAGGAACAATATTTACAAATTTAATGAAAAGTGAAAATTTAATAAAAAAAATCATTAAATTGAACATTATTATTCTGATGTCAGCTGAGCATCCTGAAAATGAGTTTATTTTCTCAGCTCAGGAAATCTCACCTCAGTTGTTGTCTATGAGAGGAAAAAGGCATTTCCTCCTTATGCCAACATATAAATTCATATGGGCAGAAATCATGATTGCATTTGTCGACGTAAATAAAATAGTTATTATTTAAGATATGTATGATTTCCCTTGTATACCATATTGTTTATACAAGATTGAACAGTATAATGGAAAAATGGGTAATGACATAGAATAAATGAAAAAAAGAAAGTGATACGTAATATCTTTCATTTTGAGAAGAATGTGTAATTAATTTCTCCACATCTATAGATGGTTAAGAGATACAACTAAATAATTACACATCATGTGCAGAGTAATTGTATCAAATGTGTTGCTACTTTACAACTAAATAATTACACATCATGTGCAGAATAATTGTATCAAATGTGTTGCTACTTTTGCATTTGCCGACATTTATTCTGCCTTTGTTAAAGACCAGGTATGTATATGTCAGTATTAATAACAAATGAAGAATGTTTACTTTTTGATCTGGAGTTTGTGCCTGGTTCAGGTTGTAAGACCTTAAAAGTTTTTTTTCAGATAGCTCTTTTGTAGCCCGTGAAAAAATAATTTTATGGTCAATATCTAACTCTTTTTAGACAAATGTTCATCTGAAAAACAAAACAGAAATTGTCATCTCAGGTAGCACCTACAGCATCTGTTTCCAGCAACTAAAATGTCTAATTACTCCATCTTGAAGATCAGTCTTTAAGTTGATATGATAGAAGTCTGATCTTTTAGTGCTGATGTTTCTGGGTTTGATCCCCTGTCATATTTGTTTATTGTATGACTACATGGATTAGAGTTTCAGTCAAATAAAAATGCATTTATTTATAATTCTGCATATTGGTAGTGTTCTCTTTAGAAAACATGTCTGAAGTTCTCCAGCTGGGGATAAAATTATTTAGCCTCTAATTTTATTTACTGAAAATGAAGCAGATGTGCACATTATAGACTGTAGACTTATAGACTGCTAAGTGCTAGCCATTTTCCGTAGTGAGTTTTTCCAGATTCCTAGGACGTTAGTGACAGGTAAGGGTAATGAACAACTACGGGACTGTTCCCTTTGCTTTGTAGCAAATTAACTTCAGAGAGATCCAATTTCCTTTTCTTCTAAGCTGGCTGCTGAGCTTTAGCCATATTGTTGTTGTAAATTGAAGAATGAGCTACAATATGTCTATTGTATCTTCCAATTTATACAGAATAAAAAAATTAAAGAAAGCTAAAACCTCAAAGCACCACCTATACTATAGCCCAACTTATAACTAACCTGATTAATTTACTTATTTGAATGCTGTTAAATAATTAAGCATTTTCCTCATGTCTTTTTTTTTTTTTTTTTTCCCCACTTAAAATTTCTAAGAAAATTCTACAGAACACAAATAGCATACATACAATTTGTAGTTTCAGGAATGAATAGAGGGGAATGCAAATAACTTGGAAATTGGTTGGATTGCTAAATAACACCTTACACTCATGAGCTACCCTGTCTTTAGTATGAATGAATCACAGAATCACTAGTTTGGAAAAGACTCACAGGATCACTGAGTCCAACCGTTACTATCTGCCACTAAACCATGCCCCTCAGTGCCTCATCCACATGTCTTTTAAACACCTCCAGGGAGGGTGACTCAACCATGTACCTGGGCAGCCTCTGCCAGTGCCTAATGACCCTTTCTCTGAAATATCTCCTGCTGATGTCGAGCCTGAACCTCCCTTAGTGGAGCTTGAGTCCATTTCCTCTTGTCTTGTCACCTGTCACTTGGGAGAAGAGACCAACTCCCTCCTGTCTACAACCTCTTTTCAGTTAGTTGTAGAGAGCAATGAGGTCTCTACTCCACCTCCTGTTCTCCAAACTAAACCCCCCCAGTCCCTTCACCAACTTTGTTGCTCTTCTCTGGACTCGCTCCAGAGCCTCAACATCCTTCTTATAGTGAGGGGCCCAGAACTGAACAGAGGATTCAAGGAGTGGTCTCACCAGTGCTGAGTACAGAGGGAGAATAACCTCCCTGGACCTGCTGGCCATGCTGTTTGTGATCCAAGCCAGGATGCCATTGGCCTTCTTGGCCACCTGGGCACACTGCTGGTTCATGTTCAGTTGCTGTCAACCAACACCCCCAGGTCCTTCTCCTCCATGCAGCTTTCTAGACAGACTTCTCCTAGTCTGTAGCACTGCACAGGGTTGTTGTGCTCCAGGTGCAGGACCCAGCAATGAGCATCCCTTCTCAAGGGGGAATATTAGCTTGAACAGCTTGAGCTTTAATATCTTGAATGAGGTTCAGAAGAAGATAAAGAAATCATTCTTCCTGTAACTGCACCAAGCACCTTCTTGCCTCATGTAATTACTGTGTGATGGGCCTCAGTTCAGTATCTGTAACCTACTATACAACAAGTTTTCAAGATGTATCACTGTAGAAAGGGAACTTATGTGTCACCTGAGGATGTCTCATCTACTTTGCCAGTGTGGTCATCCTTACCAGTAATGGAATAAATTATTTTTTTTTTATCATTTTAGTTTAAATAACACTTCTATAAGAACACATAGTACTTCTCTGGCTGGGGTATAAAATATGGAGAAGTTATGTGACCTGTCACTGAATGTCACTTATTATATATGGAAAATGATCTTGGGTTTCCTGGTCATCCTTAGGTCATCCTGAGGTCATTCTTAGGTCATCCTTAGTGGTATAGCCATTCCTTTGACAAATACTGAAACCAGAGAGCAAAATTTAAAAAAAAAATTAATATCTGTGACTTCCTATCTCTAAAGAGTCTGATTCTTTGGCACATGAATCATGAACACCCACAATCAAGAACAGAAGGGAACATCTGTTGCTATGTTTGAGTAGTGCAGATCATGACTGATCTACTTATGGGCATCATTCAAAGTATGTCCTAATAAGGACAAATCTTGCCTCCCCTGACTCAATTTTCTTTTGAGATAACCTCCTCCAATTTTACAATCTTCTCATGTAATTGATCCTATTAAAAGTAAAAATAAAAAAGAATCCATACCAGTGGATAGAGCAAATACAATAGATACAAATGTATATTTTTCAGAATGATATGTGTACCTCTGCAGAAGAATGTGGCAAACAGAAGAAAAAGCAAATGCCAGCAGATGAAGTAACTGAAATCCGTGTGTCAGGTTAGGTCTTCTGACTTTTCAGAATCTAGTTAGTTAGCACTCATGTTTGTATTTATCTCATTATGAGGCAGTAAATGTAAATGGAAAGAATCTGAACACAAAGGCTGTCATGCAGTAGTGGCATGCTTTGTATATTTCTCTATTCCTAAATAAAGTTAGTTTGCTGAAAACTATAGACACTATTTCTGTATTCATCAAATTAGTATCAATTATGCTTTAATAAAAGCCCTGGTGAAGGGGCTGGAGAACAGACCCTATGAGGAGCGGCTGAGAGAGCTGGGGTTGTTTAGCCTGGAGAAGAGGAGGCTGAGAGGGGTCCTCATTGCTCTCTACAACTACCTGAAAGGAGGCTGTAGAGAGGAGGGAGCTGGCCTCTTCTCCCAAGTGACAGGGGACAGGACAAGAGGGAACGACCTCAAGCTCTGCCAGGGGAGATTTAGGCTGGAGATTAGGAGGAGGTTTTTCACACAGAGGGTCATTGGGCATTGGAATAGGCTGCCTAAGGAGGTGGTTGATTCACCTTCCCTGGAGGTGTTTAAGGCACGGGTGGATGAGGTCTTGAGGGACTTGGTTTAGTGTTAGATAGGAATGGTTGGACTAGAAGATCCAATGGGTCCCTTCCAACCTGGTTGTTCTGTGATTCTGTGGTTCTGTTCCGTGAAAGAGCAAATTAGGAAATCGATGCAAGTTCTTACGTTACTGACAATTACAGTTAAAACAACAGCAATTTTTTTGCCTTTATTGAAATACAATTTAATCTTAATAGTAGAATTTGTTTTTGAATTTATGTGTGCAATTCTGATGTGAAATCATTTTTTTTTCCCACATAAGAACTGTACAAAAACCCCATAGTAATTTGTAAGGGGTATTTCTCAGTGCCTAAAGTAGTGGATGTGAATGTCTGTAAAACCAGTTAATAAGAATTAATGCAAACCCAGTCAAAACAAGTATTCATTAACCTCTTCTATCATGAATGTCTTTGAAGGCTTACTTCTAGTACTGCTTCTAAAAAAGTCTAGGTTGGGAGCGGAAATTTACAAATCTACAAAGCTCCCAATTGCTACCATACGTCCATAGCTTTACTTACATTTCAAAACCACTTATGCTGATGTGAATTAAGAAAATCCATAGACATGGATCTATAGTCTTTGACTTCATATCAGGAAGCAGATAATTAATAATACGAAGATTCATTGTCCTCTTTTTGATGTTGAAAACGGCATTTTGTAAGAAACCTCCACTTTCTGATTAGTGCATCTCATTCAATCCATTATGACAGGGAAAAGAAGTAGGTCAAACACAACAGCACAAAAAGGGTATGCCAGTTTTTAAGGCCACTTTACCGAAAAATAACAGTGTCATAGAACAGTGTGAGTTGGAAGAGACTTTTAAGTAAATTACCTAGTCAAACGACCCTGCCATGGGCAGGGACAATCTTTCATTAGATCAGTTTGCTCAATATAGAAAATCAGTGTTTTATATTTAGAATATATAACTCATGTTAGATAACTTGGCTGCCAAGGCTGCTTATAAGTACACTTGTGTATCTCAGAGTGGGAAAACACACTGGTGTACTTCAAGAGTGTATAGTGAAACCTGTTACTACTGGCTAGCTTCGGGGCTGTACTCTCTTGTGTGTGTTACAGATATTTTCTTTCTTTCTCAAGGCTTCAAAAGGATGCCTTCATTTACCTCAGAGTTGTGGGTGTTGTCCTGGAAACAGAGACATATCATCTTCATTTTGAGAGCAAATGAAGCATGTCTAAAATCTAACAAAAGGCTTCTACTTGCTCCTTATATGTCTTCTGAGAAAAGCATTCCTGCATTTCTTGGCAGCTGGGACACATCTCTATGCCTAGCAGCAAGGGAACGAAAGGAGTGACTTACTAATTTTGATTTTATTCAATAGTCTGTGTTGTACTGGACTCCAGGAAACATTAATTGATGAGGAAGATAAAGTACACATGAACTATAAAGTCTGTGAAAGATAACTGTTTCAGGGACTAACTATTTCAAGGCCAGCAGGGGAAAAAATCAGCTTGGTTAAGTAGGGAAATCTTGAGTCAAATTAGAAAAAAAAGGAAGATTTATAGGCTCTGGAAGGGGGGACAGGCCTCTTGGAGGGACTACAGGAGGGAAGTGAGGCTATGTAGGGAAAAAATCAGAGGGGCTAAGGCTGAGCTAGAGATCAGATTAGCTAAGTCTGCAAAAGACAATAAAAAATCTTTTTATAAGTATATTAACAGTAAAAGGAGGACAAGGGAGACCATACAGTCCCTTTTGGACTCAGAGGGAACAGCAGTGACAGGGGACGAGGAT
The DNA here is from genome assembly GCA_033558105.1 of Coccyzus lansbergi. Lineage (NCBI taxonomy): Eukaryota > Metazoa > Chordata > Aves > Cuculiformes > Coccyzidae > Coccyzus > Coccyzus lansbergi. The sequence goes on along the minus strand of JAUMJK010000233.1, from coordinate 1,615,686 downwards.
AAGGCTGAGGAACTTAATGCCTTCTTTGCCTCAGTCTTTAATTGTAAAGAAAGCTGTTCCCTCTGTGTAGATACCCGGGAAACAGAGGAGCAATACGAGGCTCCCATAGTCCAAGAGGAGGAGGACAGAGCCCTGCTTGGCCAACTGGACACCCACAAGTCTATGGGTCCAGATGGGATACATCCTAGGGTTTTGAGGGAGCTGGTGGATGTATTGGCCAAACCCCTTTCCATCATCTTCCAGCAGTCCTGGAAGACTGGGGAGGTACCTCTGGACTGGAGGCTGGCTGATGTAGTTCCCATTTACAAGAAGGGTAGCAGGGAGGATCCTGGGAACTCCAGGCCAGTCAGTCTGACCTCAGTGCCAGGGAAAGTCATGGAACAGGTGATCTTGAGTGCTATCATGAAGCACTTACAAGAGAACTGGGTGATCAGGCCCAGTCAACATGGGTTTACCAGGGGCAGGTCCTGCCAAACAAACCTGATCGCCTTCTATGACAAAATCACTCGGCTGCTGGATGAAGGAAAGGCTGTGGATGTGGTCTTTCTGGACTTCAGTAAAGCCTTTGACACAGTTTCTCACAGCATTCTGCTATGGAAACTGTCAGCCTCTGGCCTGGACAGACGCATACTCTCCTGGGTAGGAAACTGGTTGGATGGCTGGGCCCAGAGAGTGGTGGTAAATGGTGTTAAGTCCAACTGGAGGCCAGTGACAAGTGGGGTTCCCCAGGACTCAGTGCTGGGTCCAGCCCTGTTCAATGTCTTCATCAATGACCTGGATGAGGGCATTGAGGGTATCTTTAGCAAGTTTGCAGATGACACAAAGCTGTGTGCAAGTGTCGATCTGCTGGAGGATAGGGAGGCTTTGCAAAGGGACCTAAACAGGCTGGACCTCTGGGCAGTGTCCAACGGCATGAGGTTTAACACGGCCAAATGCCGGGTCCTGCACTTGGGGCACAACAACCCTATGCAGAGCTACAGACTGGGAGAAGCCTGGCTGGAAAACTGCCAGGAGGAGAGGGACCTGGGGGTGTTGGTCTACAACCGACTGAACATGAGCCAGCAGTGTGCCCAGGTGGCCAAGAAGGCCAAAGGCATCTTGGCTTGTATCAGAAATGGTGTGACCAGCAGGTCCTGGGAGGTGATTCTCCCTCTGTATTCAGCACTGGTGAGGCCGCTCCTTGAATATTGTGTCCAGTTCTGGGCCTCTTACCACAAGACGGATGTTGAGGCTCTGGAGCAAGTCCAGAGAAGAGCAACGAGGCTGGTGAAGGGTCTGGAGAACAGAACCTATGAGGAGCAGCTGAGAGAGCTGGGGTTGTTTAGCCTGGAGAAGAGGAGGCTGAGAGGAGACCTCATTACTCTCTACAAGTACCTGAAAGGTGGTTATGGAGAGGAGGGAGCTGACCTCTTCTCCCAAGTGACAGGGGACAGTACGAGAGGGAATGGCCTCAGGCTCCGCCAGGGGAGATTTAGGCTGGAGATTAGGAGGAGGTTTTTCATGCAGAGGGTCATTGGGCATTGGAATAGGCTGCCCAGGGAGGTGGTTGATTCACCTTCCCTGGAGGTGTTTAAGGCACAGGTGGATGGGGTATTGAGGGACTTGGTTTAGTGTTAGACAGGAATGGTTGGACTAGAAGATCCGATGGGTCCCTTCCAACCTGGTTGTTCTGTGATTCTGTGATTCTGTGATTACTTTTCATTCTGTGATTGCCACCAGGTGTGTATTCTAATGGCAGAGTTCGTGAAAAAGCAACAAGCTTTCTGTCCCCTGGCTTTACTTGAAATAAAAGAGATATCTGCTTCTGTTTCATGAATCCTTCAGGTTTGCTGTGTTAGATTTAGTCTCAGAACACTTATTGGATTTAGTTCCTTAGGAGTCTTACGCAGGACATGATATTATTTCTGAAATCCAGTAGGAATCAGGTGTAGGAGTGCTGTCAAGAAAGAAGAACCAGAAATTAGCTGCAACAAAACTGCTGGGAATATTCAGGTCAAAGGTTGACCTGAATACTGGTTTTCCATTGTTAATTAGTGCTTAAGTAGAGCTTTTCAAGGTTCCAGTTTGGATGACAGCTGAGGTCCCTTTTTTACCTTTTCTCTTTGTGTCTTTTCCCCACCTCTGAGTGGACTACCCAGTAATACCATTAGCTTCCTTGTAGACTCTTCTTAGGGCCACTGTTGCTTTCACAGTAGGCTTTGAGACCATTCCTGGTGGGTAGCTGATCATATTTTCTAGTCAAACTTCAAGTTCCTTTTCTACTTTTTAGAACACACATGTACAGGTGGAAACAGCCTATTTGTCACAATAATTTATTCTGCTCAGGTGCTACTTAAAATTCCCTAGAACCAGGTTTATGTTTTGTTTATAGCTTTAGCAATGGTTCTGGCAGCAAGAAACAGAGACTTGCTGATTGAAAGAAAATAATTGTTTAGTCTTCTTTTCGCTAGGAATCCTGTTTCACCATTCAAAGAGAGCACACAGTGGGTCACAGCAAGTCTGGTTCCTCAGTTTAAGTACAGTTTAGGGATAAACACTGCTGAGTTACTAATCCACATCCAAAACTTGTCCTAACTGTAGAGATACATTTCTTATAGTGCAAGTGAGAGGTTGAAAAGCAGCAAAGCCATTCACTTTGCCCATCCTTGTGTACCACAAGAATTAAGAAATACCTTTACAAATGTTTCCTGCTTAAGGCAGGATTGTGTTTCTAACTGTGCTGCCATGTTGCTATCACTAGTTTTCTGACTCAGTTTTTGTATAAAGGGAATACTTTAAAAATTATCACAATATCAAGCATTTTGGGAGGGAGAGGGGGAAGAGAGAAGTTATAGTTTAGTTTGTATTTTTGTATAATGTACTGTCAAACTGAGATAAGAAGCTTGTACTAGCTATGTACTAGAGACCTTTCACTGAGTTGCAGTTTAGAAACAAGTAACATCATAGCATTTATCAAGTCATTTCAGTTTTGAGGTTTTCTGGCCAGCTAATGGCAGGCTATTTGGAATTGTTGCTGGGCTAGATATTAGCCTTCACCTGAGTATCTGAGCACATTCTGTGCCATACTGCTGTGTAAAATTGTTTGTATTTTGAGAAGATGAAATTCTGTCATTGGGAGCAAGTTCAACAACCATATGTTGGCCAACTTAAGTTCTCCTAAGTGATCAATAGTTTACATTTGGTGTCACAGTTCTGTGGATCTGGGTAATTACATGGTATTTGGCAGTCCAGGAGGCAAATTGCAGTCCCAACTCCACCATCTGCCCCTTGACCCTGTGCTGTTTTGTTTCATTCTGGGCAATCCGTATCATTATAGTAGCTGAAGTTGAAAGACTAAGGTTCAAGAGCATGTAGATGTGTCTTAAGTACATCTCCCCACACAGGGAAAGTAAGAAGAACTGAAGAGTCAACAGGGGTGACTGGAAAGCTTGAGGTGATTCCTTTTGTCAAGGAAGAGTCCATCCCTTTGGGTCTACTGCAAATGGAGAGTCACTTGGCATCTACCACACAGCTGAGACAGTGGGCTGCAAGTAGTACTTGTCTGACTAATGGTTACAATACAAATGCATTTCTAGAACAAGTCAGTCAGAGAGAAACTGATATGAGCCATGCACTGGTCTCAAATGCATTGATAGGCAAAGCAGAAGTGGGGGCGATGGAGGCACACCTTTGCACACCTGAAGTCCTGGAACAGCCTGAAGAACTGTATTTCTCCACAGTGCTATCAAGGGGAGCATTAGTTAGACAGTATTTTTGAAGACCAAGTCTTTCAGAAATGTTTTCAGAGCAAGTTTAAAATCACCACTGAGGACTCTGGACAGACTGTGAGGGACAAAGTAAGAAAGGGAGTTCAATCTTTTGTACTTTCTCAGACTGCCTTTAATATGCAACAGGCAGTCTGCATGTAGCTTTTAGTTTTCCAAACCTTTTAAAACAGCATGCCATTTCACGAGTATTACTATTTACATTTTCTGTCATTTAAAAACTTTTCTGTATTTGATTTGTTTTGTGAATTTTGCAGTTTGCAGATGACTGTGAAGGGAGGCATTTTTCATTTGGAGATTAAGATCAAAATACATCTAGGATCTTTCTAATCAATTTACTCTACATTTTCCTAGAAGTTCAGGAATCTTCCAAGACAAACTCGGTAAATTCAAGCTGATCTGGAACTTCCTAAAGTGATTTGGAAGTTTTCCATTGACTTTAAAGGGTTTTGGATCATGATATATTCATGCAAGAAATGTGACTTAGAGAATTCCAGGAATATACAGCTTTATAGATTTATACTTTAGAAATATTGCTTTAAAAAACAAACAAAACCCCACCACTTTGATGTCTGAAAGAGTGAAATGTAGCTGCTTAGGGAACTGAAAATTATCTAATTAAATTGATTCACTTTATAGTAGACAAAAGAGGATTACTGCACATCACCTCAACAGCACAATTTCAAAAATAGTTAAATGTTAGTTTCCAAAGAAATTTCATTTTCTTATTGCAGTGAACAAATTTAACGCTTGAATGTGCCCTAGAAATAGTCATCCCAAAGCAATTTTGTGTTCTTGTTGTTGTGAATTTTTGATGTATGGATCTGTCCTAGAAATAGTAGTGTTTGGAAGAGAATACACAACATTTAAATTAAAAATAAAGTAGTTAATCCCATGCCATCCACCAAGTCTCTTGAATGTAAATTGGAATCTGGAGGAGGCAGAAATGGATAATTCAGGATGGAAATAGTCATCTAGAAGTGCTTATTTTTTATAGATTTCCTTGGGTACTGGAAGATTTAAAATTTCAGGGAAGAAGGAAAGAAGTACAAAACATTATGGAAAATAAATACTACATACCAGTTTTAATAAAAATTAGGAGACTTTAAATGCTTTAAATAAAAGCAAACTAAATATATTTAAAGAAAGTGGATTGCTTAAATGTAACTTTCCCTCTTTAGATACATCAACTATATCCATCTTATAAAAACAAAGATCAGTTTGAAAAATACATTAAGTCTCCTTTTTCTTTTTGTATTTTTCTCAGTTTTATATTCCTTTGGAATCAGTGACAATGATGTAGAAAATGCTCTCCCATATAATTTCTATGAGAATGATTTTTTACCAGATCATTTGAAAATTATGACAAGTTACTTGTTAGCTTCCAACAACAAAGTTACAAGGGAGTTTAAACTATACACTTCAATGGTAAATGAGGAAACTACTTTTATCTTACAGAAGGTTGTTTCTCACTATCTCTTTGTAAACAGATATTTATTTCAAAATAATTTCAAAAGAGAAAAAATTCATTTTCAATGTACAGTCTATATCTTAAACCTCTCAGTAAAACTTGAGGTTAGTATAGACAGGTGCATTAAATTCATCTAAAGCAGTCAACCATGGTATTTTCAATACACAGAAGACATTAACAAAGATAAGTTGCAGGGGATAGTCATGCGACTGATAACAAATAATTGGATAGTTTGGATCATGGCACAAGGAATTTCAGATTTCATCTGATATCTCCTGAAGTTACCTGATGCTCTGACTAGGAAGATGAAGATGAAACAACACGTGCGACATCAAGGATCAGTTTGGAAAGCTGCTTCTGGAAGATCATGCTTACACTACTCATCAGAGAGAGGCAGGAGTAGCTGCAGGACTGCATGGTTGTGGAGGTTCTCTTAAGTGTGTAAGAGGATTCCATTTTATCTAGCCAGCAGGTAAAAATACTTTCATGATTCCTTTTTGTGTACCTGAAAAAGATACCTTTGCTCAGACCACTAATACCAAAGGAGCCAAAGATACCTTGTAAAATGCCTTATTTTTTACTGTCTTTGTTCCCATCCTCCTGAAGATCTTCTGCAAACAATGTGACTGATCTGAATTTGATAGATGACTCTTGCCTTTCTTGTGCTGGTAAAATTTAAAATTAAGGCCTTTTAAATCAATTTGCTCTTTCTAGGATACTTACTTTTCTTTATCTCATCAGTCTCACATTGTAATTTTGAGCATTGTGATACTGATAACTTTATTTGATGTATATTTATCTCAAATAGATAGATAGATAGAGAGAGATAGGCAGATATTGAGAAAAATACGTAGTATATAGGAAGAATCTACGAGACTTCATCTCCTTCAGAGCAAGCATAGAGACACAAAACTCTGCAAAGACTTTTAAACTATTAGTGGAAGGTTTACTTGCTGCTTGAGTCTAATTGTAAGTGTGACCAAAAGCTGAATGCATCTCATGCTGTTATTAATCACAGGAGTAAATCTTATCATTTGTGCCTTTGCATGTAAAAAAAAGACTCCAGTCTTTCAATGTTAATTGCTTAAAGTGCCAAGAACACTTTTGATGAACTGAGGAAAATTTTCTGCTCAGGTAATTAAAATATTTTTTACTTCTCTATATGCTTACTATCTGCACATTTACATTTGAGCAAGTCATTGAGAATTTCTGTAGTGGGGAAAAACATAATTCTTCAAGTGCAATTCCTCTATTTTGTTGTTATGTATTTTCCTTCATACCTCCAACTTCCCCCAGTCCTGTGGGTTTTGTGGTCCCCTCTTCTATCTTATCTATCCCACAGAGATATATCCGAGCCATTCTATGAGTTTCTAAATTCATACAATCAAAATATTTTATCCTGATATTTAATTTTGATGTCTGCGCTGAGAAGAGATGGTTAACATTCTTAGAGATTGTCAGTGATAACTCTCAAGCTATCCTTCCTTTCTATTGTCTCTCTAGCCAACCTATCTCCACCCTCAACCTTTCCTTCCTCATGTTCTTCATGAGATTTTGCTGGGCCAGGCTGCTTAAGTTCAGAGAGATGTCACTTAAGTTCAGAGATATGTCACTTAAATTCAGAGAGATTAAGCTTAAGGCCAAAATTACCTTACTTAAGCTTAAGGCCGAATTACCTTGCTCTCAGATATACTCTTGTTCTTGCCCAGGACAAATGAGAGTTAAAACAATATTTCATGGATAAAGCATTTCCATAGATTAGGTAAATGTTAAGAAGAACAATTTTTACAGCAATCTATTTGTTTTGCCATCACCAACTACATTAACTGCATAGACCAAGAGCATGACTCTTCTTTGACGGGTGATGGGAACGGTGTCATGCTATAGTGATATGCAGAAGGTTAGAGATCTTAGGATCAAATGACTGCTAAGTTATTTGGCTTAGTTTTGTTTTTAACCTGCCACTTTTTAATTTTTTACACACATTTGCATGCTTTTTTTTGTGGTTACTTTTCTTTCATGAAAACTGAATCTGAAAGACAGTGAATATTTTGTTTGTGAGTCATGCTAATATCTAAACTGAGCATAAAAATAAGATATAAGTATTTGAGAATTACAATGTAAGGCTGATGAAAGTGAAGAGTATGAGATGTACACCATTTATCATCTTGTTCTGGATCACATACATTGAATTGAATGCCCTATTTCAGTGTTTCAGGAGCTAGCATTTACACGTTTACTAATCCAAATTCATGTTATCTTTTTGTTAACAATGTACTTATAAAAGGTATTTTGACAAACAATTTTCTGATAACATTTACCAAAAATAACACTTTCCTAGACAGGATACACAAGAAAGAGAGATATTTTTAAGTTTAACACATTCACTTTACTAAAATGGTTATGTATTACCTGTTGAAATCTTGATATGGAAATGAAAAGACTGTCATTGCACTCATAATCCAAAGAGCACAACACTATACTAAAATATTGAACCATTTCTTATTTATTTTAATTGTGAAGAAATTATTTGAAATATGTTCAGAGAAATGGTGACGGATTGACATTGTAGGTAATTTTATTTTCTGTCAATATCTCAGTTACATTTCCTTATACTTTCTGGAGAGCATGCAGTCCTAAATGCTATGTTAATTGTCCTCTGAAGTAAGATAGTTGATCATCATGATCATCATCTGCTTCCTGTGATAAACCCATGTGTAAGAATCTGCAAGCAATGAGAAATGGCAATTTGAAGGTGTTCTAGAGGTTTTTTTTTCCAAGAGGTGAGAATTGTTTTAAAAAAGTCACAAGAAAACTGTTTTATGTGAGGTAGTTCATTCAGGCTCAAAAGCAACACACATGGGTGTTAAGGCCATGTGCCAGGCTGCTACTGATTTGAGAACCACAGTTATTTCCCCTCTGGCAGGTACCTATGAACTGAACCTGCATAAAAATTAACAGTACAGCCATCTAAGCCTCATTCTGAAGCCCATCCCTATTTGTGCTGTAATTTGGCAACAAACACAGGTGTGTTTTTGTGCCTGCCTGGTCAATGATTTCTACATTTTCCAGTCAGCAATGAGAGGATGTTTTGTCTTCCGTTTACTGGCCCTGCTCAGAGACCAAAGGAGGCTTGCACAGTTTACAGGTTAAATACGCTGCACAAAGTTAAAACAGTGAAAGGACACAGAGCTGGGTAGTAGCTAACCTTCATGTTTAAGACTGAGGAGTGGACTTAGTCTGACCCTGTGCTCCTGTATATGAAATACTGCCTAGTGATACAGTTCATTAATTGAATTTCTGAACAGGGTTACAATTTAAGTGCACAACACACTTTTTATCTTCTTAAATTAGATAATGCTTTTTTGCACTCCTTCCTTTGCTATAAAAGTGACTTTGCCACTATGCTAAGATTTTTACTTCTTTATCTGTAGTTTATTCTTGTCTTAAAAGATTGTATTTAGTAGGATACTTGAGGTAAAGTGTGTTGCTGTGGCTTCTGTTTCACCTCAAGGTTTGGCTTCATGATACCTAGTACAGAAGTAATGCAGAATTCTTCCTAATGCCTAGTTGTACCATAATATTTACTTCAGCTGTTAATGGTAATAATGCTATCTGCCTTTTGTTCTGTTTCCAAGATATTAGGTGTATTAATTCAGAACTACTGAATGGAAAAATCAATTGGCTTCTTCTGGTACTGTAAGTTACAGCAAAATAAAATACAAATGAGGAGAAACCCATACTGATATATGAAGAATTTGCATGTACCGCATCAGGAAACAGCTACTTCAGGTGAAAAAAGTGAATAAATTTCTGTAGGCCAAACAAGTATCAGAACTCTTTCAGGGTCATACCACTGATTTTCTGTTTAAATGGTCACACGGGTCAAGCCAAGCTTATCCTGTCATATAACTTAAATGGCATAACTTAATGGCCCTCCAGGCCTCTTGGAGAGACTACAGGAGGGAAGCGAGGCTATGTAGGGAAAAAATCAGAGGGGCTAAGGCTGAGCTAGAGATCAGATTAGCTAAGTCTGCAAAAGACAATAAAAAATCTTTTTATAAGTATATCAACAGTAAAAGGAGGACAAGGGAGACCATACAGTCCCTTTTGGACTCAGAGGGAACAGCAGTGACAGGGAACGAGGAGAAGGCTGAGGTACTTAATGCCTTCTTTGCCTCAGTCTTTAATTGTAAAGAAAGCTGTTCCCTCTGTGTAGATACCCGGGAAACAGAGGAGCAATACGAGGCTCCCATAGTCCAAGAGGAGGTGGTCAGAGCCTTGCTTGCCCAACTGGACACCCACAAGTCTATGGGTCCAGATGGGATACATCCTAGGGTTTTGAGGGAGCTGGTGGATGTATTGGCCAAACCCCTTTCCATCATCTTCCAGCAGTCCTGGAAGACTGGGGAGGTACCTCTGGACTGGAGGCTGGCTGATGTAGTTCCCATTTACAAGAAGGGTAGCAGGGAGGATCCAGGGAACTCCAGGCCAGTCAGTCTGACCTCAGTGCCAGGGAAAGTCATGGAACAGGTGATCTTGAGTGCTATCATGAAGCACGTGCAAGAGAACCAGGTGATCAGGCCCAGTCAACACGGGTTCACAAAAGGCAGGTCTTGCCAAACCAACCTGATCGCCTTCTATGACAAAGTCACTCGGCTGCTGGATGAAAGAAAGGCTGTGGATGTGGTCTTTCTGGACTTCAGTAAAGCCTTTGACACAGTTTCTCACAGCATTCTGCTATGGAAACTGTCAGCCTCTGGCCTGGACAGACGCACACTCTCCTGGGTAGAAAACTGGTTGGATGGCCGGGCCCAGAGAGTGGTGGTAAATGGTGTTAAGTCCAACTGGAGGCCAGTGACAAGTGGGGTTCCCCAAGGCTCAGTGCTAGGTCCAGTCCTGTTCAATGTCTTCATCAACGACCTGGATGAGAGCATTGAAGGTACCCTTAGCAAGTTTGCAGATGACACAAAGCTGTGTGCAAGTGTCGATCTGCTGGAGGATAGGGAGGCTTTGCAAAGGGACCTAAACAGGCTGGACCTCTGGGCAGTGTCCAACGGCATGAGGTTTAACACGGCCAAAAGCCGGGTCCTGCACTTGGGGCACGACAACCCTATGCAGAGCTACAGACTGGGAGAAGCCTGGCTGGAAAACCGCCAGGAGGAGTGGGACCTGGGGGTGTTGGTCGACAGCCGACTGAACATGAGCTAGCAGTGCGCCCAGGTGGCCAAGAAGGCCAATGGCATCCTGGCTTGGATCAGAAATGGTGTGACCAGCAGGTCCAGGGAGTTGATTCTCCCTCTGTATTCAGCACTGGTGAGGCTGCTCCTTGAATATTGTGTCAAGTTCTGGGCCCCTCACCACAAGACGGATGTTGAGGCTCTGGAGCAGGTCCAGAGAAGAGCGACGAGGCTGGTGAAGGGTCTGGAGAACAGACCCTATGAGGAGCGGCTGAGAGAGCTGGGGTTGTTTAGCTTGGAGAAGAGGAGGCTGAGAGGAGACCTCATTACTCTCTACAAGTACCTGAAAGGAGGTTGTAGAGAGGAGGGATCTGGCCTCTTCTCCCAAGTGACAGGGGACAGTACGAGAGGGAATGGCCTCAAACTCCGCCAGGGGAGATTTAGGCTGGAGATTAGAGGGAGGTTTTTCACACAGAGGGTCATTGGGCATTGGAATAGGCTGCCCAGGGAGGTGGTTGATTCACCTTCCCTGGAGGTGTTTAAGGCACAGGTGGATGGGGTATTGAGGGACTTGGTTTAGTGTTAGATAGGAATGGTTGGACTAGAAGATCCAATGGGTCCCTTCCAACCTGGTTGTTCTGTGATTCTGTGATTCTGTGAAATCCTTTAATAATAATAACAAATCATCGGAGACATGGGTACTTGGAGCCCAGAGATGTTTTTAATTTTTTTTTTTTATTAGTGGAAAAAATAAGAAGACTCCGTAGAGACCACTGATGTAATACATTTATGGCTTCCATATTTGAGAAATCAGGTATTGTATTTATCATAGGTAGCCAGAATAATTTTTCAATGAAACACTATGGCATACCCAAAGACCAGAGATACTAGTGAAAAAAAAAAAATCTTCATTTGTATTTAATTCAGGTGCAGACTGTATATTCTATTCACATTGAGAAGATGTGAAATAAGAATCATCTTTCAGAAAGACAAGATGGAAATATATGATTCCTATCCTTCTATAAATCTATTTTTTTTTCAGAGATGAGAGGACTGAATGCAAAAGGAGTAGTCAAACATTATAGGATCCCTGATTATCATAGGGCCAAGAGAATGAAGTTAAAACGTGACTGGCAATGGAGCATATTGAAAAATCAGACTGCAAAAAACCAAGTTTTTTTCCTCAGGTTTAACTTCTCTGGGATGAGGATAATTTGCAAAAAGGAAGAATTAGAAATCAACATAGATACATTTTAACCATGGTACTCAGTCTTTATGTTTAGCCTTTGGTGTGTAGGTAGCATCAGGTATGATGAAAAATATTTTCATTTAGAAAAGTGTTTTAACTGGATGGAAGAGAGATATTTGATGTGTCTGGGAAGCAGAAGGAGATGCCTCAGAGAAGTGCTTTTAGTGCCCATGGATCCTGAGTTAATTCTACAAAAGATGCAGAATGATGGGCTGAGCAGCTGAAGCAAACCCTCAAGGAGGAATAGAGGCAAAACCAGCTGTCAACCTTTAGTGCTTACTTCCCTGAGATGATGTCATTTCTAACTCACTCTGATATAGGTGAAGTTAGAGAGTAGTCTGTCTAGTATGATACAAAATCAATAATCAGTTAGAAACTCTTTATGGATGCTCGAACAGTTTTCCACAAGCAGAGGCGAGTTGTCAAGAAGGCAAAACATGCCCTGCCATTTAACAGGAACTGGACAGAGATTAAGAGGTAGCCAGTGCTGGGTCATACTTGATTTTCCATTTAATCAGCTCAGACTGAAAGAGAAAAGACAAAAAGAAATTCTGAAACCATAAGCAATTAAAGAAAGGGCTTGCAACCTCTCTACAAGGAACCCAGTTCATTCTTGCTCTTCTCAAAGAATGATTTTCACCCTAAATATACATGTATTTTTCATTTTCCCTGTACTTTATACTACTTCTGACTCTCAAGAAGTGTTGTCTTCCTTTTTGTGTATTGTACCACTGTATGAGCTAAACAGTTTGATGTCAGCAGTTATCAGGGCTTGATACTATACTGAAAAGGAAGCTGAGTTATTTTCCAAGGTTCTCTCTAACACTTATTGTACTTTATAAAAGGAAAATGCCCTTCGGGTCTTCCTTTAACAGTTTGTCCTCTCAAGTAATCTCAGATTTGGTAATCTCAGACTTCAAGATTTGTTGCTCAAAGAATTTTATTGGTGCTTTACCAAACAAATTTATATGGACTATGGAGTTCCTGTGTTACTGGTTATGTAACTCAAAGAACCTCTAGTTTTAATCAAATTGTCAATTCTGAATTAAAGTGAAAGATATCAGCAGTGAAATTGCTAAAAAGTACTAATTATGTGGTATTGCTTCCTAAAAATTCAGGCACTTTATTTTTATGAATATTCAATTATTTGTTATGAATGCTTGTTCAGAAATAGAAGAACAGTGATTGTCACTGTAAATACAAATGAGTGACTAGTGAAAGAAGTTTTTAAACCTTCTAACATCATCCACAGAGATCTTAAATTCTGAATACTATGGAGAAGTCTCTTTTTTTTAAAAAAAGGTTCAGGTCCTCCAACAAGGTGACAAAACCAATACATGTGACCATTCACACAATCTGTGTATTAATAATAAGATTTCTAAGCACACTCTGTTAACTAACTGTTGTTTAAACCAACTTTCAAAGAGAATGATAAGTCATGTGTTTTCTCTGAGAGATAACAAAACAAAATTCTTGTTTTGCCCTTGTAATAAACCAATCACTTTGCAATATTCTACTTCTATGTGTGGCAAAATGTAAGGAAGGAGAAATTCAAGCCTACAGTTTAAATCCAAGTTTATGCTGGATTTAAAGTACAGTACTTTGAGGATGAGGTTGATTTGAAGGCAGACTGTGAGTGTGATGGGTTTTAGAGAGCTGATTGCACCCAGATGCTGAAGGGATTAGGAGCAGCCTCATTATAAAATATATTTCTTACAGATTTGGATATAACCATATCATCTAGACTATTTTATAAGTGGGAGAAGTCAAAGCCAGTCAAAATACTTGAGATCTGGCCAAGAATTAGGAAGTGCTCTGGAAGAATGTTGGGGAATTTGGGTGACTGCAGAATGTTGGTGGTACCAGCGTGGACAACACAAGGCTTTAAATCTTAGATTCATGCCTACTGGGACAAAAAAACCCCAAACAACAAAGCCCCCTGCTTTACTTTTCTATGTGCTTAGGATATTATAAGATTAGATAAAATTGATTAGAGAATTTTAATTGGGAGGTTAATTTGTAATGATGTTTTCCTGACTATTATATTTATAAGTCTATTAAAAAGATTTAAATATAGCATAGGTAAATTATTAATGAAGGCTGAGCAAGTCTGTTAACAATGCAACTGACTGAATTAGTGAGTACATCAAAACACTGCATGCTATAAAGAGAGATGGAGATAGCATTTCCTTGTGATTTGTACATGTTAAATTTAGGGCACTGGACATTTTTTTCCAGGTGGGTTTATTTTTTCATTTTTTCATGTCATTAATCACTTCTATTCATTTATATTTTGCTGCTTAGCTTTGCAAGTCTGCAAACATTCTTTCTATTTCGGAACATAGAAAGGGAGTCACCTAGAAGAGGGAAACTCATGTTATTCTTCAAGCTTTGTAAATTCAATGTATTTTTCCTCCTATTTTATTTAATGTATTTGTTTAACCTGGAGTGTAGTATTCTTGTAAAGGCGCAAATCAATTATATTATTAACTACAAAGGAAACGATTTTGGTAGTATTCTGGTTTTTCTTGGTGCAGAAAGCTCTGCAGACCTCCTGAGGAAGAGTCAAGCATGGCTATAGTGACATCAGTGGTGTGGGGAAAAAAAGAGGGTTTTACTGTTGCTTATCTCCACTGAACTGAGGCTTTGTCACTTTTGGGATTAGTTCTTTCTCCAATTTCTTTTAACAGTGTTTGCCCATGCAGAGAATAACAGTGTTAAGTCTTTTACAGGACTTATTAAAGCTTTGTCCAAAGAACACTTTTGTTAAGCAGAGTACTAAAGAAAGCTCGTCATTGGCATTATGGTATTTCTCTGTGAATATTCCTCATGTCAGGAAAACCTTGACTCTGAAGCAGTGCTATTCTAGATACTTGGGTTCAGCTAATAATTTCAACTAATGAACTTAGTTAATTCCTTCCTGAGGGCCTTTGCTTTTACACTAAGGAGCAATTACTCTGCTGAGAAGTACAGCAGTGAGTTTGGACTATAGTGTTTGATTTTTCTCCCCTGTGCTGCATCTGAATTGTACTTGCCTAAATTCTGGTTTTGTTCAGGATTTACTTTACTCAGGATATCTTGTTTACTTTGTTACAACTCTTTTAGGGGACTTCCTGTTTTGGGGATGTGTTTGCCAATGCAGTGAATGTTGCTGACTTTTCAAAAAGGTGTTCAGCACAGATTTGTGTTATCTTTGCTTGCTTGGATAGTTTATTTCTTAATTTAGTTAAACACCAAAATAAGAAGATATTAGATTAAGGCAGGCAAAAGGATGTCTGATTTACTGACACTTCATTCTTACTTCACAATTAGAAATCTTACAATTAGTCTTACTCTGTGTAAGAACAGGAATCTTGAAGTATTTGGAGAATAATGTGATGACAAATTTGTAACTAGAGAACATAGATATATATTGTGGTGAGGTGCCTGAACCAACCTGAGATTTATGATTTGTTATCTTTTAACTACTTCTTTCTAAAGGAATGCCTTAACAATTGATCCAAAACTGGAAGTGAAATAGTAATGTGAAATAGGATATGAATTTTTCACAATATTCATGTCACACTGTTCAAAGAATTGGTATAACTATTGCAATACCTGTAAAAGTTTAGGGGAAGGTAATCCATGGGTTTTCAATAGGCTGTGAATAAACACATGGAAATATTTCTTCTGAACTTAACATTGCACTGCTGAGTTTTTTTCAGTTTTATTCACTGTCATTCAGTTTCTTGTAGATATTTAGGTTTAAGTAATTATCTGGTCCTGTGTTGTTACTTATGTTCCTGAAAGTGTTCTTGTTCTTCCAGTTCACTTTCATTTTGGATGAAGGAGGTCTGGTCATTTTCGTAGTCTTGGAATATTATTTTGTACAGTGAGAAGCAGAACTTACATGGAGAACATCACAAATATGACGATTTTTTTCTCTCTTTAGATAGAAATCCAGACTAAACCAAAGAGTTTCCTAGGCACCTTGTATTCTTTTCTAATTATGTTTGTCAATTATCCAGTAGTATCATATCTGATACTGACATGTACAGAGGCTCAGGACCTAAAAAGGAGTGGAACTAGAGGGAAAACAGTTTTTTACCCTGAAGACCATAGCCACCAGTTTTTCTTTGGCTGTTTCTCTTCTATAGTTTGAATGCATCCTTTCAGCTGACCTACTTCCTCCAGTCCTTCCACTTTATGCCACCTTTCTTCATTTCCAAACATTTTTCCTTGCAGAGCCCGAGTGAAACTTATAAAACTAACATATCTCTCCTTGGCTTCTTACTCATATGTTTCAGCAACACACAGGGAGTAACAAAGACTTTGTCTACCAGGTTGAGAAGTGTCATTCACTTAACCTGTTTTTCCATACTTACACTGCTGCTGGTATAAGCTCCAAGTATGGATGGGGCTGACTTTGAAGATTTGACTGTGAGAGTAACAGGGCTAGCTGGCCCTCTCAAGTGACACTGTTCTTTCCCTGATGAAACCTTGTTGTTGTTAATAATGAGGTCACTGTCTTTGGAATAGACTAAAAACAATCTAAACAATAAATTGAAAACAGTAGCATTAACTTCTGAAAGCCTATGAATACAGAACAGGTTTTCATTGTTAAACATCTATAGGGACATTATTTTTTCATATTTCTTCCCATTTTCTTTCCATCTGCAGATTAAATATCTACCAACTGCTGTTTAAATAACATGGGTGAAATCCACGCTCTTGAAAGCAAAATTCCCACTAACAACCATAGAACCAGAGAAGCTGTCACTCTATAAGCACTTCTCTTCCTGTGCACTCTCCTTCCTACTACAACACATTCTTCTATTTTCATTTCCTTTCTGAGTGTTAATCTCCTCCATCCCTTCAGCTGGCTGGTATACTTTAATCAACGTGAATTCTATTTGGTTCACAAACTCAGCTTTGCTCTTTATGTACATTTTTCACTTTCTCAATGTTACCAGTGTTCTGTGTATGGGAAGGAGGAGGGTGGGTTAAAGGAAAGGCTCTACAAAGGAAGAAGGACATGGGAAGGATGTTTCCTGCTATTTGAACCATTCTGTCAACTGGCTTTTAAGACTGTGGTTGGTTTGGAAAATATAGGGAGTATCCTCACTCAGCACAAAGCCTTTTACAGAAAAAGGCAATGTATGTAACATTGCAAGCACACATGGAAAGAAGAACATTTGGAAGCAAATACTCATTTCAATACAATCTGTCAAAGTCAGCTAGAGATCAGCTTCTGTAAGTGATGAACTCATAAGTAATAGTTGCTTGATTTTGTATTTGATTATCTTACATCAGTGGAAATATATATTCTTAGACTGAGAGTGTGATCCTGCAGAATGCTTCAGCAAAAGGGAAAATTCAGTTTAGCACAGGTATTTGAAAACATTCCAGTCATAGTGACTCGGCTGCTGGATGAGGGAAAGACTGTGGATGTGGTCTTTCTGGACTTCAGCAAAGCCTTTGACACAGTTTCTCACAGCATTCTGCTACGGAAACTGTCAGCCTCTGGCCTGGACAGACGCACGCTCTCCTGGGTAGAAAACTGGCTGGATGGCCAGGCCCAGAGAGTGGTGGTAAATGGTGTTAAGTCCAACTGGAGGCCAGTGACAAGTGGGGTTCCCCAGGGCTCAGTGCTGGGTCCAGCCCTGTTCGATGTCTTCATCAACGACCTGGAGGAAGGCATTGAGTGTACCCTTAGCAAGTTTGCAGATGACACAAAGCTGGGCAGAAGTGTAGATCTGCTGGAGGGTAGGGGGGCTTTGCAAAGGGACCTAAACAGGCTGGACTGCTGGGCAGAGTCTAATGGCATGAGGTTTAACATGGCCAAATGCCGGGTCCTGCACTTGGGGCACAACAACCCTATGCAGAGCTACAGACTGGGAGAAGCCTGGCTGGAAAACTGCCAGGAGGAGAGGGACCTGGGGGTGTTGGTCGACAGCCGACTGAACATGAGCCGGCAGTGTGCCCAGGTGGTCAAGAAGGCCAATGGCATCCTGGCTTGTATCAGAAATGGTGTGACTAGCAGGTCCAGGAAGTTGATTCTCCCTCTGTACTCAGCACTGGTGAGGCCGTTTCTTGAATATTGTGTCCAGTTCTGGGCCCCTTACCACAAGAAGGATGTTGAGGCTCTGGAGCAGGTCCAGAGAAGGGTGACGAAGCTGGTGAAGGGTCTGGAGAACAGACCCTGTGAGGAGCGGCTGAGAGAGTTGGGGTTGTTTAGCCTGGAGAAGAGGAGGCTGAGAGGAGACCTCATTACTCTCTACAAGTACCTGAAAGGAGGTTGTAGAGAGGAGGGTGATGGCCTCTTCTCCCAAGTGACAGGGGACAGGACGAGAGGGAATGGCCTCAAGCTCCGCCAGGGTAGGTTTAGGCTGGAGATTAGGAGGAGGTTTTTCACACAGAGGGTCATTGGGCATTGGAATAGGCTGCCCAGGGAGGTGGTTGATTCACCTTCCCTGGAGGTGTTTAAGGCACAGGTCGATGAGGTATTGAGGGACTTGGTCTAGTGTTAGATAGGAATGGTTGGACTTGATGATCCTGGGGGTCTCTTCCAACCTGGTTGTTCTATGATTCTATGATTTAACTTCTGAAAACCAAACTGACATGATATGTGTATTTCTAAGAGACTACATAGATTGATCATAGAAAGATCAGTATTTCCTAATGAATATTTCAAAAATGTGTGTTATAGTATACCACTGTGATTAAAGCATCCAGAGATATTATCACCTAACCAGCTTTGAGAAATTTATCGCAGATGGTTCCAGATTAAGAGAGATTCCTCTCTTTTCTCTTTCTATGCATGTCATTCAGACATCTCTCAGAAATATTAGGATATTTTAGCAAAAATCACAGTGTGATTAAAAAAACATTTTTTTTTCTCTTGTTATTTTTTCTTTTTTAAATATGAAAGTTAATTAAGTTTTCAATAGGCTTGCAGCATGCTACCATATCATGTGAGTTGCTGGTTTGCTTTTTTTAAAAAAGAAGAGGAAACTCATTTTAGGTTATGAACTGGAGACTGCTTCTCAGTTTAAGATTTTCACGTCAAGTGTGAAAGCAGACTAACGTCAGTTCTACCCCTTTTTCTTAGGTTATTCCTGGGAATATTTACTGAAGTCCTGAATTTCCAGAGGCCTGGAAAGCAGACACAGCTTCCCATACCATAAGATCTCGTATGTCTAAAATATTACCTTCCTTACACAGGGTTACCTCCCTTGTAAGTCCTAGGAAGATTGCAGAAAATTTTGCACACCCAGTAGCAGGGAGGAAGAGAAGAGGAATTCCTTGCTGGTTGCAGGGAGGCAACTTCAGTTTCTCTGTTTCTCTGTTTCTTAATAAAAGGGATCAAACTAGCATAGAAATCCAACTTTAGTGTGTATTAGAACTACCAGTAGTCTGTGTACTATGTGATGTACAGTGCCAAATGTCAAGTCAATCTGATAAAGTGATATAGCTCATACTGCAGTTTTTAGAGGAGAAAATGGAGTCTTTCCATATATTAAATGAAGATTTCATAAATATATGAAGCAACCTCAATTATGCATTCAAGCTGACTCAGAGAACGTGTAAAAGGGTTAGGAAGTCTGGACACAACAAAATATTAGAATTCTAAAAATAAATAAAATCATATCCTTTTTATTCAAGAAGATGGAAAGGCTTGGATGATAAAATTGATCCCTCATCTTCCTTCCATCTTCCTGTCTCTCCTTCCAACACAAAACAAGAATCCTTAGTTTTCTGATATAGTTCAGCACATATTAGTATCTACAACTCACATGCATGGGTTGACATTTTGTCATACATTCAAAAATATTAACAGATTTAGACATTATCCCCTATAAATTCTGGTAACAGTTGTATAAAAAGGGGAGAAACAGCAGATGAATCCCTAAGCTGCTTTGCAAAGTCTTGTGCAAAGACAGGTGAGTAGAAGTGGTTCAAAATCTGGGACAGAGAAAAGGCTTAGTAGAGAGGTAATCTGGTATTTGAAAGGATCGAGATAAGGGATCAGTCTGATGAAACAGATGACTGTGCCTCATCAACACCCCATTTTCTGTGTAAACTACTTACATATCTTATTCTGAGTGTGGATTCTGCACCCCTCCCCGCACCTAAGTTTCTTTGGCATTAGTGGTTCTTCCACTAGCAGTAATTCTCCCATCTGAATCTTCTAAAATGTAAAACTAAATTAAATCCATGAGTGACAGGTGGCAGGGTGAGTCGGGGAAGGGTGAAGCAGTATGGAGCAGAAGAAATGTTCTTAGAGATTTTACACTGGTTGCTAAGGAAACTGTTCCTTTTCTGTATGTTCAAAGTGTCATTTCTAGCTAGACTGGCACCTAGGCATTTGATGGCAGACATGTTATCATTTTCATCTTGTATCCCTCTGTGTAACCCTTGTTTGTTTTCTTCAGAAAAAAATAAAGAAAAAAGATGGGAAAGAAAATACACAGCAAAGACTACTTGGTTTTCTTAGACATGTATGTTTTTTGAGTGAGTTGTCATCTCAGTATAGGGGAGGATCTTCGCTGCTGTTTTACTAGGACTTGTCAACAGTTGCCAGACTATTTCTTTCGCCTTTATTTAACCCTTGTTCTACAATATGTTGCATCTTATTGAGAGATAAATTACTTGCAAATTATGGCTGTGGACACTAAAGTCACATAAAAATTGAGTATTAAGCATGATTGCCTCTATATTTAATCTACATATGCAAGTATGCAAACTTTCTCTGAAAGCAATGAGCTATATAGCAACAGAAAGTAAAATGTGTACACACTAAGGTACACTGGAAATCTTTTTGGGTGCTCAGGCTATGAAAATGAAAAATTTTTGATGGGATTACTGATATCTGAATGTTTTTGGCTAAGTAGTTTGTGACAGCCAAGAAGACCACCACCACCGAGAAACTGCAGACTGATGACTGTCTTCGCCATGCTCAAACTGATGTCTTTCTCATTATTTGTTTACTCTTTTCAGATCATCTCATATTTTTCATGGTGGACTGTTTGGTGAGATTTCTTTTCCTCTTTGAACTTATTGTTAAGAAGTCTGTTTGTTTCAATACTTGAAATGGACATACTAGAATATCTAGGATTGTGTATTTTGAACTTCATAATGAACATGTATATTCTTAATGTAGTGATTGTCAGGGGCTAGTGGTTTCCTGTGGATTTTGGGCATGCTACTGAACAGTCTGAGGTAAATGGCAAATCTAAAATGCACAGCATTTGTCATTCAATTACTGTTAGATGTTTTTACATTTGGCTGGGATTTGCTTAGGGAGAAACTTCTTTAGGTCTCTCTAAAAATCCCAGCCTTTATTAATATTATTCAATATTTCTTTCAGTATTCAAAGCAGCCAGTTTAAAGAAAACACTGACTTGCTAACAGATATTTGAACCTTGCCCAGGATCTCTTGATCCTTGGTTTCACCTGGAATAACTGACAGAACTGTGTCTGTGGTTTTAAACAACTCTAAACTGAATTTCTTTGCACGTGCTTGTATAGTATGCATACATATCCCTGTGAATGTGTACTTAGTGTCCTGAATGCATCTATACATGTTTTTAAAGTGTGTTGCTTACACAGAGGTTTTAGACCCAGTCAGGAATTTTTTGAATATGTGCTACTGGCAAGAAACAGTGAGTTGTGAAGCCAAACATTTCCTGAAAATGCAAATGCCTTCAATGAAGCTTGCTGGGAAGGTCTTTCAGGACTAGAAAGATAGAAAATGGAAATGTTCATTTCAGAAATTTGTGCTGCCCATAACCTAGTGATTTGGGCTGTTTGCCGAGATGTAGGAAGCTTGCATTCGTTGTATTGCCCTGTTCGACATTCAGCAAGAACTGAATAATAGCTTTCCGGAACTCAGTTACTTTACTGCTGAGTTGAAGACTAGGGCTTTGTCTCCTGATGGAGCTCTTCAACCATCAAGTTTCTGAACAGCCATTAAGATGGTGGGGTTTAGTGTTCTGATGAAAATATTAAAATGAATACTAATAATTCTGAGACAGATTTAATGTTAATTTAGCCCTGAACATTACCTGTCACTCAGTAGCATCAGTTTTCTGCTGCTGAGGACACTTACTAGTTTCTGTGAAAGGTAAGGTCTAGCTCATACTGAATACTATTTAACCCAGTAACCACTTCAAATGAAGTGTTTTGAAGAACAGCTACCAGTATAGCTCATATGAAAGCATGCAAATTTGAGAGCATATGATTTCTTTTTCTAATGCAGTGAAAGTAGTGGCTTGAAAACACATGTTCTACCTTGCTGATTCCTGCCATGGTATAGTCTGGTTTGTGCTAACAAAGGTATGCCTATTTTCTTGTGGGATTTATCTACAAAAAAAAAATCATAAATGGAAAGAGATAGGAACTAAAATTTTGAGGTGATTAGAATTCTCCTTTACATTTTGAATTTGACAGTTCAGTTAGTCTTCTGCATGGCTGACATTTTGTATGTAGTCAGATGTGGAAGCTTTTTTTGTCTCCTAGGTCTAGCTATATGGAGAGTTCTCTGTATCCTGAATATGAGCTTCTTGGATATTTAGTGCTTACCATTGGTCTTTTTTTCATTCTTTTAATGTAAGGAGATCTAAATAGTTGCATAGAGAGAAACGAAGTGTACAGCAGCCATGACACACTCAAACTGTTCATTGTCAATTATTTGAGGACCAGATCTAGCTACTGGCTAGACCAGTATTAGCTTAAGGGGGACTTTGCAGAATGCTACCTGTTGTTTGTTTGTTTGTTTTAAATCTCAGGATTTGAAAACTGATCTTACCAGCTCATAGCTGTATGTTTGTTAATGTACAACAGGGGTCACATTAAAAGGTACAGAACCATCATTCTTTGCCAAGTCCTACACAATTTAAAAGAATGTATATTCTCTGAAAAATTAAACTCTAGTAATGTGATTTAATTACTTACTAGATGGTAGCAGAGATCACCATCCATAAATTAATGTTTTGCAATTTATAGACATATAAATATTTGAAACCACCAGTCATGAAGTGTATTTTTGTTTTCATCTCATTGCTTCCTTATGACATAGAAAAATTCTAGGTGCTATTAGAATAATTTATTTGACTGACTGTCTAATGGTTCATGTCAGTGATCAGGTATAGGATGCTGGATAACAAAGAGATACAATAGTAAAACAATCTGCAAAATAAATTATGCAGTGAGATGTCTGTGTGACTGATTATATATTTACATTATTAAAAAGTTAATGATTTAGTCGTCTCTTTGTTTTTTTTTCAATACCTGAGTATTTCATTGCTGTTGATAATAAAAGTAAAAAGATACTGTATATCTGCAGAGTTGTAGCATTTGTACTTAATAGGACTAGTGAACTGCCAAACCAAACATACAATTGACGAAAATGTAAGCAATTATTTTATACATTGCCTGTTGAAAATCTCTAATATGTAGAAGCTGATTCTATAAACACTTAAAACTTTAGTTGCATATTCACATTGGTTAGTTAAGTATGAAAGCAAGCATGTTAACTGCTAAATCAGATCTATTAGTTTCTTGAATGTTTGCTCTCCCTTTTCATTGTGACCTGTTTAGCCATTTACTTTGGTTTATTTAAAACATAGATTTTTGAGTTCCCAGAGGGAGAGACTGTTGTTTGTAAGTGCATTAAAAAAAGAGACTCTCTGATCTTCTCAGCTGCTTTGCTATTATTGTGTTGTTTAATACTCATGGTGTAAATGAAGCAAAGAATTGACTGAGATAAAAACAGTGAGGGAGGAGTCTACTTTGTTTCAGTGGCATTTCTTTTTGTTTGTAACAATAACTTTAAAACTGATCAATTTTGTAACTACAGTGAAAGTTAAAGGAGATGGAGAATGCAAACGAATTGATTTTTTTCCCCATTATTGCAAGCAGAATACTTCAACAATGTGTTCAGAAGGAAAGTCAGCAGGAATAGAGCAAAGCTTCTTGGCTTTATGGTTGAGAATGTTTTCTGTCTTCTGCTCCTTACCCATGAAAGACAGCAGCTTCACTGCTTCTTGAACCCCAACCGGAATGAAACAGGTTTACAGGAAGGGCTCATAGAAAGACTATAGAATGGAGAAAGGAAAGAATGTTTTGTGTGAAGCAGAAAACAGGAACTTGTCTGGAGGAGGTTCTAGGTAACAGCAGTGAACTGAGAAGCATGGTTGTGTGTGTTGGACAGGAACATCCCACTGCAGATCCAGAGGAATAATGTTGTGGGAGAAGTACAGGTGCCAAAAAGTGTAGAGGAATTGGAGAGTGAAAAGTAGCAGATGTAACTCAGAAAGTGACCATGTACCTTAGTGTCCATGGACATGTACTTTTTCTTGCCATACCCTTGGATATGTAGGCATTTGTCTCAAATCTGGATTTATTTGATAATATCTAGGATTTACAGGAATATGCCCACCTGCTTGGTATCACTCATGAGTGCTGATATTTTGCAGAACAACCCTATTGTTCTTGCATAAGCCCTGACCAGCACCATATCTGACATACTGTTCAGACAGGTTATGCATGGACAATAAATCTGTCACATGCTTGAAAGAATTACTCTACTGCATGTGTTCATACCTACTTATCCAGAAAATCATGAACAGAAATACAATAACCCATGGACTCAGAATAGTTCATGAGGATGAATGAGATGTTCAAAGGCAGAGAAGAGCACTAGCAATGAATTTGATAGCTGGAACCTGAAGGAGGGCTCAATGTACAAAGAAAAGTAGCCTGAAGATGTGTGAGAGGGAGTACAAGTATCTTGGTGGGAAGGAGACCAGAGGGCTTTCACAGTAAGGTGCTGCAAGAGATGAGTATGTCAGAAATTGAGCTACAGGTATAGTGCTTGCCAGCCATCAGTTACAAGAAGACATTATCTGATAACAGTTTGTTTAAGCCTGAAAATAGATACAAGAAGCTGTCAGTGGTTTTACCAGAAAAATCAAAAGCAAAACAAAAAAAAACCCAACAAACACAAACCAAATGAAAACAAGAAGGAAAAAAGTTAATAATAATAAAAATCCTTAAATCTTACTCTATAAAGTAATGCATTCCAGGAGAAGAGTTTCCAAACTTGACTTTAACTATTAAAAATGTTTTCTTCTTGAAATATTTTTTTGTACTGTGAGGGTGCTGAGATACTGGTATGAGTTGTCCAGAGAAATTGTGGATGCCTGGAGGTGTTTAAAGCCACGATCTGAGCAACCTGACATGGAGGGGCTGGAGTGCTTCCAGAGAAGGGCCTAGAACGTAAGGATTATGGGTAGTACCTGAGGCAACAGAAACTGTTTAGTCTGGAGAAGAAAAGACTGAGCGGAGACCTTATCATTCTTTACAACTGCCTGAAATGAGGTTGTAATGAGATGGATGTTGGTTTCATTTCTCTAGTAACAAGTGGTAGGATGAGAGAAAGTTATCTCAAGTTGTGTCAGTGGAGGTTTAGATTGAGCATTAGGAAAAATTTCATTCATTGCAACTGAAATTAGTCCTAGATCACATACAGCACAGAATCACTGTGGGAAGAATTCTGCCCTGAGGTGTTAGTTTTTTTTCCCCTTGTTTCTCTCTGGTGTATCTGAGGGGAATCTGTCAAGTAGGCAGAACTGCCTTCACAGTTGTAGTCTCAAGGTCCACTGTAAATGATGCAGCACTCTGGCTCCTGTTGGTGTGTTTCCCAGCTCCTAGGGCACCACAGTATAATTCTGACCTCTTATTTCTTTAGTAAATGGCAAATCCGTTTTATTTTCCTTGTGTTCTCACTACATCCAGTGCTATGGTGTTTTTGTACTTCTGCACTGCTTCTGTACTCACTTCTTGTCAGTGTTGAGAAAACAAAGATTGCTGTTTTATGCTTCACCCGTAGCTATAGAGGCTATTTTATATACCTTGCTCATGTTGATTTCCATCAGTTGCCATTGGAGAGGATGCAGAAAGGAAGCCTCAAAACATATCTCATTTTAAATATGCTTTAACAGCAACAAGAGTAGTTAGCAAGGAAGAGCTGACATTATACCTGTATTATTTCCTTGCAGGATCACTTTTGAAAGTAATTAATTGAAAATTAAATTAAAATTCAAGAAAATCTCTAGGCATATGAATCAGGGTCAAGACCACTGTTTTTTTTTTTTTTTTATTTCTCTGTGCATTTCTTTTAGTAATTTGGTGTCTGGAAATCAATGCAAAGGAGCACGTCAAATGAGAGGACACATTTCATATAAGGACAAATCAGTCTGATGAAGACCAAAAAAAGCCAGATGCCACTTCACCTTTCAGAAATGAGATTTCTGTTAGTCATCACGTAACAGTAAGGTACTCTCCCATGCTTTAAAATATATTTTTTTTTTGTTTAGGCATACAATGGATGTACTGATAACAGACAATTTTGATTTCATCTTAATTAAAATGGTAAGAAACAACCCAAACCAGGTTGTTCTCTGTCATATTTTTCAATGCTTATATAGGAAAATGGCATTGATATTTCTTCTTTAAACTATGCAGAGAGGGTTAGGAAACATTTCCTGAAGTTTTGGTGCAACTGTATGACTATATATTCTGTTCAAATTGTTATTGAGATTGTGCAGTACTGGTTGTTGGGATAGTCTCTTAAAAAAAGGAGAATAATACATTGTATCTGGGATAGATTCAAAAGTTGTATTTAGTTCCTATACTCAAATGCTAAAGATATGTAAGACTATTTTGTCCCCTGTATGCAGTACATTTTTCTCTGGTACATAATATTGTAGAAGCTTCAAAAAATAGAAAAATACAGTTTTACAGAATTCACATAAAATTGTCATTTTTTGGATTTTTTTCATGTTCTCCTGAAAAAAAACTTCTGCTTAACGGTGAAACACACTATTGCCAAAGTAATTAACTCTTGTATTTAATCACTCATTCACGTAGTCAGGAACAAAATCTTGGTTTCGGATGCAAAAAATAAAATGAACACTTCTCGGTTTCACGCATATATATACATATGTTCATTCATAAAATATACAAAATATTATATAATTTATCACTATTTCATCATGATCATTTTTACAGGTAATAAAAATGTATGAAAGTCTTAGCATAAAACTGTTATTCAATATTTAGCAATTCTTAAAATTTTCATTGGAAACCATAATGGCTTTTACAGTCACCTGAAGCTATTTTGTTGTCTAGGTCTATTGCACAGTTTCAAGGAAGATGGTGAAAATTGGTTAAGGACTGTTTTTCAGGAAAGCAATTTTGCAAATGTGTTAAAAAGAAATTAAAAATAATCTAGTCTTAGGTAAGCTTCCAGTTCTGGAATTAAAGCTTGGCCACTGGGAAAGCCCAAAACATAAGAAGTCCTGGTAGCCCTCTGCAGTAAGGTAACTGTCTTAATGGATGAGAGAAGAGTGGTGAATGCTGCTTATCTCAACTGGAGTAAGGCTCTGGTGTTGTCTCTAACATCCTTGTTGACAAACGGATGAAGTGCAGTGTAGGTAGATAGACAATCAGGTGGATTGAAAACTCATTGAACTGCTGGATTGTGATCCAGCAAAAAGCTGGAGGCCAGTCACTAAAATATTGAGGGCCAATATTAGACCATCTGGAGTTCTGTGTCCAGGTCTGCATTTGCCAGACATGGAACTAGTTCAGCTCAGGGACACTGAGATAATGAAGGAACAGAAACACCTCTCCTGTGAGGAAAGGCTGAGAGACCTGGGACTACTTAGCCTGGAGAAAAGAAGAATCTTACTGGTGGAGCTGTATCCAATGGTCCCAGTGACAGGGCAGGAAACAATGGACACAAGCTGAAATACAAGTAATCTCACTTAAATATAAAAATACTTTGTTATTTTGAGGGCAATTGAACACTACAACATCTTGCTCAGAGTAGCAGTAAAGTTCCCATCCTTGAAGATATTCAGAGTCCATGTGGGACAGTCCTAGGAAAGGTACTCTAATTGGTTTGATCAGGAAACTTGGGCTAGAGTCCCTTCCAAGCTTAGCAATTCTGTGATGCTGTGAAAAAATTGTCTTTTAAAATAATCTGACTCTCTAAATGAATTTGCCCTTTATCTGAAGGAAGATTTCTTTTACTTCCTTGGTTTATGGAAACTGAAAGCAAAGAAAGCAATTTCAGTCCTAAGAAGTTTGCTAGCAAAAGTTCTAGTTGCTTGATTCTCTGTGCTGAGGTATCCACACCGTACCCATGCCATGCTTCATGAGCCTTTCTTCAGACAAGGTGCAGCCTTGACCCTTGGACTGGATGCCCATTAACAGTTAAAGCAACCTTAACACGTTTCTGAATGTCATATTTTGGTTTCCTTTCATCACATAGGAAGATAACTTTAATGTGATACTAATGTACCTCAAAAAGAAAAGTATGGGAAATGAGGCTAAATGGTAGATTGGCTTCACAATTGTGCTGCTGGCCTTTCAGAACTAAAATGCTAATCTGGACACACCATTATTTGCTCTTTCCCTAACCGTTCCAAGAGTGGCTGACTTTTCAATGCTGTTCTGTTTTATGGTCTGATTGTTAGCATTTTCCTCTAACACAAAACCATAGTCAGCAAATTTGCATTGCCCACATTCAGAGTAAAGGTATACACCTCTAATTTTGTGAAGGTTAAGAGGACTGGAGTCCTGGAAGCCACTAAACGGATTTCTCTGTCTGTCTCCTACCACATCAGCATCATGTGGAATAGGAAGTTTTCTTGCCATCAGAATCCTACCTGTCACAGTAGGGCAGTGAAAAAATAGTTTCCATGAGAAGAAACTTAAGATACTTTGTTTATGTATACGTGCCTATTCAAGAAACAGTTATGGAAGAGGTGCTCAGTGGAAGAGAAACCTGAAAGTAAAGCATGAAGAATGCCATGTCCATGCAATTAAATTAAATGTACCCTGGAAAATTTCTGATTCTGAGGGCAAAAGTCATGGAATTGTTAGCAAATTGTTTTAGTTTCTAAAAGAAGATCACCTTATATAAATTGTCTCCTGAGCAGATTGACCTGACCTGTGGAATATTTCTGAGTTGTGTGGGAAAGTATCTCATGTTTTCAGCTGTACTACAGCACTTAGTATAAATATTTCCATGCATTGTTTAATTTCCTAATACAAGGAAAGGAAAAGCACAGATAGGTAGTTTGTAAACTGAAGAAACCATCAGTATATGCTTCTTGACAGTGCATTCCTTATTTGTGTCTTATTATAGAATCATACAATTGTTAAAGTTGGAAAAGACCCCTAAGACCATCGAGTCCAAACATCAACGCACCACCACCATGCCTACTAAGCCACATCCTGAAGTGCAATGTGTTTTTTGAACACCTCCAGGGATGGAGACTCTACCATTTCCCTGGGCAGCCTCTTCCAATGCTTCACCACTCTCTCAATAAAGAAATTTTTCCTAATACCAATCTAAACCTCCCCTGACACAACTTGAGGCCTTTCCCTCTCATTGTATCCCTTGTTTACTCATTGAAAACTGGCACCCACCTTGCTATAATAAGAGTTGTAGAGTAGGTGAAGACTTAAATGGCAAAATTGCACAAGGCTGGCAAGTGATTTATTTACATATTTATTTTTTTATTTCCAATAAACACGATTGATTCTATCCCTGTGATTATGCAGGTCTGAAACGTGGTTGCAATTTTAGGAAGGTGCTTAATTAGTAAGCATAACAGAATTATTTGATTTGGAAGGGACTGTGAAGGTCACCTAGCCCATGTCCCCTGCAGTAAGTAGGGATATCTTCAAGCAGATCGGGCTGTTCAGAGCCCCATCCAATGTGACCTTGAATGTTTCCAGGGATGGGGCATCCACCATCTCTCTGGGCAACTTATGCCAGTGAAAAATATTTCTTCCTAATATCTAGCATAAGGCTCTCCTCTTTTAGTTTAAAACCATTCTCCCTTGTCTTATTGCTATGGGTCCTGCAAAAAAACTTTCCCCCTATCTTTTTTATAAGCCTTCTTTAAATAATAAAAAGGCAACAATAAGGTCTCCTTGGAGTTTTCTCTGAGCTGAAAAACACCAACTCTCTCAACCTTTCTTCATAGAGGAGGTGTTCCAGGCTTTTGATCATCTTTGTGACCTTCTCTGGACCCACTCCAAGAGGTCTATATCTATCCTGTGCTGAGGGCTCCAGAGCTGGATGCGATATTCCATATGTGGTCTGAGAGTTTTCAACCCTAACTGGATCCTATTGCTACATTTAGTTAATTTTTTTGATTGTTTTTCTATAGCTGTAGAAAGAGGTAGAGGGAGAAATGAATGTTTGCAAGCATCGTGTACATGACAGTTTAATAAAGGTCAATTAACTTGTTTGAAACTGAACAATCCATACATTCGTTTTGATATCATTGAATTAGGTGATCTTATAAGGAGAAGATATGGCATTATCTCACAAATTTCAATGCACTGATTTGGATTGTCAAATTTGAATGACCTATTTCAGTAATGTAATAACTCTAAAATATCTGCTTCAATAATTGCTTAAGTGTTGCAAACCATGCAGTATTGTTCCAAGTAACTATCTGTAAATAGCTAATTAATCAACTCACTTGTTTAGCTCTCCCATCTTCTTGTATGTTTACAGACTCAGAGATATGCAAATGCAGAAGGAGTAAATTCCTCCTTTTATAGCTTTATCCTGACTTTTAGAAAGGAGTTAACAGTTTAAAAGTCCTGGTTTTGCCCCTGGAAAAGTATCCTTGAACTCACATACATCATTCTAATGTTATGTTTTATATGAGCATAGAAATAACATCATGTATAGACCAAATTCCTTTCTTCCTTAAAGAAAAGAAACACCTTTTCATTGCTACTTTTAATTAAAGGAAAAGGGAAAACACAGCATAATTTCTTCTTTCACTTGAAGTTAATTATCACAGTTTTCTGATAGAATGATTAAAAATGTGTTTTTCTGAATTCACGACTTAGAAAATAGACCACATCAAATTGGTTTCTTAATCATCTGGTGGCACTGGGTTATTCATAATCTGATAGAGTCTCAGACGGATGTTTACCACACAATTCTTAAGACTTTGAATCTACTGAATATTTTCAATTGTTTGTCACTCCTCAATGGTAAAGAACGTAAACGTGGTAAATAATACAAATTATGGTGACTTTTTTAGTAAAATACACCACTACCACACCACACCCCCCTTACCTCCTCAATTCCACTATATAGACTGAAAAGCAGTCAGTCATTTCATCTCCTGTTGACTGAAAGCAATAGAAATATTTCTTATTCAATTTGATGAATTTTGGTTGATTATATACATATATATATATATATATATATGTAAAAGTAAGATCATTTCCACAGAAAAATTACATATAACTTATCACTAGAAGGTTGAAGAATAAGTAAACTAAAATTAATTCAGGAAGAGGAGAGTGACTTGTCTAATATTTATTTTGACAAGCTGGAGGCACAAGTGTATAGAATTACTGCATTTTTTGCGTGTCTGTTGGTTCTGAACGTGAAACAACTTGAAATTTGGAGTAGGCTTCTTGAAGTATCTATGTTTATTTCTTAATTGTTTCTAAACTAAGAAGAAATAAAAAAATTAAATTAATATTTTTGCTTGTCTTAGTTATAAGCAGTTATGATTTCCCTTATTTGATTATTTTATATTACATATCATAAAATAGTTACAAAGTACCATTGGTCTTGTGGATATCTATACATAGTTCTAGCATTTGTTTATAAAAACGGAATGTGTTGGCAGTTTTTTATTAAAGATTCTATGAGAACTTGCACATTGTTGAAATTAATTTCAGTATGTAATTTCAAATTTAGATCAGCAGTCAACCCTTTTGAGTATCCCTTTCACAGCAGAGATCATTTGGTTTCATTAACTGAGTAGATCAATATAACTGTTTCAATAAAATTTCTATTGATGTCATGATATGTATAGAATTTGGAATATAGTCCCTTTGGAGTATAATCTATTTAAAATTAGCTATCTGACATTTTTGTCTCTACATGGTAGGACAGGAAATGCATTTGTTACAATGTTTACACAAAATGAATAAACGTGTCTAAGAAAACAACTGAAATGTTTATTAATTTAAAGGCTGCAGAACTTGTAAGATATTTTCCTAACTTTTCCTCTGTACTGTATATTAATCATGCTTACTCCTTCCTTTTTAAGTCAAACATCCCGTGTGCTCTAGGTAATGATGTATCTTAAAATATATGGGATTCACAAAGTCTAAGGCCAGAAGAGATCATTGCTTGCCCCAACCTCCTCCTCTGTCCCTGCGAAGACCCTATAAAATAAACTCTCAACAAAGCTTATTTCCTATGTGTGGTACTCTTATCTTGTTCTGAGCAGTGAAATATAAAGGAATGTAATCATACAGAATTTCATTGTATTTGTGCCTGATTTCTGACTCACAAACTTAATCTTAAACTATCAGCAGGACATCTGAGATACGGCTTGAAAGTTATTCATGTTATAATTTCCTGTGCTAGAAAATTAGATATGTTACCTCTATGTGGCTATTCAAAGACTTTAATGGGTTTACCAAGATGTTATTTGTAGTCTGAAGATTTTCTTACTTTATCTCTATACGAGGCTCATTATCTTTTAGGAATTTATGTCTCTTGTATAATATATAGCAGTATCCTGGTACATTTTTCAGAAGAACGCTTCACTTTCCTCTCTTTTCTTCAACACAGCAAGTATTTACAGAGTCAAAAGAAATAAACTCCGTTAGAGCTTTTAAGTTGAATTATTCCCTTTTAGTGCAAAGCACATGCACATTTTAGTGTACTTTTAAAAATTCTATGTTCAACTATAAGCAAGTTTGATATGAAGTATCAAAGTTGCCTTTGCCTTCTAAAGCTTTTTTTAATATTCTCTGTTTGGCCACATTCTTCTGTGTGTTCTTTGGTTGCAGAATTCAGTCATTGAATGTTAAGTAAATAGTCAATATCACTAAGAAATAAGCATTTCCATGTAATTCAGCAAATTTTATCTGGCTATGTCGATTTATAGGGCCCTGGGACACTTTTAAGTTTTAAGTGTTTCTTTTGTGAGGTCTACAGACTGAATGATTTCATGTTCTCCATAGAGAATAAACTCGTGGTTGTTTAAAACCACATTTACTTTATCAGATTTGTACTGACAAATTCTATGCAATAATTAAAGCCTGCAGTAAAGCTCTACTGTTTCAGTGAATATCACTCTATATATTTCTCAAATATGCTGGTGAATATACAGGAAATAAATTTTACCAGAAACCATTGGAAATGAGCTTGAAGGAGTGACTACAAAAAAAGCTAATGATACTTCCTTATAGTCTCTTAGCAACAAACAACAGAAGTTCTTTTTACAGGCTATTGATCTATCTATTTTCATAGAAAATCACAACATTGAGGTGGATGCACTTCTTAAAATTTACACTAGTTTATCACAACATAATGCAGGCAAATCACAGTAGTATCTGATATGACTAAATGCCATATTAAATACAGAGTTTTGTTCATAGTATGATATTTGGATCAAGTCACTTTTCTCATCTGGCAAACTCCAGTCTATTTTTTTTGCACATCTTCAATGCTCAATGTGTACTTAATGTGATAGCACCAAAGTACAATACTTTTGAATGAGAAGCTCATTAGCTCCTAGTTAAGACTAAGCTTATGTTTTTAACTGCAAGCTTTCTGAATTATAAAAGAAAAAAATGGGCTACTGTAGGAAGCAATAATGCAAACCCTTCCACCCTCACCAAATAAACCCTCAACACACCAGAGATGTAATACAGTGATAAAATTAGACAATAGATTTTTGCCCCGAGTATTCCTTCATGACTTATATAACCACAGAAAAGTTCTCCACTTGCCAAACACAAGGACAAAGCACTTTAGAGGTAATTGGAGAAAACAATCTTTTACTATAAAGCTATTTGGTCATCATGAAAGAAGCAACTCTTTGTTAGTATCTAGTAGTTCACAAATCAAATTCAGCACAGAAAATTTGTTTTGGAATTATTTACTAATCCAGATTGAGTCTAAAGGAATGAAAAAGATCACACTGTTGTCACACACCTATTCTTACCATATTGCTAAGAGCTGTTTTACTTGACATAAGTCTGATACAGCTGATTTAAATATGTTATGATAAGACACTTATTCCATTGCAGTGGTGCTCTTTCCAGAACCGATGAAACCCTTTTAGCAAATTAGATCTGTATGCTACTGGGAAACTATGAATTACATGAAAGGGTTACCTGAAACATGGCAGCTTCCATTAAAACAAAGGCTAACATATAAATCTTCTTTCAAAATTTTTTTAAGTTTTATAAAATATAGCCATGTAAGATTTTGGTATGAAATTAGCATATGAAGGCCTAATTGGACATTGTACTAATTTCACTCTGTTCTCAGCTCTTTGGTCTTTGTGTGAATAGCCTTGGCCTAATTTTTTTTTTCTCTTCACTGGACTAAATATGGACACTCATTTGTTTAGTAAAAATTATACTATTCCACAGAAATCCTGATTTATGTTTCATACAGGAGATTGCTTTTGTTGGGTGATATTATTGACTAAATAACAAATTCCTCTCTATGGAAGAATCCTGGTAAACAGTGATATTCAGCATACCCTGTGCAGCTAAAGCTCTAACTATCTCAGTGAAGAGATCATGAAAGAGGAAGTTGTTCAAAACTGGTTGACACCACACACAGAGCTTCCTCAGAGTAAGTCAAGAGCAAGCACAGGAACAGTGGTGCAATGAAGGTTCAAGTGAAATTTGAGTAGAATTACATTACCCTTAAACCTAGGTCTTATCTGTTACAGGTTTTTTGTAACTTTGACAGTTGCATAACGTTTTTTTTTCTGGAAGAAAAGTTTTAAGCTTTCAGTCAGTAAAATCTCCCTTTGATTATTTATATTTGAAGAAAGCTCTCTGAATCTTAAAAATTGCCTGATAATAGATAAGTCTGAAAAAATACATGAGTAGGAGGCAAAGAGGTGCAATATCTTACATGCCTAATGTTATGCTGTCAAACGTATATTATCAAGAACAACCCTTTAGCCATTTACAAGGGAAGGAAATGCTTCAAAGACAGCGTAATGGGAGGCAAACTATATGCAATATTAGTCAGAATATGAAATCACAGCAATAATAATGGTATTACTTACTAGCATGTGAGCACAGTAACTTTCCTCAATAAGCTAGAGAATGAATTACATTCCTTTTCTATCTCCTTTTCCCACCCTCTAGGTCCAATAGATGTCAATGTGTGTGAACACAAAAACTGCTTTCTTGAAAGCATTTAATTTTGAAAATTAATTCTCTGTAGTAGAGTCTGACAAGACAATATAGATTTGATAACCTATATTTATTACAAGATGCATTTGGTTCTGTTTTTCTCTTTTTATTTCTTATTCCCTGCCTCCCTGAGATGAACAATCGTACCTGTGCCAATGCAGCTACCAGGCAGGGCTCCACAATCAGTAAGATTGATTAAGCCGTATGATAGAGAAGCACATCTATTAAATTCTTTTAATTTCAGCTGACATGAACAAGAAAAGCACTTTAATTCTAGCAATAACTTAGTTTTAATTGAAAGTGTTAACTTG
The DNA here is from genome assembly GCA_033558105.1 of Coccyzus lansbergi. NCBI lineage: Eukaryota > Metazoa > Chordata > Aves > Cuculiformes > Coccyzidae > Coccyzus > Coccyzus lansbergi. Next base: position 1,580,431 of record JAUMJK010000233.1, on the reverse strand, counting down.
TCACAAAGTTTGTTTTTATCCTTTCTAGTGTTCTTCCTCATGCTGTGTTCTCACACATGAAGATTTATAAGGAGCTTTGGTAACTGCCTCAGTCTAACATGCATCATTAACAGTTGTGCAGCAGGAGAAAGTAGCATTGTTTGATAGGTCGTGGTGTATGTTTGTATTGAAAACCCAGCAGCTGTATGCAGATAGATAAAAAGCAAGGTGAAGTGAAGAGAGAGTTTTAGCTAAGAATCAATTTAGAAAATACAGGAAAAATTTCTTATTACTACTCTCATATCCCTAATAGTTCCCTTGCTTCATCCTTCCCTTAAATCTTGAGAAGCTATTCTGTCAATGGTTTGCAATGATACATAGCCCTCACTTTATTGACCCTGTAAGATCCTTGAATATTGCACTTCTTTGTTTACCTAAGGCTTTAGGGAGAGCTTATTCAACCACTCGATGTAGGAAGGAGCTATTTTTCTCCACTAGTGGCTGATTTTCTGAACTGTAGTGTAGAGGTAATAAGGAGTTTGATTTCCTAACAGTAGGTTATCTTTCCTGCTGGTTAGCTATAGTTCTGAGGTGGCAAGATTTATGACAAATACATGAAAAATACACAATAGTTACAATTAAGCCTCAGTTACCTATGAGCAGATTGTCTGATGCATTGTCTGATGGATGGAGGAGTGCTTGAGTACACATCAGTAGTTTCTATGCTCCTGAGCCATGCCAAAGGCAGCTGCAGTAGCTCCAGGACTGCCATAATCTGTACAGATTATATTCCATTTCCTTTGCTCTTGCAGGAGCCAAACAGAGTAAGTGGTCAGGGTGTGTTTGCCAAGAGGAAGAAAAAGCGACTGTCTGAGTCCTACCTGAGCCTCAATACCCGGTTTTGAGAGTGCTGCTGCTATTGATAGATATTAATACTACTTCATTATTTTTGTGGACCTAGGTATGGATCGGAAGCTCACAATATTCTAAGCCTCTGGAAAGACACGATACTAGGAATTGTTAACAGAATTGCAGCCCATTCAAGTACACAAACTGGTAAATAGCTATAAACAGGTGGAAAACCAGAAAAAGTCAGTGAGACATCATTGTTGAGAATTAAAGGTAACAGTCTTAGCAACAACCTCACCACTGAAAGTGTTTTAACACCCACAGAAAAGGAGAGTTTAGGGGAGCTTGATGTTTTCTAGAGTACGCAGAAGAAACATTAAGGAGGAATGCTAAGAGGAGATTTTAAATCTAACAATCGCACTTGGGTATAGAAGTCTGTTACCAAGAGTAGACAATAATCTATGTTTCAGGAGAAAATAAGTAGTAAAGAGCCTTGAATATAAGAATAGGTACAAATATATTAGTTTATACATGGGTAGCAATTTCACTGGTGGAAACTGAATTGAAAACTATGACTGAAATTCCAAACAGTGGTAGAGCCTATTCAATCAACTTTAAAGCAAAGGTAATGGAACTGTAATTGAAATGGCACAGGAATTATCTAGTTGATACAGTCTATTTGGGTTCCCAGAAGATATTACACAAAGACTTTAGGGATAGCAAGCAGCATCAAATAGACAAGTAAATGTTAAAAAATATATGAAACAAAGTGTAGGAGGAAATAGTTCTTTCAGGAGAGAGATACCATTCTGAGTTTGGCAGAGCTCTGCAGAAGGAGGTTCTCTTCTTAAATTACCTGTGAAAGGAGATAAGCAGTGAGGAAAGAAAGTTTTGTGACAATACTAAGTTATTCAGAACAGTAAAGACAATGACAGACTGTGAAACATTCTAGGATCACCTTAGAAGAGTGTAACTGGTAGCAGAGTGTCTAGTAATTCAAGGTAGGTAAATATGAAGTAATGCCAATGGTAAAAAGACACCTAGTTTCATATATAAAAAGATGATTATTATCATTCTGTAGCAAATTCTTGGTATTACAGTAGATCACAGAATCACAGAATCACAGAACAACCAGGTTGGAAGGGACCCATCGGATCTCCTAGTCCAACCATTCCTATCTAACACTAAACCAAGTCCCTCAAGACCTCACCCACCCGTGCCTTAAACACCTCCAGGGAAGGTGAATCAATCACCTCCCTGGGCAGCCTATTCCAATGCCCAATGACCCTTTCTGTCAAAAACCTCCTCCTAATCTCCAGCCTAAATCTACCCTGGTGGAGCTTGAGGCCATTCTCTCTAGTCCTGTCCCCTGTCACTTGGGAGAAAAGGTCAGATCCCTCCTCTCTACAACCTCCCCTCAGGTACTTGTAGAGAGCAATGAGGTCTCCTCTCAGCCTCCTCTTCTCCAGGCTGAACATCCCCAGCTCTCTCAGCCGCTCCTCATAGGGTCTGTTCTCCAGCCCCTTCACCAGCTTTGTCACTCTTCTCTGGACTTGCCCCAGAGCCTCAACATCCTTCTTGTGGTGACGGGCCCAGAACTGGACACAGTATTCAAGGAGCGGCTTCACCAGTGCTGAGTACAGAGGGAGAATCACCTCCCTGGACCTGCTAGTCACACCATTTCTGATCCAAGCCAAGATGCCATTGGCCTTCTTGGCCACCTGGGCACACTACTGGCTCATGTTTAGTTGGCTGTCGACCAACACCCCCAGGTCCCTCTCCTCCTGGCAGTTTTCCAGCCAGGCTTCTCCCAGTCTGTAGCTCTGCATAGGGTTGTTGTGCCCCAAGTGCAGGACCCGGTTTTTGGCCGTGTTAAACCTCATGCCGTTGGACATTGCCCAGCGGTCCAGCCTGTTTAGGTCCCTTTGCAGAACCTCCCTACACTCCAGCAGATTGACACTTGCACACAGCTTTGTGTCATCTGCAAACTTGCTAAGGGTACCCTCAATGCCCTCATCCAGGTCATTGATGAAGACATTGAACAGGACTGGACCTAGCCCTGGGGAACCCCACTTGTCACTGGCCTCCAGCTGGACTTAACACCATTTCCCACCACTCTCTGGGCCCGGCCATCCAGCCAGTTTTCTACGCAGGAGAGTGCGTGTCTGTCCAGGCCAGAGACTGACAGTTTCCGTAGCAGAATGCTGTGAGAAACTGTGTCAAAGGCTTGACTGAAGTCCAGAAAGACCACAACCACAGCCTTTCCCTCATCCAGCAGCCAAGTGACTTTGTCATAGAAGGCAATCAGGTTGGTTTTGCAGGACCTGCCTCTGGTAAACCCATGTTGACTGGGCCTGATCACCCGGTTCTCTTGTAAGTGCTTCATGATAGCACTCAAGATCACCTGTTCCATGACTTTCCCTGGCACTGAGGTCAGACTGACAGGCCTGTAGTTCCCCGGATCCTCCCTGCTACCCTTCTTGTAAATGGGAACTACATCAGCCAGTCTCCAGTCCAGTGGAACCTCCCCAGTCTTCCAGGACTGCTGGAAGATGATGGAAAGGGGTTTGGCCAATACATCCGCCAGCTCCTTCAATACCCTAGGATGTATCCCATCTGGTCCAGACTTGTGGGTGTCCAGTTGGGCAAGCAGGGCTCTGACCACCTCCTCTTGGACCACGGGAGCCTCATATTGCTCCAGGAAAACTACAAAAAGAGTAAGCAACAAGAGAAAAAAACAAATCTAGTGCTAGAAGTTATTATAAGAGGACTGGAGAGCAAAGAAGTATCACTATGCATTGGTTGGCTACAAGTTGTATACACGGTATATACAGTAATTTTTTGTCTTTCATCTCAAAAAAGATACAGAAAAATAGAAAAAAGCTTTAAAAAACACTAAGAAAAATGACGAACTTTTTGTTTTTCTTGTCATGACTGAGTAGTTCAGGACACTCCGGTTGAAAAAGAAACAAATGCAGTATGGTGTGTTGTTATTTATAAAACTTTTAAGTGCTACTGAACCAGTTGTATATGATTTGACTGTGCCTGTCTGCTCAAAGTGTTGTCTAACCCACTTTGTTTTCGACAGGAGTCAACCAGTAAGGGAAGTGTCTAAAAATAAACCAGGCATAATACCATTATTCCTCAGTGAGCTCCTGCAAAGAGGCCTATGGCTGCACATCTGAAGCCAGAGGTGATGTGTGCAGTGGAAAACACTGTTGGAGTAGAGAGAGGATAGAAGGATGTGAGGAAGAAAAATTGTTTTTTTAGAAAAATATGTATTGGGAAAGCTAGAAAGTTAAACGTAAAGAGAAAATTAACATGAATAGGTAGAAGAGGTGGAACAAATTCTAAGGGGGTAAATCTAAAAAAAAAAAGAAGAAAGGCACTGCAAGTCAGAAATTATTGGGAGAGATGTTATTGATGGCCTGTACAGGTGGATAGGACTGCAATTAACAAGGCTTTGAGTATGGATGAGAATCAGAATCATAGAATCACTAGGCTGGAAAAGATTTTTGAGATCATTGAGTCCAGCCACACCTATACACTTCTGAACCATATAATTGAGCACTTCATCAACCCATCTTTTAAAAACATCCAAGTATGATGACTCAATCACCCCCGTGCCCAGCCTGTTCCAATGCATGATAACCCTTTCAATGAAGAAATTTTTCCTAGTGTCCAATCTGAACTTCCCCTGGTACAACTTGAGGCTGTTTGATCTTGTCTTATCACCTGTCACTTGGAAGAAGAGACCAACACCCAACTTTCTTCAACCTCCTTTCAGGTAGTTGTATACAATGATATGGTCCCCCCTCACCCTTCTCTTCTCTAGCCTGAACTACCTCAGTTTCTTTAGCTGCTCCTCATAAGACTTGTTCTCCAGTCCCTTCACCAGCTTGGTTGCTCTTCTCTGAATATGCTCAAGGACCTCAATGTCTTTCTCGTAGTGAGGGGCCCAAAACTGAACACAGTGTTCAAGATGTGGTCTCAACAATGTTGAGTACAGAGGGAGGACCTCTTCCCTGATCCTGCTGGTCAAACCGTTGCTGATACAAGCCAAGATGTCCCTGGCCTTCTTGGCCACCTGGGCACATTGCTGATGTTCAGCCTGCTGTCAAACAATGCTCCCAGTGCAGGACTGGGCATTTGGCCTTGCTAAACTTCATCTTCTTGTCCTCAGCCCAATGATTCAGCCTGTTCAGATCCCTCTGTAGTGCCTCCCTACCCTAGAGCAGATTGATACTTTCTCCTAGATTAGTGTCATTCATGAACTTACTAAAAGTGCACTCGATCTCATTCAGGTCATTGATAAAGGCACTGAACAGGACTGCACCCAGCACAAAGCCCTGGGGAACACCACTTGTGACCGCCCTTCAACTGGATTTAGCCACCACACTTTGAGTCTGACCTTCTAGCCAGTTTTTCACCCAGTAAAGGATGTACCTGTCCAGGTCAGTAGCTGCCAGTTTCTCAAGCAGAAAACTGTGAGAAACAGTATCAAAGGCCTTACTAAAGGCCAGATACACACATCCATAGCCTTTTCCTCATCCATCAAGTGGGTAACCTTGTCATAGAAGGATATCAGTTTTCCATTTCTAGGTGATTTAACCTTGCATCAGATTCTTCAGAAGAATCTTATTTGGTTTTCAGCTTAGAAATAGAGGTAATATGTCACCTTTATTCCGTTTTTAGCCATTCTAAATATAAAATACAGAAAGCCTTGCTGACACGAGAAAAACATTTCAGCTAAATGAGATTTAAAAAAGCCTATCTAATTTATGACTTCTGATCTTTGAGCAATTTTTATGTACTATGCATAAAAGCAAGTAACTTAATAAAATCAGCCCTGAAAGGCAAAGCTTATTTTTAATAACAGTACTCCAGAAGTTGTCTCATTAAAAAAAATGAAAATAAACTTAAAAATTTGTTCCTGCCAATACTTTTCTAAGTCTCTGTGTTCTTAGGTGTTCTAGGTTCAACTTAGTGCTGATATGTGTACTTTAATAAGAACAGTAAAATTTTACTTCTAGAGGGATGTTTTTATTTCTTGGCTTCTCAGTGTGCTTCAAAAAATGAGGTTCAAAATGTATTGGTTGTATTCCATCAACCTGAAAGCAATTTAACAACCTGTTCCTGAAAAAGTGATTGTGTCAAGGAATCCCTGACACACTGGGCACATAGAAATGAGAGACTTCCTTTTCCATAGCTGTCATCCTGCTCTCTTCAAATTCAGTCATTGATTCTTGTTTCTTCAACAACATGTGAGAAACACATGGAAAACATGTAGTGAGTTATGTTCAGGTAGTCATTGTGTTACAATCTGAGCACAGAAGTTACAGAAGAAATTAAATCCTGAAAGCATTAAGTTTTTGCCATAACATTACCTCCAGTCTAAAGCTCTGAAATAGTTGCACTAAAACTCTTTTTATCCTTATATCATTCAGGTACTGAAAGTTCATTGGGAAACATGATGTAGAAATCCTTATAAACTTAATTTCAAGTTGTCATTATGTAGTACTTTGAAAATTATACTAGAAATGTTTCTTTCCGGTGTACAGATTATTCTATCTAAATGGTTATTTACTAAGACCACAGTAAGAATATCACAAAATAGTGCGGAACCGCTTGCTTATTTATATAGGATTCTTTACAGACTCCTTAAGAAAATGATGTCACCTGTTGTATTTACTTTTAAAAATGTTTCTCTCTTAAGGTAACGTCCTCTGAAACAGCATTGATTTTAAGTAGAATAAAATTTACTCAAAACCTTCAATTTGGCTTCAGTAAGAAGTAAATTAAGAGTAAATAACTTACACAAACAGAACTAGCAAAACTAGCAACAGAGAAATGAAAGCACTCTGGCATCATTTCCTAAAGAATTTAAGTATCTTGTGAAGTAGTATCATCTAGAAGTAGCTGGAAAATTCTCATATGTAAAAGCTGCTGTAATAAAATTTAAATTTTGCTGTGAAGTTGAAATCCTCCATTACAAAATATTAAATAATTTGCTTAAGGAGAATGGGAAATATTTTTCTCAATATTCTGTTTTTCTAAGACCCTATAGTATTTAGTATGGCTGTAGTTTAAGTTTAAATTCACCTAACTTCTATGGATTTCTTTGCTGGAGTTGTAATAGAATATTTTCAGCCCTTCAGTTAACTGATACAGTGTTTAATAGAAAATGTAGTGTGTTTGCAAATTTGAGGCCTTTCAAACTAACAGAGCTGAGATTTTTTAATTGCAACCTTAATAAGGCTTGATATCTCTATACAGAATGCAAATATATTTTAAGAAAATCAACAGTAAAATAGTCTTAGTTCAAGAACACTCATCTCCAGAATATGGAAATACTACAGCAATTTTGAACTTCTTCTGTTAACACTGCAAGCCTTACTTCAAGGTCAAAACAACTGCCAAGATATTAGTATCTTTTCTGGGAAGGAACTTCCTGCGTGAGTAGTTCTTTTTCCGTGACTAATAGGAAAAAAAGCTACTCAAATTTTTATTTCTCAGAAAATGGTGATAGTTTGTAAGAAAGTGACAAAGTAGTTCACTTTTTATGAAAAACTTTAAAATCAAGCTTTTAATTCCATTCATTCTCAAGAGATGTTGCCAGGCTGCCTGCTTGTCCTAGGACCACGGGTTGCAGCACTTCATCAGGTGTGGGAGAGATGGGAGAGGGAAGAGCAATATTACTATGCTTCCTACATCTTTAATTTCTTCTCTGTGACTACTTCTGTTTACTGCTTAACAGATTTACCTTCGCCACCTGTTTGTACAAAAAAGGCTAGACCTGTTCTAAGAAGATTATTTTATAGTTAGAGAAGCCACATACTAAACTAAACAGCCTTGCATTCCATGGAAACACTCTCTTTCCCTGTTCTCTCCTTGCTCTGTATTCCAGACTGGCATATTTCTTAAGTTTCTCTCTGTGAATCGGGAATCTAATGCATTGTATTGTCCAAAAGAATATATTCCTTAGTAAGAGGAGCCTCTGCTGACTTGAGGGAGGTGAATTTCATTAAAATGTTATGAACTTGGTAAGACTGAAACAAAGGCAATATAAAAGACAGAAATTGAATGTCAGTATTGATTTCCATGTGTGCCTCAAAATATCTAAATGTAACTCGTGCAAACAAACTTATTTTCCTAGTCATAACTGTCTTCTCCATTACTCTCTATTTTTGGATTTTCATTCCTTCATTATATACACAAAATGCTAATACTGTTGGCGACAGCAATGTATTGTACAGCAGTCATCACAAGCAGGAAAACTGGTTCCCTTAATTAAGTGGCATAACCAACTGCAAAACAATTTGAAGAAACTTTGCTATTATCTAATCCCATAGCTGGAGCATTATATTTCCTTCAGAGAACAGAGAAAAAGTGAGAAGCTCCTCACACATGCTTAATTTTTTAAAGTTTTTTCTAGGATACTCTTTCTATCATTCACCACTGACCCCCACCTTGCTTGTAGGATTGTGTGTACCTGCATGAAATGGATATTTCCCCCTTTATTCTCCACAATGGTTATTTTTAGAACTAATTAAATCTCTTAGATAAGGCATAGTGTGGTTTTGCAGAGAGATTCCTTACACAAGTGCAATTTAGGAAAAATTTGAAAGCAACAACCAAAGACTTTTAAAGCACAGTTATCCTTCTATGAAATGCACCTGGGATGATTCTGTATTTCTGATGCTAGTGTTATTTACATTACAGCGGTCAGCAGTCCGTTGTCCATTTGCTGCTGCTGGCCTAAAAAAAAAGGAAAATATTTTTCCGAGCTGGATACTTGCGACAAACCATTAACAACAAAGAGAAAGGTGATTTGTATTTCAGTTGTTGTAACATTCAGCTAGCACAACAGATATAAAGTGAAAAACACATGCATATCTTCCTGCGATTTGTTTATTCCTATTTAAAATGTTAGTTATACTACTGTATGATATTTCATTATATCCACTACATATCACACTAACTACCGTTACAGTGCTGTGTTCAGTTTTCACTTAGTGTTATTTTTAACTTTTACTGCTGTTTAGGACACCCTCGGTCTTTACTCATAGGAACAGTGCAAGTAAAGGTGTAGAACATTTTGCTGTGTAGTATCATTGATGGAAACAACATCTTAATGAAAATATTACCCAATAACAATATTTCTCATTGTACTTCATGATTATTTTCAGGCTGAATTCTCTACGGCTTGCAAAATGAATATTTCTTCTTTTCATCCATGAGTATTCAGTGACCATGTTTTTTGGCATAGAACCCAAATCAACTTATTGCTACACTGTCTATAATAAATGAGGCTACTAGAAGAAAATACTGTAGAGAGGAGGAAGAGGAAAGTCTGTCCTGTCTCCTAGCTGTTTTTTTTTCCATCAATACACACAATATTCACTGGAATTACAGGAAGCCAGTTATAGATAGTTCTTACCTAATAACATATTTTTAGCAAAACCAGGGACCACTAGGATGTTAATAATAGGCCTTTCCCTCAGATTTATGGAATTGTTCTTACTTTTCAAGGACAAAGTAAATTTATTCTCTACAAGTAATACATGTTTGGTTGTCTTTCAGCTAGAGTGAATTACCATCTACTCTTTCTCCACTTCTTCTATTTCTTGCCAGCTGTCCTTTGAAACTCTTTTAGAAGCAAAAGAAACAAACCCACAAAATTTGACATTAAATTAAACCAGTGGTTTTGCTCTCTGGGGAACAGAAATTAGTAGGAATATATAAGACAAAATTAAACATTCACTATGAAATAAGAAATTTACAGTAAAAAGTACAGCATGAACATGAGCCAGTACATTTTAATATTTTGGTACTGCAAAGGAAATAGTTATAGTCATTTTATCAAACATGACAGAATAATCCTTCAGTTTTATCAGTATCAGAGGATACATCAAATCAATTCAAATTAGTTAAAAAAAAAAGTTCTCAGCCACTCATTTTTTTCCTATGTTTAATGCATGTTTTAATTCCAGCATTTTACTACTGACAAGCATAATTTACATTGTGAGCAGGAATGATAGAGGGCTATTCATGCTTTCAGTAAGGCAAGCAAATAATTTTTTACTCAGTCCTTGAAAATATCTATTAAAATTTCTTTAGCATTATGGTATCTCTGGGAGTCTCTTGATGCTAATGTGAAAAGTAAATACTTGAATGGAGACTTAATCATTATGTTTGTAAGTTTAACTTTCTTCGGATCTTAAGTTCACCATCACGCTGAAACAAGCATTAATGATGGTCCAAATGATGCAGTTTTTTATCTCTCTCTATTAACTCTTAAGTAGAATGTTGGGCTACAAAGGAAAGGAAAGAAGAATTGAAATTTGATGTAAAGTACTATTTTGGTATCTAAGAAAATTATTTCCAAGTAGAAAGGACATTGATGTTGTTGCTGCATGTCATTTGGGGGATTTTTTTTTTAAAAAAGGCTTCCTGCAGCATTTCATCTTAAATGTAAGTGCACACTTATTAACCAGGGAACATATATACTAGGAAACATACAGACATCAAGCAACATAAAATATCAGAAATAGTAAAATAGAGAACAAGAACTAAGAGTATTACGTAGAATGAATGTTGTGCCACAATCAGTGTCATGGAAACACAAACCTCTAACTACGGTTTAGAAATAGAAAAGAGAAGATAAAATTAAACAATATATCTTCATGGATATTTCTATTCTAACACTTATTTTGGATCAAGAGCATAATTGTGAAGTGATTTCATTGATCACCCATGGTTAACATACTGTAGGTGTTGTGTTCACAAGAAAAATATAGATGAAATCACTCCAGAAGACAAACTTCAACGATGTCTAATGCATCCTATCTACTAATGGGATTTCAGATTATAAAATCAGATTAGAACTAGTCCAAAAAGTAAAATTTTGAAGTGTGAATAGTATAAATGCTATATCCTGAAATCAGCTGTTTTGTACTTTGCATACACACCTGCTCCATTGTATTGCTTGGTGACAGAGACATAATTTGTATTTAGCCTTCATGAGATGAGACAGAAGTTTGTTAAATCCCTTTCAGTGAAGGAGATAATAGAAGAGAGAAAATGTGATACAGAGGTAGCATGGGAATTAAAGAATATATAAAAGCTACTTCAGCAACCACTGGAAATGTCTAAGAACAAGATTAGTATTATTGGTTGTATCCTGGAAGTTATCAGATTATCAGCTATACATTGGAACACAAAGCACCCTCCCAAAATCTTAGGCACAATGGTTTGATGGAAATGTATTTGTTTTTCAGATGGCAGTAGAATGTAATTAAGAAGCAGATACATAGCAGAATGCAGTTGATTGAGAATGTAAAATACTGAAGGTAATTTGAATGAAAAGGTTCAATGAAAGGTAAGCACTCATTTATTCTCAGGAAAGGTGTTTATGATTACATCAGAAGACAGATTATAGGGTTCAGAAAAACAGAATTGATGCAACCAAAGACTTTAGAGGATAAACTTAACTAGGAAATAGTGGAAACAGCATATTTCATATGAGCTAGAAGTTACTGAGAGTATGCAGAACTGCAAAATTTCCTTGTATGACCACAAGTTAAGATGTATAATGAATAGCCATGCTGGCTGCACTGAGATGCAAAGGTCAGAAAAACATAATTCAGAATAGCCACACTTTGTCTAAGGTAGACTACGACACACTTATTACATAAAGGATATAATAAAAAACAAGTAATATTCAGAACAAAGTTTAAGTAAAAAGGAGACAAATATGTCCATAAATACATTCAGAGGAGAACTATATTGGCACTTCTTTTATACCCTCCTTAACACTTAGCATTTGCTACATTGTGAGGTATAATCCAAAGTTTAACTGGTAATATTTACAACAATTTTTTGAATAAGACTTTTTTTTCAGCTAAACTAGCTGTGCTGTCAAAACTATTTTATTTAAAAAATAATCTTAGTGCTTAAATCTCATGTGAGACTCAAAAAAAGATTCAAATGACATTACAGTTCATGCATTCCTTTTGTGATAGATTAAACGACCTTTTCAAAGATAAAAATATAATTAGTTTGATAGCATGTACTATGGACAAATCTGTGTTCTAATTACCAAATAGTTTACATGTTGATTGTTCAGTAATTTGTTCAGACATTTCCCTGGGTATTAAAGTTAGGACAATTTGTCCCCTTTTTAGCCACAGGTTGAAGACAAATTGCATCTACACGCTGTGTAAATCCTCTATGCTCTAATTCATTCCCCATTGCTTCTCAAATATAATAATTTACAATTCAGAAAGTGTATCAAAATTAATATCACTAGATACTCCGACCAGAATGCAAGGAATATGCATCTATCTATTTTAATTCCTTTTTCTGCTTTTTAATTTTTTCACAAGATTTTACCAATAACTGTTCTTGTGGTGACAGCAGCTAGAAAGGTCCTGAATATCCTCAGCTATTTTCAGTATCCTGCTCTCTTCATCCTCCTTCTCTGTCTAGTGCACTCCAGTTTCCTCTACCTCTCTTGATTGCATTGTTTCCCAATATTTTTTCTTAATTTTCTAGTCTTTCTGCTAGTTGTGCCATAGTCATTCCAATTAAACCTAATGTGTTATAATCATGATCTGAACCCTTCTTCATATTTTTAAGATCCCTTTTAGAATTTAGAGCTATTAATGTGTACATTGTATCACCCAGTCTTTCTCTTACTACATCTCTTTATCATCATTGCCTGACTTCAATGATATCGTCTCTCTTAGGTATATTCCAGGCAAAAAAGTGTCCGACTTTTTTTCATGTAATAGTACTTAAAGGATTTTTGACAGTTTATTTTTTTCTGATAATGGAACTACTCTTCCACTCTCACTGGATTTCATGGCAGCCATTTACTTCAGAATATTATTCATTCCTTTCTCTTTCCTCCCTGGTTGTGTATCCTGAGCCACTCTTTGCCACGCAGTGTAAGCATGCTCATCCCTTCTTTCACCTGTAGCAGTCATTATGCCCCAGTGAGGAAAACCATAATACTTTTCTCTCTGTCTACAGATATGCTTTCCTTTGTATTTATCCCCACTTGAATCCTCACCTTCATGCAGTAAGCCTCATAGGAATGCTGCTCATGCTTCAGAATCCTTCAACTTGTTACCAAGAAAAAGAGTAGAGATTTGAAAAGTCTATGTCTTCTTCTAAACATTCTTCTAAGATGATTTAGAATATTTAATTACTATGTAAGCTTGCACAACCAAAGCAGAATATAATGTATATCAGGGCTATGCAACACCAACATGTCAGATCACAGTGTTAAACAGGTGATTCTCTCCCTTTTGGAGAAGATTTTCCCATTAGATAAATAAGTGTTATCCACTCTCAACCAATAACTATGAACCTTATACAATATCTGAATGTGTAATGGATCGTATGTATCCATCTAGAATTTAGATGTATTTTGTTCTCCCTTTTTTAACATAAACATCCCTTGCAGTAGCTGAGACATAGTTTCCTCTGAACTTTTAGCCTAACTATACTTTGTAGCTAGCCTAGAAGTGGAAATTTCAATTAGTGCAGTTAATTCCAGAATTAGTGTCCATTTTGTATTTTTAGGATAATTAGAAAGGAACCTGTTGTGGGTGAAGTTAAAGGGATGCACTTCAGTGTTAAGAGTGATGCAAAAACAGGCTTTGTTCATACAAAGCAGCGAGTTACCAACTTTAAATGATAAATGTCAGAGTGGTTTAACAAGATTTGATAGCAAGTTGCAATTCATTATTTACTGTCTAAATGACAAGGTCAGATAACTGTCAGGGATACCCTTCCTGTTGAGTCATGAGGTCCATAAAGGACCACTTTTCTTTCTAAACTCCTTCTCAGAGTGGAGTCCAGATGTGGCTGGATCCAGACTTAGCGTCAGACTTGGTCAATGGTTTATGTCTAAAGGATTATTTATGCACAATCAACCCTGATCAGATCTCATTTAGCTGAAATTTTCGAAGTTTATAATAATATTAGTTACTTACCAAGGATCTTTTGCAGCAAGGAGTCTCTCAACCTTGAAGAATAGCCTTGAGAGGCATCCCTACTCATGGACATATGCCTACTCCCAGCATACAACCCACTGTCATTCAGGAGAACCCAATAAACCCTAGGCTGTCCAATATTTATAAAGTCAAATGATTAGCCTATAATCATATTTGCATATCAGCAAGACCTCTGGGTCAGTGCTTCGGGCAGCCCTTGTTTACAGTGTTATCTTCTGTCCCCCAAACGTCAGTGTGATCTAGACACAGCCACCACAACTCCACTGCTGGAGTGCCCAGAATGCTTAAGCAGCTGTGCACAACTTCACAAAGCCATACTCAGTAGATTCTGAATTATGTTGACTAAAATTTTCTTTTCTAGGATGACATATGCCTTCCACTTAATGAAACATTGCTCTCAAGAGTGAAATTTCAGAGCTTTTCTTGTCACAAGCTGAAGTAAACATTCGTCTGCTGCAGGAAAGTTATTCCAGTCTGAGCCTAGGTTGTTGACTACTTGCTTTCAGAAAAATGTCAGTATCATAGAACCATAGTATCACCAGGTTGGAAGAGACCCACTGGATCATTGATTCCAACCATTCCTATCAAACAATTAACCATACCCCTAAGCACCTCATCCACCTGTGCCTTAAACACCTCCAGGGAAAGTGAATCAACCACCTCCCCAGGGCCTGTTCCATTGTGTCCAATGACCCTTTCTGTGAAAATTTTTTTGCTAATGTCTAGCCTAAATCTCCCTTGGTACAGCTTGAGGCCATTCCCTCTCGTCCTGTCCCCTGTCACTTGGGAGAAGAGGCCAGCTCCCTCCTCTCCACAACCTCCTTTCAGGTAGTTAGGGAGAGCAATGAGGTCTCCTCTCAACCTCCTCTTCTCCAGGCTAAACAACCCCAGCTCTCTCTGCCATTCCTCATAAGACCTGTTCTCCAGCCCCTTGACCAGCTTTGTCGCTCTTCTCTGGGCTTGCTCCAGAGCCTCAACATCCTTCTTGTGGTGAGGAGCCCAGAACTGAACAGAGGGTTCAAGAAGTGGTCTCACCAGTGCTGAGTACAGAGGGAGAAGTGATTTGGGGCCTAGGGGAAGTACTAACAGCATAACCATTGTTTAGCAGCCCCAGATGAAAACAAAGAAAGGACTAACACTGCAGAATAAACAGAATAGTAATATTTTAGCAAAGCAACTGGCACTTGAAGGATAGAGGAATAGAAACTGCTTACACCTACAGAATACACCAGGATGACAGTTGTTTAATTAAAACAACATATTTCTATAAGTCTTATGTAGGAAGGGGGCCCTATTGTTAAAAGATTTCTGATAAGCAGGACAAGTCATCTGGACCTGTGATAAGAATGGAATCACCATTGACAAGGACAACTGGATTCCTGAGAGCACGGATGCAGAAGGAAATTAAGACAACTGCCCCCATCCCTGGGAAAATCTTTCACAGGCAAAAAACAAGAAGAAGTCTCTTCTCAAACTCATTATAATAAGAAATGAAGGAATATTATGAATATGTAGAGGTGGTTTTGAATATGTAACAGTTCACTGTATAAAGCCAAGATGAGTTGCCATGATGGGCACGCATGTTGTTTTGGAGAAATGATTCTCCCATGCGTCTCAGCGCTGAATAAGCATACCTACTTTATAACTTTATAAGTTATGGAGTCTTGATTCCGCGTGTCAGAAGAACCTTCCTGGACCTGCTGGTTATGCTGTTTCTGATAGAAGCCAAGATGCCATTGGCCTTCTTGGCCACCTGGGCCACTGTTGGCTCATGTTCAGTTGGTTGTCAACCAACACCCACACAGGTCCTTCTCCTCTGGGCAGCTTTACACCCAGTCTTCTAGTCTGTAGCACTGCTTGGGGTCGTTGTGCCCCAAGTGCAGGACCTGGCATTTGGCCTTGTTAAACCTCATGCCATTGGTCACTGCCCAGCCCAGTAGTTAAAATGCTTGACAAGAGTCATGTTGAGAAAAGTTTATGTAAACTACAAATTACATGATGACTTTTGCCCTCTGTGTGCTTATGCTAGAATACAGTGAAGAAAGATGACAGTATCTTCCAGGAGAAACACAGCAGTTGCAATAGTTAGGTCCAACTTCTATTATATTTCCCTGGAAACTGAATGTTACTATTGAAATAATGAATGCAAATTATACCCCCAAACCACGTTGTCTGCTTCCTTCTCTTCTGCAATAAAAAAAAATTCTCAAAAAAAGACTGACTTTGAATCTGGTTTGGTAAAACAGTCAATTACATTCAAGTTACATTAGGAATTGAATGTGTAGGAGTATGATAAGAAGACTTAATGACCTACAGCATATAATTAAAAGGAGTAAAATAAAGGAGCATCTCTACATGCTATCTCTTTATTCTCAGAAGTTGTTATCCAACAATGCTGAATTCCATCCCAAGCTACTTACCAAGATAAATGTTTGTTATCTTCATATTCAAATCAACTAGCTTGCTAAGGCATGCAGAGAATAACTCTTCGCTTTTTATTCCCAGGGTCTTTGACTAAAAAATGCATGTTCCACAGAAGCCTGCAGCTTCATTTGAGAGGAAAACCTTATTTCACACTTCAGCACTTGTGAAAGGGATTTTTAGGGCCTTACTGTCTCTGTAGCTGGGTTAACTATGCTGTTTGATTTTTTTTTATTATTTTTCAAGAAATAATTCAGTGGAGAGACCTAAGTATCTAGGCATTTCACTTACTAGTTACATTGCATGGGAAGGATCAGATGGAGAGCCTATGTAAAAACTGTGCCACTGAAGAAAAAAATGTGGAGTTCAAGCAAGATACACTACAGAATTTAAAATAAAACTGAATCTCCATTCCCTCTGGGAAATAATTAAAATTAAAAAAAAAAGAATACTGAAAGGGAGTGGAAGAGTGAGATCAGCTTTCATGGAAGACCAAGCTGAATCTCCAGAAAATGCCCAGATGTATGTTCATTCCCAGTCCCCTCTGCTAATTTGGTAGCAAAACTAGCCCATATAAAGTGAGGCAATATCAAACTGACCTCTCAGATTTTGTGGAGTAAAACTTCAAGTGGTTTTATCTGGAAAGCAACCTCCCCCAAGTCAAGTACTACTACATTAATGCCTGTCTGATGCAGTTCAATGCATCCTCCAAGGTACCCTGAAAAATAGTTTGGAAAAGAGATTGCTTTCAGGAGGAGTTTAAACGGTCATTTCTTTATTTTAGTCTTTTCTTTAGTAGCTGTGTTTGCAGTCTTTTAACAAGATCCCAGTTTTTATGCAATGAAGTTACGCTCCTGTGACTTTCACACACATAATGCAAATGCTTTTACTAAAGAAGACCATTGAAGATGAAGGGGAACCTTTTTGTGGCAAGTGCAAGATAAAAGACATCATCCATGAAAACATTAAAGGTCAGCTGATATAAAATAGCAGGTAAGGCAGCATATTATTTTCTATCCTTTATTTTGGAAATGGCTGAATTATTTTGATTAGTTTTCTCTCGAAAAAAAGATATTCCTGAAATGTCAGGCTAAAGATCTCTATGTGAACTGGAGGAAATGAAAGTCCTGTAAACCAGAATCTGTATGGAGGAACTTGCATACCTGGAAACCTTTAAGTTGAAACTGTCTACACTTAAATTAAAAAATGAATAAATATTTGAAACGAGCCCTTTTCTGGTCTCAACTTGTGGGGTTTTTGGGGTACTTTTTTCCATATTCATGTGAACCAGTGGCAAGTATTTATTTTACCTTATATGCATAGGTAAGTAAAAAACTTCTCTGAGTTAAGTGAAAAATTCAGAATCCCATGATGTTTATGTAATTATGTTAAGGGACTTGGCTTTGAGAAGAAGTTTTTATAAATTCTTTTTAAAAAAATTATAACGGGTGCAGGAACATCAGATAATTGATGATATTAATGTACTTCAAAATTACTACACTACTAAGGAAATATTCATAAGAATCTTAAGGATTTTGTGTTTTCCTGATTTTGATTGTGGCTAAGAGTCTTGCATCTTCCTGCTATCTGCAGTTTTGAAAGAAATTCAGAAGGATGACTTATTGTAGCACTACAGTAGGAAAAAAAGAAAAACAGAAATTTGCTTAATCTCAATAATCTCTTCCTCAGTTTTCTAAAAGAAAATTCCATTTTGAGATTGTTTTCATTTCTGTCTGGAAAAAAATAATATATTTCAAACACTTTGATGAGATTACAGTTGTAAAAGCGTCTTCAACCAGGTGATCACATAGCTTTAAAGTATACATTACTTGGAAAATGAAAGTAACTGTACAAATTAAGAATGATTTACAGAGGTGTTACAGTAACAGCTAATATTCTCATTTTGAAGACTGGCATCTACTTCAAACTCTTGTCTCTCCAAAACTTAGTTCTGTTGTGGTTCTTTTCTGGTTTGTTTTTTGGTTTCATCCCTCCCACCCCGCTTTTTTTTCTCACTCTCTGTATACTATGAATAAGCTGATATGTTCATGGCCTTGTTTGTTGCTGTTGTTTGTGTAAGCATGTGTCAATATACAGGCACCAGAATTACTGATCTGTGTTGCATAACAGGGATCTGTCTTTTATTATGATTTATTGCAATCTCTTAGGCTACTTAGTCTTCTTGGACATTATTTGAATCAGCCTCTAATATCTTTGTCAACTCTATTTCTTCTGTTCTCATCCTGATATTTTCAGCTACATAGCACTCCATTATATTCTTTATATTCTTTTTGTTTTGATGTAGAACATACCAGGCACAGATGATAAGGACGATTTTCCTTTGAATTCTAGAACTGGGCATTGAGCAGTGGATTGCCACCTTTCTGCATGTGCTCATTGTCATCTGAGGCCTATCCTCTGTTTCATAGCCGTTACTGTCCTGCATCTGATAATACTGCCTTCTTTTAAGGATAAAATATAGGTTAATCAAAAAATCCCTAAAACTGCTTTGTTTTAAAACAGCATAGTCCTAATCTGTCATCTGTATATTTATGTTCTTAAATTATGCAGGTATAAATTTCTCACTCTAGTGCCACTTAACCTGAACACTTGGTAACAGGTCTTGTAAGTTTTTCAGATTTAGTTGTTTTGTACTCTTCCAACATATGGGAATTCACCATATTTCCCAGTGTTTAATTATGATATCAGACTTGTCTGCTAATAAATATCCCACTAGAGATCTTGTTTAGGATACTTGGTGTATTTTTCAGTTTACTAATAAGTATATATTATTTCATGTGTCTTACCTCCTCTATTAGCCTTGGCTTATTTGAAAAAGTAATTGTTTTTATCCCAGATGTAACTAACTGAGAATGTTTTAAACTATCACTATAAATTCATGGTATCATTATGCCAGGTTATATATCTCCTGTGAATATTAGCAAATATACCAGATACTGGAAGGTGAGAATGACCATCTTCCACACCATCAAGTAACTGAAAAAATGGATACATTTAATTAAGCCTTTAATTTAGTCTTTGATGTACAGTGTCAAGTAGTTTAATGGGAGAATCTATTGTTATTCAAATTTGATTTGATTTTTAGACAGGATATACCAAAGAATAGTCAGGCAAAAATAGGAAAATTAATTAATCTGATTGCTGCATGATTTCTTGCAGGAAATTTTCTTCTCTCCATTATTTCTTGAAAGTTTTCTCCATTTTGTGTTTAACCACCTTCCATTCCATTTAATGTAATATTGTACAGAAATGGATGTTTTGTACAAAAATATAGAGACTATTTTATTTGATTTTAAAATGTTTTTTTCTGATTGAATTATGTGAACAGGCTTTGTGCTCTAAAATTTAGTGGAGAAAGGATATTTTATCTGAACAGTGGGAAACATTTGTAGGCAGAAAATTATGAACTCATTTCTCATGTGTAGTCATGCTGAATTTCAAGTTAGGGATTAGGGGAACTCAGACACATAAAGCAACATACTGTGGGTGAATTTCTGCTCTTACTGGCAGAATTTTATAATAATTTTATAACTCTGAATTTACTGGACAGACCACAAAATTTCCCCACACATTTTTTTGATCCTCTTTCTTTGTACTGTCATCATACAATTCTCATTACATTACTGCTCAGTTTTTTTTTGGTTTTTTTTTTTTTTTTTTTTTTTTATTTGCATAAGGCTTGGGTCTTATTTATTCTTTCAAGATTTCCAATCTGCCTTTCTATCTGTGACTAACCTCTCATAACAATACGCTCCATACCTAAAGTTAAGCTTAACTAGTGTCTGATTCACTCATCCATTTCCAAGGACAAGATTATCCAGATGCCATCACGTATTTTGGAAAACTTTTGTAGGTCCAAGTTGCTGATAACTACTCAGCCTATTTTGGGAACTACCCATGATAATTTTTCCCAAATTCCTCAGGGAAAAAAAAAACCAAAGAAAAGAAGGGTGGATGAGGTGCTCAGGGGCATGGTTTAGTGGTTGACAAGAATGGTTAGACTGGATGATCCTGGAGGTATTTTCTAACCTAGTGATACTGTGGTTCTGTGAAATGATTTGGAATTCCTGAAAGTCCCAGTTTAGCTAGTTAAGGACTGTACTTTTGTAGCCTTATGTCTCAATTATACTGAATTCTTATAGTAGGAGCTATAAAGAGATACAAGAAATACAGAGTAACTGGACTAGTCAGTTGTTTAAGAACACTGAGAATGTGAAGGTAGTTTGGAAGGTAGCAGATGTTGCCAACAAGGACTGATTTTGTAAAAGTGGTGAAAATTTATGTCCCTTTTTTCAATCTTAAAGTACCCTATACTAAAAAATTTATTATCATAAATTTATTATTATTATTTATTATTATTATGATGATGATAAATTTATTATCAAAATAAGACCAAAACTGCCAGAACCAGTTGATATGGTATAGAAAACTGCTCTTAATTTCGCATATTGCTTTATATGAACCAAGCCTTTTAAGGAGTCAGAGACTTAAAGATCTAATGTATTTTTGATAGTAAAAAAGACAATAGAGTGACTAAGATTAAATTCCACAGTATTAGCTGGTTACGGCTTTCAGTAGTGCTCATGTTACTGATTTCAAAGCAAGAATATCCCCCTCTGCTTTGCATCATGTGCATAGTGCAATGAGGAAGAATTGTGGTATCTGTGAATGAAGCTTAAATTAAATGCTTGTTTTCGTGAAGATTAGTATAGTTTTGTACACTGCCCAAGTGCACACAAATGGAATATCTAAGTTCACTAAGGACCCCAAATCATAGCTCAAATGAAATAAAAATAAAACCACTTTCTATGTGAACTACAGATTTGAAGTTACTTCAGCTTTCAGAACTGCATGTTTATTTAGGCCATAGGAACCAGAAACTGCTAGAAGTTGCTCAGGATCTGTAGAATCCTGTATAGCTTGTCCATTTTGACAGAGAGACAGCTTTGCCTGTTGAGGATGTTGAAATAAGATGGGACATGAAAGGACTGGTCAGGAGCTAAGACAGATGTCAATATGGCATTGATTGCAAATGCAAAATATGACATATGCTTTAGTTTCAATCTTACATTAGGACAGAGCAAAGCTGAATCTAATTAATTGAATTTTGTGCCAAATTTCCCCAGCTAAGTGGAACAGGGAAGAGTATGACTTGCAGCTACCCATACTAGAAATATTTGTTACTAACTGCACTAAAGTAGTAGCTATACATGTGTGCATATGAGTAGATAATTACTTGAAGAGCTACTGCTTAATTTAGTAATTTCTAAGAACAAAGCTGTTGATACCTTGATAAAAAAAAAATGGTGAATTTTCATTGCCTCTACAATAAAGGACATTCTTTGCAGGTTTTTAAAAATAGATGAGACTAGTTTTCCTCTTGAGTTATTATGGCTTTAAGTGAATATGATAACAGAAATCAGCATCGCTTGTGCCTAGGAACCCTGGGAACACAATGCAAGTTTTCCTTCTGATTACTTGGGAAATAGCAGCAGAAATAGTTGCTTCAGAAATAGGAGCAGAAGTTATGGACATTTTTTTTTTTTGTTTATTCCCTTTTCAAAAATATTCCCTGGAAATATTGAAGGTCATATTAGATGGGGCTGCGAACAACCTAATTGAGTTGAAGACATCCCTGCTTACTGCAAGAAGATTGGACGACATGACCTTTAAAGATCCCTTCCAACCCAAACTATTCTATGATTCCATGATTCTATTAGCACCGGTGAAGAAGATACCAGAGCCAATCTTCCCAAGTTAAGACTGCAGCAGAGCTTTTATGAAATCTGCCCTATGTGTAGCAATGTAGCTGATAAAAATCCTGAAATATAAGTCTTAGTCTCCAAATTGCCGAAACTTCGTATCATGGTTTGCTTTCATGATTCCTCATGCTTCTGTGATATAGAATTCTAGGCAAGTAGTTTATTTCCTCTGGTTGTGGGAGTGCTTGATTCATTTCCTTAAAGGTTAACCTTGATATATGAAGCCATGGAGAAAATGTTTGCCAACATGCCCCATCTGTACCTGCAGTAGCCAGCTCTCTGCTGTGTCTGTCTGATGTCCTGGAGAGGTGGTACCTCTACACTGTATGCTGGATTTGGTCATTTTTCCTTGGTCTGTGCTGTGCTCTACCTTGTGCAATAAGACCAACGTGGCTCCAAGGCATCTAGACCATTACTTCAAAATGAATAATAAAATGTAATAATAGCTCTAACTGTACTTCAGCATGAAAACAAAAAAAAATATGCCATGATTACTTTGTCAAGCAGTTTCCTTATGATAAATCCTGCATTTTACTTTAACCAAGTCTTTGTTTTTCACTAGGCTTTTCACTTGCGATGTGAAAAAGTTGCTCTGAAAAACAAAGTGATATTAGAAAGAAGATATGTCTACTTTGTTTGGGTTATATTTGTTTCCAAGCTGCTGCTGTCCCTGAGCAACTCTGAAAAATGACTGAAGATGATGTAACTCCTTGTAAGAAGCAGGGTAACTTTAAATTCAGGCAACATTGAGAAATACTGTTAACTCGCTCCAATGGTTACATCCCAAAAGATGAAATACAGTTTTGGAAAAAGTATTTGTCATTTTGATATTGGGATACTGGAAAGATGAGGTTACAGAGAAAGAATGAAAATGTGTAATTTCATTCATATGCAGTTCTAATAGTTCATTCAAGGAGTTGGGAGTCAGGGTGTGAGAGCAATGAATTCTTAACAGGAATGTGAAGTATATAGGGTTAGAGAAGAAAGAGCAAAGCATATTTCTGATATAAACATTACCGCTGTATGGGATGCTTCAAACTGGTAAAGGACATCAGATGGTGCATGTCCTTGGAGAAGATCAGTTCTGGAATTGATGGAACGGAGAACTAATAAGGCTCAGAAGTGGAATGAAAGATGACTTACTTACATCTTGGTCCCCTTGTTAACATATGAATAATCTAAAACATATGGTCTTCCTGGGAAGGTGAGCAGAGCCCTAAGGGACTAGATGAGGCTGTGCAGAGTAAATTCCTCTGAGCTAGAGGGGACCATGAAAATTCATTAAAAATATGGAGCTAGATGCAAAGTGTTGTGAACCATGTGATGATTCTGTGATTCTGTGATAATTTTGTTACTGATGAAGGGTGCTCAATTGACTTGAAGGGTGTCAGCTAAGCAGTAGATACTGAAGTGTTACAATTATTGTTTGTGGGCATTTTAAAAAAAATAGTTTCAAAAATAATGTTCATCTCATGAATATCTGTGAACTTTAGAGCTGAGTAGAAGTTGAACAGCTCTAAAGATAGTACTACAGTTAGTTGAGTGGTGTGTTCACATATACATATGTATTTAGTAGAACAGAGATACAAAAATTTGTTCAATAGAGTAAACAGAGCAGCAAAAAAAAGCACAGATCTGGGTGTTAAATTTCTGCAGCTGAATATGCTGAGGGCTTTTCTCATCTATTATTTACTGACAAAATTCCTGGTAATCATAGTTAATTTTATTTTTTTATCCATTAGAAATACAGTGTCCTTCTTTATAATTGTAACATTTTAGATGCTTCCTGTAAAGCACCATCACACTGCTCATAGAAACAGAGTACTTTGATGTCTATCAAGGCAGAAACCATATTTTGTTGCATAGAATTGTGATATCTAAGAAGAATTCCATAGATATTTTTCATGTTATAACAATTGTTAAATGTATTACTGTTCTAAAGGAGCTCAAGGTGCTCAAGGCTACAATATTTAATGCCATTTTATGCAATAACACAGTGCCTCAGTCTGCAGTCCTCACTCTGTTACGTACTCTGACAGTTGCAGATAGCAATCAGAACATGGCTTCAGACCTCAGGCCTTCTCTACCAACTTCTGTCTGGATTGCTTCACTGAAGTATACTCTACATTTTTGATTTTATAATTTTCTGTATCCTTCTGTATACTTTTTTCAAATATGGGTTATCTTTCTCGCAATATATCAAGTTACTGTCTTGCATATTTAATTTCTGTCTTAAAACCTACTTCTTCATGCAACAACAACAACAAAAAATTAAAGTTACTTAAAACATTTAAAAAGCCAATTAGTTTGATCAACCTCTCATTTATTGATCAAACATCAAGATGAAAATAATAAGTGAAAAAACATCAGTATAAAACTGATTTGAGAGCCAATTTTAGCTCTACTGAAATAATCAGTAGTTTTCACCAACTTCAACAGGAACTGCAGGAAAGACTCAGCTGCTCCTTACTGCTTTCTGTTTTGTTTCATCAGCTATTCAACAACTAATAACTTTAGGTCAGGGACAGCATTTTTTTTTGTGACCTGTGCTTTGACACACAGAGAAAAACACCATCGTCATAACATTAGAAAGTAATAGGTAGTAAAAGCCAATTTTTCCCATTAAGAACAGTGAATAAATGAAGATAAATGAGGTGTAATGCATAGATTTGAAGCATGAAAAATGGTTGTAATGCTCACATTTAATTATAAATTATCTCTATTCATTTCTCTTTAGATACCTGACAAGCCACTGTTTCATTTTTTACTAACAGTAGCTACAATATTTAGTTTTTTATTTCCTGCAATAATTTCATCACTTCACTTCAAAAACACATCTATTCCTTGTGGACTTAAGACAAATGGGTTTGTTGACTTCCAAGCTGTTAAAATTAGCCATCATAGTGAATTAATATTCATTATGAGTTGTAACTCCATTCCGTCTATTTGCTTCTAAGCATACACAGTCTAATGTATCGTCTGGCTTTCATGTAAATAAATATGCCTCCTGCTTGCAGAGTTTGATGGCAGTTGTGGAACTTCTTGAACTTTGTGGAGTTTTTTTCTAATACAAGAGCACAACTGAAAATCCCAAAGTAAGTATTTTTTTATTTTATTATTTTTTTACTTTTTTAATTTTTTTTATTTTTAATTTTTTAATTTTTTATTTTTTTTTCCCATAGCTTCTTCTCTCTGAGTATATAAAAAGTAATTTTAATATCATACTCTTTCTTCAACAGAAACTGAATTAACCTCATCTTCATAGCCCTAACACTTTCATCATTCATATGAGAGTAAAAAGGAATTGCTAGGAAAATACTATTACTCAGATTTTTTCCTGTAGATATGATAAGAGTCACATAGGTAATGTAACGTTTGTTTGAAACTTTTGAGATCTTCTGCCTGTAGGGATAAAATTACTACATAAGCACACTCAAAAGCAACATGGAATTGTGTTGGATCCTGTTTTTATCATTGTTCTTTTCTCAAGACTTGATGTTTTAATTTAAATACTAATGTGTGCTTCCTTAGTAATAATATACCTTTGATTTTATGTATTTAGAATGTGTGTTTCAAGGCTGCATCTTTTTGCCCTATTAGTCTTTTAACTAGAACAGATATATCCCAACAGAATGTTGTTTTACTGTTTGTTTGCTTTAGCTCTGGATCTGCAACTGATAATACTTCGCTGATATTTGTTCAGAAATAGTATGCTTATCTAATCTTCCAGTCGAATACTGCTGATTCAAAAAGTAAAACACTTAGAAATGCTTTTCAAAGTTGCAAAGCTGTTCTAGGGCAGCACAGTTGCCTATCAGGTAGTAATCTGGCCCATAATGTTTTGCCCCTACCCCTCTAACTGTGCCCCTGATTATCCACTGTATTTTTGCAAATCAGATATTTCTTCATTCTAACACGTTTACTTTTATGCCTTTATGGATTTGCTTCGGCTTATTGGTAGCACCTAGCATTTCACTCATTAAATTCAGTGAAAAAGTTCTGACTGAATCATAGTTGATGCCTAATCCAGTGTTTCATTTTGGTCAATTTATGGGAAACTCAAAATTCTATAGACTTCACTAGCAGATTTCAATAAAGTACTGAAAATTGATTTTGTATTAATCAGCGTGGAATTATCTGGCAAAACTGAATAGGAGCACTGTACAAACTGATTAGTATTTCAAAATATCCTGGCAATTAGGAAAAATAATTCTGACTCTAATAAAAAATCCATTCATGATGGGTCAATGAGCTTTTCAAATAAAGCTAGATTTCTCAGACTTTCTGAGACAGGAGTGATGTTTCATAGTAGCAATATCACAAGATTTATACTAACAGTAATTCCATGCTGGTGTACAAAAGAATCTGCCCCTCCATTTTAAACACCTCCCCAAAAAGGATCAACCTCATGATAAGCCAAAATTATTGCTGGCTATCAGGTTAATAATGTGGGAATCCATTTTCAGTACATGGGTTTATTATAGCAAGATCTGACTTCAGTGCTTCAAATCTGTTGCTCTCTGACAACTATAATTTGTGTAGAGAGAAAAAACTCCTAATTCAGGCAACTGAAATAATGGATATGTTTAGGTTTTGTGATTGTCTCTAGGCTGTTTGGATCTTAGTTTATGTAACAGTAATATTTATTACTGTAACTGTTTGGGAAATAAATGTTAGTTTAACACTGTTTTACATGATAGACAAGTATTACCATAATTTTGCAAGATGTAAACAGGAATGATTAAATTATGGCAAGACTGATTCTGTGAAGGCAATCTGTCATAAGCAAAGACAAGTATGATCGGGATGAAAATTCTTTAGTTCCTTTCTCCATTCAGAGCAGACCATGGAATTAGATCTGCTTAATCTAATGTTCCCCAAAATAGAATGTAATTTAAAACTGTAGGTAAAATTTACTGCGAGTATCTGAACATATTCTCCAAAAGCAGTCATTTACAATCAAGAACATAGTTGGGTTTTTCTTTATTGACCAGGAAGAATGAAGTTTAGAGGACTGGTAACTGACAGATAAAACCAAAGACTATTAAAGTCTGGTAACAGAAAAAGCAAGGAACTGAATAAGCTACAGAAAAATAGAGATAATCAAACAGAATCACATAGAATCAATAGTTAGGAAAAGACCCACAGGATCGTTGAGTTCAACCATTCCTATCAACCACTAAACCCTGCCCTTGAACACCTAATCCACTCATCTTTTAAATACCTCCAGGACTCAACTCCCTCCCTGGGCAGCCAGTGTCCAGTGATCCTTCTGGTGAAAATTTTTTTTCTGATGTTCAGCCTGAACACCTCCTGGCAGAACTTGAGGCCATTCTCACTTGTCCTGAGATGATCCCAGCACCCTCCTCTACTTGACCTCCTTTCAGGTAGTTAGAAAGATTAATAAGGTCTCCTCTCAGCCTCTTCTTTTCTAGGCTAAGCAACCCCAGTTCTCCTAGTAAGACTTATTCTCCAGCCCCTTCAGTAGCTTCATCCACGTTCTCTGGACACCCTCCAGAACCTTAACATGCTTCTTGTGGTGATGGGTCCAGAAGTGAACACAGGATTCAAGATGCGATCTCACCAGTGACAAAAAAGAATAACCTCTCTAGACCTGCTGGTCACACCATTTCTGATAAAAGCCAAGATGCCATTGGCCTTCTTGGCCACCTGGGCCACTGCTGGTTCATGTTCAGTCTGCTGTCAACCAACACCCCCAGGTCCCTCTTCTCCTGGCAGTTTTCTAGACAGACTTCTCCCAGTCTGTAGCTCTGCATAGGGTTGTGCCCCAAGTGCAGGACCCAGCATTTGGCCGTGTTAAACCTCATGCCATCGGACTCAACCCAGTGGTCCAGCCTTTGCAGAGCCACCCTACTCTCCAGCAGATCGACACTTCCACCCAGATTAGTGTCATTTGAAAATTTGCTAAGGGAACACTCAATGCCTTCATCCACGTCATGAAGATGAAGACACTGAACAGGGCTGGACCCAGCACTGAGCCCTGGGGAGCCCCAATTACCACTGGACTCCAGTTGGATTTAACACCATTTACCACCACTCTCTGGGCCTGGTCATCCAACCAGTTTTCCACCCAGGAAAGTGGGCACCTGTCCAGGCCAGAGGTTGACAGTTTCCGTAGAAGAATGCTGTGAGTTACTGTGTCAAAGGCTTTACTGATGTCCAGAAAGACCACATCCACAGCCCTTCCCTCATCCAATAGGCAGGTCATCTTGTCATAGAAGGTGATCAGGTTAGTTTGACAGGACCTGCCTTTCATGAACCTGTGTTGACTGGACCTGATCACCTGGTTCTCTTGCATGTGCTTCATGATAATACTCAAGATTACCTGTTCCATGACTTTCCCTGGCACTGAGGTCAAACTGACAGGCCTGTAGTTCCCCGGATCCTCCCTGCTACCCTTCTTGTACTCTACTCTTGTATGGATCCCATCCAGCTCCACAGACTTGTGGGTGTCTAGTTGGGCAAGCAAGTCTCTAATCACTTCCTCTTGGATCAAGAGGAAGTGGTTAAAATAGGAATGCCTCTTTTTTTCTGCTCCTCTAATTCCTGTGTGTGTGCACACAGGGAACAACTTTCCTTACTATTAAAGACTGAGGTAATGAAGACATTAAGTACCTCAGCCTTGTCCATATCCTTTGTCACAGTTGTTCTGTTTGCATCTAGTAGGGACTGAATAGTCTCCCTGACCCTCCTTTTACTGTTAATGTATTTATAGAAAGTTTTTCTTTTATCTTTCACTTACTTGGCCAATCTGATCTCTAGTTGGGCTTTAGCCCTCCTGATTTTAACTCTGCACAATCTTACTTCCTCCCTGTAGCTCACACCAGATGCCTGTCCCTTCTTCCAAAGTTCATAGACCTTCCTCTTCTTTTTGATGTCCCTCAAGATCTCCTCCTCAACCAACCTAGGTTTTTCCACTCTGGTTCCTTTCCCAGAACATATGGATAGATTTCTCCTGAGCTGCTAGGATTTCCTTTTTGAAGAGATCTCATGGGCTCCTTGACCTTAAGGACTGTCTCCCATGGAACTTTGCCAACCAGCCTTCTGTACAGTTCAAAGTCTGCCCTTTGGAAGTTTAAGGTGGCCATTCTGCTAATCCCCCTCCTCACCTCACCTAGATTTTACCATCTCATGATTGCTTTATCCTAGGCATCCTCTAGTCATCAAATCCCCTAGAAGGTCTTCTAGGTTCACAAACAGCAGGTCCAGGAGAGCGCCTTCCCTTATTTGATCACTCACCTATTGTGTGAGGTTGTTGTCTTCCACACACTCTAAGAACCTCCTAAACTGCTTCCTTTCTGCTGTATTGTACTTCCAGCAGACATTAGGAAGATTGAAATCTCCTACAAGGGCAAAAGCTAGGAATCTTGAGACTACTCCCAGTTGCCTATAGAAGAGCTCATCAGCTGCTTCTTCCTGACTGTGTAGTCTGTAAAAGACTCCCATCACAATATCTGTCTTATGGTGGGCTTCTTTGATTTTAATCCATGGGCACTTGATCCCTTCATCACCATAATCGAGCTCAAGTGTATTAAAACATTCTCTAACATTGAGGGCTATCCCACCACCTCTCCTACTCTTCCTGTCCCAACTGAAAATTTATACCCCACCGTAGTAACACTCCAGTTATGCAAGTTGTCCCATCACATTTCTGTGATGGCAGTGACATCATAGTCTCCTTGGTCTACAGTAACTTCCAATTCCTTCTGCTTATTGCCCATGCTGCGTGCATTGCTGTAACTGCACTTCAACTGGGCTGATGAAGCCTCAGTCCTAATAAAGAGAATAGTGTTCATTCCCAATTGACTGCTCATTGGAATATCTAACACATGAGTGCCAGTTTCATCCTTACTGTCACAAGATGTACTCACCCCCACTCGCTCTGTGGTAACACACTGGTGATCCTTGCCAGCACACCATCTCCCAACCACTGGAGTTCCACTTCTAGGCTCGGTCCTGAGTAGCCCGGCTTCATCCCCCTCCTCCTTCACATCTAGTTTAAACTCTCTTTATGAACCCTGCTAGATTTTTAGTGAGGATAATTTTTTTGACGATTTTTTGCCTGCTGTTTTAAATTACACTCTGTTATCAGGAACATTTATAGTGATATGGAAGAGGCAATCTTCTCTCCCACTCCCCAAAATACTTGTGCATTTCTGTGCATTGGCATTTCTCTTCTTTTCCAGACACAGCCTTTTCAGCTATCAAAATCCATGAGGTAGAGGTTCCTTTTACTGTCAGTTATCTTTCAATCACTGGACCTTTGAAATTATATATCTTATTTTTAGGATACTGCAAAGCATCAATCTGTGAGGGTATGCTATCACACTCTGAGGTTTGAGATGTAATAAGAGGAAAACCAAATTTAAAGTCTATTTCTTATTTGGTAGCAAAAAGGTAAGGAGGCACTGGAGGATGCCAGATCTTGTGGGATGAATGTTAGTGTACTCTCTTGGAAAAGAACCCTTCGAGATTCAGTTTCAAGGGATGATTATGTATTTTCTTGGATTACTCTTATAATGTTTAAACACTAAATACAAATATAGCCCTCGAGCAAAAGAAATAAATGTACTTGCTTCTTGAGGTATGAAGCCATTCTACTCCTTGAAAAAGAATTCTGAGAAGTAAATCAAAAGAGAGAGATGAGTTTCCTTGCAGAGTTTTAAAAATTACCTAAAAATCCTTAAAGTAGAGAATTTCCACCCTGAGTGTTTCTGAACATGATCGAGAAATGACATCATCAGTATTATTCCAGGGTATCTAAGTGCTGTACTCTGAGCTACATAAAATGCTGAATTCTGTTTTAGACACTGCCATTATATATTTCCTCCAAACAAAATGTGCACAACTATTTTAGAACAATTGAGAAGCCTTTCAAGTTTAAGGTTTCTTCCAGTACCCTCTCATACTTTAATTTAGATCTTACTATTTAGCTCTGCTGTAACATCATTCTGACCTACTGTCGCAGCTGATAGACCAAACCTAAATTCCCATTGGTACTTGGCCTCTGAATATAAGAGGTGCTGGGCCACACAAGTGGTATGTTATGCAGGGAAAGAAGTCCTAGCTAGTCCTGGAAGTTTACATTCACAATGTTCAGTGACAACTTCAAGAGAAACTGGTTTCTTAGATTTTCTTCAGGTGAAAATCTCATCTCTCATAGTAGCAGTAATGTAAAAAGCTGTTGCTTACCTTGTTTCCCATTATCTGTATGTGAAAATATGTTTTCATAAATATAAGTTTTTTTATTTGTCTAAAGACACATTCATGTAGCAGGAGTGCCTAATTATCTCTCTGCTGCCCTGGATAACAGGCATTTATATGGCAAAATATGGTATTTGTCAACAAATGTTTGTTGCATGTGGATGAACCATGATTATATACTAGTTTCATTGCTGTAAAATCTGAGGCCTCAAGCAGTAAAGGGACTTTCAAAGGCAAGCTGGAAATGTACCTTGGGATCTTAATGAAAAGACTTTCCAATGAAAAAAGCTATTCTGTAAAAAAGAAATGGCACCTAGTTGCTGCATACAGTCACAGTGAATATTAGCATGATGTAGTTATCCAATGTCCCAGCTTGCTTGTGCCTGTATATGTCAGGTGTGAAATGGCTCATTCAGATTTTTTGAGGGTTTTTTTCATCAATATCTCTGCTGTCAGTCATCAACATCCTGTTTAATCTTTAGGAGATCTCAGCTTCTTTGACTAGTCCTATACAGATGGTTTAGAATTACTGCTGCTTGGCTTTGATGAATTAAGTAAAGAAAGTGTTAATTTTGGTAATTTACAGCTGTTACTCTCCATCTGCCAGGAAGCCCAATGCACTGAAAGATCTCTTTGTTTTGGGTACAATAAAGGTGAGAACACCTACTTTCCTGCATGTAGACCAGTATGTAGACTAATTGCATTTCTATAAGCTGTGCAGGTACTCACTTTAATATGTTTTACATATGACTAGCCAGCTTAATATGTGAAAACATCCTTTTCTATTACAGTTTTTAATTTTTTTTTAATCTCTGTCTCTTTATTTAAGTATAATTAGTAATGAGTTTCAGGGCAAATAGCTATCACATGTACCTGACAGTTCCTGTAAGATTAAGTACATCGAGATGGTGCTTTAACTCATTCAGGGTATCTCTACCGCCTGCAGGATTGAAGATGTCTGATTCTCCTGTTTCAGTAATGCACAACATGCACTTCAAGTTCTGAAGACAGACAGAGAGAGCAGATGGAGAAATTTAACTTTTAAATCTTTTCCTAATGCCTAGGCATCAAGTTTGAAGACATAGTAATTTGTCTTTTTGTATATTGTAGTTTCATTCTGATTTTTTCTTAAAACCTCTTTTCTTATTGGTTACTTGTTTGTCTGGTGATCTCCAGCACCTCATTTCTTATGTTTTTCTGTAGTGACTTTTCCTTATCTCTGTGGCGTTTTTGTCATATTTTACTTCGGTCAGGTTGCTGCATCCTTATCTTCAGTAAACAATTTTCTTTTTAATATCTTTGAATCTTTCTCTTCTGTATATTGCACTGTCATTTTCTGAGCCTTTTCCTTTCTGTTTGTGTATATGTGTGTGTGTGTTGATAACCAGCTTATGATATTTTTTTGATTCCTATGAAGAATTTTCCTTTCTGTTCTAACATTTTTTTTATGTTTCTGTGGTTTCTGTTTTTCTCAGAGTATGCCATTTTATGTTTTTCTTATCAGACCTGAGCACTTTTTTTCTTCTGGGTTATCTCATTATACTTTCCATTTTTCTTTTCTATTTGCTTTTGTGTTGGCTTCTATATTTGTGTTTTCTAACAGACTAACTTCGCTTCTGATCCTGTTGTTAAAAAATGATGCATACAAATAGAGATACATGTAGACCTTTTCCTTATTTTCACTGCATGCCTTATTTTTCCTGCAAGAATAGCAGGAAAGAATGAAAATGCCTTTTTTGGGCTCAATTCTGCATTTTTCTTTTTAGGCTTGACTTTATTTTGGGATATAATTCCATGAACAAATGTAATCCAGACAAAAGAGCAAAATATACTTATTTTCCTGATAAGTCATCTGATGCTAAGGCTCCTTTCTGCTACTTTTGTCAGAAAGCAAGATGGTCTTGTAAATGAGATACTCCTAAGTAATCCAGGCTTGGAGGGATATAGATTTGATGAGTTGACTGTTCGGTGGATAAGGAATTGGTTGGATGGTTGCCTTCACACAACAGTGGTCAGTGTCTTGATGCCCAGATGGAGATCCTCTACAAGTGGTGTCCCTCAGAGGTCTGTGCTGGGACCAGTGCTGTTCAATATTTACATCAATTATGTAGACAGTAAGATTGACTGCACCCTCAGTAAGTTTGCAGATGACACCAAGATGAGTGGTGCAGTTGTCAAAACAGAAGGACAGGATGTCATCCGGAGGAACCTCAACAAGCTGGAGAAGTGGGGCTGTGTGGACCTCATGAGCTTCACAAGGTCAAGAACAATTTCCTACACCTGGGTTAGGGCAATCCACCATTTCACTACAGGATGGGGGAATAATGTGATTGAAAGCTGCCCTGCAGAGAAGGATCTGGGTGTGCTCATTGATGAAAAGCTCATCCTGAGCTGGTAATGTGCACTTGCAACCCAGGCCAAGCATATCATGGGTTTCATCACAAAAAGTGTGGCCAGCAGGTTGATTAAGGTGATTCTGCCCCTCTATTCCTCTCTCGTGAGACCCCATCTGGAGTTTTATGTTCAGTTCTGGAATCACCAACGTAAGAAAGATATTGAACTTTTGGAACAGGGAGGAGAGCTATGAAGATGGTCACAGGGCTGGAGCACCTCTGCTGTGAGGACAGGCTGAATGAGTGGATGCCCCCTTCCTGAAAATGTTCAAGACCAGGTTGGATGGGGTCTTGGGCAGTCTGATCCAGGGGAAGGTGTCCCTGCCCATGGTAGAGGGGTTGGAGCTAGATGATTTTTAGATGGTTTTAGATGATTTTTAGATGGATGGGGTCTTGGACAGTCTGATCCAGGGGAAGGTGTCCCTGCCTATGGTAGAGGGGTTGGAGCTAGATGATTTTTAGATGGTGTGACCAGCAGGTTGATGTTGGTGATACTCCCTCTGTACTCAGCACCGGTGAGGTCGCTCCTTGAATCCTGTGTTCAGTTCTGGGCTCCTCACCACAGGAAGGATGTTGAGGTTCTGGAGCAAGTCCAGAGAAGAGCAACGAGGCTAGTGAAGGGGCTGGAGAACAGACCCTATGAGGAGCGGCTGAGAGAGCTGGGGTTGTTTAGCCTGGAGAAGAGGAGGCTGAGAGGAGACCTCATTACTCTCTACAACTACCTGAAGGGAGATTGTGGAGAGGAGGGAGCTGGCCTCTTCTCCCAAGTGACAGGGGACAGGACAAGAGGGAATGGCCTCAAGCTGTGCCAAGGGAGATTTAGGCTGGAGATTAGGAGGAAGTTTTTGACAGAAAGGGTCATTGGGCATTGGAATAGGCTGCCCAGGGAGGTGGTTGATTCACCTTCCCTGGAGGTATTTAAGGCATGGGTGGATGAGGTCTTGAGGGACTTGGTTTAGTGTTTGATAGGAATGGTTGGACTAGAAGATCCGATGGGTCCCTTCCAGCCGAGTTGTTCTATGATTCTAAGTGGTCACTAGATAAATTAAAACCATGTTTGGTATGGCCCCATCTTCATCTAAACAGCTTAACAACAGTATATGATGCAATAGATAGTACTGCCATACTTTCACTCTTCTGTTTAGATCACCAGTTAGAAAGAGGGATGATGGTGACTTTTGTGATGGAGTGCCAGGCTGTGAGTGCTCATGGGAAATCCAGTCTTTCTACAAAGTAATTTCTTCGTCAATGCCTTATGTCTTATAAATATAACTTATCTATTAAATATAACAATTTTCCCATGAGAATAATGATTTTCAAATAAAAAATGAAATGTAGAACACATCCAAATTTTCTTGGAACTTTTGTTCGAGAGAATCAGATGTGAAAGGTACTGTAGAGGTTACTTAGGTTTAATTTTATTTATAAGTGAATTTATGTCTAGCCATTAGATTTGCCACAGTGTTCTGATCAAATATTTGTCACATGTCTTCAGCTGGCAACGTTTTCATAATAGAAACAGTCTGATAAGAAAAAGTTAAAAAGATTCCCCATTTAGTTTTAAAGTTTCTGATGTTATGATATTTATGTTATTGAAAAAAAAGGTTTTATTGCAGCTTTATAAGACAATCTCTATATTTTTAAGATCATTTTCGTGTTTCATATTTTCTTATGAAGAACACCAGTGTGTACATTTCTAGTTGTAGAACTACATCTAGAAGACTTTGAGAGTCACAAACATTGCAGAAATACTTTAAAAATACTTATTTGTATGTCTGTTTATGTCTGTTTCCTTGTAGATATTCTGACATCTTCTCTTGAATACTAGAGGGGAAATTGTGCCTTAGCTTCATGGTTTTCTGGGCACAACCAGGCTCTTACAGAATGTAACAGAAGTCATTCACTTGGCTTCACCTGAGTTCAGTATAATCACAAAGAATCAGCCATGAAGATTAAAAAAAAACCATGTAGAAACTACATAAGTATATAAATTTAAAGCTATCTAATCACAGTCAAAAAAAATAGGTAATCTCAGCCTAAAGCATCTGATGCTTAGCTCTTCCTTTCTCTCCCACTTCTCCTTTTGACTACAGATTATACTGGATATGTGAATGCTTGGCAAAGAATAATATTTACAGCTTTCTGTTGCTTTGCAACTGTGACATACTTTTTAATTAAACAGTAACAACTGCAGCCCATGGCATTTTCTGAGATTAATGAGTGTCT
The DNA here is from genome assembly GCA_033558105.1 of Coccyzus lansbergi. Lineage (NCBI taxonomy): Eukaryota > Metazoa > Chordata > Aves > Cuculiformes > Coccyzidae > Coccyzus > Coccyzus lansbergi. The sequence goes on along the minus strand of JAUMJK010000233.1, from coordinate 1,544,530 downwards.
GGAAAACTTTATGGCCTAAAAGAAAATCAGCTCATAATTAATTAATCATAAAATACTTGCTCTGGGCTTTGGTTATAATGTTTGGACTCAGAATCAAATGAAAAATATTAGCTTTCTTTTTCTGTGGTGTTGCCTCTGTTACGCACAATGATGGAAGCTTCAATTAACTCTACTGTTCAGTATTGTTGGAGTGCACTATCAGCATCACTGACTCTCTACATGGTGCACATTTTTTCAGAAAACACAGCATTGCTGAATCCTTTCCCACTGTAGAAGGTACATTCTCATTAAATCAGATGAGTTTTTTTGTGGCAACAAGAGTAAATCAGGGGATTTTTCTATATTTTCTCTTCTTCTGTGCTTTCATCAAAGATTTTTCCAATTTGTCTATTCCTTTTTAAATTTCAAAAACATTCCCAATTTTTTTGACTTTGTTAAACTATTTTAAGGATTTCTAAACAAAACTAAATTATTTTACCCTTACCTCACAAATTTATGGTATTTTAAGAAAACTCTAAGTATATTTGACAAGATTCCTGCACTTGGGGCACAACAACCCTATGCAGTGCTACAGACTAGGAGAAGCCTGTCTAGAAAGCTGCCTAGAGGAGAAGGACCTGGGAGTGTTGATTGTCAGCTGACTGAACATGAGCCAGCAGTGTGCCCAGGTGGCCAAGAAGGCCAATGGCATCTTGGCTTGGATCAGAAACAGCATGACCAGCAGGTCCAGGGTGGTTCTTCTCCCTCTGTACTCAGCCCTGATGAGACCACTCCTTGAACCCTGTGTTCAGTTCTGGGCCCCTCACCACAAGAAGGATGTTAAGTCTCTGGAGCAAGTCCAAAGAAGAGCAACGAAGCTGGTGAAGGGGCTGGAGAACAGACTCTATGAGGAATGACTGAGAGAGCTGGGGTTGTTTAGCCTGGAGAAGAGGCTGAAAGGAGACCTCATTGCTCTCTACAACTACCTGAAAGGAGGTTGTAGAGAGGAGGGAGCTGGCCTCTTCTCTCAAGTGCCAGGGGACAGGTCAAGAGGGAATGGCCTCAAGCTGTGCCAAGGGAGATTTAGGCTGGACATCAGGAAGAAGTTTTTCACAGAAAGGGTCATTGGGCACTGGAACATCGTGCCCAGGGAGGTGGTTGATTCACTTTCCCTGGAGGTGTTTAAGGCACAGGTGGATGAGGTGCTTAGGGGCATGGTTTATTGTTTGATAGGAATGGTTGGACTAGAAGATCCGATGGGTCCCTTCCAACCTGGTTGTTCTGTGATTCTGTGATTCTGTCCAGTTGGGGACTAGTAATGCTTTGCAGTCCTCAGGGATCTGTATTGGGACTGTTGTTGTTTAACGTCTTTGTCACAGACATGAACAGTGGGATTGAGTGCACCCTCAACAAGTCTGCCAATGACTCCAGGATGTGTGGCATGGTTGATGTACTGGAGAACAGAGATGTCATCAAGAGGAACCTGGACAGGTTTGAGAGGTGCACTTGTGCTAACTTCATGAAATCCAACAAAACCAAATACAGTGTCCTGCACCTGGATTGGGGCAATGCCAAGCACAATTACAGATTGAGCAGAGAATGATTGAGAGCAGTCCTGGTGAGAAGGACTTGGCGATGCTGGGGAATGACATTGCAATTTGTGCTTGTAGTCCAGAAAGCCAACCATATTCTGGACTGCATCTGAGATGTGTGACCAGCAGGTCAAGGGAGGTGACTCTTCCCCTCTATTTTGCTCTTGTGAGACCTCACCTGAAGCATTTTGTTCACTCTGGAGTTCTCAGTGTGGGAAAAACATGGATCTGTTATAGCAAGCCCAGAAGAAATCACAAAGATGATCAGGTGGCTGGAGCACCTCCTGTACAAGAACAGGCTGAGATTGTTTGGGTTGTTCAGCCTAGAGAAGAAAAGGGTCCAAAGATACTTTGTAACAGCCTTGGATACAAAGGGGGCCTACAGGAAAGGTTGGAGGAGCTCTTTATCAGGGAGTGCAGTCAGAGGATGAAGGGTAAGAGTTTAATGGTGAAAGGGAATGGATTTGAATTGGAGATAGGAAGAATTTTTTTCCTGTGATGCACTGGAACAGATTGCCCAGAGAAGTTGTGGATGCCTCATCCCTGGATATGTTCATGACCAGCCTGTATGAAGCTTTGAGCAACCTGATCTATTGGAAGGTGTCCCTGCTGATGGCAGGGGGATTGGAAATGAATGATCTTTAAGGTCCTTTCAGGCCAAGTCTATGATTCTATGATTCTGTGGTTTTTTGATCAAATGTAAACACAATGGATTTTTCCATTTGTGATTTTGTCTTTACCTTGTGCTGTGAGATAATAATGAAATCATTGAAGTGTCTCAGAAATGTATGTGAAATCTGACTGGGGTGGTCCTTGTATAAGGCAGCACAGATGCAGAATACTACATTACAGAACAGCCCAGGTTAGGAATGACCTTGAAAGACCACCTGGTCCAACATTTCATGGGAAAGGGAATATAGATGAGATTTTCTAGCACCCTGTCCAATCTCATTTTGAGAACTCCTGAGGATGTACCACATCACCTGGGTTGTTGTTCCAGTGAATAACTGTTCTCACTGTAAAAAAAATTTCTTTCTTTTATTGAGATGAAGCTACTCTTGGAAATTGTACCTATAATTCCTTGTCATCTACATGTCTCTCCTTGAGAAGTAAGAGCTTCCATTCAGTTTGTAGATGTCCTGTAGCTATTGTAATGCTGTGATGAGATCCTGCTGAGCCTTCTCTTTGTCAGACAGAAGAGTTCTCAGTCTTTCCTTGAAGGGCAGGCCCTTGACCATCTCATGGTCTTCCTTTTGATCCTCTCCAGTATCTCTCTATATTTCTTGAATTGTGGGAACCAGAATTTGATACAGAACCTCATGTGTGGCCCAACAAATGGGTAGAGTGGGTTCAAGATGTTTCTGTCCCTACTAGAAATGCCCCTGTGGCAATGTACGAGGATCTGATCTGCTGTTGCAGCTGTAGTGACACACTGCTGATTCAGGTTCAGCAGACTCTTCATCAAGACCCTCAGAAAGCCTGCTCCCCACCACACAGATCTCAGACAGTACCGGGCAGTTTGATTAAGTCATCTCAGGTGCACAAACTCACATTTGTTTTTGTTAAACTTCATAATGTTCTTGCTGGCCCAATCTTCCATCCTGTCTAAGTCTCTCTATAAGATCAATCACCCTTCTGACGTGTCCATCTCACTATCCATGGTGGTCAGATCATCAGTGTCATCTTTCAAATCTCTCCATTGAGTGATGGGGAACATCATTCCACTAGAGATGGCAGTCAGGATCTTTACACGTCCTTGTTTCATTCAAATGCGGGAAAGAAGTTACTGTATTTGTTTTTCAGAAGAAGATAGTGATGTGTATGGATTATATGGCAAGCATAGAAATAATATTTTTCTTTTTGATCCCAAATGAATGGTAATAATGTCAATGATTTTTCAGAAGCCAATATTCTACATGCTTCAAAGAAACAGCTTGTGAGATGGAGACAAATCTTTTGTCTCTATATCTTTACAGCCTATAATTTAACTAGTAATATTATAAAAAAGTGTTCTATGTAGTCATTTTTTTCTTCTGGTGATGATTTGGAACTTGACTCAATCCATAAGCAAATATCTGGCTCATCAGCATTCTAGTAGTGCAATCTCAGAAGGCCTGAAGAAAACAGATGTATACATGAGTGATCCAATTGTGTAAAAGAAAGATATTGATATGATTGCAAAAGATGAGATTTACCAAGCTTAATATTTTGTAAGCTCAAGTGATTCTGAAGATAGTCAAAACAAATCTGCAATCAGCAGAAGATTGGTATCCAAAAGCTGTATTTCTAACTTTTTGAAGAAGCATTGGGCACTATGCAAGTTCTCTACCAGAATATGAATATACTTATGACCTTTGTAAAAACCTAAATAAAATGAACTCATGTCTGAATATAAATAGCTAAGGACAAGTGGAGAGAAATAAGAAAACTGAAATGCTCATGAAAATGCAGCAAATGAACTCACAGAGACAACAGTGTACTGAGAAAATTTAGATTCCAAAGCAAGTATAGCAAGAGAAGATCAGATTTCCTTGGTCTGTAATTTGGCCCATGATTCTTCATTTCCTAGATTCACTGCATCAGATTGTGCCCAGGAGGTGTGTGAAAGGCTGGAAATGAAAGAAGAATATGAACTAGTGTTACTAAAACAGAAACTTGCCTTGATCCAGATAACCGTGAGGCCAAGTAGAGTCCAGGGGAAAAGAAAATCTCATAGTAGCATTTATCTGCATACCAATCAACTTTTCACACTAGCAGGCTTATAGTGCTTTGTATACTATAACTCCTAGAGTTAATGACTAAGCATTTAATTTCTTTGTAATGAATGTTGCCTTTTTATTCAGCCTGCAGAGAAAGAATTGATTTGCTTCAGCTCTGAAAATACTAAGCATAATTTTCTCTTTATCTTTAGAACCTGTGAGTAGGTTTAATGAAACTCTATGATTACTCACAATGAGTAAAGCAAAATATATTTTCAAGTTTTGGGGGAGTGCAGATCCTGAATTAGTTGATTTCTCCATGGCAGTTACATATGATAAAAATTGTAAAAGAGCCTCTGTGACTGCAATGATTAAGCAGACTAGGACTCTTCAGTTTAAAAAATAAAAGACTAAAAGGTCTAGTCTACGAAAAGAGGTGTGGTGTGGAAAAAGTGTCAATTGTTCACTTTTTTCATAGTAGAACTGAAGTACATTGGAACTATCAGGAGGATGTGTTTGTAGTTAATCAGCAATACTTGCTGCAGGATAGAATAAGTAGTAGTGGTTTATTTGTGTTTAAAGTAAGAATAGAAAGATGCATAGATAAAAAGTCTGCGAAAGATTATTAAATACATGAAAAGCACCTCAGTCTCAGGAAGATCTTGGGGTGCAAATTTTGAGGGGTAGGATGGCTTTGACAAAAACCATGATGGTATCTTAGGTCCATCTTTATAATCTCTACTAGTCATTTAATCCCATTGGATTAGACAGACATTTACATGCCTCATATGTCACTACTGCATTTTTCTTCTCACAGTTATATATCTCCCAGTTGTTCTGTGTCATTGGTTGTAGTCTAATTTTCCTATGATCACACCGTTATTCCATACACTGTCTATATAATTGAATTTTATATATGGGATAAATGTGTTTGTAAATACTTGCAAATGCTGATATCCAACATTCCATATATATATATATATATACTTACATATTACTGATGGTACGAAGTGTATGACTTTGTATTTGTGTAAACAGAATCTTTTATAAATTCTTAAATACATAAACAAATAGACAGTTCAATGAAGGTCAAAATCAAACAGTAATTCAGAATTTATATACTACAAATGCCTTCACAGTGGAATTGCACCTTTGGTAACTCCTTTTTTCTCCCTTACTTAAGATTCAAGGTCATTATCTTCAACCACTGTAAAACAAAATATCATCTAAGGATGTTCATTAACTATCTCAAAAACAAACTGATATTTTAATTTTGAAAGCACTTGCTACTTCTGTCTAAAAGAAGAGCTCAATGTTCATGCAATATAATACATGAAAACTGAACTTAATTCGTCAAAATAGTTATCAAGAAATTATATTATTTTCATACGAATGAGTGAGTCTAGCCTCTGTCACTGTGTACTGCAGAGATTCTACTTCCTTTCTTCAAGTATCCAAACCTTGAAGGTGCATTTATCGAACTCTGAAGTGATACCTTTACATTTCCTTCCAAATCTTTCTGCAGTTCTCAATGTTTTTGTACAGTTGCTCAAAGACATTTTTAGGTTCCCATTTACAATAGACCTTTGTAATTGTGCCTACCAAGCCTTTGATAATTAGCAGGTACACTATGACTGATGCATAAGCAATTAATATTTATGACACATTTATAGCCTAATTTCCCTCTTCTGCTTTTGTATCTGACAGCTTTTAGGGTTTTTTTGGGGAGTGGGAGGTGTGACTTTTTTGCTGTTGTAGTAAGGACTCTTGTTATAAGTAGATTAGGGCTGGAATTAGGAGCTATTTCCTTTTTTAAAAAAAATATTTTTAATCTCAGCACATGTTAGAAAAAGACAGGTAAAATGTTACTTTTCTCAGCATCGGAACCATCCACATGTAGCGATTGCCCTCTACTCTAGACTGGGAAAGCAATTCATCATGAATTTGCACAAAGAACCATGGGGATCCTGTATTTAATTTCCTGAATGCTTGTTAAGCTTAATCTGTCTTGAGCAAAATACATACAATTCAATAGAATTATATTTTGAAGAAAGACCTCTAACTTGTTTCTTCTGAGAAGCACGCATGTTAAAGTGTATTGAAAAAAACATCCTCAGGACATTGACTTTTAAAATGCAGCTGAATGCCCTGTGGGAACTTGAAACAGTTTCTGCCTAAGGGTCTTCAATTACTCAGATGGGATAAAGAAGAAATAACAGCAGCATAGATTTTCTTCTGAAAGGCATGTCATTCATTATTTATGGAACAATACTTTCTGATTACTGTGCCTCTGGAATCTAAATGTATAATAGCATTATTCATCATTTCCCCCAAAAGATTTATGTTGACTGTACTGCAGGGAGACTCACTACTTACCTTTGACATTGGCTAAGAAATAAGTATTTCTGGGCTTATCAAAGAACATGTTTCAAAACAAGATCCTTCTAATGAAAAGACAAGAAAAGGTCTAATTGGACCAGGAGAGATTAGAAAGGTCTAATTGTTTTTCTTCTTTTGCACTGTTACTTTTCAAACTATTTGAATTTGGACTACCTTCATTTGTGAAATACGTTATAAGCATTTTTGGATGATTGTTGACTGCAACAACACTGAGATATATGCAATTGGACTATTTGTGATACAAAAAAACCCCAGAAAGTTCTGTGCAAATTGGAATATATATGTATTATTTGATTTATGGAGAATTTCTATGGGCAAAAATATTTCATAACAAAGTGTACCTATGATTAAATTAACAATCTGATTTCCTAAAGTTCTTTAATGTCCAGAATCTCCAACTGATTTATGTTGCAAGGATATAAATTATATCTATTGATTACTGTGTCATAAAACCATATTTAAGTATCTCATCTTTGACAGTCAGGGTCAGATGTTCAGCTGGTCACAGATCATGACTTCATGGTTGCTATGACAACTCACCTCATCAGAAAATCCATCCCTTCCTTTGGTAACCTTGTGAAAAATATAGAGCATATGATTTACAAAGTGACATAACATCATATTTTGCAAATCCCTAATACTCTAACATCTTCATGTTACTTAGTATTTTAATATGGTGGTAAAATGAATCAATAAAAATAATGATCCTTAATATCAAAATTATTAAGTGATAGCTTATTGATGGTAGCGTATAAGTTTGGTTCATTTTTTGCAATGCTACCATGATAATAAGAATCAAGCATGAATCAAGTACTGTTTGAAAAAATATAAAGAGTATTTAAAACTGGCATTAGGAAATATTAACTCTAATTGTAATGAATAATGAATACTATACTAATTATAGATTCTATATACCTAATTATTAAAAGAGCTATGACTGCAGAGGGGAAGGAAGAAAAAAATATTTAGCTATTCTAAATGAGCTCAATATTTCTATTGTTCTAAAATTATTCTACCCAGGGTACGATTTTCTTCACTTACAAGCTTCTTATAGCCCTTTGTAAAGAATTAAAAGTGATTGACAATGTGTGTGGGTAAAAATAACATAAATATGTAGATACTGTTAGCAGCACATTTTTAATTAGAAAATTAATGTACTGAAAGTCAGTAGTAATTTTTTCATTAGTTGTATAAAAGTATCAACAGATCCACAGATCTAAGGTGCTAGTGCAGAACAGTATGGTTTATTGTTTCTATGCATTTATTTCCTTTTAAGCATTCTGATTTGAGATAAAGTAAAATCAGTTTTCTATCTTGACATCCAAGCTTCATCTAAGTAACTTCATTTTAACTGTGTGTGTTCAGACAGTGTCTGTCTCTAAAAATGCATTGGTATTCAGAAAGACCATTACTTACATCTGTCCCTGTGGAGACGAAGGTCATCCTCAAGTGGATGGAATGCTGTAAAGTGAAAGGGATGAAAATGTTGCACCATAGGGAGAGGGGGACAAAATCAGGTGACCCAAAATTGATCAACAGAGGACTCCATCCCATATACATCACTGAGGGATCATAAGAGTCAAGTCCTCTGATGGCTGATGCTCAATAAGAAATCCATGTTTTTACCCCAGATCTATACATTCCTGAATCCCACTCCCAAGTTTAGTTCCCTCCTGACACTAAGTCCAGCCCACAACCTCTCCCCATGTCTCCTCTACAGTGTCAATGCTGATGAAATCATCAGGGTGGAGCAAGGAGGGCAGGAGGAGATTTCATATTTTTGAAAAAAATGATTATTTTCTTATTAATAGTAGTATTATTATAGCTGTTTCATTAGAACTCTTCTAGTTTCCAAACTGTAAGTCTTCTCTCATTTCTCTTTTCCTGGGATGTGGGTCTAGATAATATTGGGATAATGCTTGCTCTTTCTACCAAGTAAAAATATACATGCTTTCAAGTATACACATCACACATGACACTAATAAACTATTCTGATCAATCAGTGACAATTTCTGATAAGTGCCAGATTTTTACATAGTTTGATTGCATCTATATGAATCAAAATTCACTACAGTATATGAGAGTTATACTTTCTCACAACAATGGATTTATTTTTTGAGTTATGGAGATGTTATTTTCTTAAACAAATTAGCAAAATTTCATTGAATTTACTGTAAAATATAATATATCATGCCCTGTTTTGTCTTCGGGATAGTAGTTTTTTGGCATTATTCTGAATGATTTAGTAAGCAGCTGTAAGTAATGTCACTTTCTTTGCAGTGCTAATGGTAATAACAACTTTCTCCTTTGTGTCTCATATATGAGAGCATTTCTCTGAAACAGAACAACTTTTTTTGCACCACCATAGTCCTGATTATTGCCATAGATATTCCTGAGCTGTTGTTTCTTGGTAGTCAGGCACGAAGTTAGCAGGAGACACTGGGCAGATGCAATTGAATGTATTTGACTGGTACTAGCTCAACTACAGAATTTACTTTTGACTATAATGATTATGACTTTTAAGATTCATGGAGGTGATAGTTTACCTCAAAATAATAAAAAAGAAGTGTTTCCTCTATTTTGGTAATTCTTCCCATGGTGCATTCCATGCATAATCCTCCTTTATCCGTTTGCTTACTAGGCTAATGCCATTTCCAACTTCCTCCTTTCTGTACATTAAATCATTGTCCTATCCAGTCTATCTAAGAGCATTGTTCTTGATTACTTCTAAGGAAACATTCACTCAAACCAAGGTTGGACTCAGCTGAAAGCATACAGATTTGTGATTATGTATACATGCTGTAGTTAAATTCAGTGTTATGTAGCAACCTATTCTGATATGCAAGTGTGGTACATAATGCTTACTTTGATACATGAGCATTTTCTTATTCTCTCAGTTGTTAAACTAAACAGAAAAATAGCAAAGCAGTTTTCCGGGTACATCTCTGCATTCTTAAACAAGGCTGATGACTTTCTTCAGCATCGTATCTATGGCTTTGAAATGGATTTTTATGAGCTTTGCAGATAAAGAAACACAAACCAGTGGAAACTGCTGTTCTTTGAAAATCACTTGTATTTCCATTTGAAATGGATATTAAAGCTCTAGGCCATTTGTTTTAACATGAGTGTACGGTTTTTACAGATGAAACTTTGTAGAATTAATGTATTAAAATATGAGTTTCTTCTAGCAAATGGAAACCAGAAAATGAATCTATGTGCAATATTATGAAATGAATAAAAACTTGGAAAATGAAAATATTTTCTGACTTTAATATAAACGAAAAATGTCTTGCAAATGATATGGTGAAATTTATCGTGTGCTTGCATCACGTTTACTTGATAGACTCTGACCCTGAGGTTAAACTGCGAAAGTGTTTTGCTGAAGAAAGTTCAAAATAAGACCAAAATAATTCTAAAAGCTGTATTATGTGCCTTGTGTAATGCTCCTATTGTAGTAGAAATTATTAAAGTGATTTACATTTATATAGGTTCTGCACTGAAAAAGTGCCTCCAGAGCTTTAGAAACTGAATGCAGAGATCAGTAAAGCCAAAATGGGAAGTATTTGCCTCCAAAATATGCTATTTTAATACCACATGGCAGCATTATGTGATATATTGGGCAGAATATGGTGATGATTTCATCAATACTTCAGGGAGAAGTGAATTGAGAGAATTAAGCTAAAACATGAACTGTTCAGAAACAGTGCCATGGAACACTTAAAAAATCAAGAAATAGAAGTTATATATATTTGTAAAGCTTAAATCACGTGCACCTTGAACAATAGGTTTAAGGTAGACACTTGGGGCGTACAGCTACTTCCAAAGGAAGGCAGTGTTTCTCCTTGCTCTGTTTCCCTTTTTGAAAATCTGTGTATTCCTTTGGACTCTTCATCTGTATCACAAGGCATTTTGACTCTACCGAGCAGGAGTAGGCTTGGTATCTAATTTGAAACTTTCCTGATGCTACTTATGCTTCAAAACCAGACATCCATGATCGAAATTCTCCATTATGACCAAGGAAAGATCAATACTTCTGTGAAAGGAAAGGAGAAGAGGGCTGTTTACATATTCCTGTTTACCTAATTCTGTCACGCAACTGCAGGTAGGTACCAGGACAGGTGGTGGGTCTCATTTCCTTCTGTTTATGTGAAAAAACCACCCTGTTTGATCAACCAAAAAAGTGAGCAAAGGAGAGAGACTCTTCACTTTTTGCTGGAGAATTTTTGGATTCTGTCAGTATCATCTCATTTAATTACCTCAGAGTTGGCTCCTCTGTTTACTGACTAACAGAATTATGCTGATTTAACATATCCTTGTTTTTAATTATAATAGCAACCAGAGAAAAAATGCTAACTATGTGTAACAATCTTTTAGTGAAATGTGCATCCAGAGCTTTCCTGAAGTTTAAGTAAACCTGTCAATGTCACTGCTGTCAACCTTCATGATTCTTCGGTGATTTTTATCAAGCTGATTAAGCATACTTTCCCTTTCTAGAGTCATATCAGTTTTCTAGTCTGTATCTGTTTTGTTCACTTTCCGTATTATAGACACCTTAACTATAGAAACACCACTTAAATCCTTGAACTTGTGTTTCATGGTCTGTTTCCTTTTGAGTATGAGTATCATTTTAGATTCTCTACAGTTTTAAGTCCAGTTTTACTGACGTTGGGTCAGTAAAAATCACGACTTTTCTAGAACTGTTATTCAGATCAGCTGTGTAGGATTGTTATGAAAATACTATGCAGATTCTCTGTAACAGTAATGGTTACTGAAATAGATAAAACCCACATTATTTATATGTATGGAAACTGATCATTTGTATGATCATCAACAAACCTTGTAATGCATCAGATGATATCCGGATGTTTGAGGTTTCCCTGAAAGTATACGTGGGAACTACAGTGTATTCCCCACATATTTTGTGATCTAAGGGACCACCAGATTGTGGAGTTTCTCTTCTGAAGGGAATTGTTCCTAGAACGCCCAATAATGAAAACTTTGTAACATTTTAAAACTAAAAATGTAAATCCACATTTTTAGTTTTGGCATACATTGAAGTCTGTACATTAAAGCAACTATATCTCCTTTCAGATAGTAGCTAGTCTTAAACTGATCCCCATAACACAATAACTATTTTGAAGAACCTTTTGGACAAGTAATTATTTCTGAAACCTGAAAAGGCAGAGAAAAAGTAAATTTTAATTACTTTGTCAAGTTCCTCTGTCAGTTGACTTTTACAAGTTTATTACTAATTATTTTAAAATTTGTAGTACTTTTTGTATTTCTAAATGCAGAACATACATAGTTAATGTTTGGAATTTATGTTCCCCAGAGAAGATTTAAACTCAATATACAAGGAAGAGTTCATCAGTTTCTCACAGCCTAGTACCAAATCTCAATGTGGACTCACTAGGTAAATGTAAAGGATGTTCTTATGATTATAGATCCAGAGATATGGCTTCAATTCACCACCAGATTTTCTCTTTGATTTAGACAAGTGATTAATTTCTTTGCTAGTCATCTTGCTTTTCTAAAATCAGGATAGTATTCCCTAGGTAGATAGGAAAACAGTCTTTATTGGTTGATGGATGAAACTATTGATGTAACAATTCTAGGGTTTGTATAAATGTTGCAGAGGGAAGAATCACAGATTCAGGAATCACTAGGTTGGAAAAGACCTCTGAGATCACCAAGCCCAACTGTATCTGCCCACTGCTAAATTATATCCCTAAACACTTCATCTATCCCCTTTTAAATACGTCTAGGGATGGTGATTTTACCATTTCTCTGGGCAGCTTGTTCCAGTGCCTGATGACAAGAACGTTAAGCTGATTCAATTATAAATTGCATGTAGTACTTAGATAGGCAGTGTAGGTGTAACAGGTGCATTGATGATGTGGAAAAATACAATACACTAACCAATTCTTTCTATAAAAGGGTTTGGACTTTCCTGTTATGCATCACAAAGCAATTATTTTCTAAGCTCAGTCTGTCATGCTCTAATATGAAGATTCTGAAAGTTCAGCTCAGGATGGCTGCACTTGCTTTCTGTTAGGAAAACTAAAACCCTCCAAAGTTGATTGTTCTATGGATACAACTTGGCCTTGAGCAATAAAGAATTAAAGTTTATCAGGAAAGAAAAAGTAACAGTAATGAAATGCTACCAGGTGTGGTATAAATTATTGGACATATGCTATATTCTGCTGTTGCTAAAATAGATTCATAGATGTTATAGTCCTATTATTATTAAGTCCCTGACTTTTAGAACTTATATACCTATTAAAGAAATTCAACTGAAACCTCAGGATATATCCATGCTATCCAATGAAACTCTGGGCTGACACATTCAGTCTAATGCAGTCCACATAGTACTGTCATATGAATCATTAAAGCAAAGTTATGTAGCTGAAGCAACAGGGTTATTCGTAATATATAATGTAGCCTTGAGGGTTAAAGTCTTTTCTGAATAGTAGAAAATGTGGTTACTGTTACACTGCAGCAGGATTAGAATAAAGTTTATAACGCAGAGATGAATTCTGTTCATGAGACTGTTATACGGTCACCACTGCAGTCATATTTTTGACAACAGAGCTCATGAATATTGCATTTTTGGCTAAATTCAGCACTGGCAAATACACTGGTATGTGTATTAATCTTTGTAGGTTAAGCCTTTTATCAACCAGGTGCTGTCTGCTTTCTGGATTAAAGTAGGGTATAGTTCAAAAGGTGGTATATTTCTAAGTACACTTACATGTAGAATTACCTGTCAGTAGTAAAGATGTCTGGACTTAAGCCGAACAAAGCATTAGAAAGTTGAGACTTGAGCCTTAAGGATCCAAAATCCACCCTTTAAATTGTAGTTCAGGTACTGAAGTTCTTTTCACATTTTCTTCTTGTCTTAGAATCGAAAGGACAAATGACTACATTAAGATTTAGCCTTTGAGTATATTTGATACTCTATGAGCAGAGTATTTTGATCTGGCTTACTGACAAGAGAAATTAAGAAAATTTCTCATTTGCATGACAACTGGGTAATAGATTCTCCAAGACAGATTTGATATTTTCATTTGCTGTGACCTTTTTAAATGAATATTTTCACTATTTATGTCTGGAATCACCTGATAAACTGTTGAGATTAAATGAAGTTTTTATTATACTTAAGTTGGTGGTAAATGGTGTTAAGTCCTGCTGGAGGCCAGTGACAAGTGGGGTTCCCCAGGGCTCAGTGCTAGGTCCAGCCCTGTTCAATGTCTTCATCAACGACCTGGATGAAGGCATTGAGAACTCCCTTAGCAAGTTTGCAGAAAGCTGTGTGCAAGTGTCGATCTTCTTGAGGGTAGGGAGGCTCTGCAAAGGGACCTAAACAGGCTGGACTGCTGGGCAGTGTCCAATGGCATGAGGTTTAACACAGCCAAAAGACAGACTTGTATTTTTTTTTTTAAATGAAATGTGTTACTGCTTCCTCTTTCATGTATTTACCTTCCATTCTAAATGGTAGTGGGATTCTTACAAATTTTTTTTCAACTTTTTAGTATCGTTTCTGCAAAGCTTCTAAGTATTAGACTAACAATACTTTCTTTGGTGCACCTTCTTCTCCTGTGATTGAGTTACAGACAACAATGGTGACTTGGAAAAACCCTCAAACCACTTACTCTGAATTCAGCCCATCCAGTGTTTATGATATGCATTTTTGATGCAACAGCCAAAGGACATTGTAAGACAGCAAAGAAGTAGAAGAGTGGTATTAGTCAATCATCCAATCTGGTATTACTGATCTGATTTTTAATATCACTGTGAATTTGATGGGCTATTATGACATCAAAGGACTGCAGGACCAAAATATATAACCCAAGTTCTTTCTGTGAGCCACACTTTAAGTAAGAATTGCAGTAACAATTTCGTGGCATCTGAGGAAGCCATTCTGACCACAGGGAACATAGATTTTGTGCAGAAAGAAGGCTTGAAAACCTAGTTAGGTTGCCACAACGTATTAAAGTTACAATTTTATTTCTTCTAGCTTGATATGCTATAATGCTTATTTTGAACTTTTTTTTTCCTCCAAAATTGTGTCATTGAATTCAAGTTTCTGTACATAAATCTTCCCACACACATTATTGTACATTAGGGCAATTGAGTTCTAGTAAAAGTTCTGACATGTAGCAGACCAAAACTCTTAAAGATAATGTAGCCCTACAGGACCAAAAGGATTCACAAAATAATCTACCTATATGGATACTGAAACTTTTCTTTGCATGCTGTATGTGCTTGGTACTTCAACAATGGCAGGGCTCCTACCACCTTGATGAAGAGTAAAAGACATATTAAAGCATTTCCAGGTAGGTTTTAGGTTCAGTCAGTAACATATAGTTAAAAACAATGCGTATTGTCCACGGAAAGTGTTGTGGGGAGCAAGGGGAGGAAGATGCTCCATAACTTAACAGAAGATTGCAGGAGGAGCCTGCCATAATATTTGAAATAATATGTTTTGCCTGACTTTCTAGACTTAATCACCCTAGAATTTAAAGGAACCTTAAGCTCTGTAAGCAAAGGAATAACTCATTCTAATCAGAACATTATGAAAAATGAGACTTCTTGAACACCAATTAATCCTTCTCTGCTCAATGTACAATGAAGTAAGTGAAATAATTATTTTTATTTTAAATGTGCAGATAGTTTGTTTGAACATTCAGTTTCAGAATTTAAGATTACTTCTTATATAAAATAGCACATTTCAAATGAAAAGGGCAAAAGACCTGTAGGTAATCTCATTTATACAAGTAAAAGCAATGACTTCTGGCACTGTTATTTCTGGAATCACACTAATTTGGGAGGATAAGCTACCAATTTAGTGAGCTTTGATTACCTCATATTTGCCTGCAGTCACTCCGCTGTGCACCATAGATGGATGTATGTGGCAGAGAAGCTGCCGTAATTCATGAAAATTTGACCTGAGGCTCAAGAATCCTGATCTTGCCTGTTGCTTGGCTACTGACTTTTTTTGACAAATTTGCCACTTTCCCTTTCTGTGATTTATCTTGTCATCCCTTCTGTTTTATTCAGAATGAAAGCACTTGTACACTTGTGCATCTAGGAAAGTCCGTCTAGAAAGTTGCATGGAGGAGAGGGAACTGGAGGTGTTGGTCATTCAGATACCTAACCATGTATGAGAAATTTGGAATTTGCCTCTTTCATTTTTTATTATCAACACTGTATTTAATACTCTGTCACCTAATCAGAATTTGAAAATCCCTGTCTAATTACTTGTAGGTAGCTTTTATTTTGCTGATGGTGTCAATTAACAATTTCTTTTCCACATCAGTTTTGGTTAAGACTTTTCAGATAACACTGAATATCAGTTTTCAGAATAATGATGTGAGGCAGAAATATTTGATTACCAGAAATAGGATCTCCCTTCTTCTGTTTCAAAAATTTTCAATCTTTTCATTTTTGAAGAATTGTTTGATAATAGAACTATACTTTCTCCACTACAGTTATCAGCACTTTGCAAGGCTTAATTGTTGAAAATAACTTTAAATCTTATAGTAAAACATTTATTGTTTGTGCTATACAGTAACAGATTGGAAACTTCTTCTAAAATGCCCAAAACACTAAGAAGACCCAGTCTAGCTAAACAAGAATTAGTAGAAGATTTGGCTGTTTTCCTTAAATCTGACATGAAATAAGAACAGACTTTACCATATGGAGCCCGATATTTTCAGCAGAACAGTAATGTTGCACTCTTTCAGTACTATGTCCCATACTTGCAAAGATACTTAAATGTATTTTTTTTTTAAGTAAAGATTTTTGCTGGAAAATCTATGACAATCTGTGTGGTAAGGCAGATTAGACTGAATTACAAGAGCTTTACGTCTATAATTTTTTTAAGCAACACAGAGGGAATATAGACACTTTATGTTATGTCCAGTTGGATAAAAATCAAACCCTGTACAATAAACTTCAGTGTGGAGAGGGTCTGATTTGTATTTCAGCCAGAGTATCTGGTGAATGCTATGCTATATTGTTGTTGTACCTCTAGTTTTTCTATTCTAGCCTTCCATGACTCACTTTTGTATGTGCAAATTTCCACTCTGAAATGCAAGAATGGTGGCAATGTTCACCTATTGCACAGGCAGGTTGTATGAGCAAGTTTAAATCTGTTTATAAGGTAGGTATTCCCTGCTTCTGGTTCAAGGAGCTTATAAAATATAAAGCATTATCCCTGAAGAGACTGATGTCTGAACATGCAATGTGTGTAACATCTTTCCTATGCAGAGATTTGCTATGGTCTTCAGTGAACAAAGGAGGCAGCTCAAATGTGGCACATATTTGTGCAGTCTCAGATTAAGAAATATTTCTTCTTACCCCTTTATTTTGAAAATAAAGTTGTGGCTTTTTAAGGCATCTCCTGCCTAAAATTCCCACAAAGGGTACTATAGCAAATAATTTCTTACAGCAGTTTTGATTTTCAGAAGTGAAGAACCTAGTCCCTGAAAATGAAGCCATTTCATTGATGCAGAAAATTATGTTGCAATGTTAGTGAATATGAGATAGGAAATTTAAATATGAAAGCTTACCTTCAAAAAGAAATTGTATTAGAGGAAGTGTTTTCTGTATGTACTATTTTATTCTATTATAAAACCAGCATATGCAAACTGAATCCTCTTTCACTGTTCTAAATCATGCTCTGGTAGGATGCCTTCTTCTATTGATCATGTAGCTACTTTTTAGATTTAAATACAGTGTTAAATATTGATTAGGAAGGAAGACATTTCTTGCTCTGTGGATCATAACGTGTTCCATGACATGACAAGACAGTGATGGTGGAAAAGTGCAATTACTTATGAGAATGGATGCAGATTTTGTGAAAGCTTAGAGGAAATCAGGGATGATCTGCATTACTAAAAAATTGTTGCAAAGTGTAGACTTATGTAGAAGATAGTTCAGAGAAATTATAAAACTTGGAAGCTATGAATGACAGATGGTAGAAAAGAAATTGTAATAGTCTATGCTTCTCTGACCCTGCCTTCAGCTGCTACTTAAGTTATGCTGAAATCAGCAGGAATAGTCTTTCTTATGGCAAAGGGCCAGGTAGTTCATGGGAATTTCCTAAATGATAATACCTACAAAAAGGTAATAAGCTAACTATGTGACAAGAACTAGTAGAAAGTACAAAGATGCAGTCCGACAAGTAGGCTTTATTCAAAGAAGAACAAGCTTTTTTGAAACTTGTGTCAGGTATTGCAGAAAATTGTCAAGGCTATCAAAATTGCAGGTGAATGTCTATAGAAATACAAGTTTTATGCAGGCTTAGAGAAAAACGCTAATAAGAATCTATATGTGGTACATTTATATAAAAACCATAACTTTGAAAATATCTGTTTTGCAACTTCATCACCTTTTTAGCATGTTATTATTACATAATTCAAATGTCCTCCATAGTTATACTTTTGGTTGTTTTTTTTTTCTTTTTACTTAACACCTTGGAGACCACTCCTCTGTGAGACCACTGCTCTGTCAAACATTACTCTTGTTCAAGAAAAGTAGTTTAAGCATTGTTTAGATATGACTACAGAGTAAACCAAGGCATGTTTTCTAAAGACAAATCAATTTATCTTAGTGTTTCTCAAAGTATTGCTGCTATTTTAGGAGAGAGAGGAAGAGGGTGAATATTATGCTGCGTTTAGAAACAATATCTTCCTATGAATTGAATAACTAAAAAAGTATCTGTTTTTAATAAATGCTGTTTGAATGTAAACTCCAGGCCTTTAAATGTGGGGTAGCCCTCTTCGTAAGGGAGGACTTGGACACTGTATGGATTGATTGTGGCAATGAGGAGATTGAGTGTCTGTGGGTTAAAATCAGAGGAGCCCATAAGAAGGTGGATTTTGTGATGGGAGTCTGTTACACCACCCAGCCAAGGAGAAGCAGCTGATGAGCTCTTCTATTAACAGCTGGGGTTAATCTCTAGATCAATGCCTCTTGTTCTTATGGGAGACTTCAATCTCCCTGATATCTGCTGGGAGTAAAATACAGCAGAAAGGAAGCAGTCTAGGAGGTTCCTGGAGAGTGTGGAAGACAACTTCCTTGCGCAGCTGGTGAATGAACCAACAAGGGAAGGTGTCCTCCTGGACTTGCTGTTTGTCAACAGAGAAGGCCTTGTGGGGGATGTGGCAGTAGGAGGACACCTAGGACAAAGCGATCACTAGATGATAGGGTGTTCTGTTCTAGGTGAAGTGAAGAGGGTGCTTAGCAGGACAGTAGCATTAAATTTCCAGAGGGCAGACTTCAAACTCTCCAGAAGGCTGGTTGGCAAAGCCCCCTGGGACACAGTCCTTAAGGGCCAGGGAGCCCAAGAGGGCTGGGAACTCTTCAAAAAGGAGATCCTAGCAGCTCAGGAGAAAGCCATCCCCATGTTCCGGAAAAAAAGCCGACAGGGGAAAAAACCAGCTTGGTTGAACAGAAAGATCTTAAGTGACATCAAGAAGAAGAGTAATGTTTATGGGCTCTGGAAGAGGGCCTCTTGGGTAGACTACAGGAGGGAAGCGAGGTTGTGTAGGGAAAAAATCAGAGGGACTAAGGCTCAGCTGGAAATCAGATTAGCAAAGTCTGTGAAAGATAACAAAAAAATCTTTCTATAAATATATAAATAATAAAAGGAGGACTAGGAAGACCATACAGTCCCAATTGGACACAGAAAGAACAACAGTGACAGGGGACTAGGAAAAGGCTGAGGTATTTAATGCCTTCTTTACAGAATCACAGAATCAGAATCACAGAACAACCAGGTTGGAAGGGACCCATCGGATCTTCTAGTCCAACCATTCCTATCTAACACTAAACCAAGTCCCTCAAGACCTCATCCACCCGTGCCTTAAACACCTCCAGGGAAGGTGAATCAACCACCTCCCTGGGCAGTCTATTCCAATGCCCAATGACCCTCTGCGTGAAAAACCTCCTCCTAATCTCCAGACTAAATCTCCCCTGGCAGAGCTTGAGGCCATTCCCTCTTGTCCTGTGTCCTGTCACTTGGGAGAAGAGGCCATCACCCTCCTCTCCACAACCACCTTTCAGGTACTTGTAGAGAGTAACGAGGTCCCCTCTCAACCTCCTCTTCTCCAGGCTAAACAACCCCAACTCTCTCAGCCGCTCCTCATAGGGTCTGTTCTCCAGCCTCTTCACCAGCCTCGTTGCTCTTCTCTGGACTTGCTCCAGAGCCTCAACATCTTTCTTGTGGTGAGGGGCCCAGAACTGGACACAATATTCAAGGAGCGGCCTCACCAGTGCTGAATACAGAGGGAGAATCACCTCCCTGGACCTGCTGGTCACACCGTTTCTGATCCAAGCCAGGATGCCATTGGCCTTCTTGGCCACCTGGGCACACTGCTGGCTCATGTTCAGTCGGCTGTCGACCAACACCCCCAGGTCCCTCTCCTCCTGGCAGTTTTCCAGCCAGGTTTCTCCCAGTCTGTAGCTCTGCATAGGGTTGTTGTGCCCCAAGTGCAGGACCCAGCATTTGGCCGTGTTAAACCTCATGCCGTTGGACACTGCCCAGTGGTCCAGCCTGTCTAGGTCCCCCTGCAAAGCCTCCCTACCCTCCAGCAGATCGACACTTGCACACAGCTTTGTGTCATCTGCAAACTTGCTAAGGATACCCTCAATACCCTGATCCAGGTCATTGATGAAGACATTGAACAGGACTGGACCTAGCACTGAGCCCTGGGGAACACCACTTGTCACTGGCCTCCAGCTGGATTTAACACCATTTACTACCACTCTCTGGGCCCAGCCATCCAGCCAGTTTTCTACCCAGGAGAGTGTGTGTCTGTCCAGGCCAGAGGCTGACAGTTTCCATAGCAGAATGCTGTGAGAAACTGTGTCAAAGGCTTTACTGAAGTCCAGAAAGACCACAACCACAGCCTTTCCTTCATCCAGCAGCCGAGTGACTTTGTCATAGAAGGCGATCAGGTTGGTTTGGCAGGACCTGCCTCTGGTAAACCCATGTTGACTGGGCCTGATCACCCGGTTCTCTTGTAAGTGCTTCATGATGGCACTCAAGATCACCTGTTCCATGACTTTCCCTGGCACTGAGGTCAGACTGACTGGCCTATAGTTCCCGGGATCCTCCCTGCTACCTTTCTTGTAAATGGGAACTACATCAGCCAGTCTCCAGTCCAGAGGTACCTCCCCAGTCTTCCAGGACTGTTGGAAGATGATGGAAAGGGGTTTTGGCCAATACATCAGCCAGCTCCCTCAATAACCTAGGATGTATCCCATCTGGCCCCATGGACTTGTGGGTGTCCAGTTGGCCAAGCAGGGCTCTGTCCTCTTCCTCATGGACTATGGGAGCCCAGTATTGCTCCTCTGTTTCCCGGGTATCTATTCTTTGCCTCAGTCTTTAATTGTAAAGAAAGTTGTTCCCTCTGTGTACAAACCCCAAAACTAGAGGAGCAGTACGAGGCTCCCATGGCCCAAGAGGAGGTGGTCAGAGCCTTGCTTGCCCAGCTAGACACCCACAAGTCTATGGGGCCAGACGGGATTCACGGGTATTGAGGGAGCTAGCGGATGTATTGACCAAACCCCTTTCCATCATCTTCCAACAGTCCTGGAAGACTGGGTAAGTTCCGCTGGACTGGAGGCTGGCTGATGTAGTGCCCATTTACAAGAAGGGTCACAGGGAGGATCCAGGGAACTCCAGGTCTGTCAGTCTGACTTCAGTGCCAGGGAAAGTCATGGAACAGGTGATCTTGAGTGCTATCATGAAGCACATGCAAGGGAACTGGATGATCAGGTCCAGTCAACATGGGTTTACAAAAGTCAGGTCTTGCCAAACTAACCTGATTGCCTTCTATGACAAAGTGACTCGGCTGCTGGATGAGGGAAAGGCCATGGATGTGGTCTTCCTGGACATCAGCAAAGCCTTTGACACAGTTTCTCACAGCATTCTGCTACGGAAACTGTAAGCCTCTGGCCTGGACAGGCACACACTCTCCTGGGTGGAAAACTGGCTGGATGGCCGGGCCCAGAGAGTGGTGATAAATGGTGTTAAATCCAACTGGAGGCCAGTTACAAGTGGTGGCCCCAGGGCTCAGTGCTGGGTCCAACCCTATTCAATGTCTTCATCAATGACCTGGATAAAGGCATTGAGTGTACCCTTAGCAAGTTTGCAGACGAAACTAATCTGGGTGGAAGTGTCAATCTGCTGGAGGGTAGGGAGGCTCTGCAAAGGGACCTAAACAGGCTGGACCACTGGGCTGAGTCCGATGGCATGAGGTTTAACACGGCCAAATACTGGGTCCTGCACTTGGGGCACAACAACCCTATGCTGGGCTACAGTCTGGGAGAAGACTGGGTGTAAAGCTGCCCAGAGGAGAAGGACCTGGGTATGTTGATTGACAGCCGACTGAACATGAGCCAGCAGTGTGCCCAGGTGGCCAAGAAGGCCAATGGCATCCTAGCTTGTATCAGAAACGGTGTTACCAGCAGGTCCAGGGAGGTTCTTCTCCCTCTGTACTCTGCACTGGTGAGGCCACTCCTTGAATCCTGTGTTCAGTTGTGCGTCCCTCATAGTAAGAAGGATGTTGAGGTTCTGGAGGGAGTCTGGAGAAGAGCAGTGAAGCTGGTGAAGGGACTGGAGAACAAGTCTTACAAAGAGTAGCTGAGGGAGCTGGGTTTGTTTAGCCTGAAGAAGAGAAGGCTGAGGGGAGACCTCATTGATCTCTAAAACTACCTGAAAGGAGATTGTAAAGAGGAGGAGCTGACCTCTTCTCCCAAGTGACAGGGGAAATGACAAGAGGGAATGGCCTCAAACTCCTCCAGGTGAGATTTAGGCTGGACATTAGGAAAAAATTTTTCACAGAAAAGATCATTGGGCATTGGACCAGGCTGCCCAGGGAGGTGGTCGATTCACTTTCCATGGAGGTTTTTACGACAGAGGTGGACAAGGTCCTGAGGGGCATAGTTTACTGTTTGATAGGAATGGTTGAACTCTATGATCCAGTGGGTCTCTTCCAACCTGGTGATTCTATGATGCTATGAATCTAACTGACTAGTTTTGATTATACTGTATAATCCCAGATCATATTTTTAGAATGCAGATCTATGATTGTTCTAAAGTATTTTTTCATTCTCAAAACATGTTTTGATATAAAAAAAGGCATTGAACTGTAACAATTTTTTTTGTTTTATAGAAGCAGAAATATTAGACAAATATATAAAGATAAATAATTTATTTTTGAGATTTTTTTCAGTTTTTTCCTTCAGTTTATGACTACGACAGAGTTAAAGCACTGTAAAATTTACAAGAGAATGTGGTGAATATGTTTTTGTTCTTGATTAGTAAATCCTTGAAGTGTTCCACTAAAATCAGAATAAGGGTTTTTAATGAAAGATCTCATTACTATTCACAGTCTTTTCTAATTTTATAATCTGAAACTGACAGCTGATTAAGTGTCTCTGCACTACAGCAGATCTGTGCTGCCCAGGCTGCTAGCTTTGCTCTGAGGACAGTAACCTCTGGTAGGGTGCTGCAGTTATGACCTTCTGCATTGACCTGACTTGTCTGTGTTTATAAGAATTTCAACTATTTCTTCTTGATTTCAGTACAAATGAGACTCTTGGAACTCAGTACAAAGGAATTCTGTGGGATTTAATGTTTGGGAATACAGTATCCAGAGTCTATAACCTGGATAGCAGGGATTCCCATGCAACATATACTGAATACTGAGCAGCCCAAAGGAGATCCATGGAAACAAGAATAGTGTCCTCAGTCAATTGGAAGAAGATGCTTAGAGAGACATGGTACGGAAAGTCAGAAGGTAGGGGACAATTTCTATCAAGATAATATTAATGAGGTTCCTTTTGGTATCAGAAGATACCTGCACATTTGGTAAAAATGCTAACCATTTCCTTCAATGGGTAGTTTCCAAATACATAGATAATAAAAGGGTATGAAAAAAGCAGTATTTATACCCATGGTGAGTAAGTAGATTAATAACTGGTTACAAGATAAAAAAAATCTATTAGCAGATCAATGTTTGCAGTCCTTGCCTGGTCTCTTCAGCACTTGCCTATCTTTCCAAAGACACTTTGATTCCCTCTTCTTCCTACTTATTCATAACAGAAAAGGTAAAAAAAAATCTTTCCTGCACATTCATACACTAGTAAGCAGAAAAAACGGCTCAGTTGTTTTGGAGTTGAGATCTAACACACACTAATTTGTTATGGTATAATCACGTAAAATATACTTACCACTGAGAATGAGTTTTAAATGACTTATAAACAAACTGAAATAATTTAGACTCATTAAGAATAACTGCATCTGGGAAAGTCTTACTGTAGCATCTTCACCACAGGATTTCTGATGAAGCCCACTGTTTCTGACTAAAATATTCTTTTTTCTTAGTGTTGAAACATCAGATGGTGGATTATGATTGCAATTGAATATATATCAAAATTAAAATATCACACGAGGTTGTTTAGAGTGGAGAAAGGTGTGACGTGTAATATAACCAGTAGTTCAAACAAAGTATCTGTTAATAAGAAGAATCAAATAATTGTGTCATAAGTGCTGAAGTGTCAGGAAACGTCATTTACTCTAAGTATTCCATACTTTTTTAGGCAGATTTTACAGTCTGAGATAAAGTAATGCTCTGGGTTTTTTTTGTTTTTGGTTTTTGGTTTCCATATTTAGATCTGAGAACATGTCGGTATCAGCGCCTCCTAGTACTCGGAGCAATGCTACTGCAGTGGATGCCTCTGAAGTTCATTCTATCTATAAGGGCATGGGATAACTTTCAGTGCTTTAAGAGAAAGAAAACCCACTGAAACATCATTAATTTCAAGCACATTTCTCACTAGATAATGCAGTTCTCCACCATGATACACTGTCATATTTTTTAAGATCCTGTTGTTTCCATAGCCCTTGTATTGATTAGAGAAGTTTACTCTTTTGATATGTCCAATCAATTTATACTCCAAATGTATTTAAAAATTGTGAGCAGATTTTTTTTTTAATCCAGTGTGCATTCATTCTAGCAATCAGGTAGCTCTGGTGCAACAGAATCATTTTTCTTTACCTTCTTCTTCATTGTCTTCTTGAGGTATGTACAGGTTTGCACTATGGTATGATTTGTCACATCCTACTGCTTAATTAACCTTTAATGTGGTGGCATTTTCTGGATTGCCTGCAGAATTATTTCAGAAGAATGTGTCTATGTAGATCGGCAATGTCAAATATAACCACTTTCTGCTTAAAATATTGTTATTTGCCAGCACGAAGGACATTATTCATTTGAATAGAGGCTGTTGAAAATCTCAGATCCAAATTTTGCTATTAGCTTCCTTTGAACCCCAGCTTTCAACATACTAAATCAATACAAGCCTTGTTTTAGTTAATGTGTAGATGTTTTTCAAATATTAAATGAGATGTACCATCGAGAAACAGAGAAACTTCTTTCAGTGCTTATTTATTTTGTAGTAAGTGCTTGCTTACTTATTTGACTGCTACTGTTCTGCACCATGCAGTAATGAAGCTGCCTCAGTGAAGGATAATTTAAAATTTCTTTTCTCCTTCTTACAGTTATGACTAGAAAAGTTTTCTAAAAAGAAAAAGCAATTTTTAAATGTGTACAGGTTTCTTAATTCTCCCCTGTGAGAAAAGATTATGTTGCTTATTAAAATAGAATGGATTGAAAGCCATATTAGCTAAGAGGTTGCAATCATACCCCAATTTTTTTTAAAAGGACAAGAAACCCCAGAAATTAGTAAGATTTTAAAAAGTGTGGTTGTTATTGCTATAACATGTATGTTGTTGTATGTTGCTTCAAAGCAAATCTCTTTGTTTTGTCTGGTTGCCAGAACTTTCCACTCAAATTCTGCAGTTTTTCAGGTTAATTTTGCAGTTAATCATGCATCCGAAAGTGAATTCTGCAGTCAAAGCCCATCAGCAAGTCAGGGGTAGGTTTCTACAACTTTATTGAAGTACAGCTCTTAAGGGTCTGTCATCTCTAAGCATCACTAATTAATTTTCAGTACTTCAATATTGCATTAAAGTTAAAACACGTGTTACGTGCTGTGAACAGGAGCAAGTCTTTTAATCTTTGGCAAATAAAAATTCTGAGAGTTTGACAAAAGCAGGGAAAAAACTGAAGGTAGAGAAACATGTGGTCTATGCTTAGCTTGCTGATTTTTGCTGTTTGAAAAAGTATGGAAAAGGATTTCTTAGTATATCTAAGTCTAAGGATTTCTCAGAATTTCTGAGCACATTTTGTTCTGGTCCCCTGTTATGGAAAAGTTTTTTACTTCTATTTTTAAGCATGATGTAATATATTCATGTGGAAAATCTCTTAATTTTTTTCGTGTAATGACAATGTATTTTCAGAGCAGAATTTTCTGAGAAAGTCTTACATTTTTATCCTAATCTATTTTTCAGATTGTATTATATGGGTGTCCTTTAGTAGAAAGTAAATTCTGGTGCGGACTGTTTTTAAAGTAACTATCTTGTTCTTTATTCTGCCTTCACCTTTATCATTTACAGAAGGTAATAGATATAGTTATATTCTTTTTGTCCAAATGCTGCAGGTAAATCTATTCCAATTCAGACCTCAGGTGAGAGACGATGTTGTTTTCTGTTATCTATAGAGGAAGAAGCCACAATTTGACACAGGTGCCTTTACCAAGATGTCTAGATTTGGGTGAGAAGGAATCTGCAGTTAAATATACGAGGAAAATAGACATATTAAAAGATGTATTTAAAGTATTTCACCAAAACTATAATTTCAAATTTTTCAGAATCAACATTTATTATTTGTTTCCCAGAGCTGCATTGAAGCACCTAAGTAAGCAGTTAGAGTTAGGTGTGCATAGAAAGCTGTGTGGTAGCTAAGCGTTTTATACTTTTTTGTTGGGTAGTTTATCAAGGAGGAGTATCAAGTTGGGGAAAAAATAATAAAAAATCAAAGATAAATATACTAGTTAGGATTAATTTGTGTTATGGAATGTTAGGCTTGTTTTCTTAGTACCTACATACATATTCCTGTCAAAGGGCTTCTTTTCTGAAAAATAAAATTTCAAAAAATATGGCTATACATGTACACACATTTACATGGAGGATAAATTCCACTCTGCTGACTTAGGTTTTGTGAAGAAAATATATTTTACCAATGAAAGAGTCTAAAAAACTAAAAAGGATTCATTCAAATAGCTTCAAACTGAGTCAGACTTTTGGTTGTAGTACTGATGAACACACACAGCTTGTATTTTTTATGCTGTTTATTTACTGATAACATCACACTAGTAAATATACAAACAGAGATCCCTTGGTTTCTTTCTTGACTCTTCCTGTTTAAAGTCATTTGCAATGGCCCATATATCCTACAAAACAGATATGTTCTGCAATGCATTGCACAGCATAGAAGGCCATCTTCAGTTATGTAACATGACTGGTGCATACTATTTAAGGGACTTGTGTATGGTAAGGATAGTAGTGGGTTATAGATGGTGAACAAATGCAAGAGTCAAATAATTAAAAAATTATTTTGGTACAAAAAGAAAAACCACTACATATTCAGTTTCTAATCAATCAATGCTAAAGATATGCGTAAGCCAAAGAACAAAAATAATATTCTCTGACGGTCCTGTGAACCCTGTCTTCTCTTGTGCTTTGAGTGCAATAGAGAATAACATTGTTGTTTAACCTCACTGTTGTCCATTGTATGAAAACAACCACAGAGCATATGAGTCAAACAACTCGCTATTGTTTGTTCTCAGCATTTTAAATTCATGACCTAATAACAATCAGAAGTATAGAGATCAAAATTATAAAAAAAAGTTCTTTAAGTAAAAGTATTTTATTGAAGATGACAAAAAAAAAGAATTTTTAAAGCATTCCAGAACTTATCAGTAAGATTTATTTTAAAATACTGTATAGTACACAGATCGAAAAAAATGGTTACTATGAAAATGCTTACTTGAAATTTCTGCAAGTATGCAAAAAATGATGGATGATGATAATTTGAAATCATTCAAGGGTGACATTTAGATGGATGTTCATCTTCGTGCAGCAGAATTACATTGGTCTGAGACTCACTAAAACAAACAAATTTCCAGTAAGGTGGCGTAATGTCTTATTACCTACAAACATCCGAATATTTCAGATTGGATATTCAAAGCTATAACTTCCTGCACATTTGTTTAGGATTTGATATAATAATGATACGCTGAAAATAATTAGATAATACAGGAGTGGAAAAAAAAAGGATGAAGAAAAGATAAAAATAAGGAGTTAAATATAAGAATGAGTACAAAAGGAAAAACAAGAGAAATTAATTCCCAAATTTGAATTTTTCCTGCTTGCCTGAGGGACTGTGCTTATACATTGGCTGAGGGTCTTTGGTATCAGTGAACAGCACTAGAGGCAAGAGCAGCATAGATAAGCTCCTACTGCTTAATGGTCTCCAGATGATCAGGTGGAATTACCCTCTCTTTAAAACAGAATTGCAAAATTTCAGCCCTATGGTGGATGGACTAACATTGCTGTCACCGACATTTATACTTCCTGCATCACTGGCAGCTGGAGATGATGCTGGGGTAGCTTTCACATCCATGAATGCCCATGCAGATTGTGCCATGCTGTCCAGAGCCCCTGGACATTTGCCCCTGCCACTTGTGGTTGAGCAACCAATGTAAACGTTTTCCCTCCCTCTTAATGGATAGGTGTGTTTGGAACTCATAGCTTGTAAGTGTTCTCAACTGAGGACTTCCTGTCCTAGATAGTCACAGAGACATACTTTACATTTTTGCTGACCTGGAGTGTCCTCTTCCCAAATTAAGCCATACACCTTCATCTCTATTAGCTTACATCATCTGAAGTCACAGTCACGTATTTTGAGCATGGCTTTCTGCAAAAATTTTCCTACCTAAGTTTCCTCTGAATACGAGCAGATTAACATCTTGACCTAAGATCTGTTAATGATTTTCAAAGCCAGGAATTTTTCCATACAAGAGGGATTTTTTGCATCAAAATTCTCATTGCATCTTTTCATGTCCCTCTTACTTTTTCTGCTGTACAATTAAATCTTTTGGAAAACCTTCGCTTAGTGGAAGTTGTCATGTCCTTACCTTCCATCCCGTCAGGAATTGTGTGTGTAGGACTACACAAATCCTTAAACAGATTAGGAATTAGTAGTGGCTGTAGTGAAGACATTCCAGTACAGGAGGATGAGGTTCTTCATTGTCTTAATGTTAGAAACTTGAAAGTAAATGGAATCCCAAATGTGAATTTCAGTGTATTCACCAATCCTTAAAGAATCTCAGTGATGTATTAACATATCTCTATAGTTTACTCAAGGAAGTCTGAAAGTCTATTTAATAAACTTTATCTACTAAAAATAAATAGGATTTAAAGGCTCATTTTAATACTGCTATTCTTTTATTTATCTCTCATGATATGTAGGTTTGTGTTTACTCTAATTGTGTTAAAAATTATTTTTGCAACTAAATCTTGTCTCAGTTCAGTATCGTATATATATCATTCCATTATTTCTCTATTGTATGAAAAGAAAAGAACTATTTAGGCTATCCATGTGTTTAAGTTGCTGCTTTGTAATTTTAAACAGGCCCCAGAGTCTTGTTTATTCACTTTTTACAATATTGTTGGTGCTGTGTGCTGATATGTGGATTATATGGATCTATCTCTTGCATCTTGTGGATGTTGACTCTCAAATGCTTAGAGATATCTAGAGAATTTGTAATAGAGTATCATATCCTGATAGTTTGCTTTCCCTAAGATATACGTGAGGGGGTTTTTTTACCCTAGTGAAACTGGTATTTTAAAAAGGCTTTTAAAAAGTTATCTTATTTTATTTAAAGTTTCTTCCCAGTTGTCACTGAATATTAAGATTTACCTAAAGGCAGTATATTCATAAATAGCATGCAATCAGTATCAAAAGTAGCACAGGTGCCAACTCTTCCCTTTCTAAAATCACTGGAAAGAATATGATCAAAACCTCTGATTTCTATGTTTGAATTTTTTCACAAACTTATTAGATGATTTAGTTTCACAGCACACTGTATTATCTGATAAACAATAAGTGTCTAATAACAGAATGTGCTGAAGAAGTCTAATGCTTTGTGCATGAAGGAGTTCCATAATATACATAGGCAAATATGAAATCATTGGTCTTTATTGTGAACAGAAGGTTATTTTTCAGAATAATCTTTTGTTATATATCCTGATGTCTTGCTGGTGAAACCTATGCTTTATTTTTCAGAATCATTATGCTTGCACTTAATTGGCAGTAAAAAAAATCTGATTCAAGCTAACCAGAAGTTCTACAGCAAAGTCTGCATTAATTAGAACCATGCTTTACACAAATACACACATCAAATTTTTTTTTTCAACAATTTCCTAGCAGTCAGTGGAGATTTAAAGTATGACTCCCAGAAAAAGTTTTCTGACTTACTGGATAAAACTACTGGGTCACTTTAATCTGACAGGTTATACAATGGTAGTCTAAATGGTTGTTAAATCATGTCTTTCTAAACAAGCTTATAAATTGTTATTGTCTATTTATGCAGGAGATGATCCAGGAGCTGAATTTTTTAAGAGAGAGCAAGAGGACTGTGAAGAACTTGAAGAATTTCAGGTGTTCCTAAACAATCCTGTTGACAGGAAAAGCCCTATTTAATGTCTTCTGGGTATGTTAGTTTGTTAGTTTCAGTCAGAATTCAGAAGGGATGAAAGAAATATGGGTAACAGTAGGTGGAGTTTCCATGCATCTTGTCAGTCTCCATTCTTAGAACCAACATATCGCAAATTAAAATTTCTCTAAATTTCATTGGGTGATTAAGGACACCAGAAGGGATGTGCCGCTAAAGTATTCAACTCATTCTCCCCTCTGGCCTCACCTGACCAATATATTAACAGAGACAACAGAAAAGTGTTACAGTCATTTATGTGAAGTATTAAAGAGCTTTGAGTTTGGGTAAGAAAAGGAAATTACAAGATTTGAACAATTGTTATTTGATCTACAGATTATTACAGAGTTTTATGTCTGAATGCTGTTTCCACAATAGCTTAAAATTACAAATAGAGAGCTATGAAGCAGTAATATTTTGAAAATATGTGGCTGAAAATTATTTCACTAACGTAACAGATTATGCACTTCTAAAATCTCAGTTCTTTCCTCTTGATCTCACCTACCCTGTTATATTTTTCTTTATGTTTCTTTGAAGTAAATTGGAACAGTGGCACAAAATTCATTTAAATGTTCAAATTAGAACCTATGGCCTCCTCTGTTATTACCACATGTGGCCTGCCCACCTGGTAGAGATGTGCTTGTTGCTGTGCTGTGAAGTTACATCCAGCCAGGCACTTCCTTCTGATTCACAAGCTTAGCTAAAGTGCACTAATGGTTAGCTTCATCTCCTGGCACTTAGGTGTTAACCCTGGAGATGACTATCTCAGAGATACTGCATCACATATCTGCGGAGTGAAGTCTACCATTTGTTGAAGATGTCTGGAGGTGCTTGGGTCTCTCAGACATTTCAGGCATCAGTCTGGGTAGCTGGAACTGGATAGTTGGAAGGATTTATGTTCCTAATGATCTGTAATCATGACATTAATTTAAATGTCTCCTGAGCTGTGTTATGAGTATTAACCTATCATTTAGGCTACTTTGTTAAGTTAGTATGTCACAGTGCTTTACAAACTGTGGCACGGAGTCATGCATAGTCCAGCCCTCTGCTTTTGGACAGGAACTTGCAAAAGCTAGTAGTAGTCAGGTAGTGCCTGATGCAAGTCATAAGGTCCACCAACAGTCCCAGGTAAGGCAAGGTGGTGAAGTAGGTCCAGGGTCCATACAGGGAATTTGGTCAGGAGAAAAGTAAGATGTAAGCAGAGACAAAACTGGAAGCATAGTCAAAACATGAGTATAAATCTTACCTGTGACACAAGGAAAGTCAGTGATACTTTTGTTGAAGGGTGTTTCAGGGATCATCCACATGGCGCTCTGCTACTGTGACCTATAGAAGTTATAGAACCTGTGATGTAATGACCATGGCAAAAAAAAAAAAAAAAAAATCAATCGTGCCACTGCCCTGTCATCTGGTGAAAGTGTTACTTTGTTCTCTAATGTCAATAAGAAACTCTGCAATGAAACATAAACTTAAGGACTGGAGTTTGGAGATAAGATTTATAATTAGCTGTATAAAGAAAAGTAAAAATGACCAGACCTTGGGAATACAGAAAATCCTTGTAGTTTATAAACTAGAAGAGGTTAATCCTTTTGATTGCTAATTAGTTATATAACACCAAAGATGATTCATTAGATCATAACTGCCTGAAATGCTGGAAAATATATGTAAAACCTGGTTATATTCTCACAATATGGCTGAGCATAGCTTCCTTTGAAATTTAAACCTTCCGACAAATCAGTATATTTAAACCATTTAGCCTGAGTAAGTATACTAGTTTATCAGCTAAAGAAGATATATTAAGCTTATTTTTCTTTTGAGCTTGCCCATTAAACATGCTTGCACACTCTTTAATCTGTGTTGAAGGAATGTGTAGAGTTTGTCTGTTTATATCAGCAACAGAGTACAGAGCTGTCCTATTTTCATACTCCCAAAAGCTGAAAATTACTGAGTTGTTTATGAAAAATCTCTGCTGTGGATATTAAAGATACACTGAAAGAGGGAGGTAAAATCTGTTGCAGAATTATTTTTTTCTACTCAAGAGTGAAGGCAAAATGGAAAAGAACATAGGAGACCTACACATTTTCCATCTTATGGCAGAAGAAGTAGAAGTGATATTTGAGAAAATTTGCAGGCACAAGTTAGTTAGTAGTTTTTACGTTCTAATAAAAAAAAAAAAAAACCCAAACAACTGTTTGTTGATACATGAAAGAGGTGTCAAAGACATTTTTAGTCAATTTTGTGCCCTGTAATAAAATTATTCCCCTCAAGCCTAGAAGCTTGCTGTATGTTTTGCTTGCTGGCCCTGAAATATCAATAATGCTCCTAACATTCAAAAATTAACTTCTACCCTTGCATATTGTATGCTGTGAACATATGTACATATTTATACCTCAGTCTTACTGGTAAGTATTTTATCAAAGAGTTTGTTCACACTGAGGTCATAAAGCCGTTTTAAGATTGAGGGACATCATAGGCATATAAGAAGATTTTATAAATGAGGGGCAAAAGGCAGGATAAAAAGTTCATTTTTTCTTCTGAGTCAGGGGGCTGCAGTGGAGCTTGCTTTTGTTTGATTCCCTCATGTCTCCATATTACTTGGGTTATTGGCCTTGAGGTGGCTTTCCTCCAACAGGTGGTACACAGGATGTAATTGAATGATTAGAGGTATATAGAGGATGTGGTATGAGTATCAATGAGTTCAGAAGGATATCAAACTTGTCTGCAGCTTTGACTGGTATGCATTTTATTTTATTCCGTTAGAATGTATTCTTGATAACTCCATGAAAGGAAATACCTCTTCACAATACCTCCTATTCTCCATTTAATGACATAAAATTTAGGACAGCCATACTCTTGCTATGTTTTTGCTACTCCTATGATAACATTTATGTGACTATTGATCCCATCATTGATAATGTAATAATGAGGTCTTTATTCCCAAATCACACTTTCTATTTCCAACATAAATCATTCTATGGTTATAATATTCCAGTCACATACACCTCGTAGAAAATGGAGAGTGGCAGAAAGCTAAAAATAGCCTTTAGCAAAGATTGAACAGATCTGTATGTTGATATTCAAATCATGACTATGTAAAGCATTAACAGATGGGAATGAACACTAATATAGAACAAGAAATGTCTGTCCTTTTATTACAGGACAACACTTGTACAGCCAAGTAATCAAATGAACATAACAGATGTGGGATTTGTCAGGGCAGTGTAATAATCAGACCTAAATCTAAATCAATGTGATGATGAGTCCATTGGCCCAGAACATAAACAAATATTATAATAACTCCAGCTCTCATATTTGCTGTTTTAGATATAAATGCTCTGGTGAATGAACTATGAACACTTTGTGGGTACAGATGCAACAAAGGAGAACATAGCTTTCAGGCATTCCATTTATTCTCTTCAATAAAAGTAACCCAAACCAGAGAATTGAAATAAGTAGATGAAACTATCCAGCTTGCCTGAAGGTCAAGCAGCCTTGATTGTATCCAAGTAGGTCTGAACTACATAGTCTTTTACTACTGATCTCTTACAACTGTAACAAGAGACAGGATTCTGTTCTTTCAGGAAGAAAAGTAAAACATAAAAGATATAGTTGTCTGATTAAGACATATTAAATCTAGAACTAAATACTTCTCATGTTCCAGTCACTAAAAGTTTGAGAACTGGATGAAATTTGTGAAGAAATATTGTTATTTTGTCAAAGTACTGGCCCAGTCAACATTTGCTTTACAGTTAACATTTCTAGCATTTGCATCAGTTGAGAGAATAAGGAAGCTGAATAATCACAGAAAATATGTCCCAAGTTACTGCTTCATTGAAATCAGTTTAAGTAAAAACAGTAATATCACTCAGTATACCAAGATTCATGAAGCAATCATGCTTTACATGAAGGTTCTTTGTTTCTCTTACATGCTATACTTATTGTTGTTCTATTAGCAGTTAGAGAAAGAAATTAACACTTGTGCCTGCTCTAATATTTCATTAAATCCTTGTGTGAATTTGAGGCATTGAGAGTATATTTGACTGGCTAAATTTTTATGATTATAATTCAATTATCTGCTAAGAAAGTAAGTTGTGGTTTTAATTACAAGCCTATATTTCCAGACACAAAACTTGAAATTAACTGGATGAAAGTTGGAGCAAAAATCACTTTGATATATCCTAGGAAGTCTAAAAAATATCTTTCTCTGATTTTTGTATCATTGTAAGTATCGAAGATTTATTGAGGTCTAGTCCTTGTATCCTAAAAGGGCATTGCCCATGAATGATATTTTTTCCATCCTGTTTCTCTTGTGAGAGATAAATGTTTTTGTTTGCAAAATAACCTTTTATAAGCTATACTATCAATTTAAGATTCTTATAGTACATGAAACTGTCCTTATAATCTTTTATAAGTAGCTCTTGACTTGGAATAGATTTGGATGTTACTTCTGATGTTCTTCTTTTGCCAATACATTATTACATTTTTGTCAGGGAAAAGAAATTATATTGACATATATTGTTGACATTATATTTGATATAACAAACATACCAAAATATTGGCATAGTGTAGAATGTAGTAAATATGTAGTTATCAGTAAGGTTGTCTTTCAAAAGATAGAATAACCTCATGACATATACAAGTCCTAATAATGATAAGCCTTTAAATATTTCCCAACAATCTTTAAAAGGCAAATGAATAATTGGACATGCAAAATATATAGTTAACTGGGAAAATGCAGGTTATAGGAGGTAAAGAGCTCCACTCCAATGCAAGAACATATGTCACAATCAGATGCATGTGTTGAAATCTAATATACCCACAAAGTGACAGAAGCTATTAGCAATTTATTTGCTTTATAAGTTCTAATAATAATAATTGTCAATAAAACATTCAAGCCCATTATGTCTCAGAATTCTAAGTCTATTATCACAAAAATGTAAATTAAATACAATTTGACTAGTGGAACACATTCAATAACTACAGACAGGGTTGAAAAGTCACTCAATATGCATCAGGTGAAGGTCCATAAATAATGGGAAGGTATTTTACAGCTTTGTGTTGAAAGCAGGTTTCAAATTTCCAAGTAGTTGAATAGAATATAAAAAAATCACATAAAGCAATAATCATATTTTATATATAAAACAAAGAATACAAACATGATCCAACAATTGAACTGTTTATGAATATTCAATCTGTATAAATATGTATATATTTAATGAAGGACATAACCAGAATGCTTTAAAATATTCTGAGTGAGACTGGACTTTTCAAAATGGAGTCTGATAACTAGTCTATCAAGGAATGACTCATACATTGTAGAAAATACTAAAAATCATAAAATGGGAAATGTTGCTCCTGTGCCACTTCAGCCTTTCTAAACAAATGAAAACCTGACACTTTTCCATAAAGGTATACCAACTAAGCTAGAAATCAGATTCAAGCTAAAATTCAGTATTCAGAAGTTGAAATCAATTTTAGGACTAGTAGATTGTAATAGCATGGAACAATTTCAAATAACAATCTCAGAAGATCTAAGTCTTAGATATGAAAAATGATGTAGATTTCTAGTTGTCCTTCTGTTGGAAAAGTTTTATACATAAAACCAATGCCAACAAACACAAGGCTGTTTTAAGTTGTAGACCAGTTTCTTAGGAGACCTGGCCAAATTTGACTGTTATTTTTCACATATTTTGTCTGATAATGAGATTTCTCCAATATGGTTAAAATAAAAAGAATGTATCTGAAAGAACTGGTATATTTTTTCAAGTAGTATTAATTTTAATTTAATCTTCCCAATGAAACTTCTGCCTTTGACAATGTCTGTGATTTCTGTTTGTTGTCCTTAATGTAATATAATTCCTGATGTGGTTCATTTGACAGAAACAAAGATGCTGTTTAGATAATACTGAAAATAACTTCATAGCAAGGTATGCTACATCATTACTTCTTTTGCTTACACTGAGTTCCTTTTTAATAATACTGACAAGTCTCCTGAAAATGTTATACTTGTTCCCATTTTATGAGGGTAATTGGGAAGAGGGACAGAGGACACAGCAATCCAATGGAATGGCATCTTAAATAAACAAAGGACTAGACAGAACAGATTTTCTTAAAAAAAGAAAATAAACAAATTTACTGTGGATTTTAGCATAAAGAGGAGTGAAGTAGACTTCTGCTTACTTTTCTTTTTCTCTTTGTAATTATTATACACTATTTATAGTAAAGGTATAAACAAATGCCACTTATTATAAAATGTCACCATTTAGTATACTTTTTTTTTTACTGAAGTTAAAATCATAGTGCTCTACCTTTGTTTCCTGTATTCTCCCATTCCCTTCCCTGTCCTGAGGATAAAATAGAATTAAAAAATTAAAGCTTAAGGATTAGAGGAAGCAACTGATGGATCAATACAAATATCCTAGTTCAATAAATCTTTTCAGCAGGAGCCATTCCTGTTTCTGAGAAAGGAGAGAATGAAACAGGGAAATAAGTTGTGATATTTGCTCATATCTAGCCCTTAGTTCATGGGCTTCCTGAACTGAGGGTTGCACCCAGATCACATTTAACAATTTTGATGAATGCACTTTCTATGAATGGGCCTATTATTGTCTTAAACCCATTTGTACCGTTCACTTCTATCAGTTTAAGTAATGGGTGGAGATGTAGGGAAGATGATAAGAGGACAGACATTACTATTTCAGCTGTATTAGCTCTGAAAGCGTTAGTTGTAAAGTTACCTGATCACTTAAATTCTCAGATGATGTAGTTCCCCAAAAATGCATTGTTATTTTTGCAAACACTCAAAGCTTTCTTATTTGAGAAAGAGAAGAATATCAAAAGTCTTTACAAAAAATACATATTTTTTTTTTAGTCTTGCAAGGTACATCTGGTAACACTTGGTTTTATTTTACTGCAGACTCTGAAGTTGTATCCAGCTCTTGAAATGTGTTAAGTAGCTCTCATTTATCTTTGGAAGCAGTATTTAATTGTTTTACCATAGAGGATACAGGTTAAATATTTAGAGTCAGTCTTTGAAAGCAAGAATGTATGGTGAGACTTTCAATAGTTTTCAGGTTCTGACTCTTATAAGTATCTGTAGTGTTTTTCTTAACTATAAACATTATGTCATGACTGTGGCCATTGGGGAATATTTTTACTCTATGTATCAATTGAAATGCCTGGAAAACCTAACAGCTTTGACCATTCATAAAAAGTAAGCAATGTCATATGATTATGATTGCCTGTTAAGACTGAGAATAAGACCACAAAGAGAAAAAAAAAGACCTTGTGAGTCTGTAGTCAAGAAACTTGTCAAAATGTAGGTCCAAAATAGAATCATAGGATCATAGATTAGTTAGGGTTGGAAGAGACCTTAAAGATCATCTAATTCTGAGGTTTTTTGTTAGTTTTACTTCTGAAGGCATGTTCCAAGGATATGAGAAAAAACAGTGTCGTTGTATCAGCTCCTAATCTTCTGAACAATACAGATTTAACTCTGAATTGTGAGTCAAGTGGGGATAAATTTGGAAAAGCATTTTTATACATGTGACATAGCTTTCTAATTTAAAGTGTGTGCCAGTTTTCCCAGGGAGACTTCAGACAAGCAATGCAGCATTAAATGATTCAGACAGAAAATCAGATTTACATGGTGAAGGAGATAATCTTCGAATGGTTCATAGGGATTGTGTGTAAACCTCTAACTGTTGAGGACATCCCAGCTTTGCAATAACACAGGATAAATACATACTGAGGAGGAAGAACAAAAATAATTGCACGAGCTATTCACCTCTGAAATACAGCATTTAAGGAGCTCTGCGCAGAAGAGAGAGTATAACGCTTCTGAAATCCTGGTCCTAATGCTTTTCTGTACAGCTGTTGATCTAGAGTTGCATCTTAATGTGGTAATAATTACCTCCCTGACATGTCAGAAAAGTTGGATTTTATTGTCCAGTCCAGTTTCTGTTCTTAATAAATTTAAAGATCATGGCTGTTGTAGAAGATGCCCACAAACCCATGAAAAGATAAGTTAAAATAACTCTTGAAGGACCACAGAAAGGAGAAGAGGAAGAGGAAGAAAAGGAAGAAGAAGCAGAGGAAGAAGGAGAAGGATAAGAATAAGAAGGATAAGAAGAAGGAGGAGAAGATGGAGAAGGAGAAGGAGAAGGAGAAGGAGAAGGAGAAGGAGAAGAAAGAGAAGAAAAAAGAAGACTGGTCAAACTATTGCTAAGGATTTGTGAATGGTAAGGCTCTTATTCTGCTTCAAATAGCCACATATTTGAGTGGTGTGGATTTACCATATAAAAACTACAGCAAAAAAAAAAAATTAAAACACATAGTAATGGAATGTAAGTTTTAATGAAGTGATTTTTTTCTATGTCATGTCCATCTTAAATACTACTTACGCAGAGCAATGGCACTAATAACAATGACTTTATTTAAAATTAATTTGGATGTCATAGATAGAAGCATAAGAGTTATATTGTAATGCAGAGCTCATTTAGAGCAGCAGTAGAATAGAAATTTACTGACTTTAGTCACTTATTAATACTTCATTGCATTGATTAAAACTGAGTAGATGGTCTCCAGAAGCTCAATAATAACAATAATGATAGGAGTTTGGTGGCTCCATTGAGTTTCTCTTGGGATGACTTTATAGATGTACCAGCAAAAGTTTAGCAGGGCAGGGCTAGTCCTTAGATTTCCTACAGAGTTTTGGTGGTAAATGCTATAACCAAGAATGAGAGACCTTTTTTGCCAGTCTTCTCTCCTCTAAATAAGAGATGAGCAAGACAACAGGATCACAGGAATAAACTTTGAAAGTCTCAGGTGGAGAAAAACCAGAAAGTTGCAAAGTGAAGAAAACCATTTCACAAAGAAAGCCCTTGTTTAAAATATCTTGACTAGAGATGGGGACTGTGTGGAAACAGAAATTACATTCATGGAAGAGATTGTACATAATGAACAGAAACATAGAAGACCTCTTGGATCATCGAGTCCAACCATTCCTATCTGCAACTAAATCATGTACCTGAGACTTTCCCAGTGCCTGATGACCCTTTCTGTGAAATTTTTTTTTCTGATATCCAGTCAATACTTCCCTTGGAACAGCTTGAGGCCATTTGCCCCTTGTTCTGTCCCTTTCCACTTGGGAGAAGAGACTGGCACCCTCCTCTCCACAACTTTCTTTCAGGTATTGTAGAGAGCAATAAGGTCTCTCCTCAGCCTCCTCAAGGCTAAACAACCCCAGCTCCCTCAACCACTCCTTGTAAGACTTATTCTCCAGCCCTTTCACCACCTTCGTTGCTCTTCTCTGGACTCACTCCAGAGCCTCGGTATCTTTCATGTAGTGAGTGGGCCAGAAGTGAACACAGTATTCGAGATGTGGTCTCACCAGTGACAAAAGAGAATAACCTCCCTGGACCTGCTGGTCATGGCATTTCTGATACAAACCAAGATGCCATTGGCCTTCTCAGCCACTTGGGCACACTGTTGGCTCATGTTCAGTTGCACAACGTCCTCCAACCTCCAGTCCATTGGAACTTCCCCAATCAGACAGGACTTCGGGTAGATGATGGAAAGGGATTTGGCAAGCACATCTGCCAGCTCATTCAATACTCTTGGGTAAATCCCATCTGGCCCCATAGACTTGTGAGTGTCTAGTTGGCTAAGCAAGTCTCTAACCACTTCCTCTTGGATGATGGGAGCTTTGTTCTGCTCCTCTAACACCTGGGTGTGTACACAGAGGTGTGTACACACTTTCCTTACTGTTAATGACTGAGGCAAAGAAGGCATTAAGCACCTCAGTCTTGTCCTCATCCTTTGTTAGAGTTGTTCCATTTGCATCCAATAAAGACTGAATATTCTCCCTGGTCCTCCTTTTACTGTTAATGTGTTTGTAGAAAGAATTTTTTGTTATCTTTCACAGAATTGGCCAATCTGAGCTGTAGTTAGGCTTAGTGTTTGATAGGCATGGTTGGACTAGAAGATTCTATGGGTCCCTTCCAACCTGGTTGTTCTATGATTCTATGATCATAATTCTGTAAGAATTCACTTTGTCCCTGTAGTCTACCCAAGACACCTGTCCCTTCTTCCAAAGTTTATTGTCATTTCTCTTCTTTTTGATGTCCACCCAGGTGTCCCTGTTCAATCAAGCTGTTTTTTTTTCCCCTGCCAGCACATTTTCCAGCATATGGTGACAGCTCGCTCCTGAGCTGTCTCCCATGGGACTTTATCAACTGGTCTTATGAACAGACAAAAGCCTGCCCTGTGGAAGTTTGAGGTAGTCGTTCTGCTAAGTCCATTCCTCATCTCACCTAGAACTGAGATTTCTACCATTTTATGATCATTTTGCCCCAGGCATCCTCCAACCATCACATATTCCACAATGCCTTCTCTGTTTACAAACAGCAGGTCCGGGGGAAAGCACCTTCCCTTGTCAGTTCATCTACTATTTGTTTAAGGAAGTTGTCTTCCACACTCTCCAGGAACTTTGTAGATTGCTTCCTCTCTGCTGTATTGTACTTCCAGCAGACATCTGGTAGATTAAAGCCTCCCTCCCACAGGGACAAGTGCTAGCAATCTTGAGACTTTCTCCCAGTTGTTTGTAGAAGAGCTTGTCAGCTTCTTATTCTTGGCTATTGTGATTCTTATCATAATATCTGTCTTCTTGCGGACTCTTCTGATTTTTCCCACAGACACTCAATCCTGTCATCACCATTATAGAGCTTGAGGGTATCAAAGCACTCTCCAACATAGAGGGCTACCCCATGATCTCTCCTATATTTTCCATGCTGCCTGAAGAGTTTATATCCCACAATAGCAGCACTCCAGTTATAAGAGTCACCCCACCACGTTTCTGTGATGGTAACTACATCATAGCCTCCTTTCCCTACAATAGCTTCCAGTTCCTCTTGTTTATTACCCATGTTGAGTGCATTGGTGTAGATGCACTTCAGTTAGGCTGGTGAACCCTCAGCTCATAAAGGGAATAGAGTTCATTCCATAATGTCTGGTCCTTGGATTATCTAACCTATCAGTGCAATGACAACTTTTTCATCAAAGGATGTACTCATCCCAATTGCTCTGAGCTGATATACTGGAGATCCTCACCAGTAAACCATCTCTCAGGCACTGGAGTGTCATTTCCAGGCTCACTCCTGCCTAGTCTTGCTTCAAGCTCTATTATTAACTCCTGCTAGATTTTTTGGCAAGGAATTTTGTACCTGTAGGAGACAAGCATGCCCCATCACTTGCAAGGAAGCCCATGGTCAAAGAACCTGAAGTTTTACTCCTCACAGCAGGTTTAGGAGCCAGGTATTAAATGACTGATTTTTCTTGCTCTCTCCCTCTTTGTTCCTTGTTGTTGGAAAGGTGGAGGCAAACACTACTTGTGCTCCAGAGCCCCTCTCCCTTCTCCCCCAAATGCCTGATGTCCTTCTTTATTGCCCTCAGCTTCCTCCTTTGAATATCATTATTGCCTGCTTGGAACACTAACAGAGGGTAATAATTTGTAGGCTTTACCAGGC
The DNA here is from genome assembly GCA_033558105.1 of Coccyzus lansbergi. Classification (NCBI taxonomy): domain Eukaryota; kingdom Metazoa; phylum Chordata; class Aves; order Cuculiformes; family Coccyzidae; genus Coccyzus; species Coccyzus lansbergi. The sequence goes on along the minus strand of JAUMJK010000233.1, from coordinate 1,502,641 downwards.
AAGGAAGTTTTCTCATGATGTCTTTCACAGAGGCCCCAGGAAGGCAGCAGGCCTCCCCGTGCATTGTGTTTCATCTGCAGATCGGGTCCTCCGTTCCTTTCAGAAGGGAATCCCCCAAGACTATGACTCTTCTCTTTTCTTTTTCTCAGAGGTTGTTTTGATGGTCAGTTTAGGATGGTGCAACCTAGGTAAGGCTTACAGGCTGCAGGAACCACCCTCCTCCTCTGTGGAGTTTGATTCCACTTGACAGGGCTTCGTATTTATTCTGCAAGGGAACCTGGGAGTTTGTTGTCTGAATGGGGACAACACAATTGTTGTACCAGGAAGGATCTCACTGCCATTCCCCACCATTCTTCTCCTCACTTATAGTTAGTGGATGGGGAGTTCTCAACGGTGCTTGTTCTGGCTGCCTGCTTAGTTTGTGAGAGGGAGCATAGTGTGTTGCTCCATTGGTTTATCTCTCTCTCACACTCCTTAATGGTCCTCTGTCTAGTTACTTCCTCCCTTACAATGCTCTCTCTAGATTAAGTGAATTTGCACAACAAAACCTTTCTTAATTTTCTCAAAGAAAAATGTTTTTTTAAAAGTGATTGACTCAAAGCATTTTATTTCTATTTCAAGTTTCCTTTTCAACAACATACAATTTAAAATATCTAAGGAATAGTTATTTCAAAAAATAGGTCTCAAAATCACAGTCAGTATTAGAATATTTAACTGGAAATGTTTCTGTGTTGCCTCAATTTTATTTTCTAACTGTACTCTAAATTAAAAATATCGTGAAAGCCCCTAATTTCACAAAGTACTCTTCAGGTATATAGAGCATGGTATTCTGATGGGACAAAGAACTCCTGATATTTCTTTAACCAGCCCCAGCTCTGACATGTTTGGGTGGATGAGTTCTGGGAAGACTGATAATACACACTGTGGATTAGAATTCATCTTGACTGTTAGAATTCTGTTAATTGTTAATTAAGAACAGTGGTACTGTCATTACAGAGACACGTGAATGATAACATGCACAGTCATATTATGACATGTGATTTAAAAATCAACCAAGAAAGCAATTTTAAGAACCTGTGTGGGAAGTTAGGCGATTTCCAGTTAAGGGGATAGTTATTTCTCCTAACAGATAGTTTATTGCTATTCTGTGGAATTTTTTATGTATAACAATTACGTCAATGTAATTCCTGCTACATTTAACTTATGCAGTCATTCACAAATAATTGTTTTATAAACATTAAACCAGTTACCTATAAAACTACTAAGAACTGTACATGCTGATGGATCTCTAATGGAACTGAATTTGCTTGCATTTTCAGTGTATTTGACTTACTAGGAGTTCAAAGAAGTTCTTTGCTGCCTTACCTTTAAGTTCTGATCATTTCAAATTCTAGTATGCACTAACTGCTAATGCTTGCTGTAAAGCTCCAAACATCATAATTTCTGGAAGGAATTTCCAGAAATCTGAACTGAGTTACCTATTTTAATTATTTATACACACATTTCATCTTCTTTTAATTCTGGCTCATAAATGCTTACTAGAAGTTACAATTTCTAAACTGAAGAAATGTCATCTGGTTGCAAATTTAATCTAGAAAAAAGAAGTTATCTCCCAGGGTTTCACATTATCCTTGAAAATATGCATGTCTCATTTTATGACAGTGAATCTTTCCCTAAAAAGATCTTCTCCTTCTTGTTTAGTGAAGTTTTAAAATGGGTGACACCTCCATGCCTTTACAGTACATTCACATCTGAAGTCAACAAGTGCTAAGAGCTTCAATGGCTATCAGATCTCCTAGCATCAAGATCTTCAATACTGTAATAAAATTGGCATGTGTAAAAGTAAATACTTACATACAAGGGGGTTTCAATATAGATATCTATATTGCCAGAAACATAAGTATTAAAAAGTAGTTCCTTGAGAGTTATCTATCTTCAGATAGATATTCGTACTTGCAGCAACTCTGAAGCTAAGCCGTTGTTTTCGAATTTGCTTTCTTTTCTCTATGTAGTGCAAGCTTATCCTTTCTTGAATTTTACCCTTATGAGGTTTCCTGGTGTTTTGTTTGGAATTTTTTTTTTGGTTTTCCTGTTGTTTCTTGGTTGTTAGAAAGCATAGTCTTTTTATATTTTTGTTTTGTTATTTATTTTTAAGATGCCTTTACAAGAACATTGGATCTGCTTGATGTAGGACACTGGCATGGAAGAATACTGACTCCTAAATCTATGCACTGCTTGCCTGATGAGAAATTGTAACACTAACTGGAAGGCTCTAAATCCCTGCTGAGCTTACTTCCAGAATCTTTATCAGCTAGTACTGCCGTAATGCTTAATTTCTTTCCTCCTTTCTGAATGACATTATGTACATCCAGTCAGATTAACCTCATCATAAAATCAGTCTTTTTACAGTGTAAGTTAGTCTTCTGTGCCTACATTTAAATTTGCAATAAAATTGGGATTTTATCTTATGATCCTTGCTGTAACCATGGCAAGTTACCTCTGCAGAAGGTCAACAATTCATTAGTGATACAGAGACATAGAGGTGGCTTCTGATAATTTGAAGGAGATGACCTTCTAGTCTGTTTTTAAACTGCATAACTATGTAAACTTTCTCTCTTGTCTCCTTGAAACTTACATCTTGTATTATGCAGACGTTGATTACCACCTTCTGTTTTCAATGGTTATATTAAAGCTGTAAAATGCCTTCTCTTTTTATAGCATTTATAGTATAGCTGACTCTTCTTCTTCTGACTCTTCAAGGTTTTGTTTTTGTTTTTTTTTTTGGGTTTTTTTTTTTTTTTACTACTAATTATAATGCAATTAGGACACTTCAAATTTTTAGCCAAGCACTCAAGGAAAATAACTTAACTTTAACTAGAAAGCCAATTAGCTCTACTCTTCCTTGACTTACTATCTGCATATTTGTGGATTAGACTATCTCTTTTTGAAATGAAACAACTAGTACGACCATTCCACACTCTAAATGTTATTGTAGACTGTTTGCTGCTAAAATATACAGAGTCAGATCTGATTTCTGGCCTAAGACTAAGAGGCACAGCCTGATGAAACATGGTTGAATAGAGACAGAGTGTCAAATTTTATCCCTATACCTGTGTTATTTATTGTTATAGAAAGATCCTTAAAACATAATCACTTTGACCATGTTTAAGTGTCTATATTTTAGACATCTGTATCTAGCTGAGCATATGTAAACCCGTTCTATACTTTTTTCTTTGCCTTAAACATTTTGACTGAAGACTGGCTAGTTGTGCCATTGTTTTGTGGCACTGGCAATAAAGAGAGGAGGAGGTGCAGCAGCACTTGTTCCCTGAAGACTGATCTTAGGATATTGCCTGAGGGCCTCGTGTGGTGGTATCTTTGGAGGGGAGTTGCAGGAATAAGCACCACTCTCCCTTTCCTGGCCCAGCCTATGGTCCTGAGCCAGCTGATACAGGGGTAGAAGATTAAGCGTTGAGCACTGCCTCCTCCCATCCTCCTCTCACTCACCTGACTGTCCTGGCCAGACCCTCCCTAAGGAGCCTCTGCTCACCTGTTGCAAGACCCCCACACATGTGCTGAAGGGGAACGGACTGGCTTTATAAAAGAACTTCCAGGGAGCCACACAGAGTGCACTTGTCCATCACTTTGGTGGGACCAGTTTGGGTTGTGCAGCTTGGAAGAAGCTGCTGCTGCTGCTGCAGCATAGAAGTGATTCTTTCTTTTTCCCTCCTCCCTCTATTTCTTTGTCTCTTTCTCTCTTTCACTCTATTGTTTTCCTGATCTGGTATTGGGGTGTGTATCATATCAAATCTGAGTGACATTGGCTGTGTTCAGGGATCAGATTGTGATCTGAACAGACTGAAATATGTTTCCTGCAACTTTGGAAAGTTGCAGTCCCATATCTCAGCTGTGCATCCAAGTATTATTGTTGAAGTCAGAGTAAGTTTTACTTTTGATTTTTCTCCCTGAGATTGACCTTGTCAGCCTCTGAATCACTGCACAGAAAAACAAATCCCTCTCTTTCGACTATGCAGGTCAAAAGAATCATGGACACAAGCATATGGCTCTTGGATCTGGGATGTGACAGTACACAGTAAAACAATTTAAATTGTTGCATTCTAAAGCTGAGAAGCTGATCAAATGAAGATGCTAATTTTACTCCCTTGATAAAGGAAGGAGTCACAGTTTAGAAAAAAAAATTACACTATAACTTTTAAAGTTATACTAAACTGAGTTAACACATTTAAAAAATATATCTATTTAAATATTTATTTTTCAAAATGAAAGTGGAATGTGTGAATGAAAGTGGAGTGTTAAATTCTCAGACAGGAATTTAACTGCATTAAGTGATATATCTTACTTCAACACAGAAATTAAGCTTTTGCATGAACTTCTGTAATTATGACTTAATGATTACACCCATAGTTCTTAAAAGCCCAAGGGTGCAGAAAGAATTTTTGTTGTTGCTGTTAAACCATTAATCTTTAAGGAACACATATCACTACAACAGTGATTTATGGTTCTGTGTACTGAGCTTGCCAGCATTTATTACTAGTCTATTTATCTTTTAAAATAACAACTCAAACAGCAAAATTAAGTGAAATGATGCCTTGAATTCAAATGTGATTAAAAGAACAAGAAAAATGTGCAAAGCCTTGTATTCTTAATCCTCTATTGTCATTTTTCCTTACTTTTTGTCCATCCTGCTCAACTACACTTAAGTCATTGAAGTCTTCAGTAAAGCCTCAGCCAGATTTAAGGGAGATTTGTTAAATCACATTGGTGACCAGAGCTTTTTTCCTGCTTTCCATTTGTCTCTCCTTGTAGGTATGTCACTTTCCAATACAGAGGATCAATGTCACTTATTCTCTCCTATGAGTTGTTTTGTTCTATGTTTTTAATCTGCAGTTCTTCATACTTCAAATAACTAAAAAAAGCAATGGGGAAATGGGGAGAGTTATGAGAAAGCTTGATAGTTTTGCCATTAAAATACTGCAGCTTTCTGTTAAGAGTCATCAAGGTGTTTGTTGTCTGTGAAATTTCTTCTTGTTTCTCTGCAACAACAACAAAAAAAAAGTAGGTGGAAAGAAAGATGTCCTATTCATAACTCTTTTTTCAACTGTAGTAATAGTTTATTTGGGACAAGACTTCATCAGAGCACTAACTCGTGTACAGAGCTTTCCCCATATGGAAAAGCCTTGCATAAGTCTACTACTTACTAAGCATTATTTTGTTATAGTGAAATACTTGAATTAACAGGACAGAGATAGAGTAAGGCTACAGGGAAAAAGAGAAAACACATTTTCACAAAATATCAGTAGCACTTGTAATCTCCAGATACAATGCCCCGAACAGTGGATTGATATTCTTGTGATGATGAACTAGTCTGTTTCCAGCCTACCTTTAAGTATTTTCTTTCAGTCTTTAATTCCCCTGAATAACTTATCAGCACTTAGGAAAACTATGTATTAGTACAATGTATGTCCATTAAGGGGGAATTTATGATAGTGATTGAAAAGCTTATTTCTCATTGCCTCCATGCTCCAAATAGCTTTTTTTGGTGCCCATCTATGCATTTGACATTTTTACTCAAATTAAGGGGACACACCTAGTAAGACGTTAGTGATATTATACTAGTCACAGAATGCTGAAGGCCAGTAAGACTACATCAGTATTTCTATTTCAACAGAGAGTTTTGCTGCATTCAGTTCCCACATAGGAAGGCATTTAAAGCAAATAAGGGTTTTATTATGTTAATGATTTCCCATGTAGAGTAAGCAGTAAGTTGCAGGTGGGATAAAGTATGTCAGACAAAGGCATTCAGATATATTTACTTCACTTTTAAAGAAGTATACCTAGGTACTAATTTTAGAGCGAAGGAAGGAGGTTTTGGAATAGACAATTCAATTTATTCATTTCAATATGAAAAAAAAAAAGTTCAATGTTACATTTTGATCCATTGATTGACACAGAAAAGATGTGTTATTTTATTGACAGCCCAGAAAATCAGAAGTATGCATGAAATCAATATAAAACAAGTGTGCAAACCTAGCTTTCCCATAAAGTAGTCAGATTGCTAATTTAACATCAGTATCTTCCAATACAGTATATAAAGGTATTACTAATTTAATGTGATGGAAGCTGAGGAGTGACTGCTGCCTTGTTAGGTTTTTCCCACAGTATGCATCATAATTGCCCAAGCTGAACAACAATGAATACATATAATTGTGCTAGTTAGAACTTAATACGATGTTGCACCATTAGTGTTACACCAGAAATGCAAAGGAGTCAGAGACCCACAGACTAGCTGTTAGTGACACTACAGGGTTATTTATTGTTTTACACACAGTTTGTTATGATAAAGTTACCTGTTAAATAACAAAAGGACCTTTGTTCTTTGTCTTTAATCATATTTTCTGCCATACTATGTGGCAATGTAGAAAAAAATTTGTATCAATTATATGAAAGATGGAGGGAAGAAAAAAAAAATCCTACCTAATTGTAAATCACACTGAAATAAAAATAGGAGTAAAATCTCCATGCTAGCATTATGCTTAATTTCCTCCATGGAAACTTCCATATAGAGGTAATTTGTTTTAGTGAATTTCTACACTGATTCAGAGTAAAGTAGGTTTAAATAAACTGGAGAAGTAAAGCAGAAGTGTATTCACAATCCTGTAGTAGAAAAGAGTAGGCCCACATACCTGTATCAAGCTCTGTTCAAGCAGTAACAGTCCTTTCTGCCTGTTAAAAGATGATTGAACTGAGGTCAGAGTTGTGGTCATTTGAAGACTTGGGTGGGAGAAAGTGCTTCCTTTTATTTGCAGTGGGACAGCAGAAAGTGGGAGAAAAAGGGAAAGACTTGCTTTCATTTTTTCATTTTCATTGGATCTAAAAATGACAGGATGGAAACATTTGACAGTCATGAAGCTCGTGTGAAGCCAACATCTAAGCTGCAAGAATCAATTTTTTACTTTACAGAATGTCCTTGATGAGAAAAATACAATAAAGAAGAAAATACTTTATACTCTCCTGAGATGGAAGCATCCAAACAGATAGTTTAGTCTTAAACACATAGGAAGGGTTAAGAAGAGTTCAGTGTAGGCACTTTTTGTATAGAGTTACTACATACATATCGTGCATAACTTCATTCTTAATTTAAACACTTTGCCCTGCCTAGTAATAAGAAACACTATTCATACAAAGGAAAATTTAGGAGTTTCAGATGCACATTCTAATACACTATTTAGTGTTCTTTGCCGTGGAAAAGTTTGATCTTCAGCCGGTGAAGACACAGATATGTCATCTGGATAATGTATTACATGAATTCAGAGATATATGCCTGTTCCTCTGTAATTTGATGTGTTGTGTCAGTTTGAACTGTATTTGTTGTAAGTGTATTGATCTGAAATTAATTTTTTTTATGGAGAGAAGCCTTAGCTTAACTAAGGTCTCTTCACTACAATTGCATGGAGAATTTAAGAAAAAAATATTAATTTCATACTGTTAATTCATATATATATTTGTCCCATATTTTACATGTCCCATGTATTAACCTGCATATTTACACCATCGTGATGGACAGATCAGCAAATTGCCGCAACAAACACTCAGTGCTTTTCCAGGCTACTTCAAACTGTCATCAGAAACCAGTATAGGGAAAGATGACCTTTCCATGTGACTGAAAGGTGTGTCAAGCAAAGTGGAAATGGGATGCAAATCAACCTAAACAACCTTGCAACGTGACTCCTCAATGACTATGGGATCAGGATAAAATCTCCACATGAGTGTCCAATTCTTGTTGCTTTTTTCTTGGCTTGCACCATTAATCTAACAAGACAAAACTTCTTCCAGATCCTGCCCATGGCAGGTGGAACAATTCCTGTCTTAAATCCTATCCCAAATATATGGCAGCTGTTATTTCTAAAACTGTAAATTCACTGTGTCTTTCTGACTTGCTATTGCTGTGAATCTTCTACTTTCCTTCTCTTCAATCATCTTATTTTCTTCCTCTTTTTCTCATAAGCCCTTAAATTGTTTAAATTGTTTAAACAAAGAATCGAAGTAATTTCTCCCCCCACACCCCCATACTGCTCCATTGTAAGGAACTGTTTCTCTTCTAATTGCTGGATGACGTGGTATCATCTTTACCAACAAAGTCACATCTAATGTGCACAAACAGTAACTTCTGACTCATCACTAATGGTTCTCTGCTTCATCCAGTTACCTATGATTATGTTAAAGTTATATTCAGGTATTTAAAATAACACCGTTCTTACCTAGTTCATGCTATAAGGAAGTCTTGCAATAAGAATAAAAAGCCGCATAAAAACACATTTTCTTTCTTTTTAGTATACACATTCCCTAAGTCCTTAATGTTTCTGAATCATCCAAATATTTTTTAGCAATACAAGGATGATTAATTTCAGAGTGTAGTACAGACACTTGGGTTCACATACCCTTTATTACTGTGCGCTGTTCAGATCCAAACACATCCTCCTCATCAAACATTTAATCTATGCCTCGAGCAGGACCTGAGACAGGGGACGCAGAAGATCAGTGAAGCAGAAAGTATGGTACACTGAACTGCTGTGCTGACTCCAAGTAAATAAAGGTTTGGAAATGTGGTGAAATTCATTATTTTCCACTTAAAATATTTAGTATTCACTCTTGAGGTGTAAGATGGAGTGGGGAGAAATATGCTGCCTGAAGTTCATTCTGTTCAGGCTGAGATTTATCTTGATAATTTCATCTTTCTAAAGCCTTCCTGCCGATAATACCTACAAGGAGAATGAAAAAATACCAAAACCAACACAACAAAAAAACCCAACAAAACCCCCTACACGTTGCTGTTCCAAATCCATCATATACTCTTGTGTTGGCTTTTTTTTTTTCCTTTATAGTTATCTGTAAGTTCTCTCAAATAAGAATACCTTTTTTCCCATTAGTATTTATCTTTTGTGCAGGATCATAATTTCATGACAAAATATATATAACTGTTAATAATAGCTCATGTAAAGGTGTTCTGACTGTTTCATTCCTCTTCAGGTTTCTACCTCATTACTCAAGAAATAGGAGAGTTTCTTTAAAGAAAACTAAACTTTTAGTGCATACAGACCTTGCCTTGCCCTGCCCTGCCTTGCTTTTCTTGCTGTTTCCCTGGGTATCATGCTATGATACTTGATAAAAATATTTAACAATATATTCTACATCAAAGCATGGTGAAAACCTAAGAGATCAGGTGGACATTCTAATAACTTTCCTTTACACAATAAGTAGGATTTTAATAGACAACCATAGTTAATTTTGCCCTTATTATTATTAAGTGAAACATCTTTCTTTGTTGCGCTCTACTGCTGTTACTAAAGGAAAATATTTTCCTTAATCATGTTCCTTTTTTCTGTTTTTAAATAGTGTATGATAACCATGGAGTTTGTAAAAATGTTTATGGAACTATTTCATAAAAATCACCCTATTTTTTAAGAAAATGTTAATTGGGTTAAAAAAATTAACAAGTAGCCAAAATAAGGAAACTCTCATCCTGTTGTTACTTAAACAGGAAATAAATGCATTAAGATGAGCCATTTATTTAAGACAACCTATTTCTTAGGAAAGAAATTACTTCACACTTTATGTGAGTGTCCAGTATCTGTCCAGTTCTTTCTGAAAACATCTCTGCAGTCTGTTTTCACTTATAAACCATATTAATCTATAAACACAAAGAGAACAACCCTCAATGTGATAATAAATTAGGAATTATTATTTCCTTATAGTAATTGTGATTTGTACTAAACACATCATGTTTTTCTCAGCCTTCTCATTTCATTGCATTTTGCATGTTAAGAGTGAAAAGAGATGTAAGAGCAATGTCCTACTCCTTTCCTGCAGACCAGGTTAAATCTTTCATTATCACCATTTGCAGACTACTTTGTGCAGACATTCAGTCTGAGGTTTCCTTAGCAATACTGCAAAATATACTGCACAAGAGATATTGGTGGTTTGAAATTTTTATTTAATAGATCCTGATACTTCTGCCTTTATACTTTATCTGTATGACATTGTATTAAAATAACTATAAACTAAGACTTCATCCATTTTCCATATAGCCACATAAAAAACCGATATAACCTTCTCTTGATCTCACTGATACTTGAACTTAGCCTTGATCTTACTGAGGCCATGTGCAATTTTAGATATCTTCAATAGTGCCTACAATGATAATTACTGCCATCAAAGAGTATGTACAAGAAAGCTGGGGAGGTTTTTTTTATAAGGGAATGTAGTGATAAGACCAAGGGGAATGACTATAAATTGGAGAGAAGCAGACTTAGACCAGATGTGAGGAGGAATTTCTTCACAATGAGGGTGGTGAGGCACTGGCACATGTTGCCCAGACAAGTTGTGGATGCCTCATTCTTGGAGGTTTTCAAGGCTAGGTTGGATGTGGCCTTGGGCAGTCTGATTTAATGTGAGGTGTCCCTGTTCATGTCAGTGGGGTTGGAACTAGATGATCTTAAAGGTCCCTTCTAACTCAAACCATCTTATTATTCTGTGAAACACCTTTCTTTTTCCTTGCTGATTGTGTATGAGTCTTTTGGAAGAACTTAAGAATGGCATAGAATGTAAGTTTGTCAGACTTCATTCAACTATCCTAGCTGAGGTTTCCCTGTTGCAGCATACATATACATGTATATATTCATCTATATTACACAAAAATGGTTACCTGTCTCTAGAAGAAAATGAAAACAAAAATTTAGAAATCTAGAGCTGTATGCTTTCTTTCCCCTGTTCTGGCACGGAGTTGTCATGCAAAAGCACATTTAAGTTCCTTATATCTCAGATTACTCATTGTTACCACATTTTCCCCCTATTTCCATGAATAGCAATAGGATTAATTTTTCATTATTTTCTTCTTGACAAGTAAATGTCACTGTGCCTGGCAGATCTCCTCCTACAAAAAGATAGCTTGTGTTTCTCCTAAGCATTCTCTGCAGAGCTGCAGAGGTGTAAAGAGGATGAGATTCACATTTGTTAATTCTATCAGAGGAAACTGCATGCCTATATGAGAAAAGAATTTAAAATCTATTTCAGAATCATAGTCATTTCAAGGACATAGGTGGTAAGCCTTACAATGAACAAGGCAGGGGAAAGAGGTGAGAACCCCTCATCACAAAGGCAACACAAGTACTACTCTTGGTACTGTACAAGTTCAATAAAATAATCTGCAAAACATGGAGACTATAAATATGACTTAATTCTGAGGACTGGCTATTCAGCTAGAAAGCAAGGTGATCTTTCCAATATATTATACAATGCAAATGTCAGGACTGTTGCAAAACTGCAGAACTGAACATCTCCATTTGGTCACATTTCTCAAGCAGTAGCAAAGGTCCTAATGCAATCATGTTAGTGAGAAAATGCTGAAATGTATCTTAAGGTTAAAAGATAACTCTGAAGTTTTTACAATTTACATTCTCACAGTGTGCAAATCCAACATTCTAACAGAATTGCAAAATAGTATTGTTGTAAACACTTTCATGGTAGAACCAGAAATAATTTTATGTTCTTCATTTACCTGAATCTAATAAACCCAGCATCTTGCTTTCATGTCATTGCCATCTGAGGAAGCCTCAAAAGCTCTTTTTCTTCTTTGTGTGATAAGAAACATTGCATTGAAATAAAAAATACTTTCATTGAGTCAGACATTGTGAGAGAAAAAGGTATGTAATAAAAGCAAATATAGAGACTATTTGCAATTCAGAAATGTTCTTTCATTTGTTTGTTTATTGAAATTGTTTTCATAGAAACATTTCATTCCCCTTCTAGATGGTATCTCACGATACAAAGCCACACGCCTGACATAAAAGTATGAAACTGTTGTTTAGGGCATTTTACAGAGCACAAGTAAGGCCAGGGTTTTCCTGGTTGTTTTCCTGATTATAAAAATGAAGTTACATCATATGAAAATGAAAGTATCTGATCTTGTGATGTAAATATAAAAAAGTAATTATTTCTGAAAAGAAGTTTCTGAGAAATGCAAATACTTTTCAAACAGTTTCACAAATGTTGAGGTTAACATTGAACACTGCTAATGATACAAGTAAGAAAGCTGCAAGCAAATAGCAAGTGCAAAAAACATGATATAAAGTGTCTCCAGTCTTTTTTCTCTTCACACTAAGGTCCAAGATGCAAACTTAGATATTTAAAATGAGTTAAATAAATTGTTCCTTTTTCTGTCAAACAGTTGTAAAAGACACTCAGTTAACTAGCTTGGATATGTCTGTCGGTGTCATAAATTTCTAACATTAGATGAGACAAGGAGAATATTTTCAAAATGTCAGAGAATAATAAAGACCAATCCAGGACTGCACAACTCCTCCATCACCTTATGAGAAAACAAGTGAAGTGCTTTTTCCATCTAATGATGATATTTTACATTTTGAATTAAAATGTAAATAATTTATATATTTTTCTTTTGTAGACTAGAACCAGTTAGGGTGACTAAATTCTCCATGTGATATGTATTTCCCAGAGCAATGACCTTTATAGCAATGGACAAAGTTTTTTGGTTGCAGAACAAAACCTTGACATTTATACTGATGTTGGTCACCATTACTGTATCCTATAGATGGAGAAGGCATCAAGAAAATAAGGTTGACCATTTTTGAATGTGCTGCCTCTTTCACAGGTCTAGCTGTTCACTATTTTGCTACTGTTTTTCATATTTTTTTGAGAACACAGTTATGTCTCCTAATATAGAGTTTATTGTAATTCAAATTCTATCACCTCCCACAGCTGAGTACCTTTAAGTCACTGGGGACAGCTGGCTCCAGCTAAAGAACGTTGGAGAATACAGGAGGGGAATATATTTGAATAATAAATAATGTAGTAATAAATAACCGAAATAAGAGTAAATATTTCATTTTTATACACACTATAAATTTGTTAAACCTTTAAAAACTGTCTTTTATATACACACACACACATATATATATAGGCTATAAATGGATGAATATGGAGAAGGCCATGCATTTAAGGGAAATACAGGGGATGATAAGTTCACATATGGTAATGTGCCTGAAAATAAGCAGAAGCAATTTTACTGCTTATTTTCAGGAAGAACTATTTTGACTTCAATGAACTGTTTCTTTGATTAGGCTTTAAAAGTTATGTAAAACAGGACAAATCCTTTCCCACTTTTCACCCATAAATGCAGCGTGTGGAAATGGCTTATTCAGGTCCTGGTTACATAGATACTTCAACAAACTTTACTAGATTCATGTGTGTTTCAGTCATAGAGAAATTGAAATAAAGCTTCTTTTAGACTCATATTAGGATTCTGACTTTGTACAGAAGCCTAGTGTTCTTCTACCAAAACACTATATGAAAATCTTAAAAAAAAATGTTAAGATTTTCTTTAAGAACACCTACAAAATGTGACATCATGCCCTTGATCAAAGTTCCTCTTGGTGTCACTAGGAATTTCACAGAATCACAGCACTGTAGAATAGTTGAAGTTCAAAGGTTCTTTTGGAAGTCATCTGCTCCAAACCCTCTTGCCAAGAAAGCGCTACAGTTCAGACAACTTTTGAACATATCCAAGGAAAGAGACTCCATAACCAGTCTGGACAACGTGTGGCAGTGCTCAGTCACCTCCACAGCAAAAAAGTGTTTCTCAATATTGAGACAGAATCTCTCATGTTTTAGTTTGTGACTGTTGCCTCTGGTCCTGCCAGTAGCACCACTGAAAATAGCCCAGCTCCACCTTCTTTGGACCCTCCTTTCTGGTATTCATACACATGGATAAGATTGCCCCAGAGTCTTTTTTTTTTAATCAGGGCTAAACTGTACTATCTCTGTTGGTCTTTCCTCATGAGAAGTGCTTCTGTTCCTTCATCATCCTAGTGGTCCTTCACTGGATGATTTCCAGTATGTCCACATCTCTTTTGTATTGAGGAGCCCAGGACTTCAAGTGTGACCTCATCAATGTTGAATGACTCATAGAATAACCAGGCTGGAAGAGACCCACCAGATCATCGAGTCCAAACATTCCTATTAAACACTAAATCATGTCCCTTAGACCCTCATACACCTGTGACTTAAACACCTCCAGGGAAGTTGAATCAAACACCTCCAGGGAAGGTGAATCAACCACCTCCCTGGGTATGATGTTCCAGTGCCCAATGACACTATCTGTGAATATTTTTTTCCTGATGTCCAGACTAAACCTCCCCTGGTGGAGCTTGAGGCCATTCCCTCTTGTCCTGTCCCCTGTCACTTGGGAGAAGAGGCCAGCACCCTCCTCTCCACAACTTCCTTTCAAGTAGTTATAGGAGCAATGAGGTCTCCTCTCAGCCTCCTCTTCTCCAGGCTAAACAACCCCAGCTCTCTCAGCCACTCCTCATAGGGCCTATTCTCCAGTTCCTTCACCAGCTTCATCGCTCTTTTCTGGATTTGCTCCAGAGACTCAACATCCTTCTTGCCGTGAGGGGCCTACAAACTGAACAGAGGATTCAAGGAGCACACAGCTTTGTGTCATCTGCAAACTTGCTAAGGGCAAGCCCCTTGCTAAGGGCAGCCACATTGTGTTTTGTGATTGGCAGATTATAACTGTATTGGCACAAAAAAATAAACAAGTACATTTGCAATAGTATTTAAGTTCTAAGGTATTGCAAAACATAGAAATATGAAAAGAAAATAAATGTAAAATGGTATGACAGTATATTTCCTGTGATATATGAAAGAAAGGAATTCCACCATTGTGGAATGGTGGCATTTTTTATCTGCTGAGGAAAATATAATTGGAAACTGAACTCTGCCTGGGATGAATGTGTAGAAAATTGGCTAGTGCTCGGTATTTCCTTGATAGAATAAATACATGCATTTCTGAATTAAGCATTATACGCAATGTTTTATTTTGACTGATTGTCATAATTTGGGATAAAAAATGAAATCTAGTTAATGTATTTTAATCACCAAATGCTATTTTGAGGGTGTCATTTGTATGATGTAATGATTCACATATTGGAAAGAGGTGTTCATCTCTCAGAATTCTGATTAAGACATAAAGGATGACTGGTAATCATAGAAAACTTCAGAAAAGTAATGTTTTTTTATACCTGTTCCACCTGCTTCCTTGGTGTGAGGTTACTGGTCTAAAGATTCTATGACAAATCTGATAATGCAGTACGTCTCCAGTTGTGGTGATCCCTTAACAAAAATTTGGGTGATTATTCTCACTCAGAACTATAATTTGCTATGCAATGTAGCTGCTATTTTTTCTCACAAGAAGCATTTTCTCCAGATTTGATATCAGCTTCTGACAATCTTGTGTTTCATTTGAACAAAGTAGTCTGATCATTTTGGACTCTTTCATTATTACCAAAGATGAATAAGGGAATTTATTGTGTGCATACAGCTAGAAGGCATGCGTTACACTTACAGCAGAGAGAGAGAGATAGATACACACTTGCATGTTTCCCAAGGCATGAATCTTAAAGATGCTCCATGATTTAGAATTTTAGATGTATGAAATGAAACATCTTCTAAGTCTCCTCAGTGAAATGACTAAATTTTAAGCAAACAACCAAACTACCATGTATTCTTTTTCTTCAAATACTTTCCTTTGAGTTAGAAGAAGAGCAAAGGACTCTGACTTTTTTGTCCTCTTGATTACATAAATCTTCACATTTTACTGTGACTTATTCTGATGCAGTCATTTTCTAACATGAAAATGACCTTTGTTGTATAATTTATTATTTGGTTTGAAATTAGTAAGATCTTTACCGCTGCACAAAACACTATTCTAAATAACATTCAATTCCTACTTAAATTTTACAGTGTGTAAATAGCGTTAAACTTTTTCTACTTTTCAGTTGAAGTACTGCATATTGTCCTTTATATGTGGCAGGTTGTTCCGCCTGTCTGGGGTATGAGAAGGAGGCATGCAAAAAGAATATTTTATACCTTTCAGTCAATAAAGGCAAAGACAGCCTAAGGGAAATGAAACAGAGTTGATACAATCAGAATGTTTTCTTTGGTAACTGACACACCTGGTTTATTGCATTTATAGTAGCATTTATGCATGTAAACATATGTATGTGTGTATAAATACATGTATGTGTAGGTGAACTAGTAGCAAATGTCTCATTATCTAAGGTATTTTTAATGTTTTTTATAGGCAAACTCACATGTCAGAAATAATCTGGAGTGCAATAAGTATTTTTGAAATGCATTTAGTGATATCTGTCACAATTATACTCCCTTTTTAAATAACAGATGTTCTTATATTAAAAACTAGAGAGCAGAATACACTTCAGAAGGTATAATTTGAGCACTCTCGCTGCATGTCTCAGCAGGTTATTATAACCTTAGTCTCTGACAGTGTAAGAATGGGACACAAAGGGCTGTACTTGGTATATAAAACTTGTCTTTAACTTTTCAGTATCATGTCTCTGTTCTCATGAAGTGTTCTTAAAGTCTTACAGAATTAACATGATGGTTCAAAAGAGAATTCTGTAGAATATTTCATCATCATCCTTCATGGCTACATGTGTTTCATTTTGCATACTTAAGGACACCAATACATAGGGAAGGGCTAAATATTAAGAAAATATATGTTTTATTAGATGTATTTTGATGTTTTATTAGATATATTTTGTACATATAGCATTCAAAAAGATTTGCAGTGTACTTGAATGATATCTAGGCTTCATTCACTCTAGTTCTTAATATGAAGGCGTGACTGAAAAATCAGTTTTGTCTTAAACATGTGAAGACCTTTACAAAATTTTGTGTAGATGACACATTTATACATCTTTACTAATGTTTAGATGTAATACTTGTGATTTACATGTAGCTTATTTATAAAAGAAGCTGAGCATCCTGAGTGTCTCTGTCTCAGTATTTCTCTGAAGTGGTTCAAAATACCCAGACCTTGAAAAATAACTCCTGCTTTCAATTTTCCAATTTCTCATCTGAAATCCCATGAGATGTTGTCATGGACAGAGTAGTCTACATGTTGTATACACTTTGGAAATGTGCGGTACATTTCTGCTTTAAAGGGAATGATTGTATCTTTATTGCATGGCCGAAAGCTGAAGTACATCACTGATGCAATGAGCTTAGCAGATGCCTCTGGACACTTGAACTGCAAGGTGCAGACTCACTGCAGGTATAAGTACCTGCACAAGAAATCTCGAAATACACTGTGGCCAGACAGGGAGAACTGCCGGGGTAATAGCTGAGCTGTAGATGGCCAGGGGCAGAGGAACAACAATTGCCTCAGAAATCCAGGACAAGTTTAACTTACCAGAAAAAAACAAATGCACTTATAAGAAACTGCTTGAAGTGAATTGGATTTTCCTGTTCTGCAACATAAGTAGGAAATCTAGCTAAAGAAAGTATGTAAATACTGCGAAGCAGTTTGGAAGTCCAACCAAACGAATGCTCAGTTTATGTGCTCCTTAGTCAGACTGGTAAATACCAACTGATTCATTATTAACAGGTATTTCTAAGATCTATTTATTTTCTTTTCCAGTATTTAAAGAGATTGTTGTGACTGCTTCAGCCAGCTGCTGAAATTCAGTTTCTTAACTGAATGTACATAAGTTAGTTACAAGTTGTCTCTTACTAAATGACTTTGAGAGGAGATAAAAGAAAGCAAACATTGACTTTCAGGTTTTGAAAATGTAATAGGATGTGAAATAAAATTACATCTAAAAATATCTAAGTATCTAAGGCTTCGCTTTCCATCTCTAGTGGAGTGGGAATAGTTGTTTACTTCTAAATATAAGTTACAGATGGGACAGAAATTGCCATAAGCAGCTTACAGTGTTTTATTGATGCATCTCTTCTGAACTACAGTGATGATAGTTTTGACAGTAAGAAATCTAAGTAAGAATCATAGAATCACCAGGTTGGAAAAGACCCACCAGATCATAGAACCCAACCATTCTTATCAAATACAAAACCATGCTCCTTGGTGCCTTGTTCAACTGTCCCTTAAACACCTCCAGGGGAGGTGAATCAACTACCTCCCTGGGCACGATGTTCCAGTGCCCAATGACGCTTTCCGTGAAAATTTTTTTCTTAATATCCAGCCTAAACCTCCCCTGGCGGTGTTTGAGGCCATTTCTTCTTGTCCTGTCCCCTGTCACAGGTAGTTAGAGAGAACAATGAGGTCTCCTCTCAGCCTCCTCTTCTACAGGATAAACAACCCCAGCTCTCTCAGCCATTCCTTATAAGGTCTGTTCTCCAGCCCCTTCACTGACACGCGGAATCAAGACTCCATAACTTATAAAGTTATAAAGTAGGTATGTTTATTCAGCGCTGAGGCGCATGGGAGAATCGTTTCTCCAAAACAACGTGCGTACCCATCATGGCAACTCCTCTTAGCTTTATACAGTGAACTGTTACATATTCCAAAAATGCTTATACATATTAATGAGTTTAAGAAGAGACCTCTTCCTGTTTTTTGCTTGTGAAGGATTTTCCCAGGGATAGTGCTTGTGAAGGATTTTTCCAGGGATGGGGGCAGTTGTCTTCCTTCTGCATCCGTGCTCTCAGGAATCCAGTTGTCCTTATCAATGGTGTTTCCGCTCTTATCACAGGTCCAGATGACTTGTCCTGCTTCTCAGAAGTCTTTTAACAATAAGCCCCCTTCCTACATAAGGCTTATAGAGATATGTTGTTTTAGCTAAACAACTGTCATCCTGGTGTATTCTGTAGGTATAAGCAGTTTCTATTCCGCTATCCTTCATCTGGGGCTGCTAAACAATGGTTATCCTGTTAGCACTTCCCCTAGACCCCAAATCATCACCAGCTTCATTACTCTTTTCTGGACTCACTCCAGAGCCTCAACATCCTTCTTGTGGTGAGGGGTCCAGAACTGAACAGAGGTTTCAAGGAGTGGTCTCACCAGTGCAGAGTACAGAGGGAGAATAACCTCCCTGGACCTACTGATCACGCTGTTTCTGATATAGGTCAAGATGCCACTGGCTTTCTTGGCCACCTGGGCACGCTGCTGGCTCATGTTCAGTCGGCTGTCAACCAACACCCCCAGGTCCCTCTCTTCCAGGCAGGTCTCCAACCAGACTTCTCCTAGTCTGTAGCACTGCTTGGAGTTGTGCCCCAAGTGCAGGACCTGGCATTTGGCCTTGTTAAACCTCATGCCATTGGATGCAGCCCAGTGTAATCAGACAATGTAAAATAAAATAAGATAAAACCCTGAGTCGCTATGTAACCGTGACATTTTGCTCATTTTTCTGCTACCCCTAGTTTTGTGCATACTTATTGCAACTATGTTACTAGAAGGCTGATGAAGACTTTTTATTTATTTATTTATTCAGGCCAAGCTAAATAGCCTTGAAAATAAATCTGATGTAGGTCATAGACATTTATTTACAAATAAAAAAAAGAGTATAAAATTACGTTGAACACAGACTGTCAAGTTTCTAACTGACTGTGAAATATAACCTCTACTTCTTAACCTTAACTTTGTGAATGCATATTTCACCATTTCTAATTAAATACATTAGCATAGCAATGCCAATTCAACCTATTCTTTTAAGCAAAGTGTCTTTTTTTTTGCATTTCAAATTACCATTTCCAAGGAGAGATTTACTTTTCCAGAAATCGGTTAAATTTAACATATTGCAGCTCAGAGAATGTTATGAAAGTTAATAAAGATGATGTAGTCTACATGTAGCATGTTTTCTGTGAAGCAAGTAATAGTGCAAAAAAATGTAACTTTTCTGCAAAGCTGGCCTGCTAAATAGTGCTTCTGGCCATCTTGCATACAAGGTAGTCTCAGCTCTGATTATTGGTACTGGTATCTGTATAACATTGTTAGTCTAGTGGTTTCTGAGACTCCACTGAGCTAGAAAGTCATGGCTATACCATTCTTTATATGCTTTTTTAATGCACTGTGGGGGTAATGTTTTTTTTTGTATTGGTATTAATGCCTGCAGAAAGACAAACTACTTCTTTCACATTCACATACAGCTGAGACAAGTGCTTTTGTTACAGCTATTTGACACTTTTTAAGGTTTCTTTCTGCTGCTACTTCACTTTTGAGGCAGGATTGCACTATTCGCAGCGTTTCTTATGCCACTTTGATGCCTCAGGGTCCCATCTCTAGAAGAGCTCATATTAGGAATGTCAGAGAGTTAATGATTGGAACTGATCACAAGCAGTTTCTTTTTCAAGGCTAACTTGTTTGTCAAAAATACCTGGCTGCTCAACTTTTTCTCAGTCTCCTTTTCAAGGCACTATGACAACTGATTTTTATTAATAGGCACTCCTAAACAAGTAGTGAATAGAAGTAGAATTGCATAAGGTAGAAAAATAAAGTCATAGATCTACATCCATACTGATTTTTTTTCTAACTCGTGTATCAAAGTGCAGAAGAAATATTAGTAAAATATTATCTATATTTGCTTCAATAGTCTTGCGGGAAATTATGTCAATTAATTTCAAAAGCATGCAAAACTTCACAGTACCTTTCATGTAGAATATTTTTCTCCTTCTTTCTCTCCATCCCCACCACCTGCTGTATAATTTAAAAATTAGTAGAATAAAATTCTGCACTGATTTTTAATCACCCATCTTAAGTCATCCAGAAGAAATGTCTTATAATAAAAGGTCCTAAAATTATTAAAATTACCTAGTCTTCTCAGATGCATAATTTCATCTGTGCAATTTTTTCTCCTCAGTTAATTTTTGGGGCAGTGCAAATGTATCAGTAAAGGCTCTGGGATATAAAATAATTATTTGTTTTTGCCAAACTGAGGTTTGTCCTTTATTATGATTATGTAAAATAACTTGCAGACCACAAGAATTAAAGTGAAAAGAGAATACTCTGTAATAAACAGTTTGAAAGAGAAAAAGGAAGAAAGTTTGATTCGATAAAAAGTTTATATCAAATAAAATGAGGCGGTATGCAAGAAGTGTTGGAAGAGTAAGTGGAAATTGACATATTCACCCTTTCTTCAGATCACTGAAAATATGATAAACTTTCTGATACCAAGAAAGTATGTTTTTTAAAGAATAAAGATACTGTAATACAACACAGACACTGTCTACTAAGATAGAAGTAGGAGGATTTTTTATACACTACCTCATAGCAAAGTAGCACATAGCTATCTAAAAAAAAATTATTAACTAATAATTAATTGTAAATTAATTATTAATTAATATCTACCTCTAAACTTAGAGGAAGCATGAAAATTTCATATTGAAGTTTCAAACAGCTCTCAGATTTGACAAAGGATGAAACTGGTTAAAGAGTGAAACTGTTACTCTGCATATTTAATCTGGATTATTGTGTCCAGTTCTGAATCCCCAACATAAGAAGGATATGGAACTATTGAAGCAGGTCCAGAGGAGGGCTACAAAGAAGATCATCAAAGGGATGGAGCAGCACCCATAAGAGGACAGGCTGAGAGAGCTGGGGTTGTTCAGCCTGGAGAAGAGAAGGCTCTTCTAAGAGGAGACCTTATGGTGACATTCCAGTACCTGAAAGGGGCTGCAAGAAAGATGGGGAGGCACCGTTTACAAAGGCTTGTGGTGGTAGGACTAAAGGTAATGGTTATAAATTGTACAGGGACAGATTTAGACTAGAAATATGGAGGAATTTCTTCATAATGAATGTGGTGAGGCACAGGAACAGGTTGTCAAGGGAAATTGTAGATATCTCACCCCTGGAGGTGTTCTAAGCCAGGTTGGATGGGGCCTTGGGCAGCCTGACCTAGTGGGACATGCCCCTGCCCATGGCACAGGGTTTGGGATTAGATGATCTTTAAGGTCCCTTCCAACCCAAACTATTCTATGATTCCATGATTATCATAACCTGACTGTCACTGCTTCTAATGATATCTTGCCTGACTCTATATTGTGTTCATTAATTAGTAGTAGTACTCCAAAGGACATCTGCAGACTCAGCTTAGAAAGCTTCTTACTAGTTCCTTTTGAAATGCAGAGAGATTGACTTTTTTTTACAACACAGTGATTTCTCTTCCGGGACATTTTCACCATAGAAAAGGTATTGCATATGTGTCCTGCTGATTATGTAGCTGCATGGTGGAAGTTATTGCTGGACCTACACAACCTAGTGATCAGTAAAGCCTGTTTAGGATAGCAATACAAATACATATGTATACTGATTTTTCACTGATGAATTCCTGGCTTTCAGTCTTACTGAAACCTTTTCAAGCACCTTATGCTGGATATCCAGTTGTCTTGACAATTCACTAGAAACAAACATAGTCAGAGTAGTCAAAGGAACTGACGAGTATGATAATCAACTTTTTCTCTCTGTGTTCTGGGGAATTTGATGAAATGTATTCAAAGTTCCTGCAAAGAAACAGCAACCCCCGAAACCTATGACTGGTATTTATTTTTCTCTTTTTTCCTGTTTCCCTCCCCCCCCCCCCCCCCCAATTCTGTGTAGGTTTTCCATTTTAAACTCAAGCATAGCATGCTTCTTGTACCATACAACCCTTACAGGGTATTATGTTTGTTATTTTACATATTACTTCATTTACATATAACATGATTTTATATATCTTGCCAACAAAGTGGCATGACAGAAAATTTTCATTTTAACATTTATTTACACTTAACCTAGGCTCTACAGACTCTAATGAATTAATAATTAATTATTCTACCTCCCTCTCAGAAGATAAAGATTTTACTGAGGAGTAACCAGTGGTATTATCTGAAGATAAAGAGGGTATATGGATCAAACAGAGTCTGGATGGCAGGTTCAGTTCTTTGTAAGGTTCATAGCTGCAAAATAAATTTATTAATAAGGTTAAGGTGAGAATTTCAATCACAGAGTGTGTAGTGACTTCAAATAAACCCTACTATTCCTCTCAAAAAGTACAATATATTTAAGCAGGACTTCAAGGAATCAATGATGATAATCTATGTAGCAGAAATGAGGAAAACTATGCAAAACCTGGTATAATTTTTAGGTAGTTTTGAATGCTTTGGGACAACAGTTTTAAATCTCTGTCTGTTTCTACACCATTGATTGTTATTTTTTATTTAAGATCAGGCTGCAGGCTCCCTTGCCACATGCATAGCAGTTATGTTCTAGTTGCCTTGTCAATTTTTACAGATACCACTGCTGTAATTTGGAGGGTTCCTGATTATTTAAAGACTGTAAGATTGGGGATCAAGTGAGGGAGTTGTAGAAGGCCATCAAGGTATAAACAGATATTTCTGTGTGTCTTTTCCCAGAAGATCAAGGTTAGGAGAGAAAAGAAAGGATGGGCTGATGATTTTTAGCAATTTGAGGATGGAAAAGACACATATAAACGTGACTGTACACCTAAAAGGAGCCCAGGAACCCTGAGGATGATCCGATAGCTGGGCACACCTGTCATGGTGCCTCTAAGAGTGTCCTTCCAAAGCAAAAAATTACCTCCTATCAAGCATCACATTTGCCATGCTGTTGCTACATTATTTCCTACAAACACAGAATGAAATGGAATGCTTTTATCCATATCAGATTAATTTAACTAACAATCAGGAAGGTCATAGGAAATTCAAAGAATAAACATCTTCATGCAATATGAGAAAAGTAGCTCTTAGTAGCTACTCTATGCTGTTTCTCCAATCAGACTTCCTTGACAAACCATTAACTACATCTCAATAAAAAATGAAATTATACAGAGAAATGAGAGGAAGTGAATAAACTAATTTATTTTTGCAAAGCTATCTTGCTGTTTTTCTGGTTAGGTCTGGTATAAGGAATATGTGTAATGCCAATAATTTCAGAATGCACATTAGATAATAAATCTTACAATGGTATTTAGCTACTAATATGCTACTATTTCCTCATTTTTTAAATTTAAAATATCTATAATAGATAGCAACAAAACAGAACAGAAATCAACAAAATTATCTAAAAATGTTTATTTTATATCTTATTATTTGTATTAGTGTATATTCTTTTAATAAACCTTTAATAAACCTTCAGACTAAATCACAATGACCAATGAGTCAGCATTACAAAATGTAAGAAGTTCAATCTGTAACGTATGTATTTTCATCACCTTTATAACTGGAATTCAGTCAAATTATAGTTCACTGTTTGGTACAAAAATTGAACACTGGAGTTTTCAGATTCTTCCCAGGAAAAAAAGGGGGAGGGAAGAAACATTCAAAACTAACTTCTTGTCCTTCAGTGTGACCTACTTTTTATTAACATTGTTAGGAGATTTCTGCCTTGTGTTGTCCAAAAAATCATTTCTTGTGTTTACTTTTCCCTGTGATTTTGTCAAAAGTTATTGAAGCATGCTGTCAGTTCTCTAACACAATATTAAAGAATGGCTCACATGAATTTCAGATTTTATTCCCATAGGATAAGACTGCAGAATTCAAACTTTTATTCATTGTGTATTTGTTAAAGGAAAAGTAATTCTCTGATCAGAGAACCAAAGCCAAGAAATTGAGGTTGTGTTTGAGAAACATTATATTGGAGAAACAACTCTCCTTATTAAAGGGGAAGTAAGGTAGTCATGGAACAAAAGCCATTCCAAAACCACAATATGGATAATGGTCATAAGTCAGTTAGAAGCTCATTACTCTCTTACCTCCACTAATTCACTGGCATTGTCCCTAGTTTTCTGTTACCTCTCTATGACATGTAAGGCTACAGTAAGAGTCCTGGTCATCTTTGTCTCCCTGTCTTGCAGTTCTCCTAGATACAGTTTTACTATTCCCAATCTAACTGTATACTTTGAAAACCTCAGTTTCCAGATTCATCTCACAAGGACACAAGATCTGAAATGCACATTGCTCTATGGGGTGAAATATCCTTGCTGTTGAATAATTAAGTGAACTTCAAAAGGAAAGTTACATTGACTGGAAAAACTACCTTGTCTACTGCACATGGAAATTTCTACTACAGAGGCTGGACACAAAGCATCTTAGTTCAAATTTTCTCTCCTTTATATGTTTCATTCTACTCTACAGTCTTGTTTTCTGGTCTCTGGCAAGTGATGCATTCAAAATTATGCCTAGCATTAGGGAAGTGCTGACTAGTACAATCACGTACCAGCAACTTGGTAAATCTATGCTTTTTATGGCCTGTATATACCTATATGTATTTATGTTGTGACAGTTTATATATTATTTCAATGTTATTTTGAAGCACTAGTGTCCCTATATACTCTGAGGTCACGTGTATATGCATATGCCTCTCTACAGCTTACTGCTATGCATTACCATATTGAAAATTTGGACTTTGTATCTAAATAAGTAGTGTTTGACTCTTACCTCTCCGCAAGTTTCTGCACTTTTAATTTGTCTCTGTTACAGTAACACACCTCTTAAGAGAGGGAATACGTTATACAGAAATCGAGAGATATTGATTTCTGCTTGTTCTAATGTAAAATCTTATTTGCAAAAGAAAAGTGACATTGTTTTTCATTATTGTTCTGCCTGTACTAATTTCTGCATTAAGTTGGAAACTGAGTGTTTTAGGGGCTGAGGAAATGGAGGCAATATTATATTTATCAAAGGACCATTACTCAACAAATTCTCTGCAAAGAATATTTTCAGGATTACTGGTTTATTTTCCCTGTGTAAGTCAATGCAAACGAGTTGTGTGGTCTGAAAACTCAGATAAATTGGATGTATTAAACTCTGTAACTTCACAATGTCAGTATTTCCTATTTCATACCAATTCTTCTGTAGCACATGACAGAAGTTTCTTAGGGAAAGGTTTGACTGTGTATTTACTCCTTTCCCTGATTGCTACACAGTAAACTGCAAAACAGGAAGTTGTTCTTACTACCAGGTCTGAAAAGTTGTGTATATATGTCAAATTTCCTTTTAATGTTCTTGAAAGCAACATGTTTCCCTAACAGGACTCAATAATATATAATTGGGAAAGATATTTTTTCTCTCATGACAGTGTTGGGAGATTTTTGTTACTAGAAGTTCTCTGTTGATGCTCCCTACAGCATATTCCCTTAGTTTCAGTCCAGACAATCTCTTGAAGACTATGACTAAGATCAACAACAGGAATGCAGAGAATCCATCTGGGTTTGGGTGATAAACTCACTTAATGTGAAATCTTGGTCAATGGACTATCGCTTAAAATGTCCTATAAGCTGCTCACTTTGGTCCATAACAATATACTTCCCCAACAAGCTAAACTGAAAGTCCTGGTATCTGAGAAATCTTTAAAAAAACATCATGTCTAAAGAAGCATATCGAAATCACTTACAGGCATTTTCCTCTCTGAATTACACTTAAACTGTAGATAAACTTCTGAGATTTTATAATGATAATCTTGAAATTAATATTTTTGCTAGAGACTGTACAGAATGGTATATTCTATGGCACCATAGATTACAATTTAAGATTTCAAAATGTTTGGTTCTTTCTCATCTTTGTATCAGTTATTAAACCTATATCTTTCTTGAATACTTCTCACTGACTGTAACAATATGGTATTACAATTAGTTTATCTTACTTGATATTAATTTGAGGCAATATAGATTATACCAGTGCAGTGCTTCTCTCCTTCTTTCTAGTCTAATTCATGTGAAATAACCTAATTATCTACAAACAGTTTATTCAAGTTAGTAAAGCAAACTGAAGTTCATTCTGCCTGCTAGTTAGAGTATGGGAAAAACTCATGACATATTTAACCATTGTCCTGTACTGTAAGTAAAAAACACATAGTTATGAAAAAACCCCACAATCTTCTGTTTTTAGATCTTCTGTAGATCTTTGTTTGTCACTGTGCTGTTTGTGATTATTAAAAAAAAAACTCTTCTGTTTCATGAAAGACACTATTAAGCAACTGATTGAGAAAATTTATGAAAATGAATTTGTAGTCCCTTCTGTTTGCACTGCAAACTTGGATCTGAGATAACTGCTGGCACTAATGGAAGTCAAATACTCTCTGCAGTCCATGTCCCTAACCCAAACAGCTACAGCTTTAACATTCATGGAAATGATCAAGTGAATAATGAGAAAAAATGAGCATTTTTGAGTATGACTGTCCAGAGCTTACAATGAATAGTAGGGTCTAGGCTAACTTTCTTTTTTTGCCCTACTTAAATCTGAAAATTCAGTCTTAGGAGAACTTAGGAGATTTAGCAATTTTGGTAATTAGATTGTTAATATATAAAATTGTAAAACCTTCACCCTCTCTTATTTCACACTCTGAATATGTCTGCACTGTACAATGTCTTCAGCTTTGATTGAGCTAGCTTGCAAAGTGGATACAGGATATTCAAATTATTAGCTCTGTCTGGGTTAGTTAAATCTGTTTAGGGAAAGAGAATATTAATATAGGAAGTCCAAAATATTTGCAGAAACAATGAACAAGGAATACTGTTTTCCAGATTTCAGTACCCATCACTTATATTACAAAATAAAATTATTTTCTCCCACTGTATGTTTCTAGAAGCGATTAATGGGTTCTATGGGCAAAACAAAATGCAAAAGGTGTAAATGTAACTATTAAGTCTACATTTGTAAATCACATTATATGGAATCAAATTACTTTCAACAGTATTTGACTACCACATATTTTTAATAGTTTCTTAGTTCTTAAAACTGCACCAGAGAATATAAGAATAAGGAAAGTCAAGAATAAAACCATTTCTAACAAAAGAACACAAGTGTGCAATTACTATAACTGATTAAATGGGCTTGATATCCTCACCTATCTTATAAAAGCTACTATAGGAGTGATATACGAAAAGAGTCACATGTATTCTTTCCAGGCAATATTCGACTTGAGTTTGTTCTGTTCATTAACTGAAGTTGTCTGCTACAAGAAAAGTATATGCAATTTATGAGGAAATGTTTCCTTCACAAAAATTTAATAACTAAAATAGATCATGTGTTAGATTATCTCTCTTTTTTAATAGAAGACTGTGAAAGAAATTTATCCAGATAATTTCTAAAAGAAGCTGACTTGTTTCGCTGTAAAATAATTCAGAGAGTATGTAAGTTCTCTCTGCCATTAGTTACAAGTTTAAATAGAAGGCAAAACAAAAACCACCAGAGCTTGATGGAATATTTGTAACATGTTTTTAAACAACTCACTTAAAGCATATGACTGTGAATACTGTTATTCTATATAATAACCTTATACTGAAAAAAAAATCAGTTAAAATCCCAGATCAATTTTGGTATACACAACTACTGCCTTAATATACCATTACAATGTAATATGCAGTGCTTTGAAACAAACAAGGAAACAAATGAAAGCGAAAAATAATTCAAGGGAACTGAAGATATATTAAAAGTTTAAATTGAATATATTTCTGTGCAGAATACCTTTCTTAGCTAAATTAAAGGGGACACTGGAACAACATTTTACCTTTGGATTTAACAATTCATCTGAACTGTAAAATAATTTCTTGAAAAAAAAACATGAAAGGGAGAATGAGAGAAATTCCTTCTGAAGATTTTATTACTGCTTGTTCTATTCACAGGGTGGCCAGCTACTTTACAGCACCAGAAAAGAGCCAAGTAAACATTCTTTAAACTATAGAAAAATAACATTTTTGTTCTTGTTCACAGCTGATGTTTTTTTCTTTTTTTATCCAACACACTGCCTTAAAATGTTGTCTAAGGTCTGTGCAGCTAGAGTGTTCCAGGCATTTCAGCTTCCTTCAGTCAGTTTTCTAACTCGCTTCCTGAATAGCCTAAAATAAGGTCTTTATTTTTTGACAGTGCCAATTATTTTAAATATTCCACCTTGAAAGTGTGTTTTTTTAAAAAACATTTCTTTCAGTAGGTGGTTTCTTCTATGTTCAGAATTTGAAATACATACATTTTTATCTTAGTTACAAAAATACAAAGTATTTAATATTTTTGTCATCTCACACTCATCAAAAAGTGAATCACATTTAAAAATATTAATCAGGAAAATGTCTAAGAACACATGTGTTGTATTTTAAACTGGATATACAGAGAAGCTAGTAAAACAAGGTATGCTCATGCATGAATGTGGCTTTGCTGTCCATTCTGAAGGTGGATAAATTCGAACAGTCACTTCAGTGCATGGTTGCTGTAGAAATGGCATAATTGAAGTGAATGACTTCTGAGTAAGACCAGTGCTACATTTTGGCCAGAAAGTCTATAGCCATATTACTATTTTTTTTCTGATTGCCTTGTTAGGATGAATGTCCAAAACACCTATCTACAGATGTGATCTTGTCCATACCTCAGGTATCAATCTCCCACTGCAGATTTTCTTCTTAGCAGAATGCTATGACAAATTATAAAATCTGAATATTAAAAGGGTATCTACACACTCTCAGAATAAAGTATGTTCTTACAGATATTTCCAAATCAGTATGGTAATGACGATTAGCAGAAAAATTACTAAAATTTACATGAACAGACCCCATTTATTCTTAGATAAGAAAAAAGAAAAAAATCAAACACTTATGTAGTGTTTAAACTACATAAGTGTTTAACACTATCATTTTAAATCCTATTTTAACATATTTTGAGTCACTATAAAAGCTATTGTAGTTGGTAGTGCAAGTAAATACACAACCGAAAATATACATATTGTATTTTGTAGTTACCCAAAATACATACTGAGTCAAAACGGATTATGTATTATTACTATTGTAATAGAATAGAATTAATTTAGCAGTTGATATGAAAAACAGATTATAAGAGTCATAGAAATGCATACAGTAAGAGATATAATGAAGTTATAAAAAAAAAAGAAAAAAGGAGATTGCTGAGAGAGCTGGGCTCGTTCAACCTGGAGAACGGTCAGAGGAGATCTTATAGCTACCTGCTGGTACCTGGAAAGGGGCCTAGAGGAAAGCTAGAGAGGGACTATCCATAAAGGCTTGTGGTGATAGGATGAGGGGGGATGGGTATAAATTGGAGAGGGGCAGTTTTAAGCTTGATATAAGGAAGAAATTCTTCATCATGAGAATGGTGAGACACTAGCACAGGTTGCTTAGGGAAGTTGTGGATGTCCCATCCTTGGACGTGTTCAAGACCAGGCTGGATGGAGCCTTGGGCAGCCTGATCTGGTGGGACATCCCTGCCCATGGCAGAGAGGTTGGGACAAGATGATCTTTAAGGTCCCTTTCAACCCAAACTATTCTATAATTCTATGATTCTACAGTGGGAGAGACATTGCTCCATGAATCCTTGTGTTGTGATCCATCCACTTGGGGGCTTCTGGAAGGTGGAGACATGCCTGACTCACGTACTTCAGGACGCTGAACTCCACCAGTGTACAATCCCTGGAGTCCAAGCTGCCTGCACTCTTGATGTAAGCAATCAGCTCACTTGTGCTGGTAACAAACAGATCCAGTAAATGCTGAGAATTAAGACTGAGAGTGTTCATTTATTTGACTCACTTTTTTCACCAGATAGTTTTCTCATTGACGCTCCATTTAAAATTTTTGTTGTGTCTGAATAAAATATTTCCTTATGTTTGAGGTAAGTATGTATATGAAAACTGAATAACTAAAAGTAAGGCTACAATTATATTGATTAAATATCTAGAAAAAGGAAAAAGGAAAATATTTCAATGATGAAGTTACAGTGTCGTTCATAGCCGGGATGATTTTGTATATTTATTTTGATGATGAAGTATTTTTCAAACATTTAAGATGATTATTCGCACATATGTTATAAAAGTCACTACTTTTTATTAATAGAAATTGTTGCCTATATTTATTTTATAATTACCGAATGTATTTTACAATAATGTTTTTGACATACATCTGATCACCAGGGTGTTTCTTTATGTTGCCAGTATATAGTTTCTTTTCTCTATATCTGGGATAAATATAGCTCTCTTTAAATTGGCTGCACAGTTATTATCCTGTCATTATGAATAATTCTACTCTATAATTTTAAAGATAAAAAGAATATTGATGCAAAAAGAATGTCTCTCTGCAAGAAACAGCTCCTGCTATTTTGAGACTGTAAATTACTTTCTGATCTACTTCATCAAATCTACTTAAAAAAATTACTTTTAGCTACAGCTGTTCTTTTAGATAGTGTTATGGTAGAGACAAACAGAAAAGCCAAATATATGGATAGAAATTATGATCGTAATCTTACTGTGGCTTATCTAACAAATATATACAAAATGCATTCTTGTCATTATGTGTGGCAGAAAGAGTTAACACACTCCATTGCACTGGCACTGAGGAAATTACTTGTTAAATTGAGGGAATCCTGAGCAACACCAATCAGATTTTAACACTGAGTCCTTAAAAAAATAGTTTGTTTAACTGGAAGAGAAAATTAAATACTAAAACTAAAACTGAAACCTTAATATTGGATGACCAGAGAAAACTGAAATGGTCAGACTTTACATCATACATTTTCTTCTTTGTTCTGTTTAAGCCTATTAATTTCAACCATTTTAAAATATTTTTGTTTCATTCTTTTCTGTAATTTATATGCAAGTAATTTTCTGCAAGACTAAGCACTACCACAAAAGTTTAAGTATAGACTGTGTCACTATGTTTTTAAAGCTTATTCTTTTAGTACAGCAGATCAAGATCTAGTTAGTTTTAAGTCACCCAACAGCTGGTGCATGGTGTTACCTGAGTCTGAACAGATAATCTGCCATAGTTAAGGTCACCACAGTGTCTGCTAAACTATGAGAGGCTCTGAATTAATTTAATAGTGTCCCATTTTTGTGGAACTATCCTAGTGGTTGTCTTTCTGAAGTATATTGCCTGATTTGCTTTGCCCTGCTCCTGAGAAGTCCTCACCAGTAGGTATTTTTAATAAGTATTCAATAAGTATTCAATAACAGCAATAGAGAAAAAGTCAAGGGAATCGAAAGTTAAAGTTGCCTTTGAAAAAGCAGGAGAAAAAGAAAACAAGATTTATAACTCTCCAAATTAAGAGTTGAAGCTGCTACAGAATACTTGGAATATTCTTAGTCTTCAGTGCATTTCTGGGTGGGAGACAGTGGCTCTTTGTGTACACAGATCTTTCTCTGGAGGCATGTGGACAAACTCTGTGCTGGCTACTGTGCAGTTATGTGGAGGAATCTGGTGTCTATAAAAAAGATTACCATGTAAGGGTTACTAAGGAGATGCTGACTATGATATAGCCACAAAGCTAGAGAACATATCAGATATTAAACTGATAAGAACAGATACTACACTTGATCTTAAGCAAAAGGCCAAGATCTGGTGGGTCTCTTCCAACCTGGTGTTTCTATGATTCTAGATTTTTTTTATTTCACATCTTTTGAATTCCTCTACCAGTGCCAAACTATTGTTCATTTAGTATAAAATGGAGCTTGCTGTGAAACAATAAGAATCTCTCTGATTTTCTGCCTTATTTATTAACCTAGATAAGTAAAAATATGCACAAAGCATTAAGAAAAAAATGTTCTTTTACCCATTGTATAATAAATTTCATTTATCCAGATGAATAGAAAAAAAATAAGAAATTAATTGAGTGGTGAGGAAGAGATGGATGCTTACCCTAGACTACTAACACTCATTGTATGAGGGTCCTCCTCTTGGTAGCCTGTGTTAGCAAGTAAAGCAGCACCAGTGAGAGGAAAATCTTTCTAGCAGGCTCATCTGGACATGCAGATGCACCAAGATACAAACTTGGTTTCCAGGGTGCATTTCTCTTTTTCTCAGAGACAGGCTACTACAATTTGCTCTTATTAATTGGGCAACAGCTATTGTATTCCAGATTGATGAACAACTGTATCTCAGTTGTTAGAGATGATAGAATTCTCAGTTCTTGGAGAAGTAAGGAAGGGAGTAATCAGAACTGCCACCTTGAACTTCCAGAGGGCAGAATTTGAAATTTTTACAAGGCTCGTTGGTGATATTCCTTGGGAGGCAGTCCTAAAAGGTAAAAAAGCCCAAGTGGGATGGATGCTCTTCAAGAAGAAAACTTGATAGTGAAAAAGTAGGTCATCCTCATGTGCCAAAAAATGAGCTGACGGGGAAGAAAACTGGCTTGGTTGAGCAGAGAACTTGGAGTGGATCTCTAAAGAAAGAGGAAAGTATGTGAACTTTGGAAGAAGGCGCAGACCTGTCAGGAGGACTACAGGGATGAAGTGAGATTATGCAGAGAGAGAATCAGAAAGGTTAAAGCCAAACTAGAACTTAATTCGCCAGTTCTGTGAAAGAGAAAAAAATGTTTCTACAAATGTATTAACAACAAAATGACAGTCAAGGAGAATCTTGATTCTTTACTGCACTGTGTCCAAGTGGTTAAGAAGGCCAGAGGCATCTTGGCTTGTATCAGAAAAAAGCACAACCAGAAGGATACAGGGAAAACATTAATGTCAAAGGCTGAGGATAAGGCTGAGGTACTCAATGCCTTCTTTGCTTCGGTCTTTAGTAGTAAGGTAAGATGTTCTCTGGGTATTCAGCTTCCTGAGCCAAAAGACAGGAAGGGAGAGCAGAATAAAGCTCCCACAATCCATGAATAAATGGTTAGAGACCTGATCAGCCAATTAGACATTCACAAGTCTGTGGGGCTGGATGGCATCTACCCAAAGGTATTAAGGGAGCTGGAAGCAGTGCTTGCCAAATCCCTTTTCATCAGCCACCACGAGCCCTGGCTGACTGGGAAAGCTCCACTTGACTGGAGGCTTGCAAATGTTAGACCCATTTAAAAGAAGGGCCAGAGACAGAATCCAGGAAAATATGGACCTGTCAGTCTGACCTCAGTGCCAGGGAAGGTCATGGAACAGGTCATCTTGAGTGCTACCACATAGGACATGAAGACAACTGGGCAATCAGACCCACCAACCTAAGTCCTACCAAACTAACCTGTGGTCCTTCTATGGAAAGGTGACCTGCTTAGTGGATGAGGGAAAGACTGTGGATGCAGTGTACTTGGACTTCAGTAAAGTCTTTGACACTGTTTCTCACAATACTCTACTTGAGAAACTGGATTCCACTGGCCTGGACAGGTGCACTCTCTGGTGGTTAAAACACTGGCTGGATGGCAGGGCCCAGTCGTTCCAAATAGAACTAAATCCAGTTGGAAGCCGGTCACAAATCATGTCCCCCAGGGCTCAGTGCTGAGTCTAGTTCTGTTCAATATCTTTACCAATGATGTGGACCAGGAGATTGAATGTACTCTTAATAAGTTCACAGGTGACGCTAAGATAGAAGGAAATGTCAGTCGGCTCAAGGGTAGGAAGGTTCTACAGGTGAATCACAACAGGTTATATCAGTGGACTGAGGCCAAGGGGATAAGGTTTAACAAAGCCAATTGCAGAGTCTTTCATCTGAGATACAACAACCCTGCGCTGCATTACTGGCCTAGGGAAGAGTAGCTGGAAAGCTACCTGGCGGGTAAGGATCTTTTTTTTTGACAGATGACTGATCATGAGCCTGCAGTTTGCCCAGGTGGACAAGAAGGCCAATAGCATCTTGGTTTGTATCAGAAACAACATGGCTAGCAGGACCAGGGAAGAGATTCTACCCCTGTACTCAGCACTGGTGAGGTTGCACCCCAAATGCTGTATTCAGTTTTGGGTCCCTCACTATAAAAAAGGCATTGAGGTCCTGGAGAGTGTCCAGAGAAGGGCAATGAAACTGATGAAGGGGTTGGAGAAAAAGTCTTACTACGAACAACTGAAGGAACTGGGGTTGTCTAGTCTAGAGAAGAGGAGGCTGAGGGGAGACCTTATCTGTGTATACAACTACCTGAAAGGAGGTTGTAAGGGGTTGGTTTTTGGTCTCTTCACCCAAGTGTCAGGTGACAGGATGAGAGTGAATAGTCTCAAGTTGTTCCAGGGGAGGTTCAGATTGGATATTAGGAAAAACTCCTTCACTGAAAGGGTTCTCAAGCACTGGAGCAGGCTGCCCAGTGTCATGATTAAATCACCATCCTTGGATTTATTTATAAGAAGGCTAGATGAAGTTCTTAGGAATGTGATTTATTAGCATATGTGTGGGGTCTGGTTTGATGATCTCAAGGGTCTTTTCCTGCCTATGGATTCTATGATTCTAAGATTAAGTTCTGCGACCTGCACTTGGGACACAATCACCTCATGCAGCGCTTACAGGATTTGGGAAGAGTGGCTGGAAAACTGCCTGGTAGAGAAGGAGCTGGGGGTCCTAGCTGACAGGTGGCTAGATATGAGTCAGTAGCGTGTCCAAGTGGCCAAGAAGGCTAATGGCATCTTGGCTTGTATCAGAAACAGTGCAACCAGCAAGACCAAGTTAGTGATTGTGCCCCTGTACTCAGCATTGGTGAGGCTGCACCTTGAATACTGTATTCTGCTTTTGGCCCTCCACTACAAGGAAGACATTGACCTCCTGGAGTGCATTCAGAGAAGGGCAATGAAACCTCTCAAGTTTTATGTGAGGCATCGGAGGGAAACGGGGCTGTTTAGCTGGGAGAAAAGGAGACTAAGGGGAGAACTTTTCACTGTCTATAACTACCTAAAAGGATGTGGTAGCCAATCATAGAGTCATAGAACAGTTTGGGTTGGAATGGACTTTAAAGATCAACTAGTTTCAACCCTGCTGCAATGGGCAGGGACACATCACTCAATCAGTCTGTGAAGAGGATGTTGGTCTCTTCTTGAAGGCGTAGGTGGTAGGATGAGAGGTAATGGCTTCAGTTTATAACAGAGAAGGTGCAGATTAGACATATGGAAAAAATGTCTTCATTTGCAGGGTTTATCAGGGAGTGGAACAGCCTGCCCAGGGAGGTAATTGAGTCAACATCACTGAAGGTATTTAAAGGAGGGGTGGTAAGGAAATGCTGAGTGGCATGGTTTAGTAGTGGACAAGTATGGTTGGACTCAAGGATCTAAATGGTCTTTTCCAAACAAGAGGTTCTATGATCCTACGATTCTGTGATTCTGTCATTAAGTGGTTGATAATTTTCTGAACTTTGTTATGGATCATGTGCAATGCCAGCATAGGGACTGAGACTGCCTCTTTCTCCACTCCAGCTAGCCTCTGCCGCGCTGAGGAAATATCTGACATCTGTCCTGCTTTACTTTTGGGTTGGAACATCACTAGCTTCAGAAATGGCTCTGCTCTCACTGACTGAAATATAAATTTATTGGTTTTCAGGGCTCACAGCAGTCATATCTACTTTCACTGATTGTTGCATATGGGTTTTATAGAGAAGAACTTTGTTTTTTATTGAATGTATTTTATTATGTGGACACATAGTAGTTATCCCTATTCGGATTCTAGTAGATCTAATCTGTGTAGTACCATAGTCACTTATTTCTGTAAACTTATGGTGACTTCAGCATTTGAGTTATAGCCACTCTGGGTGTCAGTTAGTTTCGTTTTGTGATGTGACTTGTTGATAGAGACTCATTCTGAAAGTCTTAACAACAAAATCCATCAGAAAGAAAACTCTCTACTGTTTGCAGGAAGTAAATAATGTGTTTCAGAGACGTAATTTTGTAAGATTTATCTACTACAGATTAAATTTAAAATTAAAAAAATAAAAACCCCAAACACATTTTTATCTCATTTTTTACTAAATGACATCTTCCAAGAGACACTCTGTCTCTGTCCTGCTTTATTATATAGAGCTTTGTCATACATGAGAAGCTGGTGAAATCTTTGCAGCTTTGGCAATCTGTTTGCTCCATCCCACTGATAAATAAGAGCTACAGTAACATCCCAAGTAACTCAGTCTTACTGGTCAGCTCAAAATAAATAACCATCTGAGTGAGGATGTATCAACAGTGACTGATGTTTTTCTCAGTACTAAGGCTGTGACCAGATCTAGAAACCCTAGGTGGTTTTAGCCACGTGCTCAGCTGACTACCCCTGTGGTTGGCAGTGACCTGCTCTACTTTGCTTGCATTCCTGAGGGGTCTGGTGTTCCTCAGTCAGTAGTGACCTTGACGGTGATGTCTCTGCACTGCTAGAATACCTTTCTGTTCAATCATGAAAGGGAAAATAATTTTTTTAAGAGACTTATCTTTGGAGAAGCAAAAGGGAAAAATAAAATCACTAAAATTGTATTTATTCACATAAAAAGAACTTTTTACTGCAGCTGAAAATATTTGTATTAGAATTATTTGAGGTGAAATAACTTTACTACCTACCAGGGCTTTTAAGATTCTGAATAGTGTGACTTTACCAGTCTGTGAAGCAAGGTGTTTAGCACTCTTTAAACTTGAGAGAGAATAAGGAACTAGTAGTTCTTCAGTATTAAAAAATGTACTGAATAAAAATTAAGAAAGATTTCATTACTGTGTACAGTCTTATTTCATCTCAAAATATTCATTACAATGAGTCTGTGTGGTGGAATGAATTACCTCTTTTTACAGTACTTTCCACACAATTAAAGAGATCTCTTTCCTGAAGATAATTTTAGCTTAATTATCTCAATGAAACAGAGAACACTATTGCAATTTTAGGGAAATTAATCTATAACTTCCACAGTGTAGTCCCTTTCTTCTCTTCAAAAGGATCTACATCAATCATCTGTATGTTGCATGAGTGGATTGTGGTTCATACATGGACTATTAGATGTTTTTTTTAAGTAGCTCACTGAAGACTGTTTGGAGTTATTAGATATATTTTCCCCTGTTTCTTCCACAGTAGGTAATTTCAATGATGTTAAATGCTGTT
Source organism: Coccyzus lansbergi (assembly GCA_033558105.1). NCBI lineage: Eukaryota > Metazoa > Chordata > Aves > Cuculiformes > Coccyzidae > Coccyzus > Coccyzus lansbergi. Next base: position 1,465,058 of record JAUMJK010000233.1, on the reverse strand, counting down.
TCATTGGACTAGTTTCACAAGAAGAATTTGGTATATGCCTATGTTTGTTGGGCTATGTTACAGTGAACTCTAAGTCAGCCCTAGGATCTAACACACTCCCGTTGGGTAAAAGTATATCAAGCAACTATATTAGCTTTACTTTCAGAGGTAGTATATTCTGCCTCTTAATGATGCTCATTGATTTAGAGTTGTCTGCAATTGATATGGTGGACAGGAGCTAATTACACACTGATATAATTACTGCTTACACTTGAGTAAGAGCCATGAATGAGTATTTATTTTGTTGTGCTACTTACAGAGATGTGTTTGATGTAGATGCTCCATGGATGCTTACTCCTGTGTAAAAGAGAGAAGCCCTCCTTTTACACAGTAGACTGCTGGTACAGCACTCCAGCACAGAAATTTTATGTTTAAATCTCACCTTTATGGAAGTATAAAGCTATTTTCTACAGAAGGTCTCCTTTCCTCTATGGAGGACTTCCCATATTTTAGACACAGTTATAAATGTATCAGAGAAGACAGTTCTCTTTTTAGCTGAAATATTTTTTTCTTTCTCCTTGTGAAAGTGGTATGCTATACATTAAAGGGAATGCACATCATCCTTTTGAAAGAAAGAACTTCTTTTCTATTGAAGAGGGAATTTAGATGCCCATCTGTAAAAGAAAACTCAAAGATGTTTATGTCTGCTTGAGATTTATATATAAATCCCCTAAGTGTCTGTGGTGCTTTAAACCCACTTTTTGCCTCACTATATATACCTCAGCAGTAAAGCCACAGATTCCTTCTTCCATTTCTTGTCTGCTGTGAGTCTTACAGTTAGAAGTTTGAGTCATTTGGTTTTATAAATGGGTGTCTTCACTTAAAAGACACCTTATTTTTCCTTAAAAACACTTATTTCTTTCATGCTTAATCCCTAGCTGTGGATCCAGGCAAGATTCCCAAACTGATTTTTATGATTTATTCTCTTTGGTTTAGGAAAAACTTGTGCTTCAGACTTTTCATTAAAGAACTGCCACTAGGAGACTTTTGAGATCCTTATATGCACAAGATACTGTATATATACTGATAATTGGACAAATTTCGTTCATTGGCATTCCAAATAATACAATTGAAATAAGTAATAAAGACTAGTTGTGGGGGTATGGAAAGATACATGGAAAGCAGAATAGACTTTCATTTCCAATATACTAGGGAGATTTGGGAAGGAAAAGGTTGTCCTCTGAGTCAAGGGGAGAATGCTGTTATTCATTTATGCTGGACCTTAATGCTTCATATGTCTTTGTAAGATGCCTTCTGTGGGAAGACTTTTGTGTCTTTTATGAAGTATATTTGTAAAAGTCAGTTTGTTCCAAAATATACTAGTTAAATTTCTTTAGACAGGGAAATCTCTGGAATATTAGGTGGTATTTCTCTGTGGAAAGTAGAAAACTAATTTGTCCTTACTGCGTAAGTCACATCAGATTGTGTTCTTAACTGTCTAGTCAACTAGAGTACTAAGATAGTAGATTCAGGGGCTAAGTTGGAGATAAAATAATTAATTGTTTGTCAAAAATAGTACAGAATAGAGTGTGGAAAGATGAAATTAATTCATTCATAGCTACAGTATGTCTGAGTTCTCCTGCTATAATTCAGTAAACACTGTGGTGGGGAAAAATATTCACTCTATTTGTGGACACGGAATAAATTCTGAGTATTTTTCCAGCCACCATTCTCCAAACCTGTATTGTTGTGTAGTGTTTGTAACCCTAATGCAGGACATGACACTTCAACTTGTTGAACCTCATGAAGTTGACTTCAGCACACTGAGTCAGCCTGTCCTTTATTTTTCAGAATAACTTTCAGCTAAAATTTTAGCTTTCATTCAGAAAGAGCAAATAAATCAGATTTTATGTCTCTAAATGTTCGGCCCTGTGAGTAGCAAAATCTAGTCTGAGGTTATTGAAATACTGCTCTGGAAGGCACAGGTAGGGCCTAAAACACCTTATATAGCTCTGCTGGTGTGCTAGAAAATTATGTCCATCTTCCATAACTCCTGTGGCACTTGCTGTCACCATTCAAGAAAACATAGTAAAATGTAACTCAGGAAGGCTATCGAAGAATAGCTAGCAGTAACCAGTCTATTAAGCCATAGGAAATGCTGATCACAAGACAGGGATTGTAGTTGTGCCTCTTCTGTGAGGTAAAAGCTCTGCTTTAAGCTCCAGCAAATGTCTCCATAATCCTTGGGGTAAAACTGAGCACATGTGTCAAGAGCAAGGCTTTTATGAGAGGGCCTCATTCAAGAAAGCGTTTATTTTCTTTGATTGCTTGGATAAACTACCTTTATAATCAAGTGGCCAAATTACTTATTTGCAAACTGTAATTCCCAGTACTTGTTATCAGGACTCCAAGTGGACTTTCTTGGCCAACACAATAACTTGTCAAAAGTCTTAAAAGGATGAAATAAGATATGAGTTTTTTCCTACTCATGGTGAGAGTTTTTTTAAAGAACAAGACTAATCCTACTCTGTGATGCTGTGCTGGGAATGGGAAAGGACATGTGCTCTCTTCCTGCTCCATCTTCCTTTTACATGAGGAAAAAGCAAGCTGATGGATTAGAGGAAACTCATGGAAGGCCTGATAGCCAAATCTTCATTCTTTATATATTTTGAGTATGTAGCTATGATAATGTGCAGTCAAAATATCTTACTGATGTCCATTTTGAACCCATATGGCTTTTTCATAAGGAGAAACAGTTTATTTTGACCTGTTACTGGAAAAAATACAAAGCTAAGATTGTTACTAAAGCTGCGATGATGCCAATATGTATGTCAACGTGGGTAAAGAAGTTATTTCTATTTTTTTTTCAAATGTCTTTTTGTGCAACAAAGCCAAAAGGAAAACATTCTCTGAGGACATTTCAGGAGAGATATAAGATGCTTCCAGTGTCTTGATAGAAAAATAAAACCCACCTCTTTTCTTTTGAGTCCTTTCACTACAGGCGGACTCTTAACTGCCAGCAAGACACATGAGAAACATCCAAGGGAAATAAAAACAGCCAGAAACCAACTGCTGCAATGTTAGAGGGATCTTCCCAGCAAAATAAATGAGAACATCAGGTGGATAAAAAAGGTGAACTATTAGCACAATGTTGCCATGAGGGAGCATGCCAGAAAACTCTAATGTAAACAGCAAATTCTGTGCAAGGGCATGATGGAATAGCTATTGAAATGCAAAACATGCATCTGCAGCCTCTCATTGTCTCCATGGGCAAGATCAACTCACCACCTCAGCAAACATAAAACACAGGTACTTCTTCAGGTATGAAAAATGCAGATAAAAATGGAAGAAGACTATACGTGGAAAGGTATACACTTCGTGTGACAAAAGCATGGAGAGAGGTCTTACAGGATTAGTTTTTAGTCAAAGTATGTATTAAATTTAATATACTAATTTTGCAAATGTTTCCCCTCCTTTCAATCTGTTGCTGTCCTTTATTGTTCAGCTGGTTGAAAGCTTTTTCTGCATGTCCTATCCTATTCTCTTTTATGCATTTATTTGGTTTTATTTTTCAAGATAGGAAGGGATTCAAATAAGAATTTTTTTTGCTTTTATTTCCATGTGATTTTTTACTCTCTATGTGAATGTAAGTTATTGGCTCCACTGCTGCATTTTATAACTCATAAAATCTAAGGAAACATTAATTAAGATAAAAATCTGTTTCTGATATAGTCTTACATCCATTTAACTACTTCAGACCAAAAAAAAAAAAAAAGAAGGAAGGAAAAAAAGAACCCTCAAAAGCAATTTGTCAAGTCAGAGATACATTGTTGAAGTTACATTATACATTATGACAACTCCTTCTTGGCCAAGATTTTACAGTGTTACAATAATTTGCTTTGCAAAACAAGCTTGTGTGCATGTACAGCGTCCCATTATTTCTTTTACTCTCTTGGAGTAAGATGTCATTATCACAGGTGCATTGTCTGGCTGACTCCTCCATCTCTGTAAATGAACACTGGCATCATCCCACCTCTGGGAAAAGATCACCACCTATATCTTGCAAATATTATGTGGTAAAAAGGACTCCCCTGCAGCACATGACAATTCTATGCTTTTGTGTTTAGCCAGTTGTGTAAGCAGCCTTAAGTTGCCTGTAATTGCCCAAACACACATTTGACAACCATTCTGCATTTAATTGCAGCTTAGTGTGCAATTAAATCTCCTTCTGCCAGGTGCTCTCACATCAGGATGATACTTCATCAGCCAGCACGCAGACAGATAAGCCAGGTTTTTCTTTTCCCCACTCACAGTTGATCATGGCAGTCAACAGATATCCACTCTCATTGGCATTTTCCTCATCAACACCATTAAAGGAAAGATCATGGGCACATATGTACCGTGATAAACTTCCCATCATTCATTAAACCTTTCCACACAGAGCCTAGTCTTGATACACCATCAATCCTCATTACCCAGTGCAGTTTGCTGTGTAACTGTTTGACAAAGTCTTCTGGCTGATAAACAAACACTGTAAACTGTAGCAGACAGAATTAGATTTCTGAAGGTAACACACTGTTCTGGCAGATTTTTCATGGTTTTGACTATGAAATTAAAGAAAGGTGCAAGGTTTGTTCCAGAAAGGTAGCTTGTGCAGCCACCCCTAGTGAACACATCATGGCATGATAGTAATCTCATCACTCTTTGCTTCTCAGTCTTCATCAGAGCCACACAGCAGCAAGCATCATCGTTGTTTTTTCAGAGCACACACACAAATCCATTGCTTTCTGTCTGCATTTATCAGATGTGATTTTTTTAATAAACCACACAGCTGGTAAATCAGGCCAACGAGACATTATCAGTTTGTTCCTGACCTGTTTCAGACTTTTCTTATTTTCTTTTCACCAAAGACAGTTTGTGATTCCTCTTGCTGAGGCTTAACTCTGTATGCTGTATGTTGTATAAACACACATATTTATACATACATAAATATACATATATACATGTGTATACATATATATATGTATGTTGTATACACACACAAACACACATACATAGTCTGAAGTGTCATTCTATTTTCTTCAAGAAAAAGAACTTCTAGTTGTTAATCTGTGCTCCAGTACTGTCCTTTGAGGCTGGAGTATAGTCCACATGGAATAGCTGGGATTTTGTATCTACAATATATTAGATGTTTAAAAATGGCTGATAATGTATTCATTAAAAGGAATGATTGCTACAAATGTCGTATATGTCACTATAAACAGTTCTTTTTTTCATAAACTTATGCCATACTTGTGAGGTAATCCTTCATCTAGCATGCAGATGATCAATTCTGGAAAGCATAAAACCAAAAAAGCAGATAACTGTTTAATATAACAGTTACTGGTTTATAGATGTGACATTCTTTAGAAGGGAATGGTATAGACTCAACACTATTCAAAGAATAAAACTTGCAATCTCGGAGCCTTGCCATTTGATGATTAGTTGATCTAAACTGTTATTTCAGAAGGAAGAGAAGCTGCTGATGTTTTTGGCATAGTTACAATACTGCTTAGTAAGTATACATTGTTGAGTTTGCCAATCTTAAAAAAATCCATATCCTAAAGATTATATGCACTACCATGTCTAAGCAAATTATCTTCTCATCAGAAATATCTTATGTCTTTTGAATCAAAAAATCTTTAAAAATCTATGAGTATGCATATCTCATGCCTCCATGAGTTTAAGAAGGGTGAATATTAGAGGGGAAAAATATGATGAAAATTATTAAATATATGTAAACATATCCACCTTAGTAGTATCTGAGGCACCTTCTTTCCCTTCTTGGATCTGAGTGTAATATTTTTGTCTAAAGCAGATGGAACAATGGTTCCTTCTCTCCATGTTTTGTGGAGGATTAACAGTAAATGAAAGTCAAGCACTAAAACATCAAGAAAATCAAAGATATTGCTTGTACTGCTGGCTCATGTAGTGAGACAACAGACCAGAGAGTGGAGGAGGAGAGCTCTATAGAAACAGAAGTGCAGCTGAAAAGATATAGCCAAGTATTTTTGAGCTTTACTGAGTGTGAGAAGTGAGACTGGTTAATGACCCCTCATGTTTGTGGTGGATCCGGGGCATACCTACCAGTTCAAAAACACGCTGATTAAAATGGTTTTCCAAAATAAGAGTTCTCATTCATATAGCTCTTATGTGCACATGTTTTCATGATTTCTCAGGCAGAAAACTGTCTCTTTTCTCATATAATTAGTTTCTTTGCATATCAGTTAAGCAAGCAGATGGTCACACAGTTTGTACATACAGATTTCCAAATGTTCCTAGTGTTTGACTCCTCTTGATGGCCACAATCAACAAAATCAAATAGGATTCTCTCCAAATTGTGATAAAGCAAAATGACTGTTTATTTGGATCAAAGGCAGTTATTCATTTAGGTTTAGTAGAGTGTTCATTATAGTCATCATAGTAATACCCATTATACTACATAAATACGAGCACTGTGTTAATAGCCCAATTCTGCAACAATTCCTTTGAAAGAACAGAAAAAAACCTTCCAAGTGAGATATCTTACAGTGAGACTGTTCAACCTGGGGCATATCATTTGCTAGAGTAGCAGGACAGGGGTAACTAACCTGTAGCAACTGTAAAGCATGGGTAAACTCAGGAGTACAAGAAATCACCTGAGTCCCAGTCAAGCTTGTCATGAAAAACAATACTTGTGTTTTAGAAAAACCCTTTTCTAGGTAGTTCAGTCATATTTCTTTTTGGAGTTTGAAGTAAACTTATTTATATTTTCTGGATAGATATTATTATAGTTTTCTCCTTTTTTTAGGGATGTTTAATAATAGTATAGGCACAGGCACTTCACTAGTGTGTCAGCAGTTTGTAGGTGAAAATGTAAAATATATTGCAGTTTCTAAAAGCTGTTGAATTAATAAAACTTATTACATAGCAGCAAAAACCAGTCCTGTAGTCATTTTTTTTTGACTGTAATTACTAGTAGTTCTTCTCCCTTGAAGTTCCTAAAAATCCAAAGGATTTAAGAACACAGGAAATTTCTGTCTTGGTGAGATCAGTAGTCCATTTAGAACAGCACATTATTTACAGATATAATACAAGATGTTATTTAGTGAAGCTGTATGAATCAAGCATGTATCTTGGTTTTAATGATTAAGAGAACTCATTATTAAATGCAATACTGTTTCATACATGAAAATTCTTTAAATCAAGAAGGAAGGATTATTATTGCTTTCCCACTCGCTATTTATTCACTCAGTAAATGTATAAAAAGAGAGAAATAAACACGTCTTCCTCAAGTGTGTCAAAATGTATGGGTCTCTTTGAATGCTGGAAGCGTAAGGAACACTATGTGATAAAAAGCACAACTGCATTCACTGAGTGTTCTCTGCAGCTGTTAGGAAATTCTATTTCCCTCCAGGAATGTGCAGTGAACCTGAAGCATTATTATGAAGTGCACACAATTGGGGTGATGGTGAACCTGAAAGAAAATAATGAAAGAAGGTCAGCAGGAAAGCAGTGAGATTTTCTGTCTTCAGTCCCAACAGATTTCCTATCTCTTTCCCTTGTTGTTAAAGCACAGCCAAGGCATTACTTATTCTGACATGTATACCTGCATGCAGCCAGAGACTTTTAAACACGTTATGGGTGGACACAGGTACTCTCAGAATGCCACCCTGTTACCTCTCACTGCTGCTCTCCTTCTCCTCTCTGAATCTCAAATGAAAGTTTATTGTCCTTCCTATTTTTGGTTGGCCTGTTCTTCATTTTGCCTAAATCCCACCCACCATACAGTAAAAAATCAAAACTGACAAGTATTATCATTATGTTCTGCTATAAGTTTTTTGTTGTTGTTTAATTTACTTTGCTTTTGCTTAAGAGAAAGAACAAAGAGAAGTATGGAACTGCATATTTTCTCAAAAGTAAAGGACAGATTGTAACCCTCTTTAACACTGGTGAGAAAGCAGATCACAAGGGCTGCATAAAAGTGGTGGTAAAAGTGGGATAACTGATGCAGTTGTGATATATCACAACTGATGATCATAGAAAGAAAATGGAGCTGCTTTAGTCATTCAGTTGTCAAAAGCTATTTCCCTCTGCTCAAACAACTAATTCTGATGCAGATAGGTAACAATGATGAATATTTTCATTCATATGTAATTTCATGCTAGAAATTTTGTTTTGCCAAATGCTTCACCTCATTGAGTCATAGAGACAAAAGGCTTACTGATTTTATTGTCCTATGCCATGAGAAAAAAGAGCAACACAGAAGGCAGCTGGTATCTAATGCTACAGCCAGAGAGTGAACAGAAATGCTCCAGAGTGCTGTTTATAGCAGAACACTCAAAATCACCTTTTGTAAAAGCTCATGTCTCATCATTCCTTCTCTAGGGAGAGCCGAACAAGAACAACTTCCTAAGTAAGATGCTCTGAATCTTTACTGTAGTTTCATCATACTGGGAACACTCTTGAGACTGGATTAATTCAAACTGCAAATCCTACTCTTGCCTTTGCTTGTCAGTGACTGAGAAGAAGTTATTTCATTATGTGAAGCAGATTTGTTTACCTTTTCTCTGTTTTTACCTGCAAGCCCTTTTAGTTATGCATGTGGACAGCAGCAGAAGAGGGAAATAAAGTTCCTCCCAGTCCTCCCCATCATATGGTAGGTAAACATCATCTGTTTTCCATGCTTCAGTCAGTGGGGGAATGAATAAAACTGAATATGTGTCTGTTAGTATGGCACCAAGGTCTGAATAAACTGGTCTGTATAGCCTTAGAGTGGTTTTTTTTTTGTTTCTACCTTTAGCTGACATCCTAAAAACTGACCTTAGAGTCTGAAAAATGGTTTATTTCGTCTTAGGTTTTTATGATAAGTTGTACTGGGTTTGTATGGCAAAGCTGGGGCAGCAGGGGAATTACAGGGTTTGTTTCTGTGAGAAGTCATTAGAAGCTTCCCCTCTGTCTGATGAACCAATGACAACTGGCTGCTGACTAAGGCTGAGTTTATCAGTGATGGTGGTATCTCCCCTGGGACATCGTGTTTAAAATGGGGAAAAAAGTTGCAGTGGCAGCAGAGGAGAAGGAGTGACAATATGTGAGAGAACAGCTCTATAGACATCAAAGTCAGTGAAGGAGAGGCAGGGCATGCTTCAAGCATCAGGACATAGTTTCTCCTGCAACCAGTGGTGAAGATCATGGTGAGCCCTTGGAGGACCACAGTGGAGCAGAGGACCACATACAGGACCCCACACTGGAGCAGGTAGATGCACTGCAAAGAGGTTGTGACCCCATGGGCAACCCATGCTGGAGCAGACTCCTGGAAAGAATTGTGGAGCACCTACAGTGGAGTAGGTCTTCTGGCAGGATTTGTGACACCATGGGGACCCACACTAGACTATTCTCTTTCTGAAGGATTGCACTGTAGGTAAAGGACCTATACTGGAGTAGTTAATGAAAAACTGCAGCCCGTGGGAAGGACCCATGCTGAAGAAGTTCATGAAGGACTGTGTCCTGGGGAAGGGGTCCTGCACTGGATCAAGGGAAAAGCATGAGGAAGAAGGAATGGTAGAAACAATGTGTGATGAATTGGCTGCAACTTCCATTCCCCTGTGCTGTTTAGAGAGAAGAGGCAGAGAAAGCAGGAGTTAAGTTGAACCTGGAAAAAGGGAGGGATGGGGGAAAGGTATTTTAATATTTGATTTTATTTATCATTATCTTACTCTGATTTGATTGGTAATAAATTAAATTAATTACCCCAAGTCATGTCTGTTTAGCCAGTGTCAATGACTGCTGTGTGATCTCCCTGTCCTTATGTTACTTACATTTCTTTTCCTCTGTCCAATTGAGGAAGATAGTGGCTTGATAGGTATCTATCATCCAGGCAAGGTCACAAAATTCTTTAAGTCACATTCACTGAATTCATTTGGAAACTTTGATAATGTATTTGGGAATCCACAGAGGATTCTATCCACAGATGGACTTTCGAAACAGGAAAACAAACAAATAGACAAATTATAATTAAAAAATAACCAAGAGAGTAATTGCACAATAATACAATAATGAATGATGGATAATGGTTAGCTCTTTGGCTGCTTTCCTTTATCTTTGGCAGAACATACTTTCTGCTGTTTGGCGATGATAATTTACTTTGCATTATGTGGTTGCAATATGAACTTTTAATATCTCCATACAGATGTTTATTCTTATCTACAATGGGCAGTTACAGTCAGAAACTGAAAGTCAAAAAGTCAGAAACTGAAACCAGAACAGTATTGATTACTTGAGAGCAAAGTTGCAATTGTTTTTGGTATTAGTTTTAAAATTTTCTTTTGCAAGAAGTTAATAGGAAAAATTTGTATATTGTAGCAGATATTACACACATCCTTGAGTAAGTTAACACTAAAATGACAAAAAAAGTGTGCTACTAGTTTTATAAATGTGTGTCTTAACTCAGACAAAGAGAGGGGAGAAAAAGTTGGATCTGTTTGTCTGTGTGGTGATCTGGAGGCCAATGAGGTTACTCCCAGGGTGAATATCAAACAGTATTTATTTCCAACTCCAGCAAACCTAAACACACCGAGATGCTGGGGTGCACAACAAAGAGCTGGGGAATGCAGCTGCCCGAAGAATAACCCCCCGGTAACAACCCAAACCCCTACGATCCAAGCAGACATACATGCAATGAGGTAAGAGGGAGAGGGGGAAGGTAGAGAGAAAGACAGAAAGAGAATCAGAGAATCATAGAATCACCAGTTTGGAAGAGACTCACTGGATCATCAAGTCTAACCATTCCTATCAAACACTAAACCATGCCCCTCAGCACCTCATGTCCCGTTCCTTAAACACCTCCAGGAAAGGTGAATTAACCACCTCCCTGGGCAGCCTGTTCCGATGCCCAATGACCGTTTGTGTGAAAAAATTCCTCCTGATGTCTAGCCTAAATCTCCCCTGGCGGAGCTTGAGGCCATTCCCTCTTGTCCTGTCCCCTGTCACTTGGGAGAAGAGGTCAGATCCCTCTTCTCCACAACCTCCTTTCAGTTGTAGAGAGCAATGAGGTCTCCTCTCAGCCTCCTCTTCTCCAGGCTAAACAACCACAACTCTCTTAGCCATTCCTCATAGGGCCTGCTCTCCAGCTCCTTCACCAGCTTTGTCGCTCTTCTCCGGACTCGCTCCAGAGTCTCAACATCCTTCTTGCCGTTAGGGACCCACAAATGAACACAGGATTTCAAGTGCAGTCTCACCAGTGCTGAGTACAGAGGGAGAATCACCTGCCTGCACTGGCTGGTCACACCATTTCTGATCCAAGCCAGGATGCCATTGGCCTTCTTGGCCACCTGGGCACACTGCTGGCTCATGTTTAGTCGCTGTCAACCAACACCCCCAGGTCCTTCTACTCCAGGCAGCTTTACACCCAGTCTTCTCCCAGACTGTAGCACTGCTTGGGGTTATTGTGCCCCAAGTGCAGGCCCAGCATTTGGCCTTGTTAGGCCTCATGCCATTCGACTCAGCCCAGTGGTCCAGCCTGTTCAGATTCCTCTGCAGAGCCTTCCTACCCTCTTGCAGATCCACACTTCCAAACAGCTAGTACCATCTGCAAACTTGCTAAGGGTGCACTCAATGCCTTCATCCAGGTCATTGATGAAGACATTGAACAGGATTGGACCCAGTACTGTGCCCTAAAGAACCCCAGTTGTCACTGGCCTCCAGCTGGATTTAACACAATTTATCACCACTCTCTGGGCCTGACCATCCAACCAGTTTTCTACCCAGGAGAGTGTGCACCTGTCCAGGCCAGAGGCTGACAGTTTCCATAGCAGAATGCTGTGAGAAACTGTTTCAAAGGCTTTGCTGATGTCCAGGAAGACCACATCCACAGCCTTTCCCTCATGCAGAAGAAATAAGAAGTTACTGTATCACCATGTGTTCTGGTCGCATGGTCCAGGTTGCTCTGATCCAGGTCTGTGCCTTTGTGCAGGCATGGCAGAGAGCTTGGAGAGGCGCACCCATGGCCCAGCATGGTTGCCTGGTGGACCGCTCCCCTGGAGAGTCCAGACCTCATGGTCCCTGCCTGGTGGGGTTGCATGGCGCCTGTCCCCACCCCACCCCTACTTCCATTTCCTGCTGGTTCTGCGAGAGAGAAGTGGGGAGGGGGACGGGGAGCAGGCTAGCGGGGGTGCCTGGTCCTGCACTGTTGCCCATTGGACAAAATGTTTAAGGCAAAAACATCCAGTCTGACTCGACAATGTGTCTGCCATTTTGTTTTATTAGAAGCCAAGTTTTGGAAAAAGCATCCATATTCAGTATCATGCTTCAAAACTTAAGGCAATGTGCAATTGTGTACCACAAAAAAAATGAAGCAGACGATCTGTTGTACAATAGTTTCAAAATCTGGGTTCACTCCTTTTTCCAAAGTCATTTAGAAATGCCTTTTGTTGAGTGTGACATATATATATATGTTTGTGTACTGCAGTTTCATAGCTCTTCCCAAGCAGGTCACAAGCTTCCTCACAGCAGGTTGGATCCAGTGCAAGTTCAAGCTCCAGTGCAAGCCAGACCCCGTTTGAATGGCTGAGATTCCCTGTTGGGGAAACTAGTTGCCTTACTTGAGCCATAGGGTTAGCCAAAATATGCTCATTGCAGATGATTTGAGAATTTCAACTTGAGGGCAAAACTAAAGTCAGTATTATCAGTTCATAAATTCATAACCTTATATAAACAATTTGAGAATTCTAATAAAAATGTATTCAAAACACTTCACATCACTTTATGAACTCTACATCTTTTTCTTTATGAAGTCAAGGGAAAAATGGATACAGGATTTTGTTTTGATGGTGATCTGATTCCAAAGTTTAACTATATGTCGCAGTTAGAATGAACCTCATTACAAATACTTCTAAGAATTCAAGGAGCTTCACAGAAATCAGGTGATTCATCATCAGTTTCCAAGCTCCCAAAATAACAAAAGTATATATGCATAAAAAGAGAATAATGTTAGACTTAGGAAAGAAAAGTATTAGTATACATTAGCTATATTAAGTCATGATAATCGGAGAAAGAGATGAATTACAAATCAATATCTGTGAATGAGCAGTGAGAAACAAGTGTGTATATCAAAGTTCACTACTTCCTGGACTAACAAGCAGTTAAAATGTATTGGAGAAAAATATTAATTTGAAGTAGAATTGAAAGAAATAAAAAAGATGGATATAGCTTTTGTAGGGGGAGGGAATGAAAGAGTGAATAGGAGAGAGAAATTAACAAACAAACAAACCAATAAATAAATAAAGTGGTATTGGCAAAAAGAGGTGAAACCTAATATTTTTCTACTAATCTATATTGGATTGTACCTGTGAGTGGAAAACTTAATGAGCTGGGAAGAAGGATCAGTATCTCAGTGCTGTGAGACAACAATATGCTCCCCAAGGAGATGGACCATCAATATACAGACTAAAGTCTTGGGCAATCAAACAGTTTTCAAAAGAGCACCTCAAACTTACCAAGAAAGTAAAAAAATACCTCTACAGTAATTGATGCTACAAACTTCAGGGTAAAATTACCATTAAGTAATGAAACAGAGAGCATAAGTAATGCAAAATTTCAAGCAAGATACTTAGACTTTTTGTTTGTTCATTAACTTGTCATAAGCAATGTGATGAGAGTAGAGGAAAAAAAAGCACATTTAAAAATAGTGTTGTGTGTTACTGCTTCAGGATTTCAAAGTCAAATGGTATGGTCTGCTGCACAGACCACTGGAGGAAGTATTTCTGTATGACAAGTCGTTACATGTACTCACTAATTCCTATAGTCCACCTTCTGTATATTGCATAAATTTCAATTTATTATACATCATGTTTAAAATTTAGGTACTCTAGATGGCTCTGATGACTTAATCATGTTCATGTTGAATCAATGATTAATTAATTTACTTAATGTTTAATTTTGATTAGTAAAGCTTTGAATAAAAATTGATCCCCTCTGCGTGGACCTTTATAGAGCTTTAACATGTGGTCCCTGCCAATCTTATTTAATACATATCTGTCCTTCGGCAGAAATGCCGAGTCACTATGACAATAACAATAGCTGTCAAAATGATATTCAATGCATTTTATTAGCACTTCTCTTAAGTAGACACTTGGAAATAGATTAGCATTGTTTTATACCTGAGAAAGAAATTGATTTTTTCAAGGTCAGTTTGTGGAAGGAATTTGACCACCAGTTTTGCTGGAGTCCATTTTGACTCTTGGTATTTAGACTGTGTATCTCGTATCCTTCTTTGGTTCAACTGCTCAGGGGATGCCCTGAGTTCAATAGCCGGCTAATGAGTAAAAGCTGACATAGTCTGGTAAATGAACTGTAAAATACCCTCTGTATAAAACATACTATAGGAAAAATCTCTTGAAGTACGTAGTTCAATCACTTGCAACATTGTATAATATTTCATAAAAATATTTGTCACTGTTCTTGAATACAGAATAATTTGCCACTAGCTGCCTTTAAAAATACCTTGTTTTCTTGGGAATATTTGCCTAGTCCCAGGCTTAAATTTCCTTTGACCTTTTGAAAATGTTGGGCCAAATATTGTTATGGAGCTTATCTAACATTTTTTTTTCCTTCTAAGGTACCTGATTTATTTTTGTGTGATTTTATATCTATTTGTCAGTTATGGAGAAGTGTTTTACTTTTCTGAGTCATTTTCTGTATCCAATGATACAGTTTCCCTGCACATTCTAGTGGCTTTTTTGCACCCTTTTGAATTTGATCTTCTCTTCCCTAATCCTTCAACAAGACTTGAGCAGAGTGTTGAAGTATTTTCCAGATAGTGTACCAATAATCAATAGATAGTTGATGAACAAACCTCTCTACTCCTCTACAGGTTTTCACCTTCTATTTTTTCATGTATATACTTGTTATTAGACACCAATTTAATATTTTCCATTTATATTTATATTTTGTTCTTTCTGCAATTTCAAAATCACACAGTACTTCACATGTTTCAATATTTAATGGGTTTCCCATGGACTTCAATAGCTGTGCAAAATGCAGTTGTGAGTTATTGATTTTGATGACAAGAGGACAAACATACGTCAATAGAAAGAGCAGAAAGCTGGCACCAAGAATAAGAAATTTAGATTGAAATCACAACCTTGAAATGAAACAAAATGATAGTGCAAAATAAAATAGAGCACTTAATTTCTTACAACTTCCTGATTCTTTTTTTTGTTGTTGTTGTTGAAAGTTTTCTTCAGTTTGTAGCAATATTGATTTCTGGAGGAAAAAAGAGAAAAAAAAATAGATGACATATGAGAGAATGTATTTAAAGGTCTTAGCAAATGTCCTCAGTGAGAGTCTCCCAAGGTTCTTGCCATCACTTTAAAGAGTAATTATCTATGCAGGCATCTATGAAAAAGCGATACCTTAGGTACTCAAACTTGTGATTGGACTCTTGCCTGATGGATAAATTTTTTTATAAAATTTCTCTCATTGAAAATTTTCCTAAAACTTTTTCACTTATTTAATTTAAAGTTTGTTTTGTTTTAAGCAGTGATTTATATTTATTCATAGACAATATAGATGTGTCTATATATTAAACATAAAAAAGCCTATTTGTAGGAATTGTTTTACAGATGTAGGGGACAAGAGGCTACCAAAAGAATATAAGCTTATTGCTTTCTGGTTTTTAATCAAAATGTATTTAAAATAGTCCTAAAATAATGCCATTAATCTTTAGTTACTTCCTAAAAATGAGATAATATATTTTAGAATATAATTATTTTCTTCTTAGGAATCAAACACCTTAGGTGCCCAAACACCTAAAGGAATTAGGTAAACATCTTCTAAAGACTTTCTGGTGTTCATTACTTCAAAATGTCTTTTTTAAATAATCCTTTGAAGCAACTCTGACTTTCATTACAGAGAAGTGAGCCTCCTGAAAGCTAGGCTAGCAGAAACATAGATGACCTGTTTGTTCTAGAATAGAATTTCCGCGTCATTTTAGAACATAGTCTTCAGCATTTCCACACACTGTCACAAATAAAACCTCTTATTGGATTATGACAAGCATTCACGTAACCTTGTTCTCATTGTGACTCAGGCCAACGACAGCAGGACTTGGTCAACAGAAAATGCTTTCTAAAGTGCCTTCTAAGCACTTAACAGAAATATGTAGGATTTCTGCATGCAATGTAATGGTTTATGCAGTTATCTTGTACTTAAATATATAGTAGACTTAGGTATAGGCACTTAAAGTGTTCCCAAAGTTATTTCTCTGCTGTCATCATATTAGAGCAAAACACAGCCTATACTTAATAATGACATCTGTTAAAAAATGTGACTCTGTATTAATTAATGCTACGGTGAACGATGCAATCATAAAGCATGACTAAGTAAGACTGTTAGAAAATGTGATCAGAAAACCACTCAGAATCCACTAACAGAATAAAATGATAACACTCATTTAGTCAGAGTTAGGGACTGCATTCAAGAATATAATTAACAAGATAAGTTAGCAAAAAATTGGTTAATTATGTAGTTATCTGTGATCATATGGAATAATTCCTTGATTAAAAATGTAGCTAATAGGAACCATGCAGACCATAGACTTCTTTCCTTTTTCACCTAGGATAAACAAGATTAATTATACCATAATTTTAACATATTTAATGATTTCATTTTTCCAAGGAAACTTTTCATCAAATTATTCCATTTAGTCACTCAAATGAATCAGAAACATTTTGAACATTTACCTCTAGTAATTTATGCATATTTCTAAGGAAATTAATAGCAAAACTGGCAATTTTTAGGGGTTAGTCATGGAGACAGAAAAGATCAAGTCAAGTCAAGCCTAAAAAAGAGTGGATAAAATTTTCCAGGTCATGTCCTTCCCAATATAAATAACTTTTTTTTCTATATAGCTACTCTAGCATTTGTACCTTAGTTACTGAAAAAGTGATTGTCAAAATTTAGGACACATGTATCAAAAGCTCAGAACAAGTATGATAGCTTTAGTCATACAACCATAAATTCTAGCACAGTATGGTTGATATACTGTGGAAAAAGTAATTTTAATTAAAAAATTTTGATCTTGAACTCTTTTGAAGAGGATTTTGGGGTTTTTTTTGTTTCTTCTTTTTTTGTTTCTTTCTTTTTTTTTTTTTTTTTTTTTGCATGCAGTGGAAATGTGTTGGATCCGGAATCAGGTTTTTTTCCGCCAAATATGGCATAAGTTAATCAAACCCAAATAACCAAATGACAGCAAAGACTTATGAGCAGCAGATGGCAGTAGGTTATTTACTATTTTTACACTGTGTTGCAGTGGACTGATGTCTCATCCTATCATTTTCAGAAATTACAGAGAATATGTGTGTATTAATTAATGAATTCTCTAAGTAATTTTCTGGTTTTTTTTACCACCGACATATGCATCCTGCCTCCTCATCTTGGCATTGGAATTTCTCAATCTAAAATCACTGGAAAGGTGATCTTACAGTTAATATTGTGCATAGCCAGAGACATTTTACATGTCCTTGTCATTCCTAATTTTTTTAAGATAGATATCTGCACCTGTCTTACAAAGTACTTTCAGAAATTAGAGGGATAATATAGGACACATACTTACTTTAGGAAAGTACTGTGACATATGCAGTATCACAAATACTGATGGACGAGAGATGTTGTTAATAGCAGCTACAGTAGGTGAACGTAAGTGACTGGAACTAATATGTCTGAAAGGAGAGCAAATAGAGTATCAATAATGTAAGTATGTTTGTGGTAATGATAGCAATTCACTCTAAACAGTCTTACCTAAAATTCCCAGTAATTTTGAGGAAATTACAGTACTGCTCAAGACTTGTGTGATAATGCTTCATGACAGTATGCAATTGAACTATAGAATGGGGGAATAATAGTAGTCATCAGCAGAAGCTTACTAGGTAGTAAATGTCTTTTTAAAGTCATGACTGTACTAGGGAGAGCATTAGACGTGGATTGATTTTTGAAGTGTGACATTTTAATTAGATAAAGAAAATGCAGAAACTTTTCAAGAGAGGACAAATGGCATTTTTGCTTCATATCATTTCATGTAAACATCTTTTCTCTGTAATTTGTTGTTGATGGTATTTATCGTTATAGATAAAACGATTTAATTTCTTTCTGTTCTATTTAATTGCATTTGACTTTCTCTTTTGGCTGTAGTTGTTTGAGCAGAGTCAAATCTTAGAAAATTTTCAGAAGAATGGATATCCAGGTCATGTCTACCTGCTGAGATCAGTCCAGGTTAAAATGAGTATGTGCTCTACGTCTTATTATAGGAGAAACTGTGATCACTTTGACAAGGATTCTGATTGAGAAATATGATGTCTCTAAACATTGAAGCACTTACATGATGTTTGAGTGGAAAGGCAAAGTAGGACTTCATGGGGAAAATTTCTCATTGGTAAACTCTACTCTGTAACCAGAGTCACACAGTTAATATACTGTAACTGCATATTGCTTTTAAAACCACAGAAAAGTATAGGAGAACCAGGTTTAAAATGGAAAATATTTGACACTTCTGACTGTAAAAGAATAAATGGTCTCAAAATCCAGTTTCTTTCCAAGCACTAGAAAATCTATGACTTGGTACTAATGTTTACTGGAAATGATAGTTACAGTAATCAAACTTGAATTTGATGTTAAAAGTAACATGAATAAGTAAGGCTTTCTTCACTTACCTGTTCCAAATAATGATCATCAATACATCTGTATAGAAAAAAAAATGGTTAATATGTGAGGTGCTAATAAAATTACTTGAGGTAATCTACTTTTCATCTAAAAGTGCAGTTGTTAAAAAAGGCATTATATCATACAAAATTTTTAGTATAATAACCTGGATGTACAGTAACTTACTTTACAGAATCCAGTATCATTTAGTAGTATAGTTTAATACTTGATGAGGAAGGCTTGAATAAACCTTACTGCATGACAATCTCTTTTATTTCACAATATTAGAACAGAAAGCTAAGATGTAAGGGATTTGTATTAGTTAAGAGTCATTATCTGGAAAAATAAAACTGCAAGTCCCTAATTCAGCTAAACAGGCCATGTGGATGCTTAATTCAAACTAAATACCCACACTGAATTCAGTAGTCAGAAGATAAGACAAGGTGTGAGGCTAAGATGGTTGATGAGATTCAGTCACACAGATAAGGGAATAAATAAAGGTGATATAACAGCTGTGGAAGTTCAATGTGTGTGTTTGATTCTGTAATGCAGGTGAGTGTAGGTTTGTATTCAAATTGTTTGGCCAAGGAATACTTTCCTTCTTTATATTATAGAATGTGAGGACTAAACCATGTTCCAGATAATGAAGAGCAACAGAGGTCATTCACTTGATGGAGACCTCTGGAGATCCCTGGCATGATTTTCACGTGGGTAGTACTACTGCCAGTGCTGGATTAGATCACATGGATTTATCTAGTCTAGTCCTGAAAACCTCCAAGCACTGAGAGCATAAATCAACTAAAATATAAACCTTTCAAAACATACATTTATCTGTATGCTTTTTTGAATATGACAACTAAGATCATGTTAAATTATGGAGCTAACTAGTGAAATGAAAAATTATGTGCTGGAACAACATTTGACGTAATTATGAGGAGTAAAAGGCATACACATCAATTTTGTTAACTAGTACTGTTGCAACCAACAAACCAAACAAAGTGATCTGCTTTGACTTCGTTTTATTTAATACTGAAATGTTTTTCCTAACCCCTCAAAATCAATAGCAGAAAAAAGAAGTTCTTAATTTCTGAATTGTCAGGAGGTTTTGTATGAGTTCCTAGAAATCATACATTTCAGATAATTAGAAGCTAACAAACTTAGGAATATTGGAAGTAAATCCTAGGTTATGATTCAGAGCATGCCTGTAAATTGAAGTACATTGATTCAGTAAATCCCTATTAATATTTTAAATTTTTGGATGTTCAAACCAGCACTCTCTGCTTACATTAGATATGATTTCTCACAAATATAGCTACTTATAACTCTCATCAATCTAGTTTAGAGTGGTCATTATTAGAATATCTCGCTATGTTAATAATTTTCTCTAATGACATTCAACCTCCACACTTTATGCTCAGTTTAAAGGATCTGTAAGTACCAACAGCTTCATAAATAAATTAAAAAAAAAGAATTTCCAAAGAGTGGAATGTTATTTCTTGAAAATTAATTTAGATTGAATTTTAATTGCACTTTGGCTGTGCCTATGCTTTGTTTTCAGCAACTATTCAACATGTTAAGTTTTACTAAGCACAAATTTTCAGAAGATTACTTTTTTAAAAGCATAAACATTTAAACTGCTGTTAAGACAAATTCTAAGTTTGTAGTTCACACAGTGTTTTGTATAAATGTGCATACTGAAATAATTAAGCCTCAGGAAAGAGTCAAAAATAAACAATTATGTAACAAAGAAAACTTGAATGTTGTGGTCATAGAAACCACGTATTTTATTTTCTTGACAACCTAATATGGGAAATATTGCATAAATATTCTAACATTTACTATTTGCTTTTCATTTTATATAAGTACATTCTTAAATCTTTAATTAGAAAATAAAATTAGTAATAGCTATTACTGTAAGAATAAAAACAGAGCAAAATTTCTGAGGAAGTATTGTTTGACAATTATTACAAGCTACAGAAAAACTCGAGTAATAATTTGGCCAGCTTGCATTTGTCTGAGAATGCTTTGTAATGTGAGGCACACAAGTGGAGACAATACCTTTCATTCTTTGGGGATGCTGGCTTGTGATTTGCATTCAGGTGCCCTCATCCCTCTGGCTTTGTAGAGTCTTAGAATTGGGTAGCAACATATCTCTGAGGAGTCTGTTGTCATCCATTTAAAGGCAGGTTTGTTATCCATTAAAATAATCCTTATAAATAGCTCATTCAGGTTTTGCCAGACTCCGTTTTTTGTGATTTTTTGTGAGCAGAGATTTTTACCAGGTACTCTGAGCTACTGTCCAAAGACAGCAGATAATTGCTTATCAGACAGGATTTTGTTAGTACAGGAATTCAGTCACAGCCAGGGAGCTGATAAAAGAAGCCACTGACATTTGGAACAGAGATGGGTATTTTCACACCTGCTAGTGATTTAAGGTGAGAGCCATCATCTCCTTTCCTGCTAAGATTGGTGCAAACATCCACTCACAAAATCCTGCATTTCCTGTAATTCTAACAGTAAAGGACTCCCAATTCCACTGTCCTGCTATTGTTCTTCTGCTCATGTTCCTATCATATGCAGAATTATTTCCTTTATTCTCATTATTATGTTATGAGTGTTTTATGTTAAAAGCTCAGGAGCTTTGAGATTTGTCCAATGTTAAACAGAAATATGCAGGTTTACCCTTCATTTACAGTGCTGTTGAACAAATATTTGAAAGATGCTTTTTATTTTTGTGGGTTTTTTTTGTATTTAATACAATATACTGTGCTTTGACAATGAATATCTTGAAATGATGTTTAGCTTTTTCTCATAAATAACTAAACAAATAAACACAGACCCCAAAACAACCCAAAACAAACCCACCAAAATACACTATTTAGTGTAAGTGATCTTCCTATTTTATTTATTATAATAATAAATATATATGGTGTGCTACTATTCTTATTTACTTACAACATGTAAAAATTTGTCTAAGAAGATGGAGTCAAATCTTAGGACATGTTAATATCTGGTAGTAAGTGAAGTTGATGATAAAAGTTTTTTGTAAGTTAAGAGAGACACTGGTAGTGACCACATAACACAAGATAGATGACATAAGGTTACTGGCATTTGTAATAAACATCTGATAAACATAGCTGCGGTGGTGGTTCACAGATGCAGGAAGATGGAAAGTTCCTGAAAGTTGAGGACATCTTTGAAGACAAGGAGAAAAACCTATTAGCAACAGAAATGAGGAAGTAATTAAGTCAGTGGACAAGAGCAATTTCCTTGTGCAGGTCACAGAAAAATCCTGATTAAAATCAGTCAAGGGTATTGTTGTGTGCAAAATGATTTCTGTGGTGGTAAAAGGCTGCTTCCTTGAGCTTTCTTTTCCTAGGAACACAAAAATTAGGAAAGAGCTTTTTGTACAATAGATGTCTTCAAAGTCAAGACAGAATTTTAAAGGAATTGTACTTCTGTAACATTTTTTTTTTTACTGTTTTGTTCTTGGGTTTATCAAGCCTGCAACACTAAGGCAAATTTTAAGTATAAGATCATGGAACATGCTGTAAAGGCAGTAGAAGAATAGATGTTAACAACATTAAGAGCTAAAACAAAAAGTTTAAAACAAGTTGTAAATAACACTCAAATGTTCAGGCCTCTTGAATACAATGGTACAACTAAAGCTAGAATTTCTAACTGAATATTTTTCTTCTGACAAATTTACTTTATAATGATTTTTCAGACTTTTTAATGTTAACATAATCCCAAGTGCAATCTGAAGCAGTTTTGTTTGCTCCTGTACATGTATTTCTTCAAATATTGTTACATCATCTGTTACATCAGCTGTGTGCAAGTGTCAACCTGCTGGAGCGTAGGGAGGCTCTGCAAAGGGACCTAAACAGGCTGGACCAAACAGGCAGTGTCCAATGGCATGAGGTTTAACATGGCCAAATGCCGGGTCCTGCACTTGGGGCACAACAACCCTATGCAGAGATACAGACTGGGAGAAGCCTGACTGGAAAACTGCCAGGAGGAGAGGGACCTGGGGGTGTTGGTCAACAGCCGACTGAACATGAGCCAGCAGTGTGCCCAGGTGGCCAAGAAGGCCAATGGCATCCTGGCTTGTATCAGAAATGGTGTGACCAGCTGGTGCAGGGAGGTGATTCTCCCTCTGTACTCAGCACTGGTGAGGCCGCTCCTTGAATATTGTGTCCAGTTGTGGGCCCCTCACCACAAGAAGGATGTTGAGGTTCTGGAGCAAGTCCAGAGAAGAGCAATGAGGTTGGTGAAGGGTCTGGAGAACAGGCTTTATGAGAAGCGGCTGAGAGAGCTGATATCGTTTATCCTGGAGAAGAGGAGGCTGAGAGGAGACCTCATTGCTCTCTACAAGTACCTGAGGGGAGGTTGTAGAGAGGAGGGAGCTGGCCTCTTCTCCCAAGTGACAAGGGACAGGACAAGAGGGAATGACCTCAAGCTCTACCAGGGGAGATTTAGACTGGAGATTAGGAGGAAGTTTTTCACAGGAAGGGTCATTGGGCATTGGAATAGGCTGCCCAGGGAGGTGGTTAATTCACCTTCCCTGGAGGTGTATAAGGCATGGGTGGATGGGGTGCCAAGGGGCGTGGTTTAGTGTTAGATAGGAAAGGTTGGACTAGAAGATCTGATGGGTCTCTTCCAACCTGGTTGTTCTATGATTCTATGATCATATGAAGCAATAAAAAGAACTTGTACTGCTGGATGTCTTTATAATGTCAAATAATGTATTTTGTTGAACATCTAGAAAGCTGTGACATTCTTTCTGACACGACTATTAACCTCTATGAGGGACTTCTTGCCACTACATACAAATTGACTTGGTGCCAGGTATGTGTAGGTGAGGTTATAAGAATATTTAAAAAATAGAAAATTCTTAAATGTGAAGTTTGTTATTAAAATATTATCCATGAAAATGCCTTTAGAATGCAACATATTTTGGTATATATAGAAATACATATAAAATACAGAAATATGTTAAATGTTGTTTCATCTTATATCTTAATATTTTATATTCTATACTTATACGGGCATTTATATCTATTAAAAAGATATCTTTTTCAAAGATTTTTTTTGTAAAAAATTATTATGATTGATTACATATTTAAGGTTTCTTTTTTATCTTAAAGATGTAAACACAATAGTGGAGAAATAAATAGGACCGAGCTGTCAACAAAAAGAATTAAATTCTCTTATCTATTGCCATTGACAAGCCTTGAGTTAAATATTTGCAGCAGTATATGTTAAAGGCTAGTGCTTCCATTGAATGGTTAAAAAAATGATAGAAATTATGAAAAATAAGATAAGGTTGTTACTGTTGACTCTTAATAACATGCAGGTCAGGACATATCACTCGTGTTATAGCAGAATTTGTTGTGTACTTCAAAATGCTACTTTTTGTTTGTTTGTTTTCTTCTTTTAAAACCTCTATCTTGAAGGTGGTCTACCTTGAATATATTAAACTTTAAAGATAGCTCAAGCTGGCATTTTAACAGAGATTCATACATAAATTAAACGAAAGGAGAAGAGGAAAATAGAATATGAGCAGAATTATCTTTTGTTAAAAAACCGTCTCAGTGTGGGTTATTGTTCCAGAGAATAATGTATGTATAAGTTAAAGAAACTGTTCTGCCCCTTTTTATTCTTCATGACAGAAGGCATTACAATTCCCAATATTCTTTATGTTAACAGTGATATTTTTTTCTTTTGCAGAAGATCAAAACATACTCTATATTATAAGATTTCCCTATTTTTTACTTTCTTGATATTTCCCCATAGTGTTGGTACACCATGTGGGTTTTTAGTCTTCTGCACCCCCTAGGTTAAACAAATTTCAGCACATTAATTGAAAGAATATTTTGCAGAGATGTGAACAACTTCAAGATTTTTCTGTCTATCTCTTCAAGTCACTGAATCGTTGTCTCTGTCCTTATTTTTATTTTCCACAAATTTTTATGTTGCTTTTCTCTGAAAAAACCCCCACACAAATGGATGAACACAACATTAAATTAGAAGGATATTTATTATTTTAGTGGTGTTGAAGTGGTATTACTTTATGGTAGTGAAAAGACAGTCACACTCCTAACATTAGAAATTGGGCCAGGTATCCTCTAAGCTTAGCGTTGTTTCTGTGAATCATGACATTTCTCTGTTTTTACAATGTCCACTGCTTTTCTTGCTATTTGGAGGTCAGTTATTGATTTTAGATTTACACTCAAAACTAACAAGGTCATTGAACACAGCTCTTTCCTTAGAGGAAGTTTACTTCCTACTGGACTTATCATATATTCTATAGGCTAGCAGTAAAGTAAATATAGTTTCTTTTGGATGTAGCTATTCAAAGCTTTCAAAAGAAAACAGTTGTAAGCTAGTCTGAATTTTAGTAGTTGTTCCTGGACATTTTGCGGGTAGGACACCATTTTTTATATCCAGTGAGTACCCCCTATGCCAAAGAGTTCTTTAATAGCAGACTTTACAATATGATGCCCAGAAAGCTTTTTTTTTGTCTTTTCTCTATTATTTGCTAACTCCTTTGCTCACCTCCCACAGCACCATGAGCTGATTATTGAAAACAGGTGTAGCTGAGGTTAAAACTTATCCGCTTCTTGAAAAATACTTAATGAAAACTCTTTGGCTGATTGGAGGTAGAAAAAATAAAGATAAATTAATAGATGCACCACTAGAGAAGCTTGTCTTTGTCCAAAATGGCAGATAATATGAATATCATATTTTCATAGAGATGAATGTAGGAAACGAATGAAATTGCCACTGAACATGAAATTTTGACTCAGTTCCTAAGTTTAAAAGAAATACCCTATTGCATTTGAAGTTTTTTTGAAGTTGGAGCAGAACTTTTCCAATGACTTCTACCATTCCCACAAGCATAACAAAATGAAGCCCAGATGCTACAATGATTGATCATATTATTCAAATGGCACTGTCCCTCTAAACAAATGTAATTTTTTCTTCCTTACAGCAGTCCAAGGCTTTCTGTTCAGCGCTGCAAAACTGTGTGGATAAGGATCAAAAATATTCATGCAGCTCACACTTCTGCCCCTAAACCAAACTGTGATAAATGCTTTCAGTATGGACATACTGGAGAATTTTTTTTCTGGAGAAAAGTTTTGGGAAAAAAATAAGAAACAATTCCTTCTTAGCTATTAGTGGTTAACTGAAGCAGTATGTCTAGCACATTACTAATTCCATATGACATAAAAAAAAAAATGTGTGCTTGGAAGGCACCTGTGATCCCTATCTTCCCCTAGTCAAAACATGATTTAACTTTTATCAAGCTTCTTTGGGCCTCACAAAGGCAAGCTTTGAATATTTCCAAAAATGAGTAATTCACAACATCTCCGGTCAACCTATTGCAGTATTTACCCAATGTAATCACAAAAAACTTCTTCATGTCCTATTGTGATTTCTAACATTGTAACTTGTGCCTGTTGCTGCTCTGCCATAGGATCTTCCTATCCCTACATTCTGAAATAAAATGATGAAACTCTTGTTAAATTACTTGTCACAAATGCTGTTCGCCAGGGCTCAGTACTAGGTCCAGTCCTATGCAATATCTTTATCAATGACCTGAATGAGGGCCTCTAGTGCACCCTTAGCAAGTTTGCACACAACACTAAGTTGGGAAGTAGTGTCGATCTGCTGAAGGTTACGGAGGGTCTCCAAAGGGATACGAACAGGCTGGACCAATTTGCAGAGGCCAATTGGATGAGGTTCAACAGGACCAAGTGCAAAGTCATGCACTTGGGATGCAATAACCTCATGCAGCCCTAAAAGGTTTGAGGAGGAGTGGCCTGAAAGCTGCCCAGTACAGAAAGACTTGGGGGTGTTGGACAACAGCCGACTGAGCATGAAGCAGCAGTGTGCCCACATGGCCAAGAAAGGCAATAGCATCTTGGCTTGTACCAGAAACAATGAGGCCAGTAGGACCAGGGAAGTGATTCTGCCTCTATATTCTGCATTGGTGAGGCTGAACCTCAAATATTGTGTTCAGTTCTAGGACCCTCACTACAGGAAAGACATTGAGGTCGTGCAGTTTGTCTAGGGAAGAGAGACAAAGCTGGTAAAGAGAAAAAGGTTTATGAGGAACAGCTGAAGGAACTAATGTTGTTTAGCCTAGAAGAGGAGGCTGAGGGGAGACCTCCTTTCTTTCTACAACTACCTGAAAGGAGGTTGCAGAGGTGGGTTTTGGTCTCTTCTCCCAAGTGATAGGTGGAAAAATTTCTTCACAAAAAGGCTTATCAAGCACTGGAACATCCCTAGAGGTGTTTAAAAGACAAGTAGATGAGGTGTCTGGGGACATGATTTGGTAGTGGACAGATATGGTTGGAGTTATGATCTCAATGGTCTTTTAACCTACTGATTCTACGATTCTATGAAATTCATTGCAAGTAAGCCAAATTTATACTAGTCAAGAATTTGTACAAAATACTGACTTTCTGAATCTTGTTGAGTTTTTGAAAAGAGAAGGAAAAATATTAGAACCTTCTGCCCCCTGTTTCCCATATTTTCGAAGCCACACAGAGGTGATTCAGATGTGCCTAAAAAGGTGGAGGAGATGTAGAAGTAATTGAACCAAGAGGAGCAGCAGAACAAAAAAGAAAGTGAACTGAACTAATGTACAAACTGGAGAAAATAAATATAGCAAAGCTAATTGATTAAATACAGCTATAGGTATCTACTTAAAATTTTGTAGCAGAAATATGTTCTACTTCCCCTAACAGTGTATCCTCTGTGTGTATGTGCATATATTCACTTGAAAACTAAAGATCTAAATGAAATGTACTTTTAATTAATGGTTGTCTGATTACCAGGTAACCAGCTGGTGCCTTTCAGCTTTTATTTTAGCATTTCCATTTGCCATTTTGACGAGACTTAGTTGCTGCTGTCAGATCTTTGTATTATATTTACAGTTACATCTGCATTGTCACTGTCACTTGTAAAACCAGCTTAGAAAATATCTTGGATTTTTGTGGTGCGTTATAGTTGCAACATTGTTACTGTTCCTGTACCAATGCCATCTTACCATTGAAAGTAGAATTCTGGTCTTAATTTTATTGTAAAAGACCTTTTCTGGCTTTTGTACAAATAACTTTTTTTCCTGTCAGCTATGAAGCATTTAATAATTAAGCCACATGCAACTATACATGCTGAATTTTTGTGATTATTAAAGTATTGCTATCTTCTGCCATCTGTCTCTAATCTTGTTGATTTTCCACTTGAACATTTAAGTAGATGAGGAAAATCTCAAATGTTCCTTGGAAAAGCTGTTGAAATAGCACTACTCACAGTATCAGAAACAACAGTAAAATACTCAGTGTTCTTTGATTTGCACTGAATACTACAGAAAATTACTTTCTGAAAGGATTTTTGAAGGGGTGTATGCAAGGGGCATTAAAGATGATTTCCTGTGACCCTTCCTTGAGCTTCAAGGCTTGGCATCATAATGGCTTATAAAAAAATGAGTAATCCACTCACAAATATTTCATGAGGAAACAACAGCTCCTGTTATTTTCCACAGACAGTTAAATGCTGAGAGACTGGGCTAAAATTTTTGTTAAAGGAAAGGAAAGTGGGAATGTATTTTTCAGAGTACGGACATTAATTAATTCTCTTCTACTTCCTTCTTAAACTGAACCATTATCTCAGACCTAGTTGTTTGCTTCTGTGCGAAAAATATTTTCATCTGGTGCTAAAACCCATGAAGTCCACAAAAAATATTAATATAATTAATTTTAATTACATTTGTGCCTTGATCATCATGATATTACCCCGTGGAAGCACACAGGCATTATTTACATATAGTGGATGGCCCTTCATGAAAACTTGTATTTACTGAGGAGAAGAGTTGTTATGAATCCTTTATTTTGTTCTGCTGTCTTTTGCTTGCCTGAGCCTTACAAGACAATGAGGGTTATCCCTTGGTTGGAGTGTAGTTTTTGTAGCTATTGTGTCATTGGATGTTATCCAGAAACAGTTATTCCAAGGTCACATGACACTTTTTACTTACATGCCTATGCATACTATATGTTGTACATAAAAAAAGTAAGACTGGAGGTAACATAATAATGATTTTTATTTTGCATTATGTAGTAAGTACACCCACACCCTAAGTATACCCAAGATATCGTAAGTATAACCCACCTGTACCCTGTATTTACTACTCATTCTTGGGAGCATATGCTGAAGAATGAACAGTTTATGCACTGAAGAACTTCTAGTTGCACTTTTCATAAAGACTTTTATCTGCCTAAAACTGCAATGAAACTATCTGAGTTCCAGTCATAGGTAGGATATTGATCATATGGAACTTACTGAATATTGCCTATATATCTTACATTCTACTGCATAATAGCTTAGCGGTGCTATATTTATTGCTGTGGCCTCAAGCTATGCCAGGTTCACACTAGATACCAGAAAGAAATTTTTCACAGAAAGGGTCATCGGGCACTGGAACAAGATGCCCATGGTGGTGGTTGAGTCAACATCCCTGGAGATGTTTAAAAGACAGGTAGACGATATGCTCAGGTACATGGTTTATGGCAGACAGGAATAGTTGTACTCAGTGACCCAAGAGGTCTTTTCCAACAAGGTGAATCTATGATTCTATGATTCTATGATTGTGTACTATACTTTCTTATACTCTTACTTTTAACCTTACTAATCCCATTAATAGCCTATAATTACTATTTATTGCACAATTAATATATTACTAATATGTTTGCTACATAATTGCATCTTGCAAGTTTTTGTGGAGAAGAGGTGAAAAAGCTGTCTCACTCATATCTAGAACTAGTCCCAATTGTAAGTTCATAGATAATTTTGTTTATATGAAAGACGGTAGATTCCTGTTAAAAATATGGAGCTTTGGCTACCTGACTTTCACTTAAAGCCTTGTCACTGATAAATAAGGAAAGTTATTCTCAGGGCTGTATGTTCCTGGTGAGAAGCATAGATTTCCTACAATAAACATACATCATGACAAGCTTTGTCAGCATCTATGTACTTGACTGCTGCATTGAAACAAGAGCTGGGTCACATCCTTCTAAGAGATAATCTCCAAAAGAGCCGCATCAGCAGTTTTGCCACACCTCTGAAATGATTTTTCTTGAAATAGTTTCAGACTGTCAAGCTAAGGTAGTTGTTAGCCTGCTCAATTAAGAGGACTTCCTTAAAGTATTACACACAGAGGAGTTATTTAGTTTGGGTTGAGGAGGAACGTGCTGGCTTGGTTTTGTTCATTCATTTAGGGATTTTTGTTTGGTTGGTTTGTTTTGGTTTGGTGTGTTTTTTTTTTTTTTTTTTTATTGAGAATTGTTGTCGCCTATGAAGATTACAATGTTAGGATGGATTAGTTATGGGATGAACTACTTTTATGGTGTAAAATGCATTGATTAACCAACAGTTCCCAATCTCTAGCTTCCTCTAGGACTATTTATCACCTGAAGTTTGTGTGGTACTACATGTTTTGGGTCTTTCTTTATTGTGATTACTTAAAAGAAAGCTACTGTAAAAAATAAAAAAACCCTGACAGATCAAAGGAAATACAGCCTGGATGTAGAGTTCATGCTAATACTATTGGTTACACAGGACTGTATTGTACAATAATGTCTTATATCAGATATGACTTTTCAACTTCTGACTATATTAAAGATATTTGTTTGTTCATACCATACCTATGAGTAAAACCCAAGTAGTAAAGCATTATTACATCCTTTATAGACAAAAAGTGAGACTTTAGAACAGGCATATTGTGATCTTTGCATAAGCAAAGTATACACAAAATGTCACTAACATCATCCAGAAAGTCATGTAAGTATATCACATTTTATAGTATAGAATATCATAATTTAATAGACTACATTTTATATGTTGGACTGAAGATTTATGTTGTGGTTATCTAGTCTAACTTAACTATCATCATCCAATATTTTAAAGTATTACTGCGTACTGTTCAACACTGCTCCAAGCACCACTTTTTTCAGAGAGCTCTGAGAAGTCTCTTAAGCCAATGTTATGTAAAAAAAAAAAAAGAAAAAATGGTCAGAGACATTAATGGAGTATCCTGGCTGAGGCTCATGTGAACAAAAAGAATGCCTGATTGCATAAATTTTGTACTGGGAAGTGTAACGGACAGGTCTTCCCAGCCATGCTCAGCATGGTTCATGTGTTCATTTGGAAGAGTGAATTAGCTGACAAAACCATACTAAAATATGGACAGCAACTGAGCCCACAGTAACATATTTCATATAGGGTTACCAAGTTATCTTACCTGCATTATGTATTTTAAGTTTACATTTTAATTTGTTATCTTTCAGTGTTCTTGACTACATAGAGTCATAAATCACATTGTTCCTTCTCATTTCAGTAGGATTTAAGGAAAATAGGTGCCTTGAAAGTAATTCTGGTTTTTTTTTTTTCAATTAGAAAAGGTAGAGTGCATTGTCTTTTTAAACTACCTCTTGTAAGACCCTCATATTTTGCTAAAGCTGGGGTCATATGACCTTCAGGGCCCACAGAGGGGATGCCAGGCAAAAGCAGTTTCTTATGTCATGTAGGGAAGGTTCTCTACCTGGGGGGAAAAGAAACCAAACCAAACAACCCAACAAGAGCAAGTAGTTCTTAGAGATGTGTGCTCATACAGAAGGGTGCAGATATAGAGTGGTATGAATTTCAGTGAAAAGAGAACAGGACCATTCAGGGAAGAGAAGAAGCAAAGGACCGCAGAAATTCTAACCTTTTATACGTGTCTCTTTAAAGCTCTGACTAAATAAAATTTATTAATTCTTTTGAGCATGTATGTGGCAGTAAAATTTATATTCTTTCAACTGGGAATTGGACATCATGATGCCTGGTGTTGTACAAAACATGGGAGGAGACAATTACTGCTCTGGTGAGCGTTCTGTGCCTCTGAGCAAATATTGATATGTATTTAATTTAATATTATGGCAAATCTTATATTCACAAATCAACTCAGGTCAGAAAAATATACATTTACATATTACAATATAAATATTACTTTGCCAGCTTTACTCTGTTATTTTACTGTTTGTTTTTAAGATATTTACTATACCATGTTTCACTAGTGCCTACTTATGAAATTTGAAATATCAGATATGTCATGCAAACACACTGTAGGATAATAAGAATCTATCTTTTTGTGGGTTATTTTGCGAATTTTGCTTTAAATTAGAGGAAAAAAAATACTTCAGATTTTTTCAGAGCAAGTCTTCCACCTTGTAATGTATGACACTGATTTCGGTTATAGGATTTTTTTAACAGGAGAAGAAAGCAGAGACATGCAGCAGTGTATTCAGCAACATGTATCCAGGCATGAGGTACTGACGTTTTTGTGCTTTTAGGGTGCTTTCATTAAATATACCCGAATACTTGAATGCAGAGCTATTCTTTTAACGAAGGCTCAGAGATAAAGCCGTACCACTGAGTTTTAAAATATGATCTGTATAGACGGAATATAATGTCCCATACAATCTCCCTCTATCTTCTTTCAAGACAATGTGTAAGCAACAATGAATCTCCATCAATTACAGATTAAGATCAAAGACTTTATAATGCTAATAAGCTGAAAAAACATAAAAATCTTATTATCTTAATTGTATTAATATCTCTGTTTAACAGCATTAGTTTCCAGGAAATTGTGACTGTTAATGGTCTGATTTCATTAATTGCCTGAGCAGAAAGGTATTCTTGTCAAGTTACAATTGTTTCCCCTTAACTGGTTATGCATATGAGCAAGGTCTTCAGACATGCCATTGTTGCATACAATCTGGGAAATTCAAATCTTCCTGGAATGTTTTCCACAAAATCTAGCTAAGGAAAAAAAGTTTTCTCGTCTTCAGAATTCCATGAGCAGGACAACTGTATATGATGTCATGTATCTATATTTGCACAATTGGAGAAACAGATTTTTAATTTCTTACATTGTTCAGTATCCTGCAAATTTCTTCAAACTGCAGGTAAAAGTTTGCCTATTCTTCTTCAGTTCCAGGGAAACCCACATTCCTTCAAAGACTGTAGAGTGCTGTGAATAGAAGTATTTCTGTTTTCCTCCATGACACAAATGATTACAAGACTTGGTAAAATCCAGGTGAAATTTTTGATTAGGTATATTGAGGAACAAGGATGAAATTCTCTACTGAATGAAAATTACATGTGAACCTTAAATACCTATAAAAATAATTAAACTCTCATGTACTTACTGTACTTCAGAGGAAAGTAAGCTAGCTATCGGTACCCCAGTAAGGTCTTGTACATCTTCTCAAAGTGCTGTCTTTACATGTAATGGGAGAGCTAGTAAGTCTCTTCATCTTTGAAGATAAGTTTACTTTTAGAACCTACTAATTAACAGGAGCTGTTAAACAATCTTCAACTTCATGGATATTGGTTTTCAATTAAAGAGCAACAGTCATCTAATAGGGGTATTCGTCTGAACAATATTTTTGTGGGATTATATTTAACCAAATGCCAAATTAGAAATCAAGTAATGCCTAGAGTAATAATTATTGCAGACCTGTGTATAACACTGAAGCCTACAAATGTTATAGTTTAATATTCAGAAAGGTGGATGTAAGATATTATTTTCAAAGTTTATTGTGGAAAACAAATTTAAGGGTGATAATTTCTGTGAAAACTATGAAAATAAGAAGCTGGTTGGTTCTTAGTATATAAAAAGACCGTTTCCTAATAACAACAAGGTTTATGTTCTTAAGTTGTACTTATTTACTAACATCAATCTATTAGAGCTTACATTTTGAAAACAGTAATATTTCTTTCCCCTCTTATTCTTCATTTCACTCAAAAAAGAAGGTGAAAGTAAGAAGTCTGGCAAAGAATGTAGTTGTGAATAAATGTTGATCAGGGCTAGCTCATCATCTAGGGGTTTAACTCCAGTTTACAATAAAGTGAATGAGAAAAAAAAATCTGAGGAAGTTGTTCTGGATATTTGCAAATCATAGCAACATGCCTTCAAAAATAAGAGTCATTGCACATGTCACTGGCAAACCTAAAAATAAATATTTTCCTTTTGATATTCTATAACCCTAAATGAATAGAAAGATTTTGCAAAGATGTAGTCCATTTGATTGACCTCAAACTACTGTAGAAGAGATGGAGATGGCTGAGGGTCAGAATAAGTGTTTTTTTGTCTGATGGCAATTCCTGTTCTTTATTCTACAGTGACTGAACCAGGCAAATTCTTGCCGCTAGCTTACAGAATGAGAGATCAGTGGTTATTTCTCTCTGATGTCTTGTCAATTGCTGAAATAAAGGAGAAAATTATTTTCCCTATAGCTACTCCAGCTCCTGTGTTTCTGAAATGAACAACTGGCCAAGGATAGCCAAAATCTTTACAGCTGCATACTGCAACAGGCAATAGTGACCACAGAGGTTCTTTAGATTAATATTTTATCTTTTAAAGAGACCCTGTTCTAGTTTTTTCATTTTCCATTTCAATCTGTGTTATTTACACATCATCCTTTATAAAATGTCCCTTTTTTTACCTCCTGTTCTTTTACACATTGATTTTTCATGATGGAACTGCAAGACTGGAAGCAAACATCTTCATGATGGCAAGAAGAGGGGAATCTGAGCAAGTTAAAATTACTGAAGTTGATTAAATTAAAGATAATTTGTACTTCACCATTTGCAACCGCAAGTGTAGCAAAAATGCTACACAAACTTACTGAAGGAAGGTTATCTAATAAATATTATTTCTCTGTATGTAATCTATGTTTTACCAATAAAGTCAATTCCAGGCTTTCCTGATGCAATTGTTAGTTGACGCTCAGCTAAATTTTTAAAAGTAATCAAATAATTTGGTATTTGAATTAATTTAGTGAAATACTATTCTTTCCACTTTCTGATTTTATGGATGTCTAGACAGTGTGTGTTAGATATATTATGATAAAATTAAGTTTCTTTTCTCATGCTATTGTTGATTACAGTAAAATTATTAATTTAAAATGAAAGGTTTATTTCAGACATCTCTGCTACCACAGGCATCTCTGGCTGGTGTCTGCAGTAGCATTTCTCATGCTTGTGGACTGTGTCTCTGCACTCCGCCAGCAAGTTCATGCAGATGAGCTCCTGATTTATAGTCAGAGTTATCAGACTTATCTCTAGGCATGATCCAGACTGTGATTTTTCAATGTAAGGTTAAGGACAGGAAGGAAGAAATAGGCAAATTGTAAAGTACGTAAACCTCGATCAGTTCATGTTGCAGTGAAACAATCATCCTCTGTGGCAGGCTGCCTATTTACTCTTGGTTCCCTGTACAACTGTGCAAAAGATCTTTACAAATGCATGCAATGTGAAACCCTACCATGGTTAAACAACAGTTAATTTTCTTCATGAAAGGGTCTAAGGACTCTCAAATAGAAGCTTCCAAACCTGTAACTGCTCAGTTTGGCCTATGTTAAAAACCTCCATTAGCAAATTGTCAACAGCATGGGAAAGGCAGTCATTTTTCATCTGTACTTTTCACCTTGACAGTAATTGCATTGACACTGTCATGTTTGTCAGGGTTTAGATCCAGCTACTTGATTTCTTTTCCAGTACTAGTTAACTCCCACTGTTCTGATTTCTTGCTTACAAATATTTTTCAAGTGATCCTCTTGGCAAAGATGCAAAAGAAGAGACAGGTTCATTTGCAAAGATTAATTTTACTGAACAAGACACAGCAGAAAAATCTTGGCTCAGGATGGAAAAGAAAACACATGTGATCCCCTCTCCAACAAACTGGAAAAGAATTTGTTTTGCTATACATTTAACTACTGTCTCATCTATGAGGGAATTTGAAACATTTTTAATTCCTATGTTTTCTTCCTAATCCAGGAAATCTGTGGAGGAAAAATATGAGAAGCAACACAAACTTTTTGCTAAACTTCAAAAGATGAAGGAAGTGAAACATACTAAATAAGAGAGCTGGACAGGCAGTTTTTGCTTTAGTTTGAGGTCCTGACCAGAGAGACAATTGCCTCCAGCATAACTTGAGACAGCTGTTCATGCAGATTTCTTCCTCCAGGCATATTTGGGCTGTGTGTCCAGAGAATTAAAGAAGTACAAACCAGGAAACATCTGCTTTTGACATGAAAGGACCATGATGACCTGGAGACTGAACGGAGAATGTGAGTGGAAGAACTGCTAGGAGGGAGCTGGCCTCTTCTTCCAAGTGACAGGGCACAGGACAAAAGCGGATGGCCTCAAGCTCTGCCAGGGGAGATTTAGGCTGGAGATTAGGAGGAAGTTTTTCACACAGAGGGTCATTGGGCATTGGAATAGACTGCCCCGGGAGGCGGTTGATTCCCCTTCCCTGGAGGTGTTTAAGGCACAGGTAGATGAGGTCCTGAGGGACATGGTTTAGTGTTTGATAGGAATGGTTGGACTCGATGATCCGATGGGTCCCTTCCAACCTGGTTGTTCTATGTTTCTATGTTTCTATGAAGTGAATCTAGCAAGAGGATAGGACAAAGAGACTTGTGTCACCGTGGTCTTGCATATTCTTCTTGCCCATAAGGCTGTTTGTGGTTCCATTTGTTTTGTTTGGTGTCATAAGGCTGAGAGAGCTGGGTTTGTTTAGCCTGGAGAAGAGGAGGCTGAGAGGAGACCTCATTACTCTCTACGACTACCTGAGGGGAGGTTGTAGAGGGGAGGGATCTGGCCTCTTCTCCCAAGTGACAGGGGACAGGACAAGAGGGAATGGCCTCAAGATCTACCAGGGGAGATTTAGGCTGGAGATTAGGAGGAAGTTCTTCACACAGAGGGTCATTGGGCATTGGAATAAGCTGTCCAGGGAGGTGGTTGAGTCATCTTCCCTGGAGGTGTTTAAGGCACGGGTGGATGGGGTCTTGAGGGACTTGGTTTATTGTTTGATAGGAATGGTTGGACTAGAAGATCCGATGGGTCCCTTCTAACCTGGTTGTTCTATGATTCTAGGATTCTATGATTTTGTGTAGCTAGATTTCCTGGATTCTTTTTCTGATTGCTACCTGATTATTTTTATTATTTTGTTTAATATACTGAATTTATAGGCTAGCTTAGTGCATTTTTTTTGGTTTTTATTTTATTTTATTTTATTTTATTTATTGTGATAGAAGATCTCTGGTTAACTTCTTTGGAATTAAGAAAGGCAATGTCTTTCCATTCTTATCAAATATTTCCAGCTGTTGATAAAAATGGTAACACATTCAGCAATGATATAGGTGTTAATGGCTGACATATGGATCACAAGATTTGTGGTGTCCATTTGCATATGGGCCCTCATAATTGTTTTGTGTCTTATTAATAGTAAGCTCTGGATAGTAGCAGCAAATATCATGATGAGTTACTTGGTAACATTAATGGTAGTCTGACTTCCTGTTTTATGTACAGCTGGCTGTCTCAATATGGCATGTTTGACAGGTGATATGTTACCTGTTCTCTGCATCATTCTGGCAGTTATCAGTTTTAAGTGCTCAATGATAGCGATAATTATGATTTGTTGTCTCATTGCAATATACCTAGCCATATGTATAGCTGTAGCCTTCCTTGAGAATCTGGGGTGTTATTTTAGTGACCCTTGTTTTCAAGCGTAGCTTTGGCCTTGTCTGGAATAAGATTGACACTCACTTCAGCACCTGAGGAGATAAACTGGGGAAAATATACCTTCTCATCCTATACCTAGCTGATTCTATTAGATTTTAAGCAAAATAGCTTTATGTCATTAATAATGCTTCTGAATATATTACTGGATATTTACACAATCTGCTCAGCTTGCAACAGTGTACTGCTTAGATAAAAGGTCCTGCAAAATGCAAATGTAGGACAGCAGCCATGAAGACATCACTACTTTTGATGAGTACCACAAATACAAACACCACCAGCCTTCTCAAGTACAGTAGCCATGCAGGTAGCTACTCAACCAAAACCCATGTCAGTCATCACAAACACCATAGCTATATCAAACTCTATCAGAGAATCAACCACTCAGTAAGATCTAGATTTTTTAACCAAATACTTAGATACCTACTATGGATATACTTACTAATACCACACCAGCATCAGTTGCTCCTCTGAAGAAGAAGAGGAATTAAAAACAAACCTCAGAAGTGGACAAAAACTGCTTGAAGAGGTGGTTAACAAGGATAAGGATGGTGATGAGGACGAAGAAGAAACAGCTTCTATTCCAATGCAAGAGGAAAACACAGGAGGATATCCTTCACAGTCACTGGAAACTTCATCCCATCCTTCAAGTCCTGCACCGTTGACAAGTTCATCACATCATGTCCTGAACAACTGCCAAGTCCATCATGACCATCAAGTCCTCCAACACTGCCATGACTATTAAGCCCTACACCATTGCCAGATCCATCAGAGCTGTCCTTTGCCATTTCCAAATACTCCACAATTGCCAAGTCTTTTACCATTACTAAACTCTGCATGACTGTTAAATCCTGCACCACAAAGAGATCTTTTGAAATTAGTGCCATCACAGTATCAGCAGCAGAATAATTCAGGACAATCAAAACTACACAACCATTGGATCCTTATCTATGAAGAAGCTGTGAATTCTGACAAAAGACTTTAGTTGTTTTCAGGGTGAGCCAATTGTTTCCTGGTTGCTTCAGTGCTGGGATAATGGAGCTAATACCATAGACTTAGATGGTAAAGAAGCCAAGAAGATTGCAACCCTGGCCAGAGATGGAGAAATTAACAAAGGACTTCAGATAAAGGCAGAGATCCTTAGTCTCTGGAAATGATTCTTGACAGCTATGACAGATGGGTATTCCTATAGAGATGATATTAAATCCCACACAGTTAGATGGAGGGCCACTGGAGGAGGTATTAAGTACCTGAAAGGTCTGTCTGTAGTACATTACCTTCAGTTATAGATCCTGACAAAATGCCATGTTATTGAGCTTTGTAACGCAAGTTTGTGCAAGGTGCCCCACCAGTGTATTCTCACATATTGTCAAAAATGATTTGGGGAGAAACTGCTGGTAATCCAACTGTGTGTGAATTAATTGACAAATTCCAATAATATGAAGACAGTTTTTCTCATTCTTCGAAGACCAGTGTCTCAGCTTTGGAGAAAATATCTGAAAAAATATCCAAAGGTTTGAATAATTTACCGGGTAAGTTGCCTCACAGGGATGATGGGCCCTACTCTTCACAGACCCATGTCTCAAATATTGTTCCAGTTTTCAGTGGATAAGAACCTAAATATACCAATTGAGCTGGTCCTGCTTAATCAGACCTTCAACATACAGTAGAAGGGGATAAAATCTCTCTGTTGCCTGACAGAGATTTCCTGGAGAAAGTTTTTTCCCCACTTCAGGCAGACAAACCCATTCATGGGATTCTTTTCATTCTAGGGCATGGATATACTTGGTGGCTGATGTTAAAAAATGGTGAAGTCCTATGTGTACCTCAAGGAAACATGACCCTTGGTGACAATGCTCAATCTTAAGTTTTATTACTGTTTGCTAAGTTTTTCTTTCAGGATAATGAGCTAGTTTCATCATGTGGCATCCAGTAATCTTTATGAGGCTGACATTTCTAACCTGCTGCCTGTGGGCACGAACCATGATAAACCTTATATTATTTTTCTTACCCTAAGAGACTGCTATAATGAATGGACACCCATAATCAAGATCTCGATCAACTTTTGTGTTGATAGATCATGAACTGGCAATATATGTGCATATTTGAAGATAAAAAGTAGTAATTACCAAAGCATAACATAAGTGGTGTGGAATAAGGGGTGGAATGTTATAGTTTGAGGTAAACTGGAGTCAGTTTTAACTCAGTTGATGTAAGTAACTTAATTTCTCTGAAAACTAACTGAATGTTTTTGAGACAGTGTTCTCTAAAGTGATAACACAGGGCATTACTAGGCAAAAAGGTCAATGCATATAATTAACAGTGGTCATCCTTCAACTGGTGGAAAAGTAGCCACACCTATGAGAAGGGATGAATAGGACAGGTGACCCTAAACTGACCGATGGAGTATTCCATCCCATGTAAGTCATACGTGGTATAAAACTGAGAGATCATGAGAGTCTCTCTTGCTTCTGAGATGGCTGATGTCCAGTGGGGATTTTGTCTGTCTGGTAGTTCCTGATCCCAGAACTGTGTGTTCCTAAGTCCAGTTCCCGCGTCCAGGTACTTCCTAGCCATGGACCCATTCCCTTGTGTCTGCTCTACAGTATTTGTGGTGACATAGAACTATTGAGGGATTGGGTCACAATCTCATATCTTTTTATATATTTTGTTAGTTTAAACTTATTTTCAATATTCTTATTATTGTTATAATTTCATTAAAGCTGCAGTTTTTGTGTGCGGGCATATTAGTCAGTTAGAAAAACTGCAGAAATGTTAGGAAAACTTAGACAGCTTAGTTTACTGAAATATGTACGGTCTTCTAGTAAAGGCCTTGTAGACCCTGGATGTTGATAAGAGAGAAGTTCATTCACAGACATTCACTGATAAGGAAGAAGCACAACAGTATTCTGACTGCAGCTCAACCAGGATGAGACTTCACCTGAGCACAGATTGAATTTAGAGACAGTTCATGAGGAAGATGAAGACAACTTCAACCCTGAACCCCAGCACACCACACCACTCCTGCACAAGTATAGAAGAAGCTTATCAAATCTAATTATAATAAGAAGAGCGGAAAGGTCATGAATATGCAGTAGGTGTTTATGAATAGGCATGCCTTCACACTATAACTATCTGCTTGTTAGACTGTTCGGTGTGCGAGTTAGGAGGATTACCCCCTTGCACCCACCAGCGAATAAACATATACCTGCTTTATAACCCTTAACGGAGTTATAGAGTTTGATTCCACAAAATACAACATTTCAGACTTTTCCCTCTCATTTTCTTCTCCCTTTTCATTAGGAGGTAGTGGAGGAAAGGATTTTGGAATCTCAATTGCGTGGGTTTCAGCTGCCAAAATTTAGCTAGACCATTGCTTCACTGTAAGAAAATTCCTTAATTTTCTAAGGGTTATTGTCCACTTGCTGATGAGATATTGCTCCCCTCTTAGGTATGCAGTTCACTCATTCTGCTATTGAGAATACATATTGGTCTGAAATGGTAGTTTGGGATAACTCAGCCTCTGTCTAAAGGATCTCTGTGTGTTTCCTCATTGAGACTGTTGTCCTCCAAAGTAAAATGTAATTGTAATAGGCAATGCTCAGGGAAAAGGATCTATTTTGCATGGCTGCTGTTCTGAATTCTGTTGTTAACAAAGGACATTAGCTGGACAGTCCTGTTTCTACAGAATGTAAAACATCTGCCAATATTTGGTCTACTTGAAGTCTGCTAGGCAGTGGAGAAAAATGACCTACCTACTGGATGAGGGAAAGGCTGTGGTTGTAGTCTTCCTGAACTTCAGTAAAGCCTTTGACACAGTTTCTCACAGCATTCTGCTACGGAAACTGTCAACCTCTGACCTGGACAGGTGCACACTCTCCTGAGTAAAAAACTGGTTGGAGGTCAGGCCCAGACAGTGGTGGGAAATGGTGTTAAATCCAGCTGGAGACCAGTTACAAGTGGTGGCCCCAGGGCTCAGTGCTGGGTCCAGCCCTGTTCAATGTCTTCATCAATGACCTGGATGAAGGCATTGAGTGTACCCTTAGCAAGTTTGCAGATGACACTAATCTGGGTGGAAGTGTCGATCTGCTGGAGGGTCGGAAGGCTCTGCAGAGTGATCTAAACAGGCTGGACTGCTAGGCAGACACCATTGGCATGAGGCTTAACACGACCAAATGCTGGGTCCTGCACTTGGGGTACAACAACCTCGTACAGTGCTACAGAGTAGAAGTCTAGCTGGAAAACTGCCTGGAGGAGCAGAAAACTGACCTGGGAGCCTTGGTTGACAGTGACTGAATGTGAGTCAGCAGTGTGCCCAGGTGTCCAAGAGGGAGGACAGTCTCCCTTTGAACTTGGCACTGGTGAGACCGTTCCTTGAATCCTGTGTTCAGTTCTGGGCCCTTCACCACAAGAAGGATGTTGATGCTCTGGAGTGAGTCTAGAGAAGGGTGATGAAGTTCTTGAAGAGGCTGGAGAACAAGTCTTATGAGGAGCAACTGAGAGAGCTGGGATTGTTTAGCTTGGAGAAGAGGAGGCTGAGAGGAGACCTCATTGCTCTCTACAACTACCTGAAAGGAGGTTGTAGAGAGGAGGGAGCTGGCCTCTTCTCCCAAGTGACAGGGGACAGGACAAGAGAGAATGGCCTCAAACTTTGCCAGGGAGATTTAGGCTAGACATTAGGAGGACGTTTTTCACAGAAAGGGTCATTGGAACAGGCTGCCCAGGGAGATGGTTGATTGACCATCCCTGGAGGTGTTTAAAGGACAGGTGGATGAGGTGCTGAGCAGCATGGTTTAGTGTTTGATAGGAATGGTTAGACTTGATTACCCTGGAGGCCTTTTCCAACCTAGTGATTCTATGACTCTATGAATTATCTTACTATGAGAGAACGAGGAAGGGGATAACTGACTGTTAGGATAGAAAAGAAAATCCTATTTGTAACAGGTTTGGACTGAGCAAAGGCAAGCTACTGAAATGCAGCTCTCATTTTGGAGGGGTTTCCTCATATTGTAGTCATGGGCCCCGAATACGATGTATGTCCACTTTACAAGTAGCAATTAGACAGTTACAGAAATCACACCAAGACACCTCTGGTGCTTCAAGTAACATGCTTCCAAATACGAATGACAGGGTATGTGCTAAGTGGAACTACTTATCTCTGTTTTAAAGATTTCAGCAACAAACTTCCTTGCTTTAGACAAGTTTCTTAGCATGTGGCAATTAGCATGCTCTTGATGGAGCAATGTATGCATATTTCAGGCAAAATCCTGAGATTACAATGTTTTCCAACCATAATTGTTGCTCATGGCCTTGGTGCAGAACATGTGTCTTACTTGGAGGAGAAATTATAGGATTTTTTTTTGTCTCATTTTGCACGTTAGTGGCTGGGAAATGGAAGTGCACTGCAGTCTAGGTCATCCAATTCTGCATCCCAGATGATATTATTGCTCAGAGATGTGCAATATAATTAGTATACTTGAATTCACTGCCACAGTGTTCATGAATAAAAAGTGCAAGATGGTAATTTGTTTCAGTCATCTTCAGTCTGAATTTAAAAGCTAATATTAAAAACCAATGCAGAAATACTTCTGTACTGCCCAAAGGTAGTATTTATTGTTCTAAGTATACTTCACCCCATATTCTTCAGATGAATGAGGATTTTCTCTGCATTTGAATGAGAATGGCAATTGCAAGTAGATAATTATGTTTCTGTATAGTATACTCATGCATCCCTTGCCTAACATGCAATTTCTTGTCTTCATAATTTCCTTTGAATTTCTAAAGGATATCTGAAAAGTATCAACTTAATAAAGACTGATTGAGGCTGCTAATCATAAAATCGTCGTGATGTTAGAGTTATTGTCTTACTTAACACACATAAATTTAGCACAATTGCTTTCCTAGTCTATAATGGAGTTTACCATTATTTTATTTTATGGTATTTTGATTTAGTATTTAATTTATCAGGTCATTAACATATCAAACAATCTGTGATCTATAAGATATAGTTTGTTTGTCTCATTCCCCATTCCCACTCAGCAGAAGTATTATACAAGTCACTTCTTACTTTTATTCTCATTTTTTT
This sequence comes from Coccyzus lansbergi, assembly GCA_033558105.1. Lineage (NCBI taxonomy): Eukaryota > Metazoa > Chordata > Aves > Cuculiformes > Coccyzidae > Coccyzus > Coccyzus lansbergi. The sequence continues at coordinate 1,421,653 of JAUMJK010000233.1, read as the reverse complement.
TGTGACAAGATTAAAGTTTTATGTCCCTTTGTTAGTAACCGTGACTTCTATTACTTTTTTTGGTTTTTTTCACATATGAGATCACACCTGTGGGTTACTGTGCAAAAATCTTACACGAAATGGATAATTATTTGTATGTTTGAAATTTTGAAAAACACGTAAGTGATATTTCCTTAGACCTTTGACATGGTGGCTATCTTCAGGAAGCAGAAGAAGGTTAATATTCTTTGGAAGACAGTAAAAGGATTTTACATTTATTAAATCTTGTCCAAGTGTTAGCACTAGTCAGGAGATGAGCCTAGATTTGAAAGTTTCCTTAGGAGTAGAGGTGTAAAAGGGCTGTTTTGAAGGGCTGGTTTGGAAGTGCTATGCTTACATCTTGTAGAAGCATTGAGATAATCCTTCCAAATCACTAGCTGAAACTACTTTGACATCTGTGATTATATTTAACCTCTATTGTTTGACTTTTAAATTAAGCTGAACTCTATTAATTTGGTATAGACAAACGTCTATAATAAAATCCTATGGTTTGTTAAGTACAATTTTAAGCACATCAGAATCCTAATTTAATAATCTATGAAAATTGATAAAAAATAAAAACCAGTTAACTATGTCCTAGAAGAGAGTAGAACAATGCCAATGAACATGCAGGTAAGATTCAGCATTTATGTAAAATGTATAAAAAGAAGTCTGGATTGATGAACTTTGGTTTGCAATGCTATCCAGGATTCATCTCCATATGTTAGACATGGTTTGCATCAAAACTAAAGAAAATTAACACAGTTTAAAACTACAAATTATAGATACATATCATTATGAAGATACATAAACATGTCTACCATAAATCATGTAACCTAACTGACTTCAGAAACTGGGAAAAAATAAACAGTGATAGAATAGATAAACTGGATGTAGATCAAGCAGTGTTTCAGACACTGGTTATGGGTGGATGTAAAGGCTGGTTAATATTCTCATAGGTTTGATTCTGCTCTTATCTTTTGTGACAAACTTTTAAAAGTGTAATATTAGGTAGAAATTTAGAACTTGTCTCTAGGACTATTTTCTCTTTTCTTTTTATTTTTTTTTCTGAAAATCTTTATGAAGTTATCCTTGGTTAACTTAATGCATTTCAACACCTAAGTATTTTAAGTGCATTCTATGCTGGTTTTCTGTATTTTCTTGGGAACAAAACCACTTCTGTCTCACTATATGTTAATCCATATCTCCAGGTTGCAGCACATAGCTGCTGCAGGTTCTTTTTCTGTATTTCTCAGTTGTATTGCAGTGTTGTTTGTTTTGCAAAATTTCTCTCTAAAAAGTCCTTGTTACTCTTTATCATATATACATTGAAATATGGAAATTTTCGGCTTTCCAGTCTTCTTGGAAAAGTAGGATAGATTTTATTGCCCATAAATATATGTTAAAATATCAGGATCAGCATTTTTACTCTAAGTTTGAACAAAACATAGTTTTTAATTTCAGACATCAAGACAGTCAGTGCTTTAGATTGGTTCCTCTGAATGATCCTCCTAACCCTGCATGAGTTGGCAAGATACTGACCCTTGGAGGTGATTTAAAAACTACTTTAAAATTGGTAAACCGTTACACCTTAAAATACGTGGCAGCAATGACTTTGGGATTACCCTGGGAAGTTTAGTGGCCTGACATAATAAATGCTCTGATTGAATAAGAAAAGTTGATTTTCTTGTGTTACTGGAAATACATTTTATATCAGTTCAAGACATACCTAGATGAACAAAGTTTTACTGGTAAAAAGTACATTGCTCACTTAAATAAACCCTTTTATTTATATGTTAAATTTAACCATAGCTTTGTAGTTACAGGATCTAAGAGCAGGATTTGTTGAGAAAGCAATAGAGAAGTAAAGATCACTCATTTAGAGAATTTATTTTTACATTGAGGTGCAAGATTTGATGCTATCTATACCTTTCAAACATTTAGTTCATGTTAGGGCATTATTTACTCTATATTCTTAACAGTAGATGATATATAGTTGTGTCTAATGAGAGTCTATCAAATCCTCATTATCTGCATCAAAAAGTATCTTTACTTCTTTTATCAGTTAACTTTTTCCCAGTCTGACTCTTCTCAATTTTGTCTGCCAATAGAAGGAGCTCCTGCATTAGGCAACAAGCTGAAGCTCCCAGGAGAACCTTTCCTCTTATGCAGACAGATGGATCCTGGCTTTCATACTGTGTGATGTGTACAAGAATTTTGATTACACTTTTGGTACAAAGTCATATTGCAAACAAACCCTGTGAGATTATTGCCAGATAGAAATATAGCACTGTCTAGGAGAAAGTCTGTTTTGGGGTGAAAAAAGGTTTATCTGCTTGTATCTTGTCAAACTGCAGTGGCTGGAAGCACACTGCTGTCAAGGAGTAGTTGGTGTTTCGCCTGTTCTTCATGATAATGGACATTTCCAGGGTGCAACTTAAACTACTCAGTGATATTAGATCAACACTGAGAGCCAAAATAAGATTAAACACCAGTTCCCAAGGGTTTTCAAGGTGTTGAAGGTACAAATTGGGGTAAACAGACACATGTACACCCTGTGTGGAAAAGAGGAGATGCACCAGGAAGAAAGCAAGATAGGAACTTCAGCAAAACAGATTCCAGTTTGTTACAGAAAATTTTCATATCTAAGTAACTGTTGGATGTTGTCAAAATGGTTTAAGAGAATTTTGGTTCTTTGGTCTCAGGCAAACCAGGTATATTGTTTAAGTTGATTTTAATATAGCTTCACAGAAGCAAATGGTGCATTATTTAGCCTGTTTTCTGAAAATCTTAATTTCATTATTTGGACTCAGATTTCTTAGTTCATTCTGATAGACATTAATTTTTGTATGGTACAACTATCTTCTCCCTCTACTCTTACTTTAATGTTACCTCTTAATCATGGTCTGGATCTTTTGTATAACATTTCTTAATGACAGGCAATTCCTAGCTTCTGATACTCAAAGTACATTCAGAAAGCCTGTGATTCCCTAAATTCTGTGATTTGATTGCAGTATTAAATCCCCTACTGCATAAAAATAGCTGTGTCATTGCAGGATTAGAACATAAAACCAGAGTTATAATATCGTTCTCCGTTTTGGACTAAGAGGAAATTTAACTTCTGGGCTGTGGATTTTTGCAATGGATGTCAGAAAAATCAGAAGAGCTTGTACTGTGGTCATGAATATGAGGGCATTTTGTTCCTCATACAACTGAATTGTAGGTTTCTATCCAGATTTTCTTTCATCTCCTTTTCTGAAAAGCCTGCTTTTTTCATCCTGCTGTCCCACAACATATTTTTAAAGGTGTCTTAATGAAACATAACCTGTAATATACCTGACAACTTAAGTTCTGCTATTTCTGAAAATTATTTTATTTTTCTTTCTTCCAAATATTAAAGCCCTTTATGAATTTGTATGAATGTGATACATGAATTGAGTACATTAACTACAAAGTGACTATGGATAATTAAAATCAGTAATGAGTTGATGGCTCAGCTAAGTAGCTGAGGCAACAATCTTTGTTCTAATGCTTTTCTGGTACTTGAATTCCTGTGCAAAAGTTAGCCTCGTTTCCTTTTTATTTTCCATTCATTGTCCCTTATCTGAAAAATTTTTTCTTCGCTCTACCAGTACAATATGCAGGAGAGAAAATAAAATCCATAAAACATGCTCTGCTTGCCCAAGTGTAATGAAACAGGGGGCATTATACAAGAAAGATCCCTCCTGACTTGTTTTATACGGCATTATGCCTGTGTGAGAGTGAATGATCTTTCTTACTGAACTACCTGGAGTAAAAATTGAATCGTCAAGTAAAAAAACCCTGTAATATTTCCTCCTAGACATGTACAGACTGGAGCCTTTACTTGCAGTCAGGCTGCATATCAGAGTCCCTAATATACACTTACAGCTTCCACAGACAGATGAAAAGGCATTGAAAAAAACGCAGTGAAGAGTCTCACATGAGACCTGAGAGACTCAGTGAGGTCTTGGGGATTGTACTTCTTCCTTTTTTGTCAATTTATCTTCTATTGGCTTTGTGAACTCAATAGAGATGAAAATCTTCATCACGGCATATCACCCCTAAATACTCTAGGGACAGATTTGCAGGTGAATTTCATTCTTTTATCCTCCGTATAATTCATCCAGTATCAAAAGACCAATAAATTGACAACAAATTCCTAGTAGAGCGTTCCCATGGTATTTGGAGAAACTGTTTTGCATTGCTTTTCTGGTCTGAATTTGTTTCTCTACTTGTCATCTTCCTAAGGGAGAAGAAAAACAATGTTATGACCAAGCTGTGTTTCATCATATCTCACATTTGAATGACTTTTATTATTTTATTTTTTTGTTTAATGTATCTATCCTACTATACTCCTTCACTTCAAGAAAGGTTTGCACTCCTCTGTATTAATAAATTAAGAGCTGGGATACAGAGATTCCAGCCTTCAACTCAGCAGCAGCTATCTTATTACCTAGAACTTTTTTCAACACTCAGGTCATTTTATGAATTTGTGACAAAGTTTTATAAAAATGTAAGTTTGGCTCTCTTTATTACAGATTTACCAATACTTTAATCATCTCATACATACACATAAGTTTGCAAACAAACAAAGCAAGAAAAACTTATTTCAACTAATTATTGCCCTCAATTTCTGTCAAATGCAGAAGAAAAAGAACTTTAGCATGGGGGAAAAAGAAGCTTCTGCTGCCTAGTCAGTCTAGGTCACTTAGTTATCACGACCCCAGAGTAATCCACCTACATCATGCCTCTAAACTTGGAGACTTTCTTATAATGTTCTGTTGAAATTATGCTACCTGTGTCAAAAGATCAGATTTCAAGCTAGTGATTTCCTAATAAACATACTGTCCTCACGAATGATCTGAGAATTTGTAGAAAATCAATTTCTCAGATTAGTTTTTCAAATAAAAATGCACAGGTTCAATGCTGCTGTTACAGCACTGTAGACTAACAGCAGCATGTAATCTGAGAGCCTACTGATCTCATGATTACAACACCCAGCTTGCATGAGAACAGGGAATGATTACCTTCAAGTTCAAATTCTTCCTTCAGTCACATTTCAGCTCTCTGGCAACAGCTTTCAATCTTTATATTTGCTCTAAGGCAAACCATTCTCCCTGCCACCCTCTGGGCTTAACTGTGCACACCAATATCTTTCTGCATAGCAGAGATGCCTTCATGATCACAGCTGGTGACAGATAGATGCTTCTACCTCTCCTGATATTCCTTGTTTTACTTCTACACTTGATCTGTGCACCTAAAGAGAAAATATGCTGGTAAGGAACTGCAGTTATAGGCATCCCTGCAAACTGCACTTGATAGGTGACCATGTACAGTTCATAGTTTTGCAGCTGCTTTTCAATGATACTGAATCTTGGGTGAGGGAAATGCAAAGAAGGTAACACATTCACAGCATTCAAAACATGGAACATAGTCACAGATTGTTTTAAATGGGACCAATTAAGAAATAAAAAAAACCCCAAACGCTTCCCAATACCTTATGTTTATGTGTTAAATCAGTGAGGCCTCTTCCTTATGCAGGGACAAAGCTGCAGTCAGGCTTTCAGTCTTTGAGCACACCACTCAGAGAAAGATTCCACGTTGGAGAATCTGTCAGATTACCCATTTAAAAAGGGAGTTTCTCCTACAGTGTCGCCAGCAAAGAATACTTTTTAGAAAACTCCCTTGCCTTGCTGTTCAGGTCTCTGATCCTACAACTAATCATTCTGCTGGAACTTTGATCCTCATGAGAGACTCACTGGTGGACCTAGAAGAGCAATCATACAGATCATCTTACATCCCAACAGTTAATACATTGCTTATAAATTACACAGTCATTCTTCATCATCGGAGTGAATATTGTTTTACTTCTAGGGCATACAAAAGCATACCTCTACTAAACGATATGATTAAAATGGATGAACTCACAAGATTTAATGCAAACAGAATATATGTATCTGGTCTTGTATAAAAGCACTTAATGTTTTGTGAAAAATAATAGTTTTTTTGATTTATGGAGAAACCTATGCAGTCAAATATTTAGTATGTAACTGTGATCAAAAGCATAGGCACTAGAGGATCTGAAACAACCAAGGGACAGGTACTAGGCAAATCATTCCTAGGTCAGTAGTCTGGAGGTACTCCAAGTCTCAGTGAAAGTGACTGAAAGATGATGTCTAAGGTTTTATTTGGGGCATGTTCTAGTGATTAAAGGTGCAGCTCAAATCAACCTTAATCACAGCTGTCACTAGTTACCAGCCATATTATCATGACATGAATTCTAGTTGGCAGTAACAAAGTCCATGAAATATTTGGTTTAACTAGCTACTGAACTGCTTTGAACTGCCATTGGTGACAATTTCTAACAGATATCTCCTCTTTTCTCCATCAATCCAGCTGAGTACTGGAAAGCAGTGATTCTAATGTGTGGCTTTTTCATGACATTTTTTATCCGCCCGTTATCATACAATAGACATGCAAAGAAGGATGGTTTTCTCTTCCATTTTTTTATGAGTTTCACCATTTTGCCTTTGTGCTTCTTTACTCTAGATGGCTATTAATCTACTCAACTGTCCCTAACTACTTCTTGTGACTTTTTAGACTTCTTGTTTCACTTGTGAATGAATTTTAAATCCCTCCACTTACCATAGGAAAATTTTAAAAATTCATTCCTTTGTCAAATGAAACTAGGCTTCCTCAAAATTATTGTCATTTACACATTCTCTTCCTTTTCCCTAAAATATGTGCTGTCTAGAAGAGATTTCTGTGTTAATATAATTATGATTCTCTTAAAAAAAAAGTTGTTCCCAGAAATGTTTTTTGAGGGCATTATTTTTAATTTGCAGGAAAATTATCTATTACCTTGTGCTAATAGTTCCTATATTGTTTCTTTTTGGGAGTTATTTAAATTATGTCAAATTTTCCAACTTAAGACAAAATTTGAATGCATAATATCTAAATAAATAATATAATATCTTGTATTCTTTGATTTAAAAGTGGTTGGAGGCTCTCCCTGCCCTTTTGCTTTCATATGATTTGAAAGAAGAGGAGAGAAATGTTTCACAATAAAAAAATTTCTGACATTTTCATTTCTGTTCTAAGATGCTCTGGTTTTGGCCAAAGCAACAAGATGGAGTGAAGCACTCTCTGTGACCTCTGGAAATTTTTATAACCATAAGTGAAACTTTTCTGCAAGTCCTAGCACTCAGTGTTTTTGAAATATCTGCTTCTCCTAGGCTGTATTTCCAAGTCCTCACTCCAATAACTTCTGTGAGTTGTTCCTGCAACTGGCCAAGACTGATAAAGAAAAGAGATTCCTTTCACATATGGCCCTTATCTTAATGTTGACAAACAGCACTGAAAAAAACCCCTGTCATTCAGAGTGACATATTCAAATGCTCCGGAGTGGTGGTGGGGGGTGGGGGAATATTATCCAAACATAATTACAAGTCTTTAAGCACAATTAGAGAGATGTGGAAATGCATTTAATGGCCTTTTACTAAAAAGAATTATTTCACGAAAATTTATAAAACTAGTTTTTAAAACATGGGGAAAGTATTCTTCACAACTTAGTAGATATCAATAATAAAATGAAATAAATGTGATAGGTGTAATATGATGTTCTACCTACTTTATTTGCCTCAGTATCTCATAACTACATGTTGCTTGTGTTGTAAATCTCTCTAGAGAAGGCTGAAGAAATTTAGTTAAAAATAGTTTAGTTCAACACTTTTTGTTTGAAGGAGAAGGAAAGAAAAACATATAATCCATAGCAATAGCATTCAGACTAAGAATGACAGCTGGTTTGTAAACTCTTAATCTAAAAACAATAGAGGCAAATGAAATTGTCTCTATGTACAACAGAGAGACTTATCCCCAGCTCACCTCCCCTGGTCTACTGTTACTGTGACATCTGAAACAAATGGTTGAAAGAGTCACTGGAGATGCATGAAAGTAGGAGAGGACAAATAGATGCTTTGTTACACAAGTTGTACTCTCAAAAGCTGCTTGCTTCAATTTGCCTGTGTTCAAAACCTGCTTCTACATACAAAGCAGACTGTATTTTATCACCAACACACAGCTGTATCATCAAAGTACATGATGATCTCTTCTGCCTGGATATTTTGGAATAATCTAGACATTGTATTTCTGTGTTGTATTGTTTTTATCTTAAATTGTGTTTATACTAAACCATCATCCAATCCCATTTTCATAATGACTGAGTTTGTCACCCAACACATGTATTTTTTCAAGTCTCAAATGTGAGCTCTTCCTGAGCCACTGACTGAAAGTTGTTACTCACTTATGTTTTCATGATCCTTTATTTAGATCAAATGGACATTGTTCAAAGCTGTCTTGCTGAAACCTTGTGAAGTTGTTGATGCTGGTAGTATGCGAACCTCGCGGTTATCTGGGGAGGTGTTACTGCCGTTCCAGAGTAAAAGCACTTACAGAGGTAAAGATGACCACACAGAAATTGCACAGATGGTGGTAGGATGGATTTGTCAGAGACAAAAGGCAGTGGTAGATTAAGAACGCTAGGTATCACTCACCTGATTTTCTTTTTGAGGCAAGTTTGATGCCATATATGACTAGGGAACACCATCAGTGCCTGGTGACTAGAAATAGACATATTTCAGAGTTAAGGAAGGAAGCATACTACAATAAAAAAAAAACCAAAACACCCCAAGCTATTTGGGAAGCAAGAATGTTATTTATAACAAACACAGTATTTATCCAGGACTGCAAGAATGAGCAGAGGCAAGGACACAACACTACTACTGGATGTTTCTTAAAATGTTTCTTTGGTTTCATTTTGGACTTGCATTGCAGACTAAGGTAATCCTTCATTTTTTTCTCCCAAACTCAAACCAGAAACTTTGTGAATGGCAAATGAGGTAACACATTTCCTTTTCAAGTTTAAATTTATTTTCTGAAGTTCATACATATTTTAAGGTATTGCTATTATTATAATATGAAAAAAACCCTCTTAATCCAAGATATTTAGCTAGTTGTAAAGACTGACTTATTTACTGTTTATAAGTTTGAGAACTTTCATAGCAAGACCATTCCGTACATGCTAGTAGGGCATGGGCTTGCCTTATAAACAGTACCTGCTAAAAAGGCAGTGTGCACTCACTACTCGATGGAACAGCCTTGATGAAGTGCTGCTGCTTGGCTGCTCTGAAGAAGAACTACTGAACCACATGTTTCTGAAGAGTTGGTGCTGGAGTAATTGCTGCTGGATGGGGCCAACTGAAGAGCTTCTGTGCCGCATTGGAGTGGTGATAATTTTTCTTTTTCCCCTGCTACTTCTTTCTCTAGCTTTCTCTGACTTATGTCCCTGTATCTTCTTTCTCCTTGGCAACATGGTGTATCAGGTTGAATCCCAGTTTTGTTTAGTTTATTTAGTGACCTTGGTTTTGTTCAAGATACCAGTTTGGGATCTGAACAGGTTGGGATCTGGTTTTGAAACATTGAGAATTTGTGACTCAGAGTGTATCTCAGTCTGTTTTATGATTTTGGCTTTGTCCAAAATATGTACTGCATTTAAATTTACACTAGAAGATTTATTGGTCTCTGATTTGCCATGTAAATATTAAAGGAACCAGCAAAATGACAGTGTAAGTTCGTTGATACTACTAGTTAATACCAACATGTTCACTCAAGGTAAATGGAAAAGAAAATTCTTATCTTTATTTTGATATTTATTTTGAGATGCCTGGTATCTGTAGATATGAACAACTTATGCTTTCTTTTCTCTGACTGCACCTGAATCCATCCAAGATTCTCATGTTTCTAGTAATCAGCAGTTTCATAGGAACACTTAAGAACAATGGAGACAAAATTCAGGTTACAAATTCTGCAGAGGTTATTTAAAAAACAAAAGCACGAAGGTAGAGATAATCTGTGGAAAAAACAGTAAAAAGAGGTTTTGAGACTTTAATACACTACTTGTGCAAATCTATATGGCAATAGCTAAAGGAAGAATAAACATTTCTAGAATCTAGTTCCAGTATTGCAGTTAGTGATTACTCCTTTTAAAGTATTTTAAGATATTTGAATTATTTATTGCTGCATGTGAGAAGTATATTTTTCTTAATAAGACATTAGTGAAAGGGAATGAAAGGAACAAGACCTGCAACAATTCCCCATAGAGATTAGGAACTTGAATTCAAACTACTGTTCTCTAAGTCCACAAAACAAACATATGGCAGCTCTGTGTATTGTTCTGTCACCCACAGTGCACAATAAAGATACACATGCCTATGTAATTATTTTTGTTAATTCTTTTTTGTTAAGTGGTTCAGGTACTTACTGGTTCCAAACTACAAGTACACGCTAAATATCTGCATTCAGATTTCTGAAACATTTCTAAAGAATTTTCACTTTGACAGTGCACAGAGTTCTGCATTGATCAAAACTGGCTTTTCAAACATTTTCTTTGTGAACACTTAAACTTCATAAATAAAATACTGGGTACTGTAAATGTTAAAGTGTTATCAAGGCTATAGTGACAATGTAATCAGCAATAAAGCAGGTAGCTGACTGTAAGGGACCTTCACAAAACCCAGTGTGTGATTTTTTGAGAAGTGTACTGTGGAATGGATCTTTTAAGATGTCTAATCTCTGAAATAACTTGGTTCATTTTTGATACTGTTGCATGAGATGTCATGCTCAACTCTGCATGCCCTTTCCTTCAAGGAGATAAGAAGACGGATATTTGGATTTATACTTCTTGTTTCTAGGTTATTCAGGCAAAATGAACATATTGGATTCCTGACAAAATTTGCAGCTGAACAGAGAGTATTCTTAACTTCACTATATTTATTCATTCACTGAGCTTGAGTTCTGTCAAACTAAAAAAACGTTTACCATTTTTTTAACTTCTGAGGTCTTTAGGTTATTTTAAATGTGAGATCATGCAAAACCCAGTTCCATCTGTACCTTTGTATTCCCTTTGTGCTTCTATATATTCATTTAGTCTGGTTATGTGCAGGAAGAGATGACCTCATCAACAAAATCTAGTGCTAAAAACTGTCCATTAAAGGAGGAATCAAGTTTTTAATATTTACACACAATGTTTTCCAATGTGGAATCTGATTCTGTGTGTACCCTTCGTAAGATACAGGAAAGTAAAACTATATAGCTTAAATAATTGTAATAGATTCACATTATAATTGATGAGAAGTCACTATATTATTGATGCAGAGAAGTGTCAGTGGAAGGTTAAGGTTAAAATTATATCCTACTGTTAAAAATGTTTAGTGGAAATGGAGGCAAAACACTAAGTGAAGGCAAGAATGAGTATCAAGAAAAACAGTTTAGGCTTTACAGTACATAATTTTCTTTCCATTAAGAACAATAATTAAATTCATGCTTATTTTCATATTTAAGATTCTAATGTTTATTTTTTGTTTAATTTCTTAGTAGTAATTTGTCACAGCTTGAATCAATTACAAAACATCAAGATAATTACTCAGATCATTTTAATTCATCAATCTGTGTAACGGCTTCATAATATAGTATTACTAATAATATGGGATTATGATACTTTTGAGACAGAAGAATTTGCATCATCAGCCATTCAAAGTTTCTAGTTCTGCAGTATCAGTGTTGAATTTATAACTTTTGGCACTAATGTCAAACATATGTCAATGCCATGAGATGAGGACTATCTGAATCTAGCTTCTTAATTCATGGCCATAAAGAAAATATATTTAGCTATGATATTAAATTATTTGATATTATTGTAGCATACTATATAGATAGCAAAGTTGTTTAGCTAAAGAAGTATTATCTATTTGTAAGAGTTATTGATGACGTTGTAACCTACAAGCAGTAAATACGTAATTTTTTACTACAGAAAATGTACAGTGGACAAATAAAGGCAGAAAAGTCACTTATACAAGAATCTACCACTCTTCCACCCTACCCTAAAAGGAACAAAGACCATCTAACAGCGTTTAATGGTCCACCACATCTTCCTCTCACATCTTGCTCTCCTTGTTAGCAAAGAAAACTTCACAAAGGGCAAAAGATACGGTTACAGTATTTATATTTTATGTGGAAGAACATTCATTATCATAGAAACATGAAATTGTTTGGTTGGAAAAGAACTTTGAGATCAAGTCCAACTGTACCTGTCCACTACTAAACTATATCCCTGAACACTTAATCTCCTGGCCTTTTAAATACCTTCAGGAATGGTTACTCAGCGCCTCCCTGGCCACCATATTCCAGTGTCTGATAAACCTTTTGGTGAAGAAATTCTTCCTAATGTCTAGTCTAAACCTTCCCTGGCACAACCTGAGGCCATTTCCTCTTGTGCTATCCCCTGTCACTTGGAAGAAGAGATGAACACCCACTTCACTAGTTTCACCATGAAAATCGAAGTCTGGAAACTCTACAGTTTCCCTTAGCTACCTACCACACTGGCCAATATCCTCATGAGGAGAAAATTTCTTCTCATATCCTCTCCAGTCCTCTCATTATCTGCACTGCCATACATGTCCTGGAGGGCCTGACTCCATCTCCTCAACTCTCTTTGCGGGCACTAAGCACTGCTGCTGTGACCCCAAAGGTACTCTTTCCCTTGGATTAACCCATGACCCTGTTCCCACAGCTTCTTGTTACAGGGCAGACTCTTCAGCCCTGACCAGCACAGTAGTCTACCTTGACCCTGGCTTATTAGTATTTTCCCTGAACTGGACTAGTTCAAAATATCAATATCTCTTTTTCTTGAGACTGTTGTCTCATTTCCTTTGTTGTACCTGTGAAATGCAGGAAATAAAAATGATGGTCTTTGTCATATGATATATTGTTTTAAATTCTGATCATTCTTCACCCAGCTTCCATTTTTTGCTTGATTCAGTGCCAGCTGTTGTGTTTGTTTTAAAGGACACTGCAGTAAATGCAGTTAACTAAATTACTTCCACAAATATTCATGAATATTTAAAAATAGTTTTCAATAGCTCACCTATATTATATCTTCAACATGTACTTGAAATTCCCTACATCCTTGATGTTTCATATGATCCAATTGTGTTCATACATGCTACCTTTGCAGGCAGTTTAAACTCAGACTGTATGCAACTCTGACAGGCAGCATCATGATTAATCCAGGAGACCCAAGTCTGTGCATTATTTATTCACTTCCACAAAAATGAAAATCAGAAGCTGGAGGCTTCACAGGGTCTTCTGTGCTCCCATATCCCAGTTTTGAAGATGTGTCCTCAGTGTTTAATAAGTTGCTGGCAAGCAGCCTTGGTCTTGGGAAAGAGAAGATGTGATATAGACACATCTAGTGATAAGATCCTTCAGTGTGGTAAAGAATTGGAAGTGTCTGGTAGCATTTGTTATTGCAAAAGGAGGAAGAAAGGAAATTGAGAGCAATTTTATGCATAAGTTCATACTGAGAGAATCCTAATACACTATTTCTCTTGGACACCATAAGAAACATGTAATAATTTCCTGATTTTTCCAATATTGTTATGATGATCTAAAGATACAGAGAAAAACAAAGAAAATATTATGCATAAATAACAAACATAAATACTACTGTAAGCAGTGAAGCAATTGGAGAAAGCAATTGAAATTTCTCATTATTGTGAGAAAAATCACATGCCTAAGTTTTATTAGGATTTGAGTCTTAATTAGTATTTTTAAGGATTTTGCTTAAGCACATGAGAAATTATTTCAAAGCTAGCCCTTTTCCCCCTGTAGAAACTATTTTTCTTACTCCTTTTAAATTATATTCAAGAATATCTTATATTCCACAGTTTTGTAGTTTTCATGAAGAAACCAAGCTTTTCTTTATTATGGCAAATAAAGGTCTCAGAAATACTGTTTAAAACAATAGATTAGCTTTCTAAGAACAATCATTCTCTTCAAAGATTAAAAATTTGGCAGATGGAAAGTACAATATTTTCTTTCATGGGACAGGTAAATTTTCCTTTCTGGAACACAAATAAAATTATTAGAAGCAGCAGTGGGTATTTTATCACTGCCATCAGTAGGCAAAGAATTAATTGCTGTCGCTGTTCATACTATGATACCTCGTTGGTTACAAATTACATTTCTCTAACCCCAGCACCTTAATCAAAACCAACATGATCAGAGCTCATACTAATCAGCTGCAGCCAGTCGCAGTCTTTATATTTCAAATGAATGCAAGGTCAGCAGTATGGACTCCTGAAAGCAGGGAGCTAGCTTATCAGGAGAATGCACATGGTGAGGTCCAGAAGCAATGACAACGTGTAAAATCAAGTTAACATCCAGTAAAAAAGCATACACATTGCAGTGCTGTTGCCTTTCTGTCAATTTGTTCCATGCTGAATCAAAACAGGGATTTGTATGTGTCTCAAGTGCTCACAAGCTCCTGGTAATTTGTCTGCTAGGTATCTGAACTTCTATTAAATGAGCAGATATAACACAAAAAGAGCAGTGTAAGTGGCAGATATACAAGAGTCTTTCCCTTAAGAAATTAAGCTGAGCTGTAAAAGCACTGTATTTGATAAGCAGCTTTATGAACACTACAGGCTTGCCTTCTGTTTCTTGTGTCTGTTCACACTCCAGTTGGGCAGTCACACTTACATGTACTTATGAGGAATATAAGGAGACTCTGCTTGGCATGAGCCATATACCTGGACGTTGGGTAATATCTCCAGTTGAATAAAAAACTTGATTTATGAAGATTTATCAAGAAGATTGCTAAAGGAAATGATATTACAGGATTCCATTTATACTTTTTCTAAACACAAAACTGTTGGATCTTTTCTTTAAGAAGCACATAGTGGGAAGAATAGCACTGTCCTTCCAACTCTGCTGTATTTGATATAATTTAAAAAAATTAGTAAAATATTGGGCTGATTTACAATCACACTAACAATTCAAGGCAGAATAGTCTAATGGTTTGAGAGGTCTATTAATCATAAAGTCTGTGGAAATGTGATAAGGATATAATATAAAGCTGTGCAAGGTGAAACCACTTATTGCAATCATTCAATTACCTCCTCGATGAAGAAAAATTTGGCCCTATTTTAAAGTATAACTACCAGACATTGAGCATCAAGATTTATATTTTCATACCCATTTATATCTTTCACATATATCTATATGATACCTATGAGATATTGTAGGTGCTCATGACTTCATAAGAAAACCAAAATTTAGTTTAGTTTAAATTTCTTCTAGAAAGTTCTGCAGAATTGTTAATGAAAGCTTTAATTACATTGTCCTTAGAATACTACTATACAAATGGCAGGTGTCACTGAGCATTTGCAGCAGTTAAGGCAAATATGTGTTTCACAGCTCCCATCAGCAGAATGAAAAAAGTACTTTAAATAGTCTGGTGAGAATGTAGTGAAATATTTGCTGAACAAAGAAACAAGTTCATTTTGAAACTGAGATTACGTTTTGTCTGTTTATTAGGAACCCAGAAGAGCATACATAGAGTTTTGTTAGAGTGTTCAAGATACACGGAAAAATGTATTAATAAACCAATGAATTCTAACTAAATAATGACAAACCATGAACTGTATAAAATAAAGCTCTCAGTCTAGTTGAAACAAAATTTAATTGTGCAAGAACCAATAGATATGTGCATTTTTTTACTGCTTGCTTAGGTGTTATCTGCATTAAGCTACAGAAATTAATTACAGGAAGACTTGTTCCTGAAGAAAAATAACAGTTCTGTATTTATAATTCAGCATTAAAGTCTCAAGCTACAGCTGAATCTCTGCTTTAAGCAGTAGGCTTAGTAACTCTGTTGTAGCTCAACACAGAGCATACTCCTGGAACTGCAATTAAAAGATGAGGTTGATAGCAAGGACATACAGTTGTCAGGGCAAGTTTAGCAAGATGACATTTCCAACGACTGCAGGCAAGAGCATTCCAAGAATACAGAAATTGAATCCCCCTCAAGATAATGACTTATCCTCACCTCTCTCAAATACATGGGGAAATAGTATCCCCTATCCCTTCTCAGTGGCATATTTCCACTTGTAATGCTCCTGGAGCAACAAGATAGCAACTTAGCTCTGCAGCATTACTAAACTTTGTTATTTATTTTCTTCATCTGAGTTCAATCAAGCTACATGGTCTAATGCCTATGTCAAACCAAGAAGCTTTAGGGAAAGCCACTCATTTGTGGAATGCTGAGGTGGCAAGTTCTACTTCAGTGCAAGCTGGACACTGATTTCTTTTTCTTTCTCCTCACTGTTCAGCAAACCTGGTGACATGTGTATGCCAGGCTGAGCAAGCTTCAGAAAAGCCAAGGACACTCATTTAATGAATGCTGACTGTGCAAGTATTGCCTTCATAACCTTCCTGATCTACTTTTATGAAGCAACTGATGTTAAAACATGAATTTGAAGCAATATGTGCTGTGACTCTAGCTGTTTCCCTGTTTAAAAATTAACAGAAGCTCATAAATTTATAACCATTAAAAGGCAAGCTGCTGCTGAAATGTAATGGAAGGTTTAAATTTGCAATGAAAGGCTTCCATCTTGCAGATATACAACAGAAGGAGATTTTACTTCAAGAAGTGACCCCTATACTATGTTGAGGGTCATGCAGTAACCACAGAGCAGTCAGTTCTGCAATGTTGTTAAGTGAAAGTATACTGTAGATTTGCCACAGGAAAAACTTTCTTGTATGTTTAAGATCCTCTTGTCTCAGACTAGTGTATGTCTTTAAATTTTGCAAGACCATGTTCTTCTGTATGCTCTATTTTATATAGTAGTGCTACATTAATGAAACAAGGAGATTATGTGCTTAGTTTATGGGAGTGGTAGTTTTAACCTTGACACGTAAATCTCATAATGTACTAGAGAACGGCTTTAAAAATTGTTATTAAAATCTGGCATGTCTGTTGAAATATTCCTCTCTGAATAACAAACACACTTTGTTCCTGGTCACAAATTTCCTTGAAGAAAAAGTCAGCCATATCAGAGCATGTAGAATAATTCACTAGCTATTTTAATTATTCTTCATTCTTTTTCTCAAGGTAAATAATAAAAAAACTGAAAAAGAAAATAAAATAATGACATGACACAGCATAATCTTTCCATCATATGATTTTGTGTAAATGTGGGAAAGAATGTGATGTAAGAAATACTCTATTGTGAATTCAGATGTTACTTCCTATATCATATTAATACACATGAGATGCTGAGCTTAAAATCTCCCAAACCTGTTGAAAAGACCTTAATACGCCAAAATGGAAAAGACCATAACATTTCCTTGTGGAAGACATGAAAATTAAAGTATCTTTGAAATGTGCTATGCATTTTATTTTTTTCTTTGTTGTCTTGTTTGTTTGGTTTTTTAATTTTTTTCCAGTTTGGAGATTGAAACAAAGAAAACAACCATTTAATGCCATTGATCACACATGCTTTGGAAGCAGACCTTGGATTAATGGGTTTAGGATTGTTCTTAGAAATTACAGACATTTGTAATGATCCTCCAAGGATGAACAGGACACTCTAGTTCAATGAGTAAGTAATGAAATTGCTATACAGCTCTCCTTATCAAAGTACAAAAGTTTGCTGGTGCTACAGCACCAATGCACTGGCAAACCACTGTTGTGTAATTCCCTATGTGTTCATAAAAATTCCCTATGTAATACTTATGTTCACTTTTTAAAAGCAGACTTATTAGTCTGTCACTTTGCTTTTTGTTAATATATTCTCACATTGACATTACTGTGAATATAAATGGTTTTAACAGATGTACTTTTCAAATCCTAGTTGTGATAGGTAGTTTTGTGTATCTTCCTTCAAAATTTGTTGATGAAATCAAGTGTGGTTTCAGAATGCATGTGATTTACTTATTGTAGTGCATTGCCATCCCTCGAGATCAATGATCATTTTTATGCTTTCGTGTTCAGACATATGACCTATTTCAAATCAAATGGAGACATTACCTGTTTCCACAAGTCTTTATGAATTTAAGCCAAACATTTCAAAAGGCTAGATAATCTTTCTCAGAAATAAATTACAACATTTTAGGCACTATTTCACTGTATCATCTGACCAAAACTGTGAACGCAGAGCTAGAGTTATGGCTGCTAGATTTTATTTCTTCATAGACTATTCAAGTCGAGGAATGTTAGAACTTTGATATGAGAACTTTTTCATGTATTGTTTTTCATTCTTAAAGAGTATTTTGGAAAAAAACCCCATATATTTTGAGAGAACCTTATCTACTCTGGATTTTTAAACATTGTTAAATGCTTTATTTCTGTCCCGTGAGCACACAGATCTCAGATTTCATCCCTTGCAGAGATGAAGTGACCTTTCAATTATAGATTTTTTAATGTGGGACTAGAATCTGAAAATCATGGGCAGTTTTACTACAAACCAAATTAACTCTATAGGAGTACAACCTTTCTGTTCTGGACAGTCAGCACAATGTGGTGTTTGTGTCTGTCATCAGAGCTGAGTCATAGTGATGTTAAATGGTCCTGCAAGACTTGTAAGCATTACCATAGTAGTACAGACAGTAAGGAAATGCAAGACCTTTGCACCGAAGAAATACATCAGCAACCAGGGTATGACTTTATTGTGACAGAAAACCATAGAGAAATATTAATAACTGCATTTTTGCCTAACCAATGCAGGTCTGAAATTTGACCCTTTTTTAAAGCATACTAAAAAATGCTCACAAGGTTCCTTGATTTTAGTCTCATGTTTATACCATTTCCTTAGGCTGTGTAGAAAAGTCACTTCATTGATTCCAGTGTTTCCCAGAATGAGAGCAAATTGTCCTGCTGCATTATAGAAATGTTGAACCCTCTTCTGCCATTTGCCTATTGTTCACAGTCAGGTGTGCTTTAAACTGATAATTTAATAACTATATGAAGCCAAACAATCAGGAGCACTGAGCTCTTTCCTTCCTGAGAGCTGTTAAAGAAGTTTCTTACCCATGCCATCACTTGAGATGTCATGCCCCACTTTGAATCTTTTGTGTTATCTACTTAATGGATGTGTAGTTTGTCTAGAATCTGCATCTATGTCATAAATACCATTTTCCAAAGGATTTCATGATGACTGCATATGAAGCTAATCCATGACACAGAGATCATGGTCTTCTGAGGCAAACTGCTTGACAATTAGTTTCCATAACCACTCACTTTACTCATACTCACTTTATGATCCTGGTAGTGACGTATCTCTACCGGATCTTGTGACAGTATAGCTACCTTGACCTATGATCAGATTTTGTGAGAATAGGTTAATTTCCTACTCTTTTAAGGGTTTCTACATCAGAAATGTATTTGTCCTCCGTATCTTTACACCAGAATAAAAATAAAACTGTCATCTTTGCAATCACTGTATTATAGCCCTTAAATGCAATAGATAATCCTTCTCCTTTGACTACAAAACTATTTGGACTAGGTAGTTATAGTTTTTTTATGTTATAGAATCATAGAATCACCAGGTTGGAAGAGACCCATCGGATCATCGAGTCCAACCATTCCTATCAATCACTACTCCATGTACCTCAGGACCTCATCTACCCATGCCTTAAGCACTTCCAGGGAAGGTGAATCAATCACCTCCCTGGGCAGCCTGTTCCAATGCCCAATGACCCTTTCTGTGAAAAATTTTCTCCTGATGTCCAGCCTAAATCTCCCCTGGTGGAGCTTGAGGCCATTCCCTCTTGTCCTGTCCCCTGTCACTTGGGAGAAGAGGCCAGCTCCCTCCTCTCTACAACCTCCTTTCAGGTAGTTATAGAGAGTAATGAGGTCTCCTCTCAGCCTCCTCTTCTCCAGGCTAAGCAATCCCAGCTCTCTCAGCCATTCCTCATAGGACTGGTTCTCCAACCCCCTCAACAGCGCTGTTGCTCTTCTTTGGGCTCGCTTCAGAGCCTCAACATCCTTCTTGTGGTGAGGGGCCCACAACTGAACACAGGATTCAATTAGCGATCTCACCAGTGCTGAGTACAAAGGGAGAATAACCTCCCTGGACATGCTGGTCACACCGTTTCTGGTAAAAGCCAGGATGCCATTGGCCTTCTTGGCCACCTGGGCACACTGCTGGCTCTTGTTCTGTCCGCTGTCAACCAACACCCCCAGGTCCCTCTCCTCCTGGCAGCTTTACACCCAGTCTTCTCCTAGTCTGTAGCACTGCTTGGGGTTGTTGTGTGCCCCAAGTGTAGGACCCGGCATTTGGCCTTGTTAATCCTCATCCCACTAGACTCTGCCCAGCGGTCCAGCCTGTACAGATCCCTTTGCAGCGCCTCCCTACCCTCCAGCAGATCAACACTTCCACCCATATTAGTGTCATCTGCAAACTTGCTAAGGGTGCACTCAATGCCTTCATCCAGGTCATTGATGAAGACATTGAACAGGGTTGGACCCAGCACTGAGCCCTAGGCAACACCACTTGGAACTGGCCTCTAGTTGGATCTAACACCATTTACCATCACTCTCTGGGCCATCCAACCAGTTTTCTACCCAGGAGAGTGTGCATCTGTCCAGGCCAGAGGCTGACAGTTTCTGTAGAAGAATGTTGTGAGAAACTGTGTCAAAGGCTTTACTGAAGTCCAGGAAGACCACATCCACAGCTTTTCCCTCGTCCAACAGCCGAGTCACTTTGTCATAGAAGGTGATCAGGTTAGTTTGGCAAGACCTGCCTTTTGTGAACCTATGTTGCCTGGGTCTGATCACCCAGTTCTCTTGCATGTGCTTCATGATAGAACTCAAGATTACCTGTTCCATGACTTTCCCTGGCACTGAGGTCAGACTGAGAGACCTGTAGTTCCCTGGATCCTCCCTGCGACCCTTCTTGTAGATGGGATTAGATGGGATGGTTCTTTTTCTATGCAGTCAAGATCATTGAGAACAGAATTAATCTGTTTTTTAAAAGATTTTTATAAAAATTAAAAAAAAAACCCTATAACCTTTACAGGAGTTAACTGAAATTGTGGTCTCTTGTAAAATGACTTTAATGTTGTTTAACTTTATTACTGGAATGACAATTGTAGGATTAACCTATGAGCACTTTTACATACAGCTGCGCCCATTTTGCACC
This sequence comes from Coccyzus lansbergi, assembly GCA_033558105.1. Classification (NCBI taxonomy): domain Eukaryota; kingdom Metazoa; phylum Chordata; class Aves; order Cuculiformes; family Coccyzidae; genus Coccyzus; species Coccyzus lansbergi. The sequence goes on along the minus strand of JAUMJK010000233.1, from coordinate 1,400,576 downwards.
AAAAATCTTTGTGAAGAGAAAACATTTTTGCAAATCTCTAAATAAGGTTGGTTATAGTTGCACTAGCATACAGAATCATCACTCTTTGTTCAATGGCTGAGCTATTTTTTCCATAGGTGTCACAAGATTGTAATTCAACTACCTGATAGAACTAAAACCACAGAATCAGAGAATCATAGAATGGTTTAGATCAGAAGGAACAGCTAAAGATCAATCAGTCCAATCTTTTTGCTACAGGCAAAGACATCTTCCACCAGATCAGGTTGTTCAAAGCCTGGCACAACTTGACCTTGAAGATTTCTAATGACGGGGCATCCACAGATTCCCTGGCAACCCATATCAGCATCACCAACCTCACTGTAAAATGTCTTCCATATGCCCAATATAAATTTGTCCTATTTAATTTAAAATCATTGTTCCTTGTCTTATCACTACAGGCCTTGATAAAAGTCTATCTTCATCTTTCATATAAGCCTTTTTCTATATATTACAAGGTTGCAATAAGTTCTCCACAGAGCCTTCTCTTCTCCAGGCTGAAAAAAACTCCATCTCAGCCTTTCTTCATAGGAGAGGGGTTTCTTTCCTCTGATTATTCTCATAATCCTCTTCACCTCCTCCAACAGGCCTTTGTCTTTCTTGTACTGGAGACCTCAAAGCTGGCCACAGAACTCCAAGCAGGGTCTCATGAGAGCAGAGTAAAAGGGAAGAATTAATTTGCTTGATCTACTGGCCACGTTTCTTTTATTGTCACCCAGGATACAATTGGCTTTTTGTGCACACATTGAGAGCTCATATTCATTTTTTCTTTCACCAGTATCACCAATTCAGTCTCTGCAGGGCTGCAGTCAACCTATTTATTTCTCAGTCTCTGTTGGCATTGGTGACTATCCCAACTGTGGTAGAGGACCTTACACTTGACCTTGTTAAACTTCAAGAAGTTCTTATGGACTTATCAAGGTCCCTTTGGGTGTTATCACTTACCTCTAGCATATCAACTGCATCACTCAGTTTGGAGTCATCTGCAAACTTGCTGAGTGTGCACGCACTCCCACTATCTTGTCATGCACTCCCACTATCTATGTCATTGATGCAGATATTAATTAGTGTCTGTGAGAGATAAAACTGATCACTGGTTTCCTCCTGGAGACTGAGCCCCTGATAGTAACTAATAGACCACCCATATAAACCTTACTTCTCCAGTTTAGGGGGAAGAATATTGTGGAAGACAATATCTATATACATTTTGCTTGGCAGGGCTTTGGTATCAGGGAGTTACAGAAGTGGTTTCCATGAGAAGCTGCAAGAAACTTCCACTATGTCTGATAGAGACAATGCCAGCCAGCTCAAAGATGGTCAAGGGTGATGGTGGTAACACATCTGAGTTAACATATTTAAGAATTAAAAAAGACCTCCAGAAGAGAAAACTGCAGCCAGGTGGAACAGTGAGAATCTGTGAAACAACCCTGTAGACATCAACATCAGTGAAGAAGAGAGAGGGGTTGTTCCAAGCATGAAACCCTGCAGCCCATGGTGAAGATCGTGTCTGACGTCACTTGCAGCTCATCAAGTTTAATGGAATAGCAGATATTCACTTGCACTCTGTGGAAGACCCCACATCATAGCAGGTAAAGGCCTGAAGCAGGTTGTGACACCCTTGGAAGACCATGCTGGAGTAGGTTCCTGACAGGCCTTGTGGACCCATGGAGAGAGGAGCCCACACTGGAGCAGGTTTATTGACAGGACTCGTAACTGTGGAAGACCCATGCTGCTGCATTATTTTGCTAAAGAACTGCACCCTATGGAAGGGACTCATGCTGGAGCAACTGATGAAGAAGTGTAGCCTGTGGGAAGGACCCACACTTGTGGGTTCATGGAGGACTGTGTCCTGTGGTAGGGACCCCACATTAGAGAGTGAGAGGAGTCCTCCCTTTGTGGAGGAAAGAGAGGCAGAGGTAACATAGAATGAATTGACTGCAACTTCTATTCTCTGTCCCTCTCTGGTGCTGAGGGGAGTTGGTAGGGAATAACAGGATTGAAGTTGAGCCTAAGAAAAACGGAGGAGTGGGGGGAAGGTATTTTAGTATTTAGTTTGTTTCTAGTTACCCAGGTCTGATTTGAATGGTAATAAATTAAATTAGTTTCCCAAAGTTGAATCTGTTCTGTATATGACAGTAATTAGTGAATTATTTCTCCCTGTCCTTCCCTTCATCTATGAACCTTTTGTTATACATTCTGTGCCATGTCCGTCTGAGGAGGAGAATGATAGAGTAATTTTTGTTGGTATCTGACCTTCAGCATTCTACATAGATGACCTTTGTAGCTCTTCCCTTGTCCGGTGATGCACTCCATCCCTGAAGGCCATTGGATTAGTCAGGCACCATTTGCCCTTGGTGATTCCATGTTACCTGTCTTTAAACCAACAATTCTCAGTTTCTTAGAACTCAAACTGGGTATTTTTAAACACTTCTCTATACAAGGTATTAATTTGGTATAGAGTGATGCTCATCTTGATTTTAATAAGAGATTGGTCAATGTATTCTTGAATAATGTATTCATTCTCTAAATCTGATGAGCTGTGATGTTCTGTGGTGCTGATGTGCATCTTTTTAAGCAGTGGTTATATAAGTGTGCAGACATATGAAAAGGGCATCATTCTTCTCTTGACTGATGTGCACAGGCAGGAGGAATTTATGTATGGAGTTCAGTAATGACACATTCTTGTGTTCTTAGTTTTTGCTTATTTTCAGTCAAGTTTCTCCTTGCTTGCTACTGCAAGCGCAGAAATGTTGACATGTTTTGACGACACTCATCACTGCATCCATTCCACAAGCAACTAAGAGCTAATAAAGAAAATATTTCTTTACACTAATGAAAAATCATTGCTTTTCCTCTGATCTTCTCATTTGTTTGTAACTTCATTTCTGCAATTATCCATTATTATCATAGAATCATAGAATCACCAGGTTGGAAGAGACCCACCGGGTCATCGAGCCCAACTATTCCTATCAAACACATCCCTGAGGACCTCGTCTACCCATGCCTTAAACACTTCCAGGGAAAGCAACACAACCACCTCTTTGGACAGCCTGTTCCAATGCACAATGACCCTTTCTGTGAAAAATTTCCTCCTAATGTCTAGCCTAAATCTCCCCTGGTGGAGCTTGAGGCCATTCCCTCTTGTCCTGACCCCTGTCACTTGAGGCCATCTCCCTCCTCTCTACAACCTCCTTTCAGGTAGTTGTAGAAAGCAATGAGGTCTCCTCTCAGCCTCCTCTTCTCCAGGCTAAGCAATCCCAGCTCTCTCAGCTGTTCCTCATAGGACTGGTTCTTCAGCCCCTTCACCAGTTTTGTTCCTCTTCTCTGGACTCACTTCAGAGCCTCAACATCCTTCTTGTGGTGAGGGACCCACAACTGAACACAGGATTCAAGGAACACCCTCAGCAGTGCTGAGTACAGAGGGAGAATAACTTCCCTGGACCTGCTGGTCAAACCGTTTCTGATACGTTTGTGATTATTTATATATATGTTTAACAGTGTGCTTTCCTTTCATTTGTTGGTGTTGGTTTTTGTTTTATGAAAAGGTTCAATTTTGAAAATGAATTTAAACACAGACAACTCACTGAGTCTAAATTCTCACTTGGAAACTTATGTTCTATCTGACATTTTGTACACAGAGGTACAATGAATTCACAAAAGTTTTGCTAATCTTGCAGTACAGTTCCAGTTGTATATCTAGACCCCAGAATAACACATGTGGAATTATCATAGTATATTCATGATACAAATTAAAGAAATTCACCAGATAAATCAGAATATACACATATCATTATAACACAAGGAAACGGTTTTACTATTGATCAAGATACATTAGAGAATATAAGGAAAATATCTAGGAGGTGTCAGCTGCTTTGAAATATTGGGCAGTAATATCATTGTAATTACTTCAGTTTACATCAGTCTGTAATATTAGTTATTTGTCTGAGTCATCATGTTCTTAGATAAATATATTTTACTTCATCATAACTATAATAACCAGGAAACAAAGAACCTTTCCTCTTATGCAGGAGCCTATCATAAACTGACAGAAAATATATTTATAATCATGTGATGAAGCTGTGGAGAAATAGAAAGTATGTAAGTCAGAAAATAAAATAGAGAAAAAAACTTACCTAAAAATGAAGTAATTTTTTTGTTACAGAATCAATAATATATTATTAAAGCAGTCTGCATATCATTCAAGAAAGTGAAGGTCTAATCATAGTTAAACCCTTACTAGGAAATCCTGTGAAAAGGATTAAAAAACCAAGGTTGTAATTTTTCTGTTACATTCATTTTCTCACCCACAAAGGACCCTGCACACACACACATAGACACCTGCAGAAAAAACAAAAAGTATTTGAAAGATCAAATACCTAAACTGAGAAGAAACAGTTCAGTTAGTATGGAAACCATCCAGTTTAAAACAAAACATGACAAAACACTACATCTGAATTCACATATAGTTTTAGAAGTTTGTAACACAGTTATGTTTAAGTAACCTGAAGTTAACTGGGTGATAATAATGAAAGCCAACTTATGTTTACAGTGAAAACAGACTGTATTTATTAGTATGGATGTTTTTAAAAATTTCAATAAATTATTATTTTAGCCCTAGGTCTTGATATGTAGTAGCATCATGCCTAGTGGGTCTGACATTAAATGAAGACTTAGCAAATATAACAAGCACAAATAGAAGGGCAAAATTAGAAGAGATTCATCACAGAATGACGTATAGCTGGAAGAAGATGTAAGAAGCAGCAAGATATCAGAGTATTTGAGCATCATGAAAAACACTGAAGAACAACAGCATTGTTCAGATAGCTCTAAGACCAAAGTTTTACAGCCTTGGACTTTTTTTTTTTATCATATGCGTGTTTCATTTCTCTATTATGTGTATACAAATTTGTATTACATATACAAATTTATAGACTATACACATAATTTATATAGATCTATGTATAGATTAGGAATTAGGAATATTATCACAATGATGGAAGTGTTCAGAAGATTCAGAAGATTCAGAATCAGCTCTGTATCAGATTTCAGAGAAACACTCCACTGGATTTATGTTCATTAATAACACAGACCGCCAGTGCTTAGCATTGTCAGGTAATCTCATTGTTTATGCAAAAGAATAGCCCTTAAGAAGTTTATGATTAAATTAGTTTTATGTATAAAATGACATATTTCTGCCATAATGTGCAAGGACCTGATACAGCTTAGTCATCTGAAGTCTCACACACAGTTTAATCCAGTCAAATAAAATAATTTACAGACAAATGTAGAAACAATGACTGTATAAGAAAGGAAGAAAAGGAAATAAAGAATGAGGCAGTGACAGCAAAGAATAAATCCTCATTGTCTGGTGCTAGTTCAAGCATGTGATACACTTAGAAGTTTGTGTGTAAAAGGAGCGATATCCTGTACAGGTTTTTTTGTAAATTGTTAATTATTGTGGTATTTAGAGGTGTGAGACTATAGTCAGAAATACATCAGTTAAATTTACTTTTCTGTTATGTAATTCATGGGAGTCTGCTATAGACCCAGTCAGGAAGAAGAGGCTGAGAAGTTATTCTACAGGCAACTGGGAAAAGTCTCACAATCAGTACTCCTTGTCCTTGGGAGAGAATTCAACTTACGAAATGTCTGCTGGGAGTATATTACAGCAGAGAGGAAACAGTCTAGGAGGTTCCTGGAGTGTGGAAGACAACTTCCTGACATAACTTTTGAGTGAGCTGACTAGGGAAGTTGCCCCACTGGACCTGTTGTTTGTGAGCAGAGAGGGCCTTATGGGAGATGTAATGGCTGGAGTACACCTGGTATATGGTGATCGTGAGGTGATAGAATTCTCAGTTCTAGGAGGAGTAAGGAGCAGGGCCAACAGAATGGCCACGTTGTACTTCTGTAGGGCAGACTTTGGACTGTTCAGAAGGCTGGAAGATAAAGTTCCATGGGAGGCAGTCCCAGAGGGCAAATGAACCCAAAAGGGCTGGATGCTCTTTAAGAAGGAAATCCTGGCAGTGCAAGAGCACACCATTGCTGTATGCCAGATAATGAACCAGTGGTGAAGAAAACCAGCTTGGCTGACAAGAGACCTGAGTGGATTTCAGAAAAAAGATGCAAGTATATGAGCTTTGGAAGAAGGCACAGGCATCCTAGGAGGACTACAATGATGAAGTGAGATCATGCAGAGACAAAATCAGAAGGGCTAAAGTCCAACTAAAATTTAGATTGGCTACTCTGTGAAAGATAATATAAGTGTTCCTACAAGTATAACAACAACAAAAGGCAGGCCAAGGAGAATCTCCATCCTTTAGTGGACACAGGGGGAACAATACTGACAAAGAATGAGGTACTTAATGCCTTCTTTGTCCCAGTCTTCAACAGTGAAGTCAGATTTTCTCTGGATACTCAGCCTCCTCAGACAGAATTCAGGGAAGGGGAACAGAACAAAGCTCTCGTGGTCCTAGAGGAAATGGTTAGAGACCTGCTTGACCAATTAGACAATCACAAGCCTGTGGGGTCAGATTGGATCCCCCCAAGCAGAAATGCCTGTCAAAGTCCTTTCCATTATCTACCAGCAGTCCTGGATGATTGGGAAGTTTCACCTACCTGGAGACTGGCAAATGTTACACCCATTTACAAGACAGGTCAGAAAACTACAGTCATGTCAATCGAGACTCAGTGCCAGGGAAGGTCATGAGGAAGGTGATCTTGAATGCTATTATAGAATGCACACAAGACAAGCAGGTGATTCGGCCCACTCAGCATGGGTTTATGAAAGGCAGGTCCTGCCAAACTAAATGGTTTGCCTTCTATGACAAGGTGACCCTCTTAATGGATGAGGGAAAAGCTGTGAATGTAGTATACCTGAACCTCAGTAAAGCCTTTGACACTGTTTCTCACAGTATTCTGCTAAAGAAACTGGCTGCCATTGGCCCAGGGAACTGCACCCTCTGTTGGGTAAAACACTGGCTGGATGGCTGGGCACAAAGAGTGATGCTAAATGGAGCTAAATCTGGTTGGAGGCCAGTCACAAGTGATGTTCCTCAAGGCTCAGTGTTGAGTGCAGTTCTGTTTAATATCTTTATCAATTACCTGAATGAAGGCATTAAATCTACCCTTAGTAAGTTCACGGATGACATTAAGCTATGATGAAGTGTCGATCTGCTTAAGGATAGGGAGGTTCTCCAGAGAGATCAGTGTTTAAAAGATGGGTTGAAGAAGTGCTTAGGGATATGATTTAGTAGTGGACAGTACAACTGGAGAATAAGCATATAATTCAGAAATGTTTATTTTATTTCTAAAAGTTTCCTAAATTAGAGAATTCTAAATGTATGCACTAGCTTTAAAATAATAGTTCCCTGGCATTCTCCTACCATATGCTTACAGTCTGAATATTCAGTTTCTCATCTATCAATCAGCAGGAAAAAAATGATCTGTGGTTCACTCAACTTACCATGATGTTGTTGATCCTGAGTCATGTAAGTTGAAGTTTTCAAAGGTAAGAATGTTTTAGTGTTTGAATGCTTTTGTGATTTTCTTCCCTTTTTAATCCAGTAACCTGTCATTACTTATTACATTCAGTCAATCAGAGTAGGAAGACATTTATATAGGTCCATTATTTACCTTTTTTTCAGGAGACCTAAAACTTAGAGGTGACCATCTGCTACTCAGAGTTTCAGGGAAGTATTTCCCCACTCCCTTTAGCTATATTTACTATTTCTCCAAGTAATGGAAGGAGGAAATGTATCCTTGTCTCAAACTTAACAATGTAGTTTCTGGCTAGAAATCTGCCCAGAGAAGAAAGACCTGGGGGTGTTGGTTGATAGCTATCTGAACATGAGCCAGCAGTGTGCCCAGGTGACCAGGAAAGTCAATAGAATCTTGGCTTGGATCAGAAACAGCCTGTCCAGCAGGTCCCTGTACTCAGCACTGGTGAGACAACTCCTTGAATCCTGTGTTCAGTTCTGGGCCCCTCACCACAAGAAGGATGTTAAGACTCTGGAGCGAATCCAGAGAAGAGCAAGGAAGCTGGTAAGGGGGCTGGACAACAAGTCTTATGAGGAGCAGCTCAGGGAACTAGGGTTGTTTAGCTTGGAGAAGAGGAGGCTGAGGGGAAGCCTTACTACTCTCTACAGTACTACTCTCTACAACTACCTGAAAGGAGGTTGTAGAGAGGAGGTCACTGGCCTCTTCTCCCAGGTGACAGGGGACAGGACAAGAGGGAATGGCCTCAAGCTCCGCCAGGGGAGATTCCGGCTGGATGTCATAAAAAAAAAAATTTGACAGAAAGGGTCATTGTGCATTGGAATGGGCTGCACAGGGAGGTAGTTAAATTACCATCCCTGGAGGTGTTTAAAAGATGGATAGATGAGGTGTTGAGGGGCATGGTGTAGTGATTGATAGGTATTATTTGACTTAATGATCCTGTGGGTATTTTCCAATCTAGTGATTCTGTGATTCTGTGATTCTATGTACACAATCATGATTGGTAACTTTTTTTAACATACATCCTCTGCTTTAAAGTGGATCTGTGTTTTACGTCATCACCATCATGAGAACTGAAGTGAGATTTTTCAAGAAAGAGGATAAAATCAAGCATGCTTCTATAGTCATGGAGAGACTGATCAATCAGGATATCATTTCACCAGTATGGTTTCCATTCTTTTTGTCAAATTAGAAAAAAAAGGAAGATTTATAGGCTCTGGAAGGGGGGACAGGCCTCTTGGAGGAACTACAGGAGGGAAGCGAGGCTATGTAGGGAAAAAATCAGGGGGGCTAAGGCTGAGCTAGAGATCAGATTATCTAAGTCTGCAAAAGACAATAAAAAATCTTTTTATAAGTATATTAACAGTAAAAGGAGGACAAGGGAGACCATACAGTCCCTTTTGGACTCAGAGGGAACAGCAGTGACAGGGGACGAGCAGAAGGCTGAGGTACTTAATGCCTTCTTTGCCTCAGTCTTTAATTGTAAAGAAAGCTGTTCCCTCTGTGCAGATACCCGGGAAACAGAGGAGCAATACAAGGCTCCCATAGTCCATGAGGAGGTGGTCAGAGCCCTGATTGGCCAACTGGACACCCACAAGTCCATGGGGCCAGATGGGATACATCCTAGGGTTTTGAGGGAGCTGGCGGATGTATTGGCCAAACCCCTTTCCATCATCTTCCAGCAGTCCTGGAAGATTGGGGAGGTACCTCTGGACTGGAGGCTGGCTGATGTAGTTCCCATTTACAAGAAGGGTAGCAGGGAGGATCCTGGGAACTCCAGGCCAGTCAGTCTGACCTCAGTGCCAGGGAAAGTCATGGAACAGGTGATCTTGAGTGCTATCATGAAGCACTTACAAGAGAACCGGGTGATCAGGCCCAGTCAACATGGGTTTACCAAAGGCAGGTCCTGCCAAACCAACCTGATCGCCTTCTATGACAAAGTCACTCAGTTGCTGGATGAAGGAAAGGCTGTGGATGTGGTCTTTCTGGACTTCAGTAAGGCCTTTGACACAGTTTCTCACAGCATTCTGCTATGGAAACTGTCAGCCTCTGGCCTGGACAGGCACACACTCTCCTGGGTAGAAAACTGGCTGGATGGCCGGGCCCAGAGAGTGGTGGTAAATGGTGTTAAGTCCAGCTGGAGGCCAGTTCCAAGTGGTGTTCCCCAGGGCTCAGTGCTGGGTCCAGTCCTGTTCAATGTCTTCATCAATGACCTGGATGAGGGCATTGAGGGTACCCTTAGCAAATTTACAGATGACACAAAGCTGTGTGCAAGTGTCGATCTGTTGGAGGGTAGGGAGTCTCTGCAAAGGGACCTGGACAGGCTGGACTGTTGGGCAATGTCCAACGGCATGAGGTTTAACACGGCCAAATGCCGGGTCCTGCACTTGGGGCACAACAACCCTATGCAGAGCTACAGACTGGGAGAAGCCTGCCTGGAAAACTGCCAGGAGGAGAGGGACCTGGGGGTGTTGGTCAACAGCCGACTGAACATGAGCCAGCAGTGTGCCCAGGTGGTCAAGAAGGCCAGTGGTATCCTGGCTTGGATCAGAAACGGTGTGACCGGCAGGTCCAGGGAGGTGATTCTCCCTCTGTATTCAGCACTGGTGAGGCGGCTCCTTGAGTATTGTGTCCAGTTCTGGGCCCCTTACCACAAGAAGGATGTTGAGGCTCTGGAGCAAGTCCAGAGAAGAGCGATGAGGCTGGTGAAGGGTCTGGAGAACAGACCCTATGAGGAGCAGCTGAAAGAGCTGGGGTTGTTTATCCTGGAGAAGAGGAGGCTGAGAGGAGACCTCATTACTCTCTACAAGTACCTGAAAGGTGGTTGTGGAGAGGAGGGAGCTGGCCTTTTCTCCCAAGTGGCAGGGGACAGGACGAGAGGGAATGGCCTCAAGCTCCGCCAGGGGAGATTTAGACTGGAGATTAGGAGGAGGTTTTTCACGCAGAGGGTCATTGGGCATTGGAATAGGCTGCCCAGGGAGGTGGTTGATTCACCTTCCCTGGAGGTGTTTAAGACACGGGTGGATGAAGTATTGAGGGACTTGATTTAGTGTTAGATAGGAATGGTTGGACTAGAAGATCCGATGGGTCCCTTCCAGCCTGGTTGTTCTGTGATTCTGTTCTGTGATTCTGTGTTTACCAATATGACAGGAAAAGGCAGTCATGAAATAACAGGAAAGGAAAAAATTCCAAGTGAAAAAATCAAAAAGTTAAAAAAAAAGTTAAAAACTCCAGACAATTTAGGACTAGTGACGTATACTACTTTGTCTTTCACTAAATTGTCTATATACATTTTGGATACATTCAGATGTAATGCATTTAAAATGCCTTTAATATTAGGTTGTCTTCTATGAAGCTACTTGAAAAACAAGCAAGGAAGGAGGAAATTGTTCATCCACAATACCTTAAGTAAGAATGAATAATGTACAAAAGTGCACTGTAACAGAAATGTAGACCATATCTTACATATCAGAATAAATTTTGAATAAGTATGCTGCAAGGTTAATGTTGGTAAAAAAGCTGGGAATCAACAAATAATTGTAAAAAACCCACCTGAAACTAAGCTAATGAGTTACAAAACATACTCTATAAACTTATACAAAATCTACGTTTAAAATTATGTTTAACAGAAACATTTATTAGTAACTTATAAGTTATGCCTTGAAGTTTATTTCTAAATCTTTACCAAGATTAATTCTGAGTAAATATGCATTCTTTAGGCATATGGGACAAATTGTTGCTAGCAACAGGATTTTCTGCTGCCTAAACTTTATTTTCCCTCTATCTATTAACATTGCCTAATAATCTCCTTATCAGTCATAGTAGTCCTTCCTCTTTAATGTAGACATCATCTAAAAGGGTCTCATGACATTGTAATGAAAAATTTCTCTTTACATATTTAGATGAAAATTCCGAAGTCTTTTTTCCTTACATTGACTCTTTTTCGATGCCTTTCTATAAGACATGATGCTATAATTTATCCTAGTCCTATTTAATCAGCAATAACATCATTTACGTTATCTGTGGTCTTTCATATAATCCATAATTTATATGAGGCCCCCCCTGACATCAGAGGACTGTATTCTGAAGATGTACAAAACATCACTGACTTCAGTACTCAGAATTTGGGAACCACTTTTGGTTTTCCAGGCATTTGGGGTACCAAGGATATAATTGGCAGAAAGTTCGATCCTGTGAGATTGAGAGCAGTCAGTTGAAAGTTAGCCTGAATGATTAATAATATCTTATTGTAGTTAATAACAGTTTTTTCTTCTAGATGACAACTTATCTTAATTTTAACAGATAACTTCTTTATTATGTACTGTACTCCCAAAATATCACAACTATATTTTATATCACTGCCCTAGTGGCTAGTAGAATATAGAGATTTTTTGGATTTTTTCTGAAAAAAACTAGACAGAACTAGCTAGAACATTCCCATAGAATCATTTAACTTGATTCTCTTCCTTGTACTATTGCAAAGTAATATGCCAGATTCATTGCTCCTTAACTTGGAAATTTGTGTTCAAGCCCTTATTCTTCTTTATTTAAAGTGAGGAAAGAATATGAGGTGGCTGGTTTGAGTACTTTTTCTCCAACAAATGGCATGATTATTTTCTTTGTCAGTTTCCACAATACTTAATCATATTCATTTTTATTTCCTTGATGACATAGTGTAGTTTAATATGATGGTAAAAATACAATAGGTTTGCCCTACTTGAAGCCTTGGATACATATGCAGCTAATCTAAAAGGATACATTTCCTTTCAAAATACTAATTCCACAGCAATTCTCCAGCATCAGTAGTCTCATTACCTTATGTAGTTATGTATGATGCATTCAGGGAGAGCAGTAATTAGCGTCTGACTTTCTAGGGTATTCTTCCCTGATGAACAGAGCAGCCGTGGATATTACACAGATAAAACTGTGTCCCAGACTGCTACAATTTTCTCTTGACTTTGACATTAAATTTCTGCAAATAATATTTTTTTCACCTCTTCTAATTGCATTTCAAAAAAATATGACTACTAATGCTTCTTTTAGGAAATAAATGAAGTGGCTATTTAGGTCCAGAGCTCATACATTCTTTTATGTGTTTGAGCCTGTTACTACCTGGGTCCATCTCTCTTTAAATGAAACAGCTACACTGAGCTTAACCTATTGAGGTATTGAGTAAGTTGTTGCCCTGGCAACACAATAAAGTTCAGGAACACTTCCTTTCTACCTCTATTTTCTTCTACCACTTTTCATGGTCACTGAAACCATATGATTTTAAGATATAACTAACTTTGCTGTAGTGGAAATTAGGTATATTAAACTGATATTCTTTAGCAACATGAGATGTTCAATTAAAATACAGTTTGTGAAAAGAAAATATCTACCAAAATTTATGATTGGGTCTTAGGGATGCAAATGAAATTGCAGTTCTGTACCTCTTCAGGAAAAAGTGGGTTTTTTTGACAATTACACACAGAAAAATTTACATCATTACCCACATTACGATCTGAAAAATAACATTCCTGGAATAGAAGCTAGTAATCTAAACTAAAAATCTCTTATTAGTCTAACATAAATGAGTTGTTTTATGAAGTCAAGAACATTTGAAGTCAATCTCCTAATCAATTTTATAGCACCAGATTCACTTGATTTTTGACTCTTGTCTTGTATTCTGTTTTAAATATGATAATTTACAATATACTATTCTAATGAAAATACTAGAGGTTTATGCTGCTTCAGGAGAACTGTTTCACAGTACATTAACAGTGTTTATATTGGAATCAACTAGAGTACTGCACCTGGCAGGCCATGGATGTGTCCAAATAGATGTATACATAGTTTAAGACGTAACAAATTCATGACTTTTTCAGCCTGTCAGGCTCTGAAATCAAATTGGTCAATGAATCCTGATTGAATCTCCTTTCTTATAGACAACAGAAAAGATTTTTCGCCTGATAGGCAATTTCTTTTCTGAAGTATTTTGTCTGTGATTTTTAGAGGAATTATCATGACATTGCAAACTGTCTGCACTATGAGAAAAAATGGGTACTAAATGCATTGGAAGAAAAGGATTATGTATTCAATAGCACTCTACTAATGGAATACTCTCAAAGATTACTTTTTTTAAGATACTCAGTTAAGTAGCTAAATTAACTAGCAAAGGAAAAGTCTCACCTAGGTGTTTGTCTGTCATTGTAAACCTGAAACTTGAAAGGTGATTTATCTAAAGGAAAATATTAGAAAAACTGAAGATAAAATACACTGAAGAAAAGAAGTACACATTCATAAGTTATCCTAATAATGGAAAACTGACGTTTTTTTGAGAATATTTCACTCAGTAGACTGTTTCATCCTGGAGTTTAGTTTAAATTCATTACATTAAAATTAATTCAAATGTGAAGAAAATAGTTTAAAACATGTTCAAAAAGAGCTGTTATTTCTCTGAATATAGGGAGATCCTGCATCTGAGTATTATGTTCTAATTCCAGGTTATAAGCTTGACTCACATCTAGGCTGTATAAGTCAATAATTTTTAAAATTTCTTAAGGTAGAAGGCAAAAAGATTGAAAGTGGTAGTAATCCTGCTTTGATGAGTGCTTTAATATTATTATGTGCAAGAAGAGGGGCATTTAATCAGGGAAGACTGGCACAAATATGTTGCAGAATAACCTTTGTCTTGGATATTTCCTTAAAAAGATAAAAGCCCAATTCAAAGACTAATTCTAAACTAAGGAAGAGAGAGTAAATTCAGTGGAAAGAATAAGCCACTCCTTTCTGTCCCAAATGTTTGGAATTTACTCTTAGAAATACTACTTCTCAACTACCCAAAGCAAGTTTGGAGTGCAAAATAGAAGAATATAATTAATTTTGTACAATGTAAGTATAACAATTGGAAACAAGTGAGATAGACAGACATTCATACATCTTAGCTGAAAACAGAGAAGCAATAATATGAAATGATTCTGGAAATCTGAATGACTTCTCAGACACTTAAAAGCATTTCCAACTCAAAAGACAATATATTTTTGCAAAATAGTAGTGGCATTTCCTGTGAATTTATGTGGAATTAATAAGAGAAAATGGTTTATAGAATGACAAGACATGGGAGATATCTTATTAAGTAAAATTATGATGTTAACACAAGAACAAATTGATTTAAATGGGAGGTTAGTTCAGGAATTAGAGACACTTCTGTAAGGATAACGTCAGCAAATTCCCGAAGTGACTAATTCAGAGTTGTTGGGGGTTGAAAAGCAGTTGCTTCTGTTTCTTCTTTCTGAAAAAGTTTGCATTTTGAGTGATGCACTGTGTAATTTCTAGAACATAATTATGACTCTGTTCCCCCATTTTCCCCAAACCAACATGAAAATTACAGAAAACAGTGTGATTTTAACAATATCCCGCTAGTGTTTTTTTGCTGGACAATTCTGCTTCAGGTTATATGATGTTTTACAGAATTTTGTGAATATTTGAGTGCTTATTTGAATTCTTCTTTTGTAATAAGTAGTCATTTCCATTTTCATAGGTAGGGTTATGATTTAAGTATTTGTGGAGGGAGTTTCATACATGCAGGGATCTTATGACTAGAAACAAATGGAAAGATTTCAAAGATGGTAAAAGTCCACTATTCCTTTCACCTTTATGGAAACTTTTCTCACTTAACACCTTATCACATCACTCTCTGGTAATTAGTTAATAAGTTTGTGAAGCTAAGTGCTCCCATTAAGTTCAGATATTAAGTTTTTATATTTTCCATTAACATATTAATTCAAGTGAAATGTATTCAACCTGTATTCAACTGATGTCATGACTGTGAGACATGATGATGCATGCAAAAAAAAAATCATCCTAAAAAATAGAGTATAAACAGTTTTAAATATTATTTTGATTTTTAATATTTGAGCTAATGCGTGTCTTTTTGCAGTATATTTCCATTTGATATGGTCTTGAAAAGAAAGCTGGGCAGAGGTGGTAAATTATTTCATGGTGTATTTGACGAAATTAAACTACCTTACCAAAATAAAAGAAAGGAAATAAACACAAAAGTCTTTACATAAAGAAATAGGCCAAAGGAAATGGCTGCCTAAGTTTACTACATGGATATTAAAACTCCAAATAAAATTAATTGCTACAACAGACCTTGAAGAAACAGCCTAAGAAAATGAGTGATACCATATAGAGAAGGTCCCTGAGAAAGCTGAATATTAAATAAGAAATAAAATTAAGATTTTTCTTCAAAATGAGAAGTAGTACTAAAATGTTAATAAGCAGGAATGGGAAACACTGAGGGAAAAACAAATGCAGTATTTGTGCTGGCAGTTAAAAGACGAATGCAGTTAGAATAATGTAAAGAACAGGATTGAGATAATGTGATGAGAATTTACAAAGACAAAAAAAAATTGAATATGCGATCTTTGTACAAGCTAACATGCTGCCACAAGAACCTTGAGGAGCACTGTTGAAGCAGCTCTCTTGCATATTGGCTAAAGCAAAGAAGAAATCAAATCAATCACATTCTTTTGATTACACAATGTAAAGGGGTAAGAGAGAGTCAATGTTCAGATAGATTGTTAACTATCACACAGCAGTTCCCTTTGAGATATTGTTAAGTGAGAAAGGATTGATAGTCCTTCAATGTTTATGTAGAATCATAGAATCACCAGGCTGGAAGAGACCCACTGGATCATCGAGTCCAACCATTCCTATTAAACACTAAACCATGTCCCTCAGCACCTCATCTACCCGTGCCTCAAATACCTCCAGGGAAAGCAACACAACCACCTCCCTGGGCAGTCTGTTCCGATGCCCAATGACCCTTTCTGTGAAAAAATTCCTCCTAATGTCTAGCCTAAATCTCCCCTGGTGGAGTTTGAGGCCATTCCCTCTTGTCTTGTCCCCCGTCACTTGGGAGAAGAGGCCAGATCCCTCCTCTCTACAACCTCCCCTTAGATAGTTGTAGAGACCAATGAGGTCTCCTCTCAGCCTCCTCTTCTCCAGGCTAAGCAACACCAGCTCTCTCAGCCGCTCCTCATAAGACCTGCTCTCCAGACCCTTCATCAGCTTTGTTGCTCTTCTCTGGACTTGCTCCAGAGCTTCAACATCCTTCTTGTGGTAAGGGGCCCAGAACTGAACACAGTACTCAAGGAGTGGTCTCACCAGTGCTGAGTACAGAGGGAGAATCACCTCCCTGGACCTACTGGTCACACCGTTTCTGATAAAAGCCAGGATGCCATTGACCTTCTTGGCCACCTGGGCACACTGCTGGCTCATGTTCAGTCGGCTGTTGACCAACACCCCCAGGTCCTTCTCCTGGTAGGTTTACACCCAGTCTTCTCCCAGACTGTAGCACTGCTTGGGGTTATTGTGCCCCAAGTGCAGGACTCGGCATTTGGCCTTGTTAAGCCTCATGCCATTCAACTCAGCCCAGTTGTCCAGCCTGTACAGATCCATTTGCAGATCCTCCCTACCCTCCAGCAGATCGACACTTCCACCCATATTAGTGTCATCTGCAGACTTGCTAAGGGTACACTCAATGCCTTCATCCAGGTCATTGATGAAGACATTGAACAGGGCTGGACCCAGCACTGAGCCCTGGGGAACTCCACTTGTCACTGGCCTCCAGCTGGATTTAACACCATTTATCACCACTCTCTGGGCCTGGCCAGCCAACCAGTTTTTTACCCAGGAGTGTGTGCGCCTGTCCAGGTCAGAGGCTAATGCTCTTATAAACCCTATCAGAATGCATTGGTTTCAAAATAAAGACATGAACAATATATGAATAAAGGTGAGGAAAGGAAATGAAATAAAGCCCACCAGGACAAATAAAATAGCTTACATTTCCCTCTAAGTACCTCTAAACACAAATATACAAAACTCAAACCTTATTTCAGAATCCTTTTTCCAGACTTTTCCCAGAGGAACTTAGTCAAACACCCTTCAGGAAAATCTATGTCATTGGCTTTTTAAGTGCATCACATTGACGTGAAGAAGAAACAAACAAAAATCATGGACTGAATAGTGAACACAACCAGGGGAAGGAAGAACAACTAAATCCTGTACATGAATACATAAATTTTACAACTGATTGACATTTACACTGAGATTCTTTGAAACTGTGCTACCATAATTATACATATATTAAAGCCCTTTCACACTTCCACAGAGGCTATAAACCTCTTGTATCTGAGAGACCATGATCTGGGGTCTACAATGATGCAAATTAGACAGGCGATTGTCAAAATAACAAAGTTCGGCTTTGTGAAATAAGGAGTTCAGATTAACAACTTGTCTAAAGCAAGAAATTTATCTTTGTGGAATCTGAAGCAGAGTAGCACACTGTCAACACAAATTCTGCTTGTGAGAACAAATCAGCGACTTACATTATATTCATAATTTTGTGATCCAGATGACCATAATGGAAAATGACCAGATTAGATCAATTCATTAGGAAGTCCTATACCTCCTGATAAATCTGTCCTCTAAAGCAAATTCCAACATTCTGCTCATAACTTCTGGATCCTGAATTTAGCCTTTATGTTATTACAACACTGAGAATGATGCACTTACTTACAATCTGTAATCTTACAATTTCAGGACATTGACAGATGTCTTAAAGATAAGGTGAACATGATGACTGTGAAGTTCTGAGCCCGAAACATGCCTTGTGGCACAGGAAACTGGATGATACCACTAAAGCAGACAATGATGCTCATTCAGCCAGCCATCTTGAGAATAAAATACCATTCAGATATATAATAAGATTTTATTTTTTTTATAGTCTGCAGTGAATCTTTATTCCCTGTGCCTATGCATGCAAGGCCACATACATGTACAGTTATATATATATGTGTGTATATATATATATATATACACACACACACAAAAATAATTGATAAAAAATAACGAGGGGATACATATGCACACGTGCATGTGCATATACATATACAATGATAAATTTATGATTTGCTAATATTCCCCTTAAAATAATTAATGTGGTTGAATAAAAAATATGTGCAGTATACATTATCTTATTATTTGATTTCAGACTGTATGATGATACTAGATCTTGGTCACTAAGGCTTGGCTTCTCAAGGGTGTCCAGTGTGTCTGCTTCAAAATCTGACTCATGTTTTCTCAACTACCATCATGGTGAAGCACATGAAGACTACCATGACAAATTTGCATTTCTTGAACAACATTAGTTCAAATTAATGTCACTTTCAAGAAACTGAAATATCTAAATCACAGGAAAATAATATTAACTAAAAATAATATGTGAATTAAGATTCATAATTGCAGGAAACGTCCATTATTCACACTCAGTGTTTTGGTTTTTTTTAAAAAATCTTCTTCAACTCTAATTATTTCCACAATAAAATGTCATTTTAGAAGATATTATTTAAGTGCAATATGCCAAGTGTTCTGATTATAATTCTTAACCTTGTATTTCTGGAAAAAACCTGGAAAAGTCTATAAACCATTTTATAAATGGGGACAGAAAAACTCAAGCTGCCCTCCCTGTTCTTCATGAGAAATCTTTGTTGTGTCCAATATCACCTGCAGACAATCATATATGCATATTTGAAATCTCTGTGTCTATGTTCGTCTGTATCTACATGATTCATGTACATTTTCTGTATTTTCTTGTGTTATCCTCAAACTGTAGTATAAGGAGCATAATTCTAGAACTTGGATCTGTAAATCTGTCCTAAAATGGAAGACTTAACATTGTTGATTGCTAGTTTCAATTCAGCCTGTGAAGCCTAACAGCATTTGGACTTTTACAGTCCTGAGAGAATGTATACATAATGTACTACAAATCACCTGTGCAGAGCCCTTGAGATAGAAAAATAGTAAGCAAAGCATGGGGAGTAGTGTGTTTTTCTAACGCAA
This sequence comes from Coccyzus lansbergi, assembly GCA_033558105.1. NCBI lineage: Eukaryota > Metazoa > Chordata > Aves > Cuculiformes > Coccyzidae > Coccyzus > Coccyzus lansbergi. The sequence goes on along the minus strand of JAUMJK010000233.1, from coordinate 1,381,157 downwards.
ATCTCTCCAGAGAGATATTTCATTATTTCAGTTCAGGCAAAGTAAAGGCTAAATTCTGAACCATGCAGTTGCTACTGTCAATTATTCTCAAATCCACTGCAATACACAAGGAAATGCCTGACAGGCTTGTAGGGGTACCACTGAAACAGCTTTGTTCTCTGGAGTCAGATTATCTTATTTAGTTGAGCCATTCAGGTTCCTTAAAACAGGTAAAATATTCAGCGTGCTGTTTCTACACTCATTTGTTGTATCTGTGATGTGTCCTCCCATTGTCTTTGAGAAGGTTGCTTAAAATATCATTACATTTATCACATTACCTAACAAGAAAATACCAATAAATAAATGCATTTACAAGGTTTTAGACCATTGGCTCAATGGTGGTTTGGAATCTAGATAACATTGCCAAAAAAATAGGTTATTGTTAAAAATACTACAGTACCTTAATTAATAAGATTACACAAAATTACTTAAAAATGTACACGTCATTTTATTCTTCTTTTATTCCTGTACAACACAGGACTTCAAGTGGTGCTCTAAGCAAAGGTGAACCTTGACTTCTGTAGTGATTTATGTAGCTTCTAACGGACAGAATGTCTTTGTAATCCATTCTAAGAAGCATTTACATATCATCTTAAAAACTTCTTTCAAATGACAAGAAGAGGAGAAATGAGAACGAGATAATTCAGCCTGATGTTTATTGTAGACATCCATAACTGACTTTTTTTTTTTTTTTTTTAGAATTTACTACATTTTATTTTGGTGTACAATAGTATTTTTTACTCACATTTGTTCATTTTGTTCAATAAATTAAGATCTTGCCTTTGCATGTGTACGTGTATGTAACAGGCTACACACTGTGGAAAAGAGAGCTATTTCCTCAAGTGTTTCTTTCGTCTGATTGCTGAGTGGAGGCATTTACCTGTAGCATGGTTATGACATTTATGGGAATGGTGGAAATAAATGCAGAGCTTGCTCAGCATTTGATCTAGCTAACCAGATGAACTTATTAACTGAAAATTTACATATTTTTTAGTTTAAAAAATGCACTAAAAATAGGTATCAGAACATCAGCAACTTAAAGTCTTTTTTTGAGGACATTACTCCTTATCCTTGGCTTTGCTGAAGAAAGGGCTTCAGATTGTTGTTGAGATTGTTTATTGTTTCTTCTTTAGATCTGAAATGTTTGAAGTTGTTCAATATTGCCTAGAGGTTTGGTAGTTTTTACACAGTCCTTACAGGGTGTCTTATTCTTCTAGGCCTATTGCATGAGATGAACTATCGTAGTCAGTCTTTCAGGCATCTCTTATTTTAATCATTTTGGCAAATTTCTTTAAACCTATTTACCTTTCTTTCAGATAAGCAAGGGTTTTGGTCCTTGTATTGTTTTATGCAGTGTCCCAATATCTGCATCTTCAATATATGCTATTTTAAATTTTAATTTCACACTTATATAATCTTCATGTAAAATTTTTTGTATTATAATACATATTCACCATCAAATAATCCATTTTCTACCAAAATCTTCTTTATAGTCATGATCTGTAGCTATCCATTTTTCTTTCCCATTTTTTCATTAATAATAGCTTTTAGTTGAAAGTATTCACAAGCATATCTGCAGATCAGTTTCTCCCCTGTCTGAACAGCTCACCCTCATATCCAAGAGTAAATGTCAGAATGCACAGAAAATTCTAAAGCAGGTGATATCTTAAAATAATGGAGATCTCTTTATGCCAGGTAGTTTAGTATGTTAGATAGAAAGAGCCATGTCTTCATGGGTTACAGACAAGTGAGGGAGACATACAGCTTATAGAATTAAGACTTCTATTCATCTCTTGTTCTGCAAGTCATTGCATTATAAGGATATTGCAGGGATACAGAGTGTAAGATTATTGAACTGTATAGAACATCCGTAGATACATCAGCGTTTGGGGTGGAGTGCCAAAATTTTAACTTTACCTGAAATACATTTTCATTTGTCAGGGTTTATTACTAAAAGAAGATGAAGACAAAGAAATATACAAATCTATTTTTTGCATTGTATTTCTACTGAGATATGCTTTTGTACAATACATATCGCTTACTCTTTAAGAGGTCATAAAAAACTCATGTTCTGTTAACAGAAAATAAGATCAGTGACTGCAAGTATCCCTAGGCCTTTGCTGGTGCTATTCTTTAAGGCAAACAAGAAAAATGAAGCTTTTATACTTTGTGCATAAGATACCATTAGAAAACTTTCTGGACTACTTTCCCCTTTCTTCTCCTTTCCTCCACACTCTACAGGTGTTTTTTTTCCCGCCCTTGTATTACCTGTGTGTTAAATTACACACTCATGTACAATGAATATTGTCAGTGTTTTAGTCATCTCTTTCCTCTGTTTTCTCACCTGTTCCATGAACATAGCAGATTGCTATCTGACTGGTTACAGTTGTTACTCATCAGACAAAACAAAATTATATTTGCAATACTGATATATGCCCATTCACTTCTGGTACCCTGCAAATCTTTATTTGGAAAGCAAGTTATAGATATATGTAAGATTTTTCTGGGTTTGTTTTATTGATTGTTTGTTTTTCCAATCTGTACAAAATGGAGTGGCCAATATCTTCTTCAGTCATGATTCTCAGTACATGTCTCCTTGTGTTAATCCTGATCTGATAGCTTTTTGGTTATTTTAATCCCAGCTTCTGAGAAGATTTTAAAATTCAGATAAACTTGTGCTAATTAATTAAATTAGTAATTACTCCACCTCCCACCACATATTAGCTCCTTTTCATTATATTTTCCTGTTGTTCTTGAAATTCTGTTTATATCCCTAAGCCAAAAAAAAAAAAATCATCTTCCTTTCACCTGCATTCTTGCAAATGCATTTTTCAGTGTATGAAATTGCTATCACTGGTCAATAATACCACTGCCTCCCAGCTATAAGATTTATAAAAGCTGTTTGAGAGACAGAAACATCTTCTGGGTAAGCTGTAGCAGTATATTTCTATTTAAGCTGCCTAGGTTTTAGGGGCTCTGTACTTTTTATTTTTATTTTTTGGGTTTTGGATTTTTTCTTTGTTTGTTTGTGTTTTTTTTAAGATTTCTTGTGACTCCTAATCCACATTCTCAGCTAAAGTACACTGGATTGTTTTCATTTAGCTCAGAGAACTCTGTTGATTTACTCAATATCTGGTCTAATTTCTGTCTTCACTTGACTGAATATTCTTGCATCATGAACCTATATCTTGCTCTAGACACGATTTTATACATACCTAAAATTAACTTGAAGATTGCTTTTGGCCAATGCCTTATTCTAAGCAGTTGTGCTATACAATTTTCTACACTTAAAATCTAAAAGAGGAACGTCATTGAAGGCCACTGATGATTCTGCTTCTCAGAGCTACACAAATAATATCAACTTTTGGTGTAGATGGGTGGAATAAGTAAGGGATAACTAACAGTAGTTACTTAATTATATAGCTTTATTGAATCACAGTATTATTAAATATCAAAATGAACATTTGACTGTTGAACTTACAGAAAATATGTGGCCATGCTGAAATAGGTTTCCAGTCTGATTTTGGAGAAAAAAAATACTGCTTCTTGTTCAACAGTCTGGGAAACAAAAGAAGCAGTTCCCCAAGTAGCTCTTCAAAAATCAGTCTCAAAGCACAGAATTTTCCCCAAATGCTAAACATTTAGGGTTATGATCAACAAGTTCTGCTATAAAAAGGGAACAGAGGATTAGTGAAGAGGAAACACATTTGTACGAGGTTACCATGATTGCATGGTAACCAGATGTATATGGTTTTATCTGAGGTGAGGTTTTCTGAACAGTGTTTTATTAAAAACTGGCAGTGTCAAATCTCTATGCAGCTACTGCAAAACATTTGTTTTCTTTTTATTTATTAAATAAAATCTTATATTCACATGTCATAGGAAGTATTTCCTGAAGTCTTCTTGGACTTCAGTAAAGTCTTTAACAGTTTCTCACAGCATTCTACTTAGGAAATTGGATGTCACTGATCTGGACAGGCACTCTCATGGGTAGAAAACTGGTTGGGGGCTGGGCCCAGAGAGTGATGGGAAATGTAGGAGGCCAGTGTCAAATGATGTCCCCAGGGCTCAGTGCTGGGTCCAGTCCTGTTCAGAGCCCTTATCAATGACCTGGATGAAGGCATTGAGTGCACCATTAGAAAGTTTGCAGATGACACTAATCTGGATGGAAGTGTCGATCTGCTGGAGGGTAGGGAGGCTCTGCAGAGGGATCTGAACAGGCTGGACTGCTGAGCAGAGACCAATGGCATGAGGTTTAACATGACCAAATACCAGGTCCTGCACTTGGGGAACAACAACCCACAGACTAGGAGAAGTCTGGGTATAAAGCTGCCTGCAGAAGAAAGACCTGGGAGTGTTGGTTGACAGTGACTGAATGTAAGCCAACAGTGTGCCCAGGTGGCCAAGAAGGCCAATGGTATCTTGGCTTGTATCAGAAACAGTGTGATCAGCATGTCCAGGGAGGTTCTTCTCCCTTTGAACTCTGCACTGGTGAGACCACTCCTTGAATCCTGTGTTCAGTTGTGGGCCCCTCACCACAAGAAGGATGTTGCAGCTCTGGAGTGAGTCCAGAGAAGAGCGATGAAGCTGGTGAAGGGGCTGGAGAACAAATCTTACAAGGAGGGTCTGAGAGAGCAGGGGTTTAGCTTAGAGGAGGTTGATGGGAGGCCATATTGCTTTCTACAACTACCTGAAAGGAGATTGTAGAGACGAGGAAACTGGCCTCTTCTCCCAAGTGACAGGGGACAAGACAAGAGGGAATGACCACAAGCTCCTTCAGGGGAAGTGTAGATTGGATATCAGGAAAAAATAAATCACAGAAAGGGTCATTGGGCATTAGAACAAACTGCCCAGCGAAATGGTTGAGTCACCATCCCTGGAGGTGTGTAGAAGATGGGGAGGCGAGGTGTTCAGGGACACGGTTTAGAGGCAATTAAGAATGGTTGGACTCAATGATCCAAGAGGTCTTTTCCAACCTCATGATTCTATGGTTCTATTACATATTTATCATTTCTTTAAATCTATACCAAAAAGTGCAGAAGGCCAAAAGGCTGAAGTTTCAAGGCAGAGGTTCCATAATGAAGTAGGAAAGAAAAAACTCAAACTTGAAAAGCATATTGCTTTTTTAAAACTAATAAATATCTTCTCTTTGGGTTAAAGTATGGTAATTTTTACTCAGTATCTTTACCATTAGGATATGACATTTGCTAAAAGCACTAAAATACCAGCAATTTTGGCTTTATGAGTCTTTTTTTGAACAGAAAGGGAAAATCCCATTGAAGATAGGCAATTTTTAGTACCAGTCTTCTGTTAGACCACTAACAGAGGTCTCTGCTGTGTATAGAAACACAACTCTGTAAACTGATGGTGGTATTATATTGACATTTTAGAAAAACTATATTTTTGTATTATTTCAGGGAACATAAGTTTCTAAATTTTTTTCCTTGTTGATAGTATAGCATTGACATTGAAGTGAAACCACAGTGCAGAATAGAGGTGTCTGACTTTCTTGTTACCTGTAACAAGACATCTAGTTCATAACTTTTAGCATAGAGCTTTTCATGTAGTTTCAGCATTGTAATCAAGAATGACAAAGCTCACATTTGAAGATCAAAATCATACTGTTAATTTCTAGTTGTATATTAAAAATCAAATGGATTGTACTGAAAATAAGATACATGCATTTAAATCAAGACTTGTCTAAAAAGAAATGTCCAGCTTAGAGCAATTAAGATATTATTCACAGATGCTATTCTACCCTAATCATTGAGGTAATGTGTAGTGAAGCCTGAATACTAAGAAACCTGACTCAACATCAATAACTTATACCCTGTGAAATGGAGCTTAGAGCAAGCCCCCGTTCTCCATTACAGTGTTTGATATGGCTTCCTATACAATGGCCCTAAGAAAGCTCAGTGTGCATTGAAACAGTCTCTTTCCAGTGGTCTGATGCTGTTCTTGTGAAAATATTCTTGAAGTACTTCTACAGAGACCCCAAGGTAAACTGACTCTGAAATATAAGATTTCTAAGCTATTACCATGTGCATTCAACTTCAGTTTCCTAAATAGATATCTCTCATAAGGAGATGCAAGGCTACAGTGAGCTGCTGTTGAATTTTTTGATTGTTTTTTGTGTGATGTTTATCTCTTCAGAGAGCCACATTGTTTAGGTGACCAGCTGAGATACAAGAAAAGGAAGATAAAAAACACATCCAGACCTCTCAGTGCAAAGCACTGTGTATTTATATTAGCTTCTTTCCACTGCTAATAACAAACCTATGGAAAACTCACCATGAAAATTAACATGCTCATAACAAACAAAGTCCACAAAGTTGATGTTTCACTATAAATTACTGATGTGGTTGTATTTTCAGAAACGGTTGAACAGCTGTTACTTTATCCTACAGGTTTGCCATTATGCATAGTTTACAGCTCATTTTGTGGTTTTATATCAAGCTTTAAAGAAATTCTTGCCTAAGCAAAGAGTTCACAATACAAACAAGAGTTTCAGAAACAGATACCAAGAAAACACAATGCATGTTTTTTTTCTGTTGCTCTGCAGTCTAATATTTTTCCAGGAATGCAGGTTGCTTAAAGACAGCAACAATTATAACTGGCACAGCCAAGGGAAGGAAGAAAACACCATAAAATTCAAAACGTAAGAGAGAAAGGAGGAGGAGGAGGAAGAAAATATTGTCTCCAGTTCAGTTTGTTACTTTAAGATCCAGAAAATTTGGACTGTTTCTGGAATTTTCAGAAGTACTGAATTACTGACTCTACATTTTGTTTCCACCCTACAAATAGATTGGACATAATCTGACCTTTTAAATTCTATCGAGTCAGTTAGTATCTCTAAGTCTTCCCCAGATTCATAGATTTGGGAAAATATAATAATTTCTGTAGTTTATAGTCATGATGTTTACAGACTTATTACTGAGGATGAATTGTTTGCAATGCTTTGATGGAAGCTCATAGAGTAATTCAACTCATTGTTCAGAAGGAAAAAGCCCATAAAAATCTAGGAAGCATTTTTGTAGCCCTGAAGTGGTGAAGTTTCAGGGTAAAAGGATGATTTTTTGGGGTTAGATAAGTTGATCTGTCATTTCAGTATGTATTTGCCATGCATCTATCATACTGAAATCACTAAAACTCTGCTTTGGAAGTATTAATGAGCACTTCTGTTGTGATCTGAACATGTTGCCCCTTAGAATACAAATGTGTACATTCTTTTTAGGATACATTCAGAGTTTAGGAGAGATGAGAAAGTAGCCATTTAAAAAAGTTATAGTTCTGTGTTGTTGCCTTAGTGCTTTTACACAGCAGACAAAGTAAATTGAACTTTCGTTCAGCAGTCCTAACAGCAAAATGACTCCTCATGTTTTACTATAGTTACCAGTGGAAGTATTGGCTAACCTATTCTTTATTAAAATGTTCATTTTCCTTGTGCTGCAATGCCCCTGGCCTTGGCTTATTTCTTGTGAGCTACTGCTGGAAAATTCTCTGTACTTGGCAGAAGTAAAGAATTTATAATATGCCTCTGAGCAGCACTCAGGCAAACAGTAAAGCTGTTATCCTTAGTACACTTTTGCAAGGCTATCTGTTAAAATGTGCATCTGATCTGAAATTTGTGTTTGTGTTTCAGTAGTATTTTGATGCTGCCTTGCCAAACAAAAAAGCAGCAACAGAAGTCCTCTGCCCAGCAACATATTGTTCAGGAGCTGAATCTCATGAAACACAGAGTAAAAGTTTCTTAACTGGAAAGAATTTTCCACTAAGTAGAAAAACCAGAATGAATTACCCTTGGCCTTGTTAAGCCAGGCTGTGATGTGTAGCACACACCTGAACTTCAATTATTATGCTGACTTTGGACAAGATCAAGACCTTGATCTCAGATGTTGTGACAGCCTTGGTTCTGGCCAAAATTTATACAACTAAAGTCACTGTCACAGGCACACAGCGAAAGTAAATTCTGACAAGGTGTCTGCTAAATAATTCTGCATATGAGTCTGCAAAGGTGACTTCCTCGGGAACAGCAAATGCATTTTCCAATTACAAAGATTTCATCTTGGAAACAATTCAATGTTTTTTGCTTATTCATTTTATCATTGCGGGTGGAGAGGAAGTGTAAGGGGAGATTTTAAAGGGTGACATAACATAAAAATGATGTGTTCCATGCCACACACAGAAAAAGACTGGACGAGTCCATTCCATATAATCATTTATTAGAGTTAAAAATCCAGTATTTTTTCTATTCATGGGAAATTTCTCCATAGGTCATCTAAGTTCTTTTCTCCCAAAAAGTTTTGAGATATTATGTAACTACCATGGTTTTAATGAATTACGTGGCTGTAAATTAAGCTTAAGACAGAAATAGTCAGTAGCGTCACGACAGGATCAGCTGTGTGATCTAGTCTTAATATATTTTAAGCAGTCCATTCTTATCTGGTTGACATAGGAAGTTTTTTCTTAAGAAAGGTATTTTCTCTTCTTAGGGTGGTGTGGAAAGAAAAACAAAGAAACAAACATATTATCAAAGCAGGTAAAATCTGGACCTACGTTCCCTGCAATTAGTTGAAATTTAAATGAGCAGTGCTTGGCTCAGACTATTAAATTTTTTTTTAATTATGAATTGAATAAAAAGTTTTAGTGGAGGTTTGAAATGCTATATAATTTTTCCCAATGCTTAATGCAGTTCACTGACTGTTGAAATTACTTTCTAATGCCTGAGTATATATCCTAAAATAGGCAGGCTGATTTATCAGTAAATGCACCTTTGTTGACAGCTCTTGTCCAGTACTTTATGAACTACAATTTTTTATAATGGTTTTCTTCTTTCTAGATGATTATATGTCACAGTACCCTGGTTTTTGGTGGCATACATCCTGATATAGAATAAGCTATATTCTGGCCAAACTATATAATTCTCCAGTGAATAATCCTGACCTGCAAAACTAGATTCAGTGACCATGCCTGTCTTGGTGACAAGGACATTAAAGGCACAGTGACAAGTTCTTATGAGCATATACTGAACAAAATACAGGCTTTCTTTTGAAATTCCTGTTCTGCAAAGCCTTAGAGGAATCCACTGGAAGAGCAGCATGCTGATTTGTGAGACACCTGGTTTAATTTACTTAGTTTTGAAAAATTCTGTTTCAGCATTTTTTATGATCTACCTGCATCCCATTTTCTCTCTTGCTTTTGTAACTCCATTAGACAGCAGTTAATTTTTGATTTCTCATGAGATCATCTGCCATGATCTGTAGCTTGTTTTTGTAAGCTAGAATCTCTCACATTGACTCATACATAGTATTATTTGATTGCTTAAGTAGCTGTATTTAATTCAACTGTACTGTTGAAGGAGTATATTTTTTTCTCAAAAAAAAAAAAAAAGTGTAGACTGACAGAACCTATCCCTATAATAATTCCTGTAGCTTTGTGAAACGTTCCCAAACCTAGATGCAAGAAAAAGGAAACAGAAGACCATTTAGGTGTTTTCTTTGCTATCTCTTAATCTGAGTTAATTCTTGTATTTTCAAAATATTCAGAGCAGATTTCTCAAGCATCTCCATCTTGTACATGGTTGTGCAAAAAACTAATGGCTAAGATTTTGAGGGCATTTTTTTCAAATGAAATTTATTGTTTAATGTTTTTTACACTTCAGAAATGAAAGAAAAACCTAATATATTCATCCAAAAACCTCTTTAAAGGCATATAAATGGAGAGCAAACATGTCATGCACACCTACTCCCAACAGGCTTAGACGAAAAACACATAAGCAAAGCTGATGCAAAAAAAAAATTAAAAAAAACCTAGTATATTTTTTTGAAAGAAATTCAAACGGATTTTAAAAAAAAATTAAAGTCACTGATGTTTTGGACTTTGATGATATTATAATGACTTCCCTTTTTTTTGCACCTAAGACTCTGTGAGCAGCCTGATTATGTAAATTCAAAGACCAATATACTGCTGCATCAATATCCTCTTTCCTCTCAAATACTCTGTTGGATATTTGGAGAACAAGTAAATATAAATTTTTAGTTTTTAACAAAACTGTTACTTGTAAAATTTAGTGACCTGTGGTCCCTGCAGAGATCTTTTCAGAGGTTATTTGTTAATTAGATCACCTATTAGATCAGTATTTCTTCAAGTATTTCTTAAATTGATGTAGCAAACTGAGTACTGCTGCAGCCTAGAGTAGGATTAGATTTACAGTGAAGAAATAACTACTGTGGGATACTGGCACCAACTGAGGCTGGATAAGCAGGTGGGACTTATGGTGTTACTGGCACAGAGCACACTCACACCTCCTCTGATCCCAAGGCAGGAGGACATAATATTGTCCCATCTCCCTTGCAGCTCAACATTTGGGCAGGAAGTACATCAATTCCTTGTGCTGGCAAAATCTTTTATATTTATCAAACTTGGGCTTGCTTATTTATTTATTTATCTGTTTAGGAGTGCAACCAGATAATTAAACTTAGCTTATCTTATTTCTCTCTGCAAACATTGTTTTTTATTGATTTATTTATTTATTTCCCTGCTTAGGAATGCAACTAGATGTCTTTGACACAATTTCTAACAACATTCTGCTATGGAAACTGTCAGCCTCTGGCCTGGACAGGCTCACACTCTCCTGGGTAGAAAACTGGTTGGTTGGCCGGGCCCAGAGAGTGGTGGTAAATGGTGTTAAATCCAGCTGGAGGCCAGTTACAAGTGGGGTTCCCCAGGGCTCAGTGCTGGGTCCAACCCTGTTCAATGTCTTTATCAATGACCTGGATGAAGGCATCGAGTGCACCTTTAGTAAGTTTGCAGACTATACTAAGCTGGGTGGAAGCCTGGATCTGCTGGATGGTAAAATATATATTATCTTATTTAGTAATACTTTCAAAAATTTTTAGAGCTCAATTTGTGATTTACCCTTTTATAATTACTTTCTTTAGACAGAGAAGGTCTATAAACCATTAGATAAAAATGGAATAGAAAATAAAGTTTTAGCTTCACAATCTTTTAATAAAAATGCATGAATTATTTTGAAGTAATGTTATGTGTAATATAATGGAAAAGATGGTGTTTACATTTAACCAGTATAGTAGCATTGACTATCAATTACATGAGATAGGAAATGCTTATTTGATTCAATAACATGAGTTGAAACTAATTTACAAGGCCAGGTTTTCATGTTTATATTTTTGGAAAGGATTCTTTTAAAATCAAGGAGTAGTATAACATTTTATATTTTTTATGTTAATTATATTTTAACTTTATCTTCTCACATTTTTTTCTCCACAGTGTGATATGAGGCAGTTCGTGAAGAATTTCTTTTACTTAGTGTGATATTATTATAAAAAAAGTATAACACTATGTATTTTAAAAATGTTTGTAAATGAAAAATTTTCTCTCTACACTTGTACACAGTAATGGTTTTCTGTTGTGAGTACCGTAATATCAATAGTGAGGCAGATACCCACTTCTATAATCAGTATTTCATACATATTTTTTAGACTAGAATTTGTCACAATAAAAACTTTGATTGTCTAAACACATTATACACCCAGGTTTTTTTTTTTTTTTAAGTTTCCTCCAGGGATACTGCCACAGGGAGAATAAGAAGACTCAGTACTGTGTATGATAAAACGAATCTGTATCCTTAATCCACATGACTTGGAATGCATGCAAGTTAAATATTGAATATTTAATGCAGAAATATTCTAGTAGAAGGCTGAAGCTGCCACCTACCTCTCTGCAAGACCAAAAGGTTATTAGCATATAGTGTAATTCTTTCTCCAAAAATGGATTACAGAAATAGTTTTCTTTAAGTACACAATCTGCTGTGTAACAAAATGTTGTTAGAATCAATGCAAAACAATTTGCAGTAGCACCAGCAATATTAATGGTCGCATCATTTTAACTCTTCAAATATAATGCATCAATGTGTCTTTTCAAAATCAATAGCTTCTCCAATTACAGTTAACATGATTCTCAAGACAGACTATAAACGCCATGCAGTTAAACTCCGAGGCAATACTTATTTCTCTTGTGCTAGATCTTATTGAAGTTGAATAGCTGCAAGGAATAACTAAATTCTTACTTCCTCAAGAAATATGTATTTTTCCCTAGTATACTAATTATTACCAGTACAAAGTCAAGTTTTTTTGCCTTCATGTGTATTGCTAGAGAAGTACACGAAGATGCTGATTTTTGACACATTTATTAAATAGAAAAAAATTGTCTTTTCCGATCTTAATTGTTCCCCTTGAAAGAAAATGCATAAAATCCATATTGGGTCTTTTCATATTGCTCAGTAGGCATGCAAGTAATAATCCTAAATTCCTAAATCCTGCATATTATCTATCAAATTCATCTAGATTTTTGTCCCATCATGTAATGTGTTCAGTTCTGGGCCCCTTACCACAAGAAGGATGTTGAGGCTCTGGAGCAAGTCCAGAAAAGAGCAACAGAGCTGTTAAGGGGGCTGGAGAACAGGTGTTATGAGGAACGGCTGAGAGAGCTGGGGTTATTTAGCCTGGAGAAGAGGAGGCTCAGAGGAGACTTCATTGCTCTCTACAACTACCTGAAAGGAGGTTGTAGAGAGGAGGGAGCTGGCCTCTTCTGCCAAGTGCCAGGGGACAAGACAAGAGGGAATGGCCTCAAGCTCTGCCAGGGGTGATTTAGGCTGGAGATTAGTAGGAAGTTTTTCGCGGAAAGGGTCATTGGGCATTGGAACAGGCTGCCCAGAGAGGTGGTTGATTCACCTTCCCTGGAAGTGTTTAAGGCACAGGTAGACGAGGTCCTGAGGGACATGGTTTAGTGTTTGATAGGAATGGTTGGACTCGATGATCTGATGGGTCTCTTCCAATTTGGGGATTCTATGATTCTATGATTCTATGTACCATAAACTTCCCTTCCTGGTTTTCACTCATGTTATGAGACACTTCCTTCAAGACTGGTTGATTCTTCAGATTGACAGAATAGTTGGATTGATATAGGGTGTGTACGTTGAAGGATGTATTATGATCAATGCCTAGACTACTATGTCTTTGCATGCAACATATAATAAACCTTTCATTTTCTACAATAACATATATCTCTGTAGACATGAATTTATTCAGAATATTTCTATATATTATGCCCATGAGTGTTAAGAATGGCTAGTTATTCCTCACAGACAGTATATATTTTATAAGATCAGATTTAAAATAATTTTCATATTGCTTAATATGTGTCATGATTTTGCCATACTTAATTCCTTCTTCAAACCAGTAAGCCTTTACTGCAGAAATAAGGCCATGGTTAGACTATTGTAATCACATCATAAAGAAAGTTATAACAAATGTAATTTCCAACACAATTTTAATTATTATATATTTTACTCGCCAACACTAAGATTGTTTGTTTTACTGATATAAAAAAGTAAAATCACACAAAAAATCCCCCAACCTTACAAATAGCTACTTGATTCAGTAGAATATGACCACATAATACTTTTATTGTGAGGGTATAAAATTGCCATCTGTTCGTTGTTTAGTTTTTACAGTTTTTAGAAAGTGTAGAGCTATTTCTCTAGCATGAAACTGCCTTCTCTGAGTAATTGTTTCCAATTAGATAGTTTGGAGATTCATTCTTAAATTGATCAGTGTGATTATTGTTTGACAGCAAAGATTAAACGAAAATTTAGCTGAGATTAAGCTCACCTCTCTGTATTTGAAGGTATTTTCCAATGAAGTTCTGAAAACATTTGTTACTGTTCTGGTAGCCTGAAATACTAGATGAGTGCTTACCAAGTTCTGTTAGTAAGTTTGCAGTTCTCTTTATCCTTATCTTTCTCCATGATACGATACAGTTCATTTTGTTGTAGTTTCCTGGCAGTCATCATAGACCTCATCAACAAAATCAATACCTAGTTCTCAACCCAGCTTTATTCACTGTGCAATCTGAAGGCTTAAAGGAGTTTTATGTTAAGGGTTTGCAGAAGACATGCCGTACCTTGGTAACTAGAAACAAATCCTATACCTCAGACTTATCCCCAATCTAGGCAGAAAGAAGAAAACACACAAACTAAACCACTAAACAATTTTGGATCAGAGAAACATACATATATATTGTTGATCATGTTACTTGCAGTTGGCACATAAAACCCCTCTTACACTAGGTTTTAAACACAGGCAATACACAAAGATTCTATGAGCAGACTTTGTGAAAATGAATTTTCAAACCCTCATGGGAATAACTTCTAAATGTTCAGCAGCGTCATGTGTGGCATTTATTTAGCAAAAGTTTTCCATCCTTCCTTAAAATTGGTATCTGTCAAATACAAAGTACCTAATTCAGTGTTTGGGACAAATTTGCAAGAAAAATTAGAACTGACAAAACTACTCAGCTTATGATGACATATTTTCCAGTATGATCTGCATTTTCATTGAACTGGAATTTGCAGATAATTTCAGATATTATGGGGCGGAGGAGGGGGAAGGAAGATGAGGGTAGTTCTATGGATTATTCTTAAGCAACTGAAAACAAAACATTGTAATGAAAGATAGTAACAATCTTTAACTATGGATACCTAGCCATATTAATGTATTTTGCTTCTATACTGTCTTTTCTGTGAAATGCCTAACAGAGGCACATAAATCTGTACCTGTTTCAATTTTACAGTCAAACATTTTATTGCTGGAATTTTACTATGTATTTTTAACATTTGCTGTTGAAATATAGAACACTATATTCAAGGTTTTAAAAAAATACTTAATTATTGGTTCTGAGCTGAGCTTAGGGTCATGGTGAAGTTTCCCACTATTTTTACTGCAATTCGAGTCAGATATTCTGACAAAATATATTGCATATTGTGCATCATTCCTACTGAAGAGATAAAATATTTCCAAAATAAAAAAATACTGTACTGCAGAACAACCACACATTAGAAACAAAGATTCTATACTGCTGAAAACTGATGGCTTTCAGAGAGCTGGAATGAGCAATAGTATTTTCTGTGTTTGTCTGGGACAGCAGGGGCCGTGTATGAAGACCAGAATAATAAAAAAAATCATTGCTGTACACTTCTACAAAGCTGATTTAAATCTAGAGTTTTATGAACACAGTGCTAAGAGAAGGACCTCTGACTTGGAAAGTGTTGTTTGCATTTCAGTCCGATTGCTTGACTTTAATGATTGCTATTCTTCTATTATTTTGTGTGTAAGTTTTCAGAATTACAAAACCACTATAGCTTGGGACTTTCCCTGTTTTTCTGATATATTCATGATTTTACACTTTTCTGCTAGGGAGTTAAATTTGACTACAGATTTATATGCCTGCTTACTCCTAAGTTTAAAATATCTGCTTTTCACACATATAAACGAAAAAAAATATATATTTGAGCCATGATATATATTTATCAGATCTTTTATGGTCCAAATTTTGATATTTCCCTTGAATAGAGAACTCGAGGTGGTGAGATCTGTACTGGTGCTGTGAAATCTTTTTTTCTGTAGGCAAATAATTCCAAACTTAATACTGCTGTTAAACAGAATGTGATTAGCTTCTGAAAACCACATACATACATATATATGTGTGTATATATATATATATATATATATATATATATATATATATATATCCCCCGCTTTTCACAGGAGTTTACTTGCACAATACACTGAAAAAATGAACACGACAAAAATCAAGTTTCTCAAAAGTATGAACAAAGTAGTGTTATTTTTGGCATATGTCTATTGGCCAGAGACGTCTTATTTTTCCCCCTCCAAGGAAAATTTTTTTCATAATTAAGCAATTTCACTAAATCTGTGATGTATTTATGTTGTATCCAGATGGACTTGATACAAGAATCTTCACTCTCTATGGGTATCCAGATGCCAGAACAATATACAAAAGATGCAAAATCAAGCAAATAAAAACCTTGAAATCTCTGAGCTGTCTGGACTCAAACTACATAGCTTCTCTTCTACCATGAAATAGAACTTCCATTTTAATCCAACACAAAATTACAGAGATTGTGAAGCTTTGCCAACAAGTGTGTATACTGAATCTTAATCTGCTTCCACATGACAACCTCTGGACACTAATTCCCACCCCTAAGCAACCCTGATTGCTTATTGAATATCTGATAAGCCACAAAAGGAAGTTTTGAGGGGTTTGTGAATCATCAGGTCCTATCCTAGAATCTCCTGGGTATCTTAAATGAGTATGATAATCACTCTCCATCTAATCCAGGAACTCTTGAAACTGGGACACATAAAAGCTAGCCAATTTGGCTACTCTCTCTCTCTTCCTGCTCCATCTTCCTTTCATTGCCTCCTGGATCCATGATGCAGAACAATAATCAATCACTGGCAAAGAAGCGGAATCCATCACTGACAAAGAAGCAGCTTCATTTCTGGAACTCTGGGTTGGTGATGTCTTTTTTCTATTTCTTTCTCTTTCCTTTTCCCCCTCTCTATATTTTCTATTCTCTTCCCTTTTTCCTGATTCAGTGAAATGTTCAATTACACCATTGCTTTATTCCTGGCTCAATAAAGAAAAGTTCCACTCTTTTTCATGTTTCTGCTTGCTTGGTGTGAATTCACCTTTATTTGCTTCATGGGAATCTCTACTCTTTGTCAAAACACATTTGAAGCCAAGGTTCTCAACCCAGTCCCTGACAGTCCTTTACTCTGAGTTCATTTAATTATAATTTTTTTCTTTAATTACTTTGGAAACTCATTGATTGTCTATCAATGCTTCAAAATGAAGAAACATTCTTATGTTTTTTATCACCAAGGCTTCAAAAACTTGGGAGATCAAATGAGTCATAATCAATAAAGGCTCTCATTTATTCTTTTACTGTAACATGTAGTCTAAATTGTGTCTGTTTTGTTAATGAAAAAAATATTTGAAAAAAGCAAATATTCATTGCTGTAATATGATTAAATGCATACAATAATTTAAGTCATGCCAGTTATCGTGAAACATCACAAAGAACTCCTTCCCAGCTTATGAAGAACCTTTCTTTGGTATTGATTGTAATCTATAGTTTCAGCATCAATCTTCACTGTTTTTGATCAGTGTAACATTTTTGAGCCATACAGAAAATACTTCTTATGCAAAACTTTGTGTTTTATAAACATTTATGTTACATAGTCTATGTTATTTAATTATTACATTTCCTGTTTTGTATTGTTTTCATATAAAAAAATACTTCTAGTGTATTTATTTTCTGTTTAACTACTGAGGCAATTTCCCAGTAGCTGGGTTGAGCTGAAGGGGACTGTATTATTCAGTTTGAGGGTCTTCATTAGAGAAAGATGAGTCCATCACAGTTTTATATAGTTTCAAAGTTGCAGGAGAGGTGCGTGTGTTGCTCTCAGTATGGGCTAAATTTCCTTAAAGCTATATAATGCCAGCATGAAGGCTTTCACATGCAGCAGATTGAGTCAATGTATTATTTTATATAAACCGTGGAGCAATGCCCCCTTCCATCACTGAAGCATTCTTCTTTTTTTTTTTTTTTAATTATTATTATTAACTTAGAGTAGTAAAATGACAGTTGAGACATCTTGGTTGAGGATATGAAGGGCTTTATGGTGTTTACTGATGGATGATATCCAGATGCAAGCATTGTTTTCATAACTCAGTATTAGGAATTTGGGCAAGATATAGCATTTTCGTGGCCTAGAATCCCCAAATCCATCAAATTAATTGTCCTCATCTGTGTATCCAACAGTATCTGTTCTGTTATGTAAGTTACCCACATAAATCTAACTTTGATCAGTATTTCATAGTTTTCCAAGAAGTGATTAAAAAATTGCTACAGTCAAGAAGAGTGCATTGCAGTCTTTGCTTGACTGCATGCTCTCAGTGTGCTGCATCATTTGAGGATACTATCCAGTCTTTTGAAAAAGCATGAACATTCTTTAAGATAAGTAGCATGTTGGTCACCTCTAAGCATATTTATTTGTGATTATGCACTGAAAAACAGTTAGCTTCGTTCTCTGAGAATAGAGCAGATGTATAAGGTACTGAGTTAAGTTTATTTTAATATGCGCTAAATAGTCTATATCACGTTAAAGTAGTTCTGATAAATATAATTACCCAAGTCTTAAAAAAGCGTAAAGACCACAAAGGGGAAAACAGGAGGAAATAATTACAGATGGAAATTGTTAGGAAACTCCTCTAATAAAAGCAGCTTAATCATAAAATTTTTGAAACAAAGACAGCGTTGAGAAATGGAAAAAATATTCTTCATATTTTACTATCTTATAATTTGCCTAATCTTAGGGCAAAGATAACATAAAAAAATATATAAAACATGATGAATATTAACTAACAGGTTGCTGTTAAATTATGGAAGGTCTTTCCTTAGGTCAGCCACCAGCTACATAAAAATGACGTTATTATTTCTTTACACTTCATATACTAAGAAAATGAAAAGAAAGGATCTGCCATAGCAGCTGTCCAGTCACTTGAAAACTCCCTTTAGGTTCGCAAGTATCCCACAGCAGCCATTTAAACAGAGTTTAAAGACACTTTATAGTTCTAGAAACAAGGACATTCAACCTTGAAGGTTGGATACACTGACAATAGATGGTAGACAATTCTTCTTTCTTACTGAAAAAGAAATATTTTTTCCTCTTTTCTTCTGAAACAAATATTTTAAAAACCACAGTACCTTTCTGTAATTCTTTGTGTGACTGCTTGCATAATCTATGATACATTTGCATTTTCCTTACAGGTGCATAAAAAAGCTCTAATTTTCAAGCAAAGTTTGACTGAAAAGTTTATTTTTGTCTTGATATTTTAGTTTTGTAGACAGAACAATACTCATTCAAAGTTCCGCAGACTGCCAACAGCTTACTATTAATGGCTTTCTGCTCACACCTTATTAACCATTAGTCATGTAACACAACTAATTAAGACACGCTTTTCAATTGACACAAAAAAATGTAGATAAAGGTTTAAAAGTGATTTTAATCACTTTACTTATCAGTAATGCTACATTATAAATTTATTATTTGTAAGCTATTTCATGCATAATATCATAATCATTGCTACTTTTGGAAAGTGCATTATTTAAAATCCATTTCTTGCCTTCCCCACTATTTAGAAATACTTATCTAGAAAAAAGTATTTAGAAAATCATAATGATAATTCTTGGTAAATTCAGTAATTTCACTGTAGTTTACTTTTTATTATTTTTATTGATGTACTGATGAAGTATGTTATCATTAAACATTTTAAGTGGAGATCTTGCAGTAGAACAAAGTCTTCCTAATATATAAATTCATTAATGATATTTACCTTCTGGTATATTTGCAGATCATTTTGAAATTCTAAGTTTTCTACACAGTAGGAAAATGAAGGGTCCTGGTAGTGTTCATGGGTCACTCGTGCCATTCTCCTCTCACAAATTTGGAGAAAATATAATCTGAAAATTGTGCTACATTTTGTACAGAGATATCAGAATGGTTCTCCCACATTCAGATATTGTTTAATAAGAAGAAATATACTTTGTTAAGCCAAATGACATTTTTGAGGAGAGGCCCCAAATACATGATTTTGGTTACCCAAATATTTTGTCAGATTTGAATCATAAATATCAAAGTTCAAGAAAGTATATGGTAAGAACAGTCTGCTTCTCATGTTTATGACCTAGGAAGGTCTCACATTCCTTAGAAATTTCTCTGCCTCTTTTAAGGTTCATCAGTTGATCTAAAAACTATATTACCTCATCTTGTTCTGTTGTTTCAGACCATTGTATCTACACTGATGCAGTTTGCTATATGCAGCAATCCGAAGTGGGAATCAATATTTCAGATGCCTTTTTCAGTTTCCCAACACATGATGAAATAATAGTAAGTAATTGTACTATAAACAAAGCCATTGATGAAGTAAGGACTTCAAAAGACTATAAAAAATATAGATTCCTGTAAAAGCAAAATACTTAAAAATAGGTTTGTTTTTCTTTAAAAGTTGTAGATATACTTAAAAGAAACTGAATTTTCTGCAATCATATGAGTAAAAGACCCTGTTAGAAATGAAATAGTAAAATATCCAACAAAGGGAATTTTTAAAGCACAGTTGTACAGCTCTTTTACTGCTTTATTGATTGAATAAGAGCTTAAAGCTGAGGTGGGCATTTTCCTATATTATTTGAACACAATATTTTGTATAAACTGTTTCTTGAATCAGGCTGTACCAGAAGAATTTTGGACCCACTTATTATTGATTTGATAATAGATAAATAAAAATTTAGCAATCTCTATACAATTCATGATGAGGTGTTTACAGATAAAAGAGTTAATCTACCAGGGAAAGTCATGGAACAGGTGATCTTGAGTACTATCATGAAGCACATGCAAGAGAACTGGGTGATCAGATCCAGTCAACATGGGTCCACAAAAGGCAGGTCTTGCCAAACTAACCTGATCACCTTCTATGACAAAGTGACTCGGTTGTTGGACGAGGGAAAGGCTGTGGATGTGGTCTTCCTGGACTTCAGTAAAGCCTTTGACACAGTTTCTCACAGCATTCTGCTCAGGAAACTGTCAGCCTCTGGCCTGGACAGGCACACACTCTCCAGGGTAGAAAACTGGCTGGAGGGCCGGGCAAAGAGAGTGGTAGTAAATGGTGTTAAATCCAGCTGGAGGTCAGTTCCAAGTGGTGTTCCCTAGGGCTCAGTACTGGGTCCAGCCCTGTTCAGAGCCCTTATCAATGACCTGGATGAAGGCATTGAGTGTACCCTTAGCAAGTTTGCAGATGACACTAATCTGGGTGGAAGTGTCGATCTGCTTGAGGGTAGGGAGGATCTGCAAATGGATCTGTACAGGCTGGACAACTGGGCTGAGTTGAATGGCATGAGGCTTAACAAGGCCAAATGCTGAGTCCTGCACTTGGGGCACAACAACCCTATGCAGAGCTACAGACTGGGAGAAGTCTGTCTAGAAAACTGCCAGGAGGAGAGGAACCTGGGGGTGTTGGTCGACAGTCGACTGAACATGAGCCAGCAGTGTGCCCAGGTGACCAAGAAGGCCAATGGCATCCTGGCAGAAATAGTGTGACCAGCAGGTCCAGGGAGATGATTCTCCCTCTGTACTCAGCACTGGTGAGGCCGCTCCTTGAATCCTGTGTCCAGTTGTGGGCCCCTCACCACAAGAAAGATGTTGAGGCTCTGGAGAGTGTCCAGAGAAGAGCAACAAGGCTAGTGAGGAGTCTGGAGAGCAGGCCTTATGAGAAATGACTGAGAGAGCTGGGGTTGTTTAACCTTAAGAAGAGGAGGCTGAGAGGGGACCTCATTACTCTCTACAAGTACCTGAAAGGTGGTTGTGGAGAGGAGGGAGATGACCTCTTCTGCCAAGTGACAGGGGACAGGACAGGAGGGAATGGCCTCAAGCTCCACCAGGGGAGATTTAGGCTAGACATTAGGAGGAAGTTTTTCACAGAAAGGGTGATTGGGCATTGGAATAGGCTGCCCAGGGAGGTGGTTGATTCACCTTCCCTGGAGGTGTTTAAGGCACGGGTAGACGAGGTCCTGAGGGGCAGGGTTTAGTGTTTGATAGGAATGGTTGGACTCGATGATCCAATGGGTCTCTTCCAACCTGGTGATTCTATGATTCTATTTTCTACCTACATTCTTTACTATGTATCCAAAATAGCTAGACAGGCCATATTACTAAGAAATTCGCTCTTCTTTCAGATTGACCTTTTAAAAAGTGTTGACAGTGGAGAAATACAGTGAGATGACAATTGACTTACATCTTATCACCAAGAAACAAGCAATCAATTCGCTTACACCTGTCTTCTTCTACTACTATGACATCCTACTTTCTTTTCCAGATAGTGCTTAAGAAAGATTTGTCTGAAGGACAACTATCCTGATCACAAACTTTTGTAAAGACCTTGGAAAAGCAACTACTGACTCATTTTTCAACATTTGCAGAGGATAGGTTAGTATAATCATGACCTTGATCTAAAAAAAGTTACAAAACAGGTACATAAAGAAGAAAAACGTATCATAGATAACTTCATATGTATAGACATTGATGCATGTGTTACTTGGCACTACTGAATTTAAGAAAATAATAATGTGACTGCTTTTGCTTTTTAAAGATGGGGACATACAAAAATGATTGATTGCAATGGAGAGAATTGCATAATACAATGTCCTCCTGACTATATAAATGTGTTAAAATGTGAGAAAGATGAGAGGGTGATACATAGCAAAATAAATGTAAGTTCACATTGCAGGAACAATGAAAAGAGAGCAAACGCCTCTGCTCTTTTCAGATATGCATACAGAAAGAGATTCAGGTAAGAAATAAGGGGAAACAGTTGTTCTGGTTGGAACTAGTTAAAAGTTCACTTAAATACCATCATGGTTTATTGAAATTTGCATGGAAGTGTAACCTGTTAATTTTGAAATAGAAGGTTAGATACTTAGTCCCAAATTAGAACATAGTATAAGGCACTATAGAAAACAGTATATGAATAATAATAAAATAATAATATACGAGCTTAGAGGAAATTGGACAATGCTGACTGCTTTGATGACAGGTAGCAGTTGCAACACCAATTATAATATTTCAGTGGGAATTATGACAAAGAGTATTTTTCTTTCACCCCTCCAATATTTCTTGGGAACCATTCCAAGTGCCATGGAGAAAAAATTGTAAGGATGTTTGACTGGCATTAGCTATTTGGAGTAACTTTCCAGCGTACTTGTAATGACTCAGATCTGATAGTTTATGTGACAGGCTGTTAAAAAAAACAGGAAAAAAGCAGATAATGCTGTGGAATTAATTCTTTTATCATGGTCTTTGTGAAAAACAATGAATTCTACAGCAATATTTGGAACTGGCATGCACTGATCAGCTTAGATACCTGCTCCTCAGTGAATACTAAAAGGACAAGGGTAAGAGAAAATATGGTAATTTTGCAAGAAGAGGTAGTTGTTCATTCAAAGAGAAGTGACAAACAGGGGATTGGTACCTTGTTTCAGCCAGAAGGAAACAGGTCAGCATTAAGTAGATAGATATTTTTTAATCAACATGAGAAGGATAGTGGGACTCCATGGTAAATTAGGTTACCTACTGATAATGAGCAGAAGTGAAAAGGATAATAAATCAAGCAGAGTGCAAGCAACAGTCTCTAGATCAGATCACAGCTCAGGGAGGAAAAGAACAAACTGAATTTTGATGATGGACTCTTCTGTAGAATGCAGGAAGTCATACTGGAAAGCTTCTAAGATGCCACTGAAATCTAAATTCATTATTACCTGAGATACAGAAAGCCAGACAGCCAGTTGTAGGTAACAGCTTTAATAAGACATGAAATGAAGATAAGGCAGTAGTGTATATTAGGAGATTTATATTATCCATTTACCCTTTTTGATTACTCTTGTGCATTCACAATATGAACGAAGATTCATTGCCTCCATAAATTATCTTTTACTTTCTATATATATACACACTGAGCAATCCTGCAGCTCTTGAGGCAGTTCCATTCATCACCTTTAAACTTTTTATAGGATTAAGTTTGACTTGGTGTCACTAACAGACCTGAGATGAGGTGTTTAATCCTGAGTAAACCTCACTAATGCTCACCTCCCACTCTGCAGCCTCAGATCTTCCACATCAGTAAGGACACAAGTACCTGAGAATTCCAGTTTCCAAGCACTGCAGAGAACTATAAATCAGCTTTGCTCCATAAAGTTGATAACAAAAATTTCATTACCTCCTTAGGTGGAATACACCAAGATTTTCTCTCCTTACCCATAAGAGGCACAGAGATTTGAATGCTATCGATTTGTGTCTGAGACTTGACTTCTTTCTGTGTTTATAAACTTCCCCACTGATATGGACATTTAAGACTTTTATTTTTCTTTAGCATTCCTCTATATCTGTCCTTCAGCTGAGAAGCAGAATGTGAGACAGAAAGCAGAAAGATTTATTTATTTATTTATCTATGTACGTATTTACTTAGAAAGGTATTTATATATTTAATAACTCTAGATTTAATTAAATATTATAGAATTATTTTAATTGTTTCAGAAAATATTTGTCTCTGGAAATTTTTTTGTTTTGTTTCCAGATGTGCCACAAGTAAGTCAGATATTGGACACTCAGGAAGATCAGTCACAGGGTCTTTTTTGAAAAAACAATTTCAGTATAAATATATAACTCTTTCGTAGATGTGCTTGTAGAAATCTGATATAATTGGGATGCATATAGTTCAGATTTAGTTCTATTTAAATAACCATGTGTATGCTTAATAGAACATTAATTTAATTTTGAACAGATTTCCTGCTTTTCATTCTTTCATAATAACTTAGCTAAATCACAATGGTTTTATATTTCTTTATTTATAATTGAACAACTGAACTGAATTGAGATGAGTGGTTTATGATTTGACAGAAAAACAAGATGTAATGAAGGTCCTTGCATGAAGATGTTTATCAGCTACTCTGCAGAAACAGACTGCATTTCATGTTTACAAGTGGTAACTCAGCAATTTGTCACTTTTCCTGAAATCTCAGAGCCATACCTGCTGTTACACTTTACTGTTACTGAGAAGAAGGACTAAACATCTAGTTATAATTTAATTGCTTCAGACAAGTTCTCCAAGCAGTTTTCAGGCTTCAGGAAACAATCCAGCAACAAACTTCAATAAAAAGAAATTGTATAGAATGCACTGCTCGCCATCAGAAGAGTTATGAGTTGAAAACTAGCAGAAGCACAGATAACAAACACCAACTGTATAAAGGACTAGTTTTGCAAAACAGCATGTCATCTAATATATGGGATTACAAACATATTCTTTGAGGAGTTTCTGCACATTTACTATTCTTGTAATGAATTCTAAAAATAGCAATATTTTTAAATAACTTTTTTTTTTTTTTAGGAAGGATGGTGAGAATAAGAAGATGAGATTGTAATAGTGATTGTATAGATTATTGCATAGATAGTAATGAGTATAGATTATTGATAATAGGCCTAGGCTCTTAGTTCACTGTTCTGGCTAATCTGTAGGTTAATTTCAAATCTTTTTAAGGAGATACATATTAACATCAAAATAATTAGGAAGATGACACTGAACAGATACAAAATATTTTTGTTAGCTAAAATATTCAGAAAGTAAGTAAAAAATGGCTCATTTCCTGGAGGCTCACAATTGCTTTCCAAAAGTTCCACTGTTTGGAGGGCTCTGCAGCCAACACTATGAGGTGTTCATCAACATCTTTTTAATTGGAATATATGATTATTTAACATTCTGAAGTGAAAATTAAATGGTTTTGCAGAAGGTTTTCTTTAAAGCAAGTGTGAAATGACAACACTAGCTCCCAAATGAGACAGTTCAGTAGGTGTTGATTTGGTAGCCATCTGGCAATTACGTTTTTGTCATCCAGTGGAATGGGAAAAAACAAGTGAAATAGAGAAAGGAATCTGAGAAAAAAAGACAATGGGTGATACAAAAGGACTGGTGCATTTTTTTATTTCTATGATTCTTCTCTTCATTCCCCCAGTACTTTCCTAACACCAATTTTACTCCATCATAGATCTCAGTCTCTTCCCTGCCCACGGTTTAACTTTTCTGAATCTTAAAATTCATCCTGTCACACTCATCTATGATCCATTTTGCCACATATACTTTCATTGCAGGAAGGCATTTTCAAAGGGTTCAATATATTCAGCCTTTCAACGCAACAAGAGATGTATGGTAGCAGTAATTGTGAGGGATTAAAGCATACTCAATTCAGAAAGACTTTAAAAACTGAACTAATAAACACTACTGAGCCAGTGCTGTGTACAAGGTATTATTTTACTTATTTCATTTTCCCAAGGTGTTATTGAACTGACAAAATACATATGAATAGTGAGAAATTTAGCAAAAGACAAACCTTTGAAATATAATATATTTTCTAATTTGACATAGAACTCTGAATCACTAACACACGAGTCTGTTAGATCTTCTGTAGCCTGGAGAAACAGTGTATATGACATTCCCATAACAAATAAAAAAATTTCCAACTTAAACAGTTAAAATGCAAAAATCTTACAAACCAGTGGGAATAGAGTCTAAAAGAGAACCATTGAATTATCTAAAAATAAACTTAGCATCTAATAATATGTCAAGATCTCATTGTTGTATTTTAAAAAAACCAAACAACAACCAAAACCCAAACAATATCCTAAAATGTGTAAAACAAGTTACTTTTAAATCTTGGACACTTGAAAAATTTTGCTCATTTTATAAACTTCTTTGTGGAGAAAAAGTCAAGCTAAAGACCACACTTGGCAACCTATTTATACCTCTACTGATTACTGTCACAATAGATATTAGCTTTAAGTTTCTGGTTAGAATGTGTGCTTATATCAGAAATAAAATTTTCTTAAGGAAATTTTATGAGAAATTTTTTTTTATAAAAAGAAATCAAAGTAGCACATACTGGAACTGAAGACATTTTATTACATTTTCAAGGAATTATCTTTGCTTTTTATTTGTTTGAAAATATATTTGTTTGGGACACATCTTACTTCATTTTTTTAATATATTTTAGTACAGCTTTTTCATCCAGATCTAGGAAACAAATTCAGATCCTAACTCAAAGTTTCCTTATTGATTATCTTTTTTTTGATTAGAAAAACTATATTGAAATTTTTGAGTTTTCTGCAGACTCTTACTTCTTGAATAACCCCATCTTTTCTTAACAGACCCAGGGAGTAAAATTTTAAAAAAGATAGTTGCCTGTCATTGTCGTTTATATGTCAAGTTTGTGATTTCTTAAATAATATCATCATAAACAATTCAAGTGGCATTGATGGGACTTACAGATTGCTCTGGTGAACTTATGCAAAACTCATGTATGTAATGCTGAGCCCTTTTTCAATGGAAGTGCCTGTGAAGTTGCTCTGATTTGAACTAAAGCTAAGTCTGATACAAGTACTTTTGTTTTCTGGAAGTTAACTGCATGTTTTCAGACAATGTCTGTCTCTAGAAGCACTTAATATTTATAGTTGCCACAGAAGTAATAGAGCACTGATAAGCAGAAAGGTCATTGTTTATACCTACTCCTGTAAAAACCAGGGCCATCCTCAAGGTGATGATATACCATAAGTCAAAAAGGCAGAAAAGGATCACATCTGCAGGGAGAGGCAGATAGGATAGCTGACCCAAAACTTTGAGACAAAGAATTCCATGCCATACATATGTACAATGTTGTGTTCCATACAAAACTGATGGATTATAAGGAGCAAGCTCTCTCTTTTGATGGCCAAGTGTTTAGTAAGGACTTTGAATATCCTTTTGTCCGTGACTCATATGCCCCTAGAAGAAGGGACAGGTATCTTGGGTAGGCTACAGGGAGGAAATGAGATCATGCAGAGGGAAAATCAGGAGGGCCAAAGATCTGAAAGGGATCTGAACCAGCTGGACTGCTGGGCTGAGACCAATGGCATGAGGTTTAACAAGGCCAAATGGCGGGTCATATACTTGGAGTAGAGCAACCCTGTATAGTGCTAAAGGCTAGGGGAAGAGTGGTTAGAAATCTATCCGGAGGAGAAGGACCTGGAGATGTTGGTTCACAGTGACTGAACAAGAGCCAGCAGCATGCCCAGGTGGACAAGAAGGCCAGTGGCATTTTGGCTTGTATCAGCAACGGTGTGACCAGCAGGTCCAGGGAGGTTATTCTCCCTCTGTACTCTGCACTGGTGAGAATGAACCTTGAATCCTGTGTTCTGGGCCCCTCACTACAGGAAGGACATTGAGACTCTGCAGTGTGTCCAAAGAAGAGCAACAAAGCTGGAGAAGGCTGGAGAACAAATCTTACAAGAGTGGCTGAGGGAACTCAGATTGTTCAGCTTAGAGAAGAGGAGGCTGAGAGGAGACCTCATTGCTTTTTACAACTACCTGAAAGGAAGTTGTGGAGAGGAGGAAGCTGACCTCTCCTCCCAAGTGACAGGAGACAGGACAAGGGGGAAATGGCCTCAAGCAGCACCAGGGGATGTTCAGACTAGATATCAGAAAGAAATTTTTCATGGAAAGGGTCATTGGGCCCTGACTGAGGCTGCCTGAGGAGGTAGTTGAATCACCATCCCTGGAGGTGTTTAAAAGACAGGTAGATGAAGTGTTAAGGGACATGGCTTATTGGCAGACAGGAATGGTTGGACTCAATGATCCAGGAGGTCTTTTCCAACCTCGTGATTCTGTATTTCTGCATTCCTGAATGCCTTTCCTGAGTCCCTTTCCCATCTGCTGCTGAGTCCAATCTGAGAGCTTTCTCTATACCTGCTCTGAAGTCACATATAGTCATCAGTTTTTTTTATTTGTATATTTGTATACATTGGTTTTTTTCTTGTTTATATTATTATTTATGTTTTTAATACTATTTTTTCACTAAAGGTGTTTTAATTGTAGTTTCTGTGCCAAAAGTATTTCTCCCTCATTTCCTTTCCTCTTCCCATGTGGGGACAGGTGAATTAGAGTACAACTGCCCGTGTTTAGCTGCCAATCAGGCCAGGAGTAGTGTTGAGCCATGACAAGCATCCAACTAGTCATGAAAGCGTCTTCAACGGTGAAAGTCTCTGACCTTCAATACTATCCAGGTTGAACAGTTTTCCTCTGAGTGGAGATATTGAAGGGCTCCACCTTTCCCTGATAACTCTACAGAAACATGAATACTAATTTCACACAACCCGTTTAATTCCATACATAAAAGTAAATGGATGTTAGATACCTAGATTAGATTGTGTGAATCTGTTATGCTTTTGATATTTCTATATGACTTATAGTTACAAACCTACTCTTTTTCTGCAGCCTGTGGATTTACGTCAGTGATGCAGAAATGAGGACATTTAGAGGATAAATGTTAACAAGTTGCAGTCTCTTAGCTTCCTTTAGACAGACGTATTTATGGTTTGGGGTAGTGGTTTCTTATTTGTGTAGTCTGTACCAGTAATGAAAAACCATACTCTCCCTTTTCCCAGCACTGGGAAAAGGCAAGATCACTATGTCTCTCAGTGTTGTTCTTCAGACAAGTAAACTGTTTAAAAGATACAATTCATCTTTTCTGAATGAATTTTGTGACAGTTCTCTGAAATGATAGCAAAACCTGTTTTCCTTATGGAGTTTCACAAATAGTGGTATTACAGGTGGGTTAAAACGCATGCAGAATACAACTAGCACTAAAACTGTGTGAAGTTGTGTGGAGGCAGACTGCTACTTCTTGTACTCATTCACAAGATGGATTGGTGAATTAAAATCTCATTATCTGTATTATGTTACATAGTCTTGTTATGCAATATTATCAAGGCCAATTTGCTGCTATAACTTGATAGCCAAATCTAAGGAGAACTTCTTAGAAACAGAAGTAAGTGTTGACAGCATCACAAGAGTCCAAATTGTAAATCATATGTCATTTACTGATGTTGTCATACTATTTTTTTTAAATTCATTCTGGTGGCACACAACCATAAGTCAACACTGGCCTTCAAAGAATTAAAGACAAAGCAGGATATTAATTTTGGTTTTATGTGAACTCAAATTCTCATTTCCAACACTTAGAGTCAAGGAAAAATAATGACAAGCTGAGATTATATTTGAAATCTGATTTTCATTTACAGTAATTCTGTGGGCCCTTAAGACTACTCGGAGGAAGTACAATGTCCTTCATAAAGCTGGCACTTCAGCCTTTTCTTTAAATTCTGGGACATCTACGTTGTTGTAAGAATAGTGTTAGGTCTGAATTCAGAATAAGACTAGAGACAAAGTTGCTTTTTTGTCATCATCACTGGCTTCTGAACTGGAGATTCAGAGAATTAAATGTATTAACATGATCAGAATTGCATGAATTGAGGAGAATGACTTATCCTAACTCAATATCCTTCAGTATAATGAACTTTAGAGTTATTTCCCCTTTGATCTATAAAATGTAATATTGTCAGAACTGCTCTTACAAATGGTAGAAACCTTACAAAGCACATCCGTGCACATTTGTCATAAAGAATTTTTTTGTGTTCAGTTTATTTTTTTTATATCAGCAAGAAACACTTAAAGTTCAGGGTAGTTCTTATATTCAGGTGACACCTGTGAATGCTTAGGAATAAAAATACAATATGAACACTCAACTCAATGTTAACAACTGAGTTGATTGCTCTTGCAATGTCACTGCTGGATTTTTAGTTCTCAGCAGTTGGAGCATCAGCTGAAGCAGTCTGCAGCCTGGGTGGACCCCTGAGTCTGCAGTCTACTGACATTGGCAAGCAACCTCTCAGCCCAAAACTGACTGAGACCAACTGGTTTGGATCCATGGGTGCCCCGTTTGCTTTTAGAGAAGTCATACTGTCAGTATTGCATTCCTTATCTTTTTTAGAGTTTTGTGGAACTTTGGTTATGAAAAGCACTCAATGGGTAAACCATTTCCATTTATTTTTCTCCTGTAGACCTTCATTAGGAATAACTGAAGCACAGAGAAGGAATGTAGGACACTGATAGCAATCTCTGCTATAAGTTAGTGGAGATAATTATCTTGTCATTGTCACTCTCCTCCATGCTTTATGTTAGATTGTAGAAGCTGAACACAAATCTAGGCTTACAGCAGATATTTATGCATTAAATTTTTCAAGCTTCATTCTGAGTGGAGTACTTTACTCCTCACATACTGTCCCACAGATTTCACTAAGTCTGCTGGGTTTTGTAACCTAACAAAATTCGTGGTAAAAGTGGAAAATCATGATGAGTTTTCTAATGAAGAGAGCTCTTGTGAAATAAGAAATTGTGATATTAGCTGCGTGCGAGTATATTTTTTGTTTCCTTGTTTCCCATTCACTGGTAACATAAATGGGTGTAGTCTAGTAGACCATGATGTTCCTAGAAGTTCTCAAACAATAAAAAAAAAAGGAAGTCAACTATGGGGGATGTGGGGAAGGAGACTCTATATCCCCCTGAGAAGAGGCAACTGGCCCACCTACTGGCAACAACACCTGCAGCTGCAAGCACAGTGAAGCACTATCTTTCCCTTGCTGAGTGTGAATTTCATAAAATTTTTAGATAGGGAGATATGATTGTTGTGTCATGACTTTAAAATATGTGTAGGGGACAAAGGACACAAATCTATAGGCAAACAGGTTTCCATTTCAAATCCTTATTCACCACTTTCTTTCGGTGGGGGCAATCAAGATTTTGTTTTTTCTGTCTGTGATATATCATCATAGCTAAGATGACTTTGTACAAGACATGGTAACCCAAGTACTCATGTAATACTTATCAACATACGAAAATACTAAACCTTAGCACCACGGTCTACTTTTTGTATCCTGTTAACATCTTCCTTCTGCTGTTCTTCTGAACAATCTCTACAATTTCCCCCCAAATCAGTACAATTTTAAAAATATTTTTTATCGGTTATATAATTTTTAGAAAATATTTGATTTAGAATGGTGACATATATATATGCCATTATATAGTCACCAACTCTATCATGCCATGTTAGAAACAAACCTTTCTCCTCACAAACAGCATTAAATCTAGTTAAAATCTAACTGTGGACTGTTGTCCAGAAAAGGCATACTTCTACAACTGCAACTTGAATCATTAGTTTTCAATTATTGGTTCTTAAAGCATTCTATGACATTTCTGACAGTAAACCAAATTATCATTTCAACTTAGACCTGTAATTAAACTGTTTATGGACACATTGACATAACTTAATGTTGTTACCAAGAGTTTCTCCTTAAAATCAGTATTGGTTTATTTAAGTCATCTGGCGTATGCATACCATACTTTTGTAGAGCAGAAAAATGCTTTACAATGAATTTATTAACAATGATTGCAAGAATTGCTGTACTAATATTGAATTAGAGCACTTATATTTTACATCATTAACCAGTCTTTTCTACTGTAAAATTGAGGCAGAAGAATAATGCAATACAATTTTGGCAATATCCTTTTATTATAACCAAACTACCTACTGCTGCATTGTTTATGAAA
The DNA here is from genome assembly GCA_033558105.1 of Coccyzus lansbergi. NCBI lineage: Eukaryota > Metazoa > Chordata > Aves > Cuculiformes > Coccyzidae > Coccyzus > Coccyzus lansbergi. Next base: position 1,349,153 of record JAUMJK010000233.1, on the reverse strand, counting down.
TGATGAGCTTTGCACAAAATGGAAATTTTATATGATAAAGCATTCTAGAAACTATTTCTTGCATAGTAAGAACAAAATAGTGGAGGAATAAAAGCAAAAATCTTCTGTTTCTCTTGGACAGTGTTGTGAAGGAATGTGCCTTCATATCTTTTACTGGAACTAATGATTTATCTCAGACTGAATGAGATGCAAACCAGGTTTTTTGTTTCCTATGATGTTCCTATGATTGTTTCCTATGACTGCTCCTTGAATCCTGTGTTCAGTTCTAGGGACCTCACCACAAGAAGGATATTGAGGCTCTGGAGCGTGTCCAGAGAAGAGCAACAAAGCTGGTGAAGGGGCTGGAGAACAGGCCTTATGAGGAGTGGCTGAGAGAGCTGGGGTTGTTTATCCTAGAGAAGAGTAGGCTGAGAGGAGTCCTCATTGCTCTCTACAAGTACCTGAAAGGAGGTTGTAGAGAGGAGGGATCTGGCCTCTTCTCCCATGTACCAGGGGACAGGACAAGAGGGAATGGTCTCAAGCTCCACTAGGGGAGATTTAGGCTGGACATTAGGAGGAATTTTTTCACAGAAAGGGTCATTGTGCATTGGAATAGGCTGCCCAGGATGGTGGTTGATTCACCTTCCCTGAAGGTGTTCAAGGCACGGGTAGATGAGGTCCTGAGGGACATGGTTTAGTGTTTGATAGGAATGGTTGGACTCAATAATATGATAGGTCTCTTCCAACCTGGTGATTCTACAATTCTATGAAATGCATTGTCTTAAAAGAAACATTATATAGTGCTTTGGTCAACCGAAGTGGCAAACAAACACTTCACAATCATGTTTTGCAGCTCATATGCTTTCAGTACAAAATGAATGTTGGGTGTATTGCAGAACGAAGTTACCTTACAGAATAACTGACTTACTGGTGTATTATTTGCAATTCAGATTTGTCAAGCAGCCAGCACCAGGTTTGTCTCTAAGGGCTCAACAATCATTTATTGTGAGATATATAGAGAGAGACCTTACATTCCCCCCCAAGCACTGATTTTGTGAGTATTTCCTCTGATATTGAAGCTATTGTTCAAGGATTAAACAAAAATTCTGCCTTGTTTTCATATTTATTAACAGATAAATGAATTATCAACTTATATGTATATAAATGTAGACTTGTCTTAGGGTCAGAACTGTCCTTGCTGAGTATGACGTCCACCACAAAGTTAGTGCAATTGCATGGACTTAGTGATTTAAATGCTGTTAGGAAGTTGAACATTCTTCTGCAATAGCTCAGCATTACAGATTGTTGAACACATCTGATGGTAAAGGAGTTTTAAAAAAATTATCTCTCTACCATTTTACCTGGTGTGATCCTCCTCTTCTTGGAAGTTCCATTTTGCCCTGGATACTTCAATTTTATCTTGAATATTCTGCCACCGTGGACTTAGTTTTCAGGTTCCAAAACCCTAGAGATATTCACACAGTGAACAGTACAATACATGTATAATATGTGGTAATATATACGATAAATTAGATTGCACCTGAAATGCATGCTTGTAAAATGTAATTACAGTATTCATAGAACTAGACTTCTCTGAAGTAAATTGGATGTGACTCATAAATTGTTTTGAGCTCCCTAAAACAGTTCCATATAAACAATATGTCTATTGAATTCTGCCAGGGCTTCTGTAAGAAAAGGTAAAACAGATTTGATTGATTAAAATAAACAATTAAATGGAGGTGTCAGTTCCTTTACTCTCATCATCTCTACCTGATATAAACATGTACATCTTTTTCACGCATTACATTCTGATTGAATCACTGAAATTTATCTAACAGATAAAAGTTGAACCTTAAACAGTGACATTCCATTTGGAATATTCCACTGCAGTTATCCTGCAAATCTGTTATTTAATTTGATGTCATTCTCTTTTTCCATTCAGTGCTTTGACTGAACACTTGCCTCCAAAAGAAGTTTTATAAAGCACCTTAGTTTGTATCAGAAACAATGTGGCCAGCAGGACCAGGGAAATGATTCTGTACCTGTAAGTCACCACTGGCAAGGCCACATCTTGAATACTGCATTCATTTTTGGGCCCCTCATTATAAAAAAGACATTGAGGTCCTGGAGTTTGTCCAGGAAAGAGCAAGAAAGCTGGTGAAAGAGTTGGGGAAAAAGTCTTACGGGGAGAGGATAAGAGAACTGGGGTAGTTCAGCTGAGAGAAAAAGAGGCTGAAGGGAGAACTTATCACTGTCTACAACCACCTGAAAGAAGGTTGTAGAGTGGTGGGTATTGTTCTCTTCTCCCCAGTGACAGGTGTTAAGACAAGAGAGAATGGACTCAAGTTGCACAAGAGGAGGTTCAGATTAGGCATTAGGAAAAATTTCTTCACTGAAAGTGTTATCAGGCACTGGAACAGGCTAACCAGGGAGGTGAATGAGTCACCATCCCTGAAGGTATTTAAAAGGTTTGTAGATTAAGTGCTTAGGGATATGATTTAGTAGTAGACATGTACAGTTAGACTTTAAAGATCTTTTCTGGTCTAGGGATTCCATGATTCTATGATCATTTAGATTCCATGTACCCATATATTTTATCACTGTATGAATGTGTATGTATGTATACAAGTACTGTGTTGGTAAACATAATACAATGAGCTCTGGAAGGGTGGAGCTGGGAAAATCACAAAGGTAGTGATGACTCTGTTGTGTTATATTAATGAAGAAACTTGGAGTTGGGGGGCAGGATTTTGCAACCTAGCAACATAGTTTTGGGGTTGGGTGGTCAGAAGTGACCAATCAATGTTTACCTCATTCTTGGCCTGCTTGGTCTATATAAGCAGCAAGTTAACCCATAATAAAGTACTTCATCTGAAATCATATTGATTTGTCATGAGGTTCATCTTGCTCCTGCCATCAATAGTACTGTACAATGCCCTCAACATAAAATCAACATTTTAACAATTATGATTCAGAGATTTCTTAATTTTTATATATAAAAGTATAGTTCTTAGTTTTATATTTATTGCTAATATGAATACCAAATAGCAACAAATAATGTACTGTTGTGACTGCAGATGTGGTTGACTGAAAGCCTAACCACATTTCATAATAATTAAGATTAGATCTTATGATATATAGTTTCATATCTCTTTTGTATTTCTCTAAAGCAGAGTATTGATCTGATGACACTGATATTATTCCTTGGTACTTGCACAGGATAAACTTACTGAAAGTTTATATGAAGATTGTGAACCAGTATCTGATTCACATTCCTATTAACTTAAGGCTGGATTTCTGAACATAAAAGTTTCAAGCTACCTGGCTTTGTTCCTTCATACTGTATTAGTAACCACTGAAACGTAGTCTTTAGAGTCTTCAAACTGAATGAAGCACTGCTACAAGACTCATTTTCTTTTGGTGTTGATTTGGAAGAATGGTGATGAGTTAATTTTAAGTCAATGTTGGAAAAATCCTGCTGAAATTTGCATCAGTGGAGTTCCTGACTGGGTTTTAGCTATGTGACCTTGCCAAAACAATCACTTCAGCTGTTTCTTCCCAAATGTGCTCATCCAGAGTGAACTTGCAGACTTTAACAGTAAAAGCTAAACTGAATTTCCTTGTCCCAGAGGTAGAATTCTGCTCTAGCTGAAGCTGAGTTGCTGATGTGTGGCAAAAGTAGAGGAAAATTAGTGTCTGAGAGTGGAAAGAGGAGTCCTTGCAATCTGCAGCTGTTTCTAGTGCTTCCAGAAGAACTGCATCATAAATTAATTAAGGAGTAGTAGTAGTAATAATAATAGTCATCATCATCACTCCTGTTTTCATGAACTATGTGTTACCGATTTTGAGGGATTGTACGTGCAGGAACAGCCTCTAAAGAGCATCACTGCATTGCCCAACTCTAGAAGTGTATACAGGTGGTAGTGGACATGTCTTACATCCCTGAGAAGGAGAGGGGATATTTCCTGAGTCTATTGCAAGAGCTGGTATAATTTTTCAGCTATGAATTTTCAGATATTTTATGACCTATGATTTGATTTAATTACTAGTTGTACGAGAAAAAAAAGGCAAAAAGAAGACACTGGTGTAACTACTGTACTAAGGAAGAGAAAAATACTACCATTTAAATAAATTAAAAAAGCAACAAAAGACTGAATCTCTGCCCAAAATCTAATTCACACATTTCACAGTAATTTATATATGGCCCTGGTTGGCCCTATATGTGTGTATGTAAACATGTGGGCAGGCAGTTTTGTTAATAGAACTATTATCAGTGCTGACAACAGAATTAAATTTTCTTACTGCTCCTTCGCCATGATGTAAAAAATAAATAGTTCCATGTTAGTTATCTAGTGTGTTCTTCAATAACCACCTGAAATACCAACAAAACTTGTTCTAAAGAAAATTTAGTTCTTAAAAATAGGGTAAGAAAAATCTTACAAAAGCAGAACTGAAGGATAATATTATTTTTGTGGAGGCAGATTTTGCTTGCTATCATGGAGTAAAAAGAAACCCACAGACCTTCATAAATTAATATGGTGTTCAGTTGCAGACACATTCAGTAGTTGTTTTCAGTTTTTCTTCACTAGCTACCTCTTTCTTGGGTTCCCTTCCCCCCACCTCCCTTGCTTTTGTTTTAGTTTGTTTAAAGTGTTTATTTGCATTTACATCATATGGGAATAGAAGTGAGATATCAATCCCACAGATGGTGGCTTTTGGTCAGCACTGTCTTTTAAAAACCATGCACACTGACTGAAGTCAAACCACACTGTAACCTGAACTCCCAGAGGTGACTGAATGTAATAAAATTAATAACTGTGGTCAGACTTCTGTTGATTTTGATTAAAGAGTGGGAGATGAGGATAAGGATACATTTATTTCAAATGATTCTTATTACCTGAGGAAAGAAGGTATTACCAGCTAATATAAATGTTTGGCTTACTATCATATAGGTGTTTGGGGCAAGGGGACAAGAAGGAGAGGAGAATGAGCTTTCGTAGTGACAATGTCCGTATCTTAATGTACATTTCTTTTTGCCTGGCTGAAATTAGAATAGCCAGCAGAAAAATATTTTGTTCAATGACCTGTATTAACAGTAATTTTTGTTTCTGAAATTACTCTCATGACATTTTACTTTGTTTCAATAATCATCTCAGATGAATGTAAAGCCAGAGGGAAATTTTAGCAATGGAACTAATATTGAAGGCTGATCGCAAAGTAGCCATTATCCGTAATGACATTATTGCAGGATACTGAGTTACCATCATCAGAGAGTTGGGCTTGAGTTATATATGAGTCTGGATCTATTACTAGGAAGAAATAAAATCACTTTAATTTTGAAGGCCTGAAATTTTCCTCACAGATACTTAGCAGAATATGTGGTTCTATTTTGTAAGTCAGAGAAACATCAAAAAAAAAAAAAAGGATTAATCCATGTATAATTTCAGTTATTCCAAGTGTAAGAGAAATTATGCATGTTAGATTTTGCTTTTTTGTGGTAGAGATAATGATAATTAAGTCAACTTCCCAGAATCACAGTCAAAAAGTGATAACAGATGTTACCAGATTAAATTAAATAAAAGCATTACATAGGTTTCAGTTGAAGAAATTAACTCCTGTGAAAATATCTTTCATTTCAATCTTAGAATTATATGCCAATTAAATGTTATTTTACAGTAAACTGGACAAAACCTCTATGACATTGAAAAATTTTTAATCAAAATACTTAGGAGACAAGGACCAGCTAAAACACAAATATGGCAGGTAAACCAGAAAGAAAACATAAATATCAAATAATACCTTTAGTAATTAATGACATATGGTATGCATGATATTTTTTCCTCCTTTAGCATTTTAGAATACATTAACATGAATTTTTGGCCCATAAATGTTAAGAAGATACTAGGAGACATAGGCTTTGGTGGTTTTATTGCTTGGCTTTTGTCCCGTTACAGAAGATTTAAAAGAGATTACTATAACCTTAAAAGAGTCACCTTCAAGGCTGATAGGTAGAAACATTAACTTTCTGCAAAGCATTTTTTTCTCCCCAAGTATGACATACTGATGGAGAAAAAAGAAGCGTTTATCACTCTCAAAGTAACATTCTGTTTGATGAGGGGTGAATGCCTTGGCAGAGTACACGGGATCCAGCTCTGGATCAGCAAGGGAAGCTTCCTGTTTTTGTTGTAAGCCAAGTGGAGTGTGGGGCCTGTTAACCACAGTAAGCGATGCATAAAATTGCTTCAGCAGAACCACAAATTGAAATAATGTTCCTAAAGTAGATCAAAGTCCTTTACAGTGTCCCCATGTAGTCCAGTGACTGCAATATGAAAGGCTGTTCACATAGGAAGGTGAACTTGGAAGGGGTAATATCATATTGGATGCTCCATACTCCAGACCCTAAAACTAGCCTGGAGAGTTCCTGTTAGTTTTCCATAGTTATTGTAGAAAAGATTCATCTCCTAAATGTGCTTGCTTACAGGAAAGAACTTTAGTCTGGAAATCAATTGATGTATCTTCCTCTTCTTCTCTTTGACTATACCTGCTTCAGACATGAGATCCTCTGGTATCCAAATTCTTCATAAATATCTCTGTGGTAATCATCTGTTTTGGGCAACCATCCATGAAAGATGGCTATGAAGTAACGTTAAACATTGTGGGCTAGATCACCTCTGTTTTTATGCATACTGTGCACAATAAGGGAAAGAATGGAAAATCCTTCCATTTCCTCTTATTCTAAGCAAGGGTAATAAGTACTACACCTTTCGTATAACTCAAATGCAGGTAAAAACAGTTGTAGAAGCAACCATGTTAACTGGTATGGTAAACTTTCTCTTACAGGCAAAATTTCAGGACTGATATAATCTACCAAGCCAGTATACAGGTTGTAAATATACCTTTTGTAAACAAACAAAAAACCCCAAAAACCCAAACCAACCAACCAAAAAAAAAAAAACCAAAAGGGAGGAGGGAGGAAGTTTCTCTGTAAGTGACAGACGAAGAGGAAGAGAAAGCTAATGGGGAGGAGAGGACTGGAGCTGTAACACCTGAGTGACTAAATCGTTTATGCAATCCTGCACATCTGACTTGGCACAAACCTTTCCGGCAGGTCTATAAATGACAGTGTCCTGATTCATCAAGCTCAACTCTGCAAAGATTGCTGACCTATAAAAGAGCACAGACAAGTCAACGGTCTTGTCAGGACATAATTTTTATGTGCAGCTTGTTTCAGAAATAAGGAAATCAAGGATTCAGTTAGGAGAAAATAAAGAGATTTAGCTGGTTTGAGTCTCTAGTAGAGTAGGGTAAAACATTAAAATGTGTATGAGAAGGTCATTTCTCAAGCATGGTTCCTGTTTGATAGCACAGAGACAGTTGGGACAATCTCTTAGTCCACCAAGGCTTTCATCAAGTCAACCAGCCAAACTCGAAACCCACTAAGGACGCACAGAGTAGACTGTTATGCTGTATAGACATTTAAAATCCAGCCCTTAGCTTCCCTTGCTTTTTCTTTGATCTCGTTATGGATATCTGGACCTCTACTGTTAAGAAGAGAAGAGGGATAAAGCAGCTTGGTTAACACCTGACACCTAGCTACAATCAACCTGTCATGTGTAGTTCTATATTTATCTACTTACATCAAGGCAGGATGGGAAAGCTCTCTCTGGTTCTGGTTGCCTCCATCCTAGGAAGCTGCATGTTCTGTGTCCCACTGCAGGTCTCAGAACCTCATCCTACTTCTCACAATTTGACTCAAGCCCTGGATATTGAGAAGCCTACACAAACTATATGTTTTTCATTGGAAAACATGGAAAACACAGAGAATATAAGCAACAGAAAGGCCAAAAGCTTAGTACGAATGAAGCCAATCTGCACCTAACAGCATTTTAGGTCAAGGTAGTAGTGAAGTCCAGATACTTGTTGCTGCAGAACTCAATTCATTTGGCAAAGGAGATACAGTCTTGCTCTCATTGTATAGCCTAATATGACAGCTAGCTAATATGCCATGAAGATAAAGTATCTTCATGTTCATAAACTGCTACTAATATTGCAATTCACATTTCAGCATCTTTCAGCACCCTGAAAGAACTGCTTGATTATTTGTTCATCCTTATGTTGAGTTTAATTTTTTCCTATATGTTTTCTAATTTGGATAGTTTGTCAAGCATTTTATATCAGAACAACATTTCTTTATTACTGTACCTAAGTCAGAACAAGTAGACATTTGTAGGTAATTATATCTTTGGAAAGACGCTAGTAACTGCATGAGATCCAGGGCAACAGAATATTAGCTCTTCTTTCCCTGTAAACTTACCATCATCTTGCTTTGACACTAAGGATTGCTCTTAACTTATCCTGTAAGCTGTAAGATCTCTGAAAGGTTAACTTAGCAGTGTCAATGCTCGAAAACTGTGGCAGATTTTTGTTATTAACAAAATTATCAGCAAAAATATTTGCTATTTCTGTTTCGCCTCTCTGTTGCCTTTACTGTTGCCTTGTATGTCTTCAAAAGTAATAGAAATGAAGAGAGATAATTACTAGTACCACACACACATGACACACCTTGGCTTGTTTGCATTGCTGTAACTCTTGTTCTATAAGACATGATATTTCTGTCAGAAGACAGAACTTACTCATATTCTTGTTTCTCTGCAAGTCTTTGTGTATCTCCCTATTTGTTTTGATCTTATTTCAAATGAGGCCAATTTTCAAAGCATGGTAGGATGATGTTAAGAAAAAAAGAATGAGAATATGCAAGGAAAGATGTGAGAATAAAAAAAATATCCCTGTTTATTCTGGGAAGAGAAGATGAAGGAACAAGACAATGCAAGCCTTCAGATATTGAAAATACACCTGCAAAGTGAAAGAATATGCAGTGGGTAAGAAGCACCTTTTAACTTTCCAGTATGAATATTCAGACTGAACACAAGGAAAATCTAAAATAATTGTAAAAACAATGGATGAAAACTATTTATGGAGGACAAAGAGTCTCCACAACAGGATATTTTAATTGCAGATTGGACAAAACTTAAGTAAAGTAAGTTCAGTATGGCCAGTGTTATATGATACAAAGAAATGGACCACAGAATACAATAAGGTCCTTTCTGATTCAATAACTGTATTATTTCGTGGCAAAAAAATTATGTTTTCTATAGCAAGAACCTAAAATCTTACCTTTTTAATCCCTAATGCTGCTGCAATTATTCCAAGTTCTGTCATTCATATTTATTTTATTATGCAACCTGAATATCTGTTAGATGGTTTTCCTATGTATGTGCACAGGGAAGATGAAAAAGCTATTTAGATAGCAACCACTTTTGAAAACATCTTAGTCTTTGAATTATTGGGTAATTTTTTCCTCATGATAAATGCTGTCTTTTCATAAACTCAGATGATGAAAGAAGAACACTTGTCAGGTAATTGATAAGGAAGTAAGGAAACTGGATGAAAGTTTTGAAATAGTGTAGTGGTTCATGGTTGTGGAATCAGGGCTACATCGACTTCTTGCTTTGATGTTGGATAAACATCACATGATTTCTTTTTGGTCTTTGGATTTGGGTTTGTTCAAGGTGTACCTCAGACCTCTAACTTAGTGTGTATACACACACACACACACACACACATACACACACACACAAACACAAACACACACACATATACATGCATTATATACATAGAAATGGTATTCATTATGGGGATTTTAAGAGATATCAAATTTTTGTATATGATAGTGGGGCTGGATGTTTTGATCATGTGAATAAGTTTCAGAATCCATATAGCAAAGTATTTTTAATGATGTCCTAGTGAACATAAATATCTGTGCCAAGCTGAGTGGTGTGAGGAGTAAAAAAAAAAATGCTGAACAGACTTAAATCTGTGTAGAGCTGAAAATTCACTGGAATAATTAAACCTGAATATTTCAAACAAATTTTTGTCTCCTTGTAAGAGCAATTTTGTGGGAAAATCAGTTAAACTTGTCATGGTCCTCAAAAGGACCTAATGCCCTATCTATTTCTCCAACATCTCCTTTTTTAAAAAAAAAAAAATTAGAAACTTGGTGTCACTGTTCACATAGCTCAGGTACCCACAAAGACCTGATATCTCTTGAAAAATCCCATTCTTGTTCTGGCAAGTTCTACATCTGAGGAATAATTCCTTCTCCTTTCATATCAAGAGACTGAGTCTGCATGCTAACTTGGGAAGACGGTAACAATAAAGACCTTAAAATGAAGCAGGACTTCTACTACTGATGAGTAATCAGGAATATTTGAACAGAGAAGTGTGCCAAAGGTGAAGCAAGAGAGCAGAAACTGAAGGTCTTGTATAAGTAGCAAGCACTGTGTGCTGCTGGAAAAGAATATAAAAAGTACTCTAAGACAGAGCTTGCTCCCTTTCTATCAAACACTAAACCATGACCCTCAGCACCTTGTCCTCCCGTGCCTTAAACACGTCCAGGGAAGGTGAATCAACCACCAACCTGGGCAGCCTGTTCCAGTACCCAATGACCCATTCAGTGAAAAATCTTTTCCTAATGTTCAGCCTAAGCCTCCCCTAGCGGAGCTTGAGGCTTTATTCTGTAGTTCTAGAATCCCCATAGGTGCAACTTCATTTCTTAAAAATGACATGAATTATAACAAGGAAAATATAATATAGATTAGACACAACATAGCAATTAATTCAAACCAGAAATTAATCATAGTTGTGCAGATTTATATACAGCCTTTTTTTTTTGTTTGTTTCACTGTGTAGGTGGGATGTGCTCTCTGAGGACTCAAGTTGATATCGTCCTGTCGTAGAAGCTAACAGAAATCGTTCCTTTAACCTCAGTGAAGCCAGTCACTTTGAAGGAAATTAACAGATCAGCAATTTTGTCCTGACAGAAGGATATTACACTGAAAGAAAATAGATGAGAAAACAACATTTAATTAACAAACATGAGTTGTTCAGAAGAATTTGGTGACTACTTGGTTTCTTTTTTCTCCTCACTTTGTGGAATGGAGAAGTCAAACTGAAGTTACTCTTACAGTAACCTTAGAATATGTCCATTTTTTAATTGTGCCCAGCCCAAAAAGGATAGAATCCTTTGAAGCAGCAGTTTGGGCCTGCCAGCTCCAGTGCTTCACTTTTGACAAGACCTGGTCTACAGCTATGCCTCAGCTTTATTGTTTAATTTGGTGAGCATTCTGTGATTTAAAACCCCTTTATTTTTTCCTATCAGTATTTTAAAAATTTATGTGCTCCTGATCTCACCCTAGAGCTAAATAACAGTTCCATAAAACCTCCTGTTTCATAGGCTTGGAACTAAAATCAACAGGGAAATTACAAGATTTAAGAAGGACCATTAAAATAAAAATGCTCGAGGCACTGAGATAGGGATACTAAGATGGCTAAAACCAAAATGAAAATGCAGATTTTAGGGAGAATAAGGGGAATTGGTGTATAACCCAGTAGGATTATATGTCTGAGGAAAAGGTTAACATTAAAAACAAAATGTAAATAGACAAGTGCAGTACTAGTAAAACCTATATTATAATTAAATCTTGCTTCCAAACTTCAACTAAAGAAAGGACTTGAGCTGACATTTTCATTTTCCTATTATTCTGAATTCCCAAGTGATTTGGCAATGTGCAACATATTATGAGATGTTAAGAAAGGGAATTGATTATGTTTTATTATGTACTATATGCAGTAAAATGGAACTTGGCTTGAGTTATTCACAGTAAAATCTACACCTGTCTGTGAGACTGCAAAATTATTCCAGAGGATTTACAGTGAATATACATCCAAATTAGAACACCTGATTCCTTTTTCATAAAATGATGTATGTTATATCACTGGCAACCTCTGTGATATAACACTACTGGGTTTTAATGGAATCAGTACATATGCCTCAGAACTCCAATGTGTAAAAAGCTTGACATTCTTACAGCTGTTAATAAGACACTGTCCTCTCCTACTATGAGAAAGTTCTTATGCTTGAATGAAAAATCATTCTAATATAAAGAAAAGACTATAACAGACAGATCCTCTTGCTTATTTTTGAATATAAGTTACAAATAAATGGTGTTTTCATTGTGGAAGAACATGATATTTTGCCCATCAAGAAGGAAGTCTTTAACATCAGGGAGGTTTTTTGTTTATAGTACATTAAGTGTAAGCACAGGTTAGTTTAGCACTTGCTAAAAAAATAGTTATAAAATATAAAAAATGCTGTCAATTAGATGCCAGCAACACTTAAATCTAGCTGGAGGTAAGTCAAAAGTGGTGCTCCCTGTGCTTAGTGCCAAGTCCAGTCCTGTTCAATGTTTTTATCCATGACCTCGATGAAAGGACTGAGTGTACCTTTAGAAAGTTTGTGGATGATACTAAACTAGGAGGAAGTATAGATCTGCTTGTGGGTAGGTAGGCTTTACAAAAAGAGTTCTACAAAAGGATTTGAACAGTCTGGGTCGATGGGTCGATGGGCCAATGGTATGAGGTTCAACAAGGCGAAGTAGTGAGTTCTGCACATGCAACACGGAAAACCCATGCAGTGTTACAGGCTTGCGGGAGAGTGGCTGGAAAGCTGCCTGGCAGAGAAAGACATGGAAGTGTTGGTCAACAGCCAACTGAACATGAGCCAGAAGTGGCCCAGGTGGGCAAGCAAGTCAGTAGCATCTTGGCTTGTATCAGATATGGAGTGACCAACAGGACTGTGGAATTGATTGTGTACTCATCACTGGTGAGGCTGCACTTCAAATGCTGTGTTCAGTTTTGGACCTCTCACTACTAGAAAGACATTGATGTCCTGGAGTATGTCCAGAGAAGAGCAATAAGGCTGGTGAGGGGTCTGGAGAACAAATCTTGTGACCACTGTCTGTGGGGATTGGGGCTACTTAGCCTTGAGAAGAGGAGGTTGGGGGGACACCTTATTGCTCTCTAAAATTGCCTGAAAGGAGGTGGATGTTGGTCTATTCTCTCTCATTATAGGCAACAGGATGAGAGGTAATGGCCTTAATTTGCATCAGGGGAAGTTTAGATTGGACGTTAGGAAAAATTTCTTCACTGAAAGGATTATGAAGCACCAGAACAGGCTTCCCAGGAAGGTGACTGAGTCACCATCCCTAGAGATATTTAAAAGGCAGACAGATAAAGTGCTTACGGATGTAATTTAGTAGTGGACAGATACAGTTGGAATTGATGATCTCAAAGGTCTTTTCCAACCTAATGATTCTCTGATCATTTGACATAGGGTAACAGATAGAGAGGTGAGAAGCATTCTCCTTGCCATTGGAATTCTTTTTGCAAATTGTTTATGCTAAAGCAAATTACCAGAAAGGGACCTTTTAATTAGAGAAGACTGTGATTTCAAATTTAACTCCCTCAATGTGCTGTTGACATTACTTCAATATACAGGAGAGGCAATCTTGGCTCAGTTGAAATCAATTGCAAAACTCCCATAGATTTTAACAGTAGCAGAATTTCAGCCAATATGATTACAAATAACACTAATCTCCCAGGGCATTTCTTTTTCTTAACTGATGTGTTACTTAAGTTATATGTAAAGATTAAATAAAAATAGCAGGACAGCACAGTAGTTACTGTGGTAATTTACCGGAAATAATGGATTAAAAAAAGAAGGCAGAACCAAACCAGAAGGTGACAGAAGGTGAGAAAAGAGTATTGAATTGTTGGATGGGGGGTAGTGCATATATACCATAAGCAAAATTTATGTAACGCTGAACTAGCACGAGTCATTCATAGTTAAGTAGTACTGAGGAGGCCAGTAGAAAGAAGTGTTGGATTTACTAGGATTTTATTTATTTCTCCATATATTTTTTTTCCATTTTCCTTTCAGAAACAAAAGCTTTGTTGGACTTTGTTGTGCTTCTGTCACTGGTCTTCATTAAATAGATTCTACACTTCAAAAATGAATCCTGAGGAATGTTTGAATGATCTTGCTTACTGTTGTCAATTGATTAAATTAATATTCTGGAACTGGAGGAAGAAATGCCTCCATGTCCAGCTAATAAATAAGTTTTCAAAGTTGAAATTCATGTCCTTTGTAGATAACACAAAAATGGGGAAAAAATGCAAAATGACAAATGAGCTAAATTTGCAAACTAAAAAAATATATTCCTAGTTCACCATGTACAGTTTTTAGTAATAAGAGGTTCATAAAAACAGTTGCAGAAGTTTTTCTTTAACTACTGATCTGCCTTTCTGTACAGATGGACATTTTTTATCTGGCCAGAAATTGTTATTGGTACATTTTAAAATATTCTGGATTTGACAGTGTTTTTAGAGACCTGAATAAATAGCAGGCCTGTATTAACATAACTGTACATGATCAAGAAATATATCCCTGTAAAAATTCAATGCTTATAAAAGCTCTACTCCAGTTAAATCCTGAAAATGTTAATAAATAGGAAACTTATTCTGGAGTATTCTAGATTTATTTTACTTAAGAAATTCAGATAGTTTTCAAACAACTTCAAACAGAACTAAGTGCACATATGTAGAAAACAAAATATCCCACTTCAGTGTAAAGAGACCAGGACATTACTCTGAATTTATAATCCTGAAATAATCTTAAACAAAACTGCAAAATTACTGGATCGTAAGAATAATCATGTAAGGATACAAACATACTATCTTTAAAAATGTTTAGTTAGCTCATAGTGTTTCATTAAAACATTTATTTTTCAATAATATCACCATGACATTACAAATGGTGGTGCAGATCTATGGTACAGTCTTGTGTTTGATGTAAGGTCTTGCTTTCTGCAGACTGGAGAAGGATTTATAAAGACATGCAATTAGTTCTTGATACTAATCTGGAAAATATATATTTCTAGTTTTAGTGGACAATTCCATATCCAATACAGTAATGAAGTTAAACTTCCTAGAATATGATTTGGCATACAACTTAAAGTAGTATATAAAATATACTTCAGTCTGGAATACTGATAATAATTTCTCCCTATTCTTGTTAGTTTGGTGGGATATTTTGGTTTGGTTTTTTTCCCTTTTTTTCTTTTTTTTCTTTTTTTTTTTTTTTTTTAAGGGGTTTATATATTGTATTTTTTTTTTGGATATACATTTTACAGACCTGAGACATACTAAATATGAAAACGTGAAGATTTTAGGAAAAAAACCCAACAACCTTATAGTAGCATGACTGTGAAAGGAAATCCAATTTTCTTTGTACCTAATTCTATAACAAGCTATGGACACCCTAATCTGCCTTTTGGTTTTTTGTTTTGGTTGGTTTGGTTTGGAATAAAGCATCAGGAAAGAGCAGCAAATATAATCTGAAATTCCTGTTTGCAGTTTTAAGAGTTACTGTTTTTAAATAGTTGGAAATTTATCTTTTATGCTTCATTTCATATGATCATAGAATAATTTGAGTTGGAAGGGACTTTAAAGATCATCCAGTTCCAACCCCCTACCATGGGCAGGGAAATGTCCCACTAGATCAGGCTGCCCAAGGCTCATCTAACCTGGCCTCGAACACCTCCAGGGACAGGGCAGCCACAAAATCCCTGGGCAAGCAGTTCCAATGCCTCACCACTTTCATAGTGAAGAAATTCCTCTCACAACTACACATCTCCAATTTATTTCCTTACATTGTTTCAGGTGTGCGAATTTGCAGTGCTGCTGGTACTCAATGGTAAACATCTGCAAGTTGCTAATCCTTTGTAAATGCATAACAACTAGCGTACTTTTTACTGGAGATTCAGAACTGTCCATGAATAAAGTAATTAAACCATATATGGTTGGACTCGATGATCCGATGGGTCTCTTCCAACCTGGTTGTTCTATGATTCTATGATATATGTTATGGATCTAATTCTTTAAACTAATAACTGAAGTAACTCTAGACAAATTAGAGAGCTGGATAATCATGAAATGCATGAAATTTAAAAAGGGCAAGTGTTGTATTTTGCACCTGGAACACAACAGCCCTGGATGCACATTCAGACTAGGGAGCAAGAGGCTGAGAAGCAGCCCTGCAGGAGGGGATATGGGTTCTGACTGGTAGATAGTTGAATATGGACCAACAGTGTGCCCTGGCAGCCAAGAGCAATAGCCGTGTCCTGGGTGCAGCAATAATGATATTGCTAGTTGACTGGAGGAGGTGATTGTCCCAATATTTTCCCCACTGGCATGGGCCCACCATGAATACCATGTGCAGTTTTGGGTGCCACAGTATTAAAAGGACAAAAAGCTACTGGAGAGTATCCAGAGGACACCTCAAAAGTTAGTGAAATGTTTGGAGGGGAAGCCATATGAGGAACAGCTAAGGTCACTCAGTCTGTTCAGCCTGGAGAAGAGGAGAGTAATGGGAGACCTTATCACTGCCTACTGCTTCCTCAAAGGGGAGGAGGAGTAACAACTAACCTCTTCTTTCGGGTAACCACTGTCAGGGCCTGAGGGAATGGCAGGAAGATGTGCCAGGGAGGTTTATGCTGAATATTAAGAAAAGGTTCTTTACTTAGAGAGTAGCCGAGCACTGGAACAGACTCCCCAGGGAAATACTCATAGCACCAAGCCTGCCAACATTCAGAAAGTATTTGGAAAGTGCACTAGGACACACAGTGTACATTTTGGGATTGTCCTATGCAGGGATGTCAGTTGGACTTGATGATCCCTTGCAATTCAGGAAATTCTATGATTCTCTAATAGCCATATGTGTATCTGAACCCAATTTTTCATCATCAGTTTGGCTGTTTCTGTTTTTTTTCTTGCTCAGGAACAGGAAATGCTTACGCCTTTTCATCTCTTCAGAGTAAGCTCTGCCCACTTTAATAGGGTTTTACTGTGTTTTTATGGAGGCAGTATTTACCAGAATAACTAATTATGCTGAATCTTCAAGAAAAGAACAGTTTTATTGTGGAGCATTAATTCTGAACCTGGATTAGAGCATGAGCTTGCTGACTTGAAATAAAAATTGTTCAGAGTTGTGTGGTCTCATCACTAAGACATACAGCTATGAATACACATGGTAATATATTCTACACTTTCACATTTGCAGTGCTGTGATAAAACTGGGAAGTATTGGTCTAAATGAACACTAAGATAAATTTTACAGCTCTGTCATTAAGCTGTCACTTTGATAGAAATGAGTGGATATCTGGGTTCCTTTCCTAACTTGGGTTGATATGATCTGAGGAAGCGAATAATACAACCAGCAAAGTAATCACAAAAGCATGAAATCACAGCTGATTAACTGAATATTATCTTTGTTATTCAAATTATTGGCATTACAGTAAAGTTTTGGAAGTGAAAATTATACCTGGTTGGCATTTGCAGGTGACTAGATCAGCACCTGCAGTTGTTTCATGAAAGCAGCCAGTCTCAAACAGGTTGGTAGCATCAGAAGGAGGAAGGGAGGACCTATGAACTTCAATCTAGGAATGGTAAATTAGATGCTTTTTTGAATGCCAAGACTATTTCAATAATTTTACATCTCTTAATAAGAACAGAACTTCTGAAGTACTTCTGTTTGCTTTTGCTTAGACTAGACCCATTTGCTAGAAAAACAAGGTTGATTACTGCCTATTTCTCAGTTCCTTTCTTTTAAGTTTTTTATATGTAAATATACATTAAAGATATGCACATGTCATGGTATTACTTATCTTCTTGCTTTTTTTAATTTAAAAAAATGAAGTAGTTCATGTGTCTAACTATTTTGATTTCTCCCTGTTGGATGGTCAGTTATTCTAAGGATGTTCAACTCCCTTGCAACCTGAAATTGATTATTTTTCTGTAAGAAAAGGATCAGAGACATTTATGTCTTTTTGTTGACAGTCACATCATAAGAAAGACTATTCCCTTACACTTTCTTTCTAAGGATACAGACAACAGGAAAATAGGTGAAAGTCTGAAAAAATTCCCAGCATTCTAAATACAGTGTAGAGTTCAGATAAGACGCAGAAAAATTTTGTCATTTTTGTGTCCTCGAAAACTTTGTCTGTCTTATGCCTCAATCCAGACTTATACTGTCTTCAAAGAAGGGTTTTAGAAACACTAGCCCTGGTCACATCCCTTTACTCCCAATTGCTGTAACTCAAACTTTTTACTGACACCATTACATTAAACAAGTAGAAGGTGAAATTCCGTGATGAAAGAACAGCTTGGGATTAAAAGTAAAAACGGTGTCTCTGCACTGGATGCTGGCTGTAGATGGGATTTTAGGCTTTGATTATTACTCAGAAACACCTAGGAAATGCTTAACTTCAGAACCTGATTTCCTCTGAAGCTATGGTTGTGGTCATCTTTGAACTGTGATAGCTTTTAATTTTTAAAAAATCTTGGGTAGGGGTTTAGGGTGTTAGCTGAGTCCAGTGTTCTGGATCAGTAACATTTCTGCAAGACAAAGTAATGTGGAGATAGTTTCCCAGGTATTTGGTATAAGAAGAGCCATGATTGAACTGAGAAACTTTTTTCCTGTAGCTGTAGATTGCATACCTACTGGACAAAATATTTTACTATTATTGATGCATTAATAATATTTTTTCTTAACCTCATGCAGGATAGCAACATACAACTACTAAGTAATTTTTACCAGCTCAAATGACAAATTTGTAAAATGGCTCTTGTATTTGCAAAATTGCTTAACCATTAATATGGGATTTTTTAAATTTTAATAAAATCACTGAAATGAAATAACCTAGAAGTTAATATGCCCATATTATGCTATAAAGACATTATTAAACATGCAAAATTATGCATATGAAAATCAGGTAAACTAAGAAGTAATATTATATGTGTAAATGTATTTAAGTAATTTTTATACTTACATTATGGTGCAATTTTAATAGAATTTTTGTCTACTTTGTTATGTTTTTGGGGTTGATCAATACCGTTGCCACAATCTGTGCCTGAAGCTCAGCTGAACTTACTGGCAGAAAGAGGCAACTAAAAGATTAATAAGAAAAATTATTGGAACTGTTCCCCATCCCTTTCCTTGCCACGATTTTCCTGGGTGACACAAAAGTAAGTTGCAAATTCTTTGTCCTCAGCTTACCTGAGATCCTGCAGTCACTCTCAGGAACGTTCAGGGGAGACCATATAGCAGCCTCTCAGTGCCTAAAGGGTGCCTACACAATAATCACAATACTTTTACAACTAATAAAGCCTACTAATAGTACATATTAGACATCACTCACACTCTCTGACCTGCACATGAGATGTTTCACTAGTATTACTAATTTACTCACATCTACATCTACATCTACATCTACATCTACATCTACATCATCTCCACACACATATATACACACATCTTACTACTATTATTTTATACAGATTCCTTATTTCTTAGGTACAACAACCTCACTATTAGACAGGGTTGTTGAGGACTACATGTTTTCTACCTACTCTAGTACATTCTAATTTGAAGGACTTAATCTAAAACACATTGAAGCCATTACAAATTTTGCCAAGTATTTTTCTTTCTTTTAACCAGTATTCTACATGATAGGACTTCTAAATTTTGCTTTGTACTATTCCCTATATGAGTAGTAACAATCTGTTTTCAAATATAGGTGTAGAACTTGACCATTTCAAGAATCTTTATAATTGCATTTTCCAGTAAGTTAAGTCATGTATATGGGGAACCACAGGAATATAACTTCATAAATTTTCTTCACTAGCTGCAAAAAATATATATTAATGTATATATGCCTTCATCATTACAAATATCCAGGAAAAGTGAAAAGAAAATTTCCAGTTCAACTTTCAGTGAAAGAAATATTTTTTAAGCTGCAAGACTGCCAATTTCTTCAAAGTAATCACCTCTTACACTTAAGGGGGTCCATTGCACAATTAATTTTATTTTAGCAATCATTGCAGATTTGAGTAACTATTTCCCATTATTACTATCAAAGTCATTCAAGAAGGAAAGAGTTTCTAACAGATACACAGGAAAATAATTTACAGAGCTGAAAAGGAGTATGTGTCAGTCATGTTGCAACAAACATTGTATTATTTTGTAGTCCTAGAGCATATGTGCAGAGTTACTTCACATGTAATCAATTACTTGTTTCCAAAACATCTATCCAACCAAAAATAAGAGAATCTAAAAGCTAAATAAATATATAGTAATCATTTCCTGATTATATTTTTTTTAATTTCCTATGTAAACTTTACAGATAAGAAATGTATTCAGTATTCTAAATATATTAATACTTTAGCTTGGAAGTGAAGTTCAAAGTCTTTAATTTATGTGTTTATATACCATTATATGTAAACTTATATAAATATTTGTACAATGACTGAAATCCAAAGACAAGGATTATTGTTTCTTCAACTTTAGTTGCTTTCACTGTAATTTTCATCCATAGTGTTTAATGCAATCATAGCATCATAGAATCCCTAGGTTGGAAAAGACCCGGCCAAATGCTGGGTCCTGCACTTGGGGCACAACAACCCTATGCAGAGATACAGACTGGGAGAAGCCTGGCTGGAAAACTGCCAGGAGGAGAGGGACCTGGGGGTGTTGGTTGACAGCTGACTGAACATGAGCCAGCAGTGTGCCCAGGTGGCCAAGAAGGCCAATGGCATCCTGGCTTGGATCAGAAACGGTGTGACCAGCAGGTCCAGGGAGGTGATTCTCCCTCTGTACTCAGCACTGGCGAGGCCGCTCCTTGAATACTGTGTCCAGTTGTGGGCCCCTCACCACAAGAAGGATGTTGAGGTTCTGGAGCAAGTCCAGAGAAGAGCGATGAGGCTGGTGAAGGGGCTGGAGAACAGACCCTATGAGGAGCGGCTGAGAGAGCTGGTGTTGTTTATCCTGGAGAAGAGGAGGCTGAGAGGAGACCTCATTACTCTCTACAAGTACCTGAAAGGAGGTTGTGGACAGGAGGAAGCTGGCCTCTTCTGCCAAGTGACAGGGGACAGGACGAGAGGGAATGGCCTCAAGCTCTGCCAGGGTAGATTTAGGCTGGAGATTAGGAGGAGGTTTTTCACGCAGAGAGTCATTGGGCATTGGAATAGGCTGCCCAGGGAGGTGGTTGAGTCACCTTCCCTGGAGGTGTTTAAGGCACGGGTAGATGAGGTGCTGAGGGACATGGTTTAGTGTTAGATAGGAATGGTTGGACTAGAAGATCCGATGGGTCCCTTCCAACCTGGTTGTTCTGTGATTCTGTGACCTTTGAGATCATCAGGTTCAACCGTACTTGTCCTGTGCTAAATCATATCTCTAAGCACTTCATCTATCTCTCTTATAAATATCTCCAGGGAGGGTGACTCAATCACCTCCTTGGACAGCATGTTCCAGTGCTTGATAAACCTCTCAGTGAAGAAATTTTTCTTAATGTCTAAAGTAAGCTTCCCCTGCTGTAGCTTGAGGCCATTCCCTCTCATCCTGTCACCTATCTCTTGGAAGAAGAGACCAACATCCACCTCTCTACAACCTCCTTTCAGATGGTTGTAGACAGTCATAAGGTCTCCCCTCAGCCTTCTCTTCTGTATGCTAAACTACCACAGTTCCCTCAGCTGCTGTTCGTAAGACTTGTTCTCCAACCCCTTCACCAGCTTTCATGTTCTTCTCTGGACACACTCCAAGATCTCTGTGTCTTTCTTGTAGTGAGGGGCCCAAAACTGAGCACAGTATTGGAGATGCAGCCTCACCAGTGGTAACTACAGGGGCAGAATCACTTCCCTAGTCCTGCTGACCACGCTGTTTGTGATGCAAGCCATGATGCTATTGACCTGCTTGGCCACCTGGGCACACTGTTGGTTCATGTTCAGTCAGCTGTTGACCAACACCCCCATGTCTTTCTCTGACAGGCAGTTTTCCAACCACCCTTCTCTAAGCCTGTAGTGCTACATGGGGAATTTTTGTCCCATGTACAGGACTCAGCACTTTGCCTTGTTGAACCTCATAGCATTTGCCTCAGCCTACCAATCCTGTCTATTCAAATCCCTCTGTAGAGCCTCCCTACCCTCCAACAGATTGACACTTCCTCCCACTTTAGTTTTATCTGAGAACTTACTAAGGGTACATTCAATCCCTTCATCCAGGTCATTGACAAAGATATTAAACAGAACTGGACACAGCACTGAGCCCTGGGGAACATCACTTGCCATGGTCCTCCAGCTGCATTTAACTCCATTTACCACCACACTTTGGGCCTGGTCATCCAGACAGTTTTTCACCCAGCAGAGGGTACACCTGTTCAGTCCATTGGCATCCAATTTCTCAAGCAGAATACTGTGAGAAAGGTATCAAAGGCTTTACTGAAGTCCAACTACACTACTTCCACAACCTTTCCCTCATCCATTAAGTGGTTCACCTTGTCTTAGAAGGCAATCAAGTTAGTTTGACAGGGCCAGCCCTTCATAAACCTGTGCTTACTGGGCCTGATTACTCAGTTGTGTGTGTGCTGTGTGATTACATTCTATATGTCCTGCTCTATGACTTTCCCTGGCAATGAGGTCAGACTGACAGACCTGTAGATTCCTAGATCCTCCCTCCACCCCTTCTTGTAAACAGGTGTAACATCTACCAATTTCCAGTCAAGTGGAACTTCCCCAGTCAGCCAAGACTGCTGGTAGATGATCAAAATGGATTTGGTAAACACTTTCACCAGCATCCTTAATATTCTTGGATGGATCCAATCTGGCTCCAAGAATTGTGAATTGGCTGAGCAGGTCTTTAACATGTCCTCATGGATCATGGAAGATATTTTTTGTTCTTCCTTCCTGTTTTCATGGCTCATTTCTCACAAGACTCTGCTATATTGTAAGAATAAAAGACCCTAAATATAAAATAGTATTTTAATCTGGGAGCCCAATCCTAACTGCTGCACACCTTCCATATTCCCTGTCCTTTTTGCTTGTTAGAGGATAACAAATGGATGTGGCGGTAGAATAGAATTGGAGACATGACCTTAACAGATTGTTTAGGTGAATGACTCTCATCACTTTGCCTGATTTTTCAGCCTCTGCCTATCTCAGCCTGAGTCAATAGTCTGATTTTCAACCAACTGTTTGAAAAAAATAACCTAGGTAATTCGAAGCAGAATTAGAAATTGCAACTACATGGGTAAGTAATTCTTTACTTCTGTGGACCACATTCTTCTTTTACAGCTGTCTCAGACATTCTCTCCAGAACCAAATGTCCAAATCCAGTTGTGAATTTTACCAGAGAGTATCAGGTTGAACGGCTTAGTCTAAAAATGAAGTTGAATTATAAATCTACTGTAAAGAATTATAATAAAATTTCTGTAAAAATTAATTTGGTACTTTAACTCCTTGGAACAGTTAATTCATTAATAGTTCTAATTATATGCTTCTTTTATCTTATTTTAAATATAGTAAAACTAAAGGTGGGCAGAGTAAAGACTGGAAAATGGAAAAGAAAGTGAGATGGAGAAGTGTCAAAATACAATTTCTTTAAACCAACATAAGAACCAAACATAAGGAAAAAGGACAGGACATTTAAAACCAGAAGTCAACAGAGAGTAATTTTTATGAATCTCTGTATTGAAACAAGTATGCTGGAGTCCTGATTAATGGAGATGCTCATGTACTTTCATCATCTTTGTTGGCAAAGAACATCTGAAAGATAAATAAAAAGTTGCTAGAAATTTCTCTCCCAGATCTTCTTCCCTTCCACAAATCTCAACAAAAAGGAACCATCAATCCCCCAGTCACTATAAAAAGAAGTTTAAGTGTCATGGAATACTGACAGAAATGTGTCATGCCCTCTTCATTGGTGGTGGTAAGAATTTGTAATTTTTACTTTCTTCTTTCGCGAACTGTTTTCTTCCATTATATCAATCTGCCACTTAAATATATACACATACACATAATGTCAGTCTAAAACTTCTGACCAAAACTTCCAAAAAAGACTTGGATCAGCTTTTAATGGATTTTATTTAGGAAAAGAAATGAAAAATACATATAATGCAGAAGTTGCTTGCACAATAAATCTATAAGCTCTAAACCACAAATAACTGAATGCTTCAGAGAATTGTGGTATATAGCACTCATTTGTTTGTTAAACTGAACTGCATTTTAATTGAAAGACCTTTTCATACTATATCTATATTATTCCATGCTTTTAAAAATATTGTTGAAAGCTACTGAGTTTATGTAAAGAATGGCTTTATATAACTTATTGCATATTCACATCAGACTCACATAGATAAAATTCACAAAGAAAATAAGACACTTGTAATTCTTAGAAATTATTTTAAAAGCCTGATTAGTATAAAATTAATTCTACTAGATAGAATTGTGCAAATTCTGACACAATGCAATTATTTTCACTACATATTCAAGACACTTTGCCCTCTTTAATGTAAATTAATCAAGTACTATAGTTTTCAAATATCTCTTTGGGAAACTGTTGAAAAGAGGTCTTTGATGAGACATTTCCCTATGAATAGCCTAATTTTTTTTCTTATTTTATTGTTCTTCAGATTCTTGTTAGCTTCAAAATGTCTGGTCTACTTGAAGTCAGTCTCTTCCTTTTTAACAATTGAAGCCTAATTTTACACATATTAGAGTTATAGAGAACTATTTTTTTCAAAACAGGGACGTAGCAGATTTCACATTCCAGTGTACAACTCCCAATCTGAAATCCTGAGGACTTCAACCCTGGCCAATTTCTGAGAAGAAAACATGTATCTGCATGTTTCCTTTTCCAGATAAACATTAAAATGGAAAATTGATTGTATTGAAGAAAACACAGTTTATGTTTATCCTATTGGAAAATGGCAGGGAATTTTCAAATCTCCAAAACCAGTAGAAATTTCATCAGTAAATAGGAAAAATAAATATACATCACTGCCTTAATCAAAACATCAGATCTGATTTCTAAACAAGCACAGCATATGATGAGAGCATTATGCATGAAATTCATGAATGTGTGGCAATATAATGAATACATTATGTAGGCAAGACAATAGAAAGCTTTCATGGAATTGAATCTCTTTAACAGACTAATAGAATTAATGGATTTGATGTTGTCTATCTGACTTTCTTTACAGACATCCAGATAGATCACATCCATTGGTTTACCCATGTCCACTGCTGCGGTTACCCCATCATAGAAAGCCACTAACTTGGTCATACAGGAATTGCCCCTGGTGAGGCACTCCCATTCCATGATCTTCCCAGGCACAGATGTAAGGCTGACAGGTTGTTAGTTCCCAGGGTAGTCTTTTGTAACCTTTTTAAAAATGGGCACAAGTTTACCCTTCTTCCAGTCACCAGGAACTTCTCTTGATTGCCATCACTTTTCAGATTTTATGGAGAATGTCTTGGCAACAACATAGTTCCCTCTGGACTCTGGGATGAATCTCATCATGTCACATAGACTTATATATGTTCAGGTTCCTCTAGTGTTCAGGTTCCTCAGGTGTTAATAAACCTGATCCTCCTCTGCTGTGGGATGGAGTTTACCCTCCTGGTCACCATCTTGCTGTTCACTGACCCTAAAAGGGTGAGGAGACTGGTTATCAGTGAAGACTGAGTTAAAAAATGTTGTTGAGTACCTCAGCTTTTTCCTCGTCTGTTGATACAAGGTCACCATTCCCAACCATCAGTGAGGGTATATTCTCTCTAATTTTCCACTTCTGATTAACGTACCTGTAGAAGACCTTCTTGTTAATTTTCACTTGATTCAAAACAGAAATAATTCTATTTGAATTCAGGAACTAATATGTATGTCTAAGATTTGCAGAAGCTGAACCTTGAGCAGTAGTTAGGATCTGATATAAAAATATAACCAGTTTAAGGTAATTTGAATCCTAAAACCCTTCAATATGACTGTTAAATCCATATTGGACTATGGAATCAATGGTCTGATTTTCAGAGCTGTTTATTTTTCATAGTGTTCAATGAGTTTAACAACTTTGAAAACCAGCAATTTTAAATCTTATTTGTTGGTTTTGATTATTTCTGAAGGCCAAACATAACACCTGTTTGGTTTTTTTCTGATTTCAATGCTATCAGTACAGCAACAGTAGAATATATTTAGGGCTATGAAATGAAGGCTAGAAGTCGAAAAGAAAATGTGCTTTACATTAAACATGTTGCAGTATTTTTACTAATATTTATTTGTAAATCCTTTCCCTAACCAATTGAAGTATGGACAATTCTTACCTAATATTAAATAAAAGTTGTTCTTTATTACAGCTTTGTGCTGACGATAAACACTTTGCTTCACTCCTTTGAAGTAGAAGACGTTAACAGCCAAAAACTGCCTATTGGTCCACATGTGATCTATCTTCCTGTTTCAGTTATGCTTTTGCAGCACGGACCAGAAGAATTTCAATAACTGATCAAGACAGAGTTCATCATTCAAAAATCCATTTTCTTTCTCTATTTAAGTAGTTATTAGAGAAAGAACTTTAAAAGATTTATGTCATGTGAAGTAGTGTTATATTTGACATTTCTGACACCAGTGAAAATTAAAGTCTGACTATTTCCTGGATTTTTCTTAAAGCATCCTGTTATATATAACTTAATTTGGTGGAAGAAAAAATGGAATTAATAATAGCTTTCATTTAGAGTGTAGTACAAGTTAAGTCAGTAGAAGAAATATAAAATTACAGAGACCATGATAAAGAAAGTATACCATCACCAGTTCTATAGACTACTTAACCAATATTCTGTGTAAGATCATAATATTAAGCCATGATGTGGTGAGTTCTAGACAAAATTATACTTGTTGGAAACTAAGTAGGGTTCTGGATAGGTCAGTGATGTCAGAAGCTACATTGTCAGTAAGAAGCTTCTGTGATCACTGAGCAGAAGCAACAGAGTCAAAAGATAAAATAATGACTGAGAACTGATATTTCTAATAACATATAAATACATTTACTCCTCTGAGAATTACTAAAAATCATCCAGCTAAGTATTCTGGTGCACAAATCCTGACAATTGAACAAAAGAGTTGATAAGTGCATGCTAATCAACAGACCTTATCTGTAGTGAAACATTCTTTAGATTCAGGGACAATAAGCATGTATTCAGATTATTTTTATTCATGCAAGTGACTACATTTTACCTCACATAAAACACTGCTTCTTGCTTGTCTGTTAGATAGCCTAATTAAATATACAATTTGGTCCTTATTTTCTTTTGGAAACATACCCTTCAATTTCAGGCTCTGGAGTTGACAATTCTGAGCTACAGAATTGCATAATAGTTGTTCCTATCCATGAGATAGATTCCTAAATATTATTTACAAAAAATGCTTATAGAAACAAGCAAAAAATGCTACACTGAAGCAATGCACCTGCAAAAGTGATGCCATCATTCTTGTTCTCAGAATAACAAAAAATGCTTTCAGTGACTTTGAGCAATGGTCAACATTCCTGACAGGATTCATGTGCTCGAATGTAGGTTTCTCAATTAAATGTATCTATTTACATTCTCTTTATGACCCTTAGGGTGAAAGAAACACTTTTAAGTCTAATTATAATTAATTTAATCTCATGTTGCTCTCTAAAATAAGAGATAAAAAATAAAAAAAAAAAAAGAAATAAAAAATAAAATCATTGATCATTCTCTTCTCATTACAAAGGGCATCAAGGCTCACAAGTTGGGCTGCAAACGCTTATAATGCAGAAGTTCAAAATGGCATAACTAACACAAGCTTTGACTGCTTAAGGTATTGCTAGGCATTTTACATTCCAAAACCAAAGTTAATGAGATAAACAAAAACTATTACTAGTGTGATACAACTCAGGGTAAGTATAATTGTTTCTTGTTTTAGAGCAGCCTCTGCCTATTTTTAAAATAAAGGAAATTTCTTGGTCTTCTTTATAGTTCATTCATTTTCTGAAGACCTGTGATCTGTTGGAAACAAAAAGTTTAGCTCTTTCTGTTGAAATCTTCATCAGTTAAACACCAAAATTTTAATTTTAATATTGTATAACAATTTTTTTTGATCAATTAAAGCTAGCATAGACCGAGACTTTTTCCTGTTTTATTGTGATGCAGGTCTTTCCCTAGGTAAGACTGTTTTACATCCAAAGTGGAAGGTGTGTTTGTACACTGTAGTTGTTTTCTATGGTATTGGGCGCACAGAATATTTTCTCAGTATTTTGGTTGGTTTATGAATTTTCAAGTGTTTATATGACAATATACCTTCCTAAACTAAAAATCTTGACAAATAAAGGAAATAAATAGTTTAAAATATTCAATTATTTCAACTTAATTGTAAATGGAAAACTGCTAACACCACTGAGCTCTTGGTCACAGAATTTTCTTTTACACTTATTCTGCCGAAAGTAGTCCCTGCTTTAATAAATAATTACATTCAAGGAAAACCAGCTTCACTTTAAAAAAAAAAAATTTCCACGTATATAAGTTCAAGAAAAATTCTTAATAAAAATATAGTGTGTAACCATTTCTAATTATAACAGCAATGTAATGAACATATAGAGAGCTAAGCAATTTTTTTTGTATTATACACAGTCTTCAAAATAGAAAAGTAACGTATGCTCTCAGAAAGTTTATGAGTTCAGCAAGAGTCACAGTTTTCTAGAGAATTTTCTGTTCCACAGATTGTAAAGTAAGTTAAATTCAGATGAAAAGATGAGTCTGTCCAAGTCAATGTGTAATCCTTTGTTACCACAACCTCTGAAGTAAATTAGGATTTTATTTGACTTCTCTTAGTCCCATCTCTTAGCCCATCTCTCTCTCTGAGATCTTAACGGTGCTTTTCTGATTCAGCTAGTATCGAAAGAAAAGGGTTTGCCATCACTTCTATGGGAATAATTAAATCTCTTCTTAGAGATTTTGGAAGCTCCCTAATAAATACAATTGTGGAACAAAGACACTAAAAATATTTTAAAGAAGTATATTTAAGTTGCATGTCAACATTAACACAGTGTCAGAATCTTGCCCCATCATCTTAATAGGATAGAAATTGGGGACTTTTTTTTTTTTTTTACACAACTGTGTACAGTACCATGTCACATTTCCTTATGAATCTTGGAAACTGCATCATGGATTACTCTAGGCCTTTAAGTTAATGAAAATGCAGTTTTCATTTTCCTTATGTTTTTATTTGCCTTCTTCAGAGTGATATGACCTTGTTTGATTTATCACATATCAAAACAGAGCAGGAGAAGGATGAATCCATGTTTCAGAAAAGACAGATTTCTATTTTCTAAAACTGTAAATTGTCTATGAAAAGAAAAGGCAAACCTTATGCTGCCATCTTGATATTCAATGAAATCTAGACATGTAGGGTATACTACGAGTATTGTAACATGCCACATCCTTTAAAACAAGAGCATTTTTAAAATACAGTTGGAAGAAAAGCTCTATTTCTAAATCACAAGTGCAGAATTGCTATTGAATGGATTAAATGGATAGCTGAACAAAGGCGAACACCAGTCTTCCGGCATATCTCAAACCATGTAATAGAGACATGCATTTTCCAAACTTAAAAAGATCTTTCTTAATTGTATAATTCCCGAAAAGTCATAATTCAGTCAAACATGAATATATTTTCATGGCAATAAAGAAAGGTATACTTGACACACAAAAGTCAGTTACATATGAGACATATGAGATTTGGCATAAAAAAACCCCTGAGACTGTGTTGTAACTCTTTTTAATTTACAAATAAAGGAAATTACCTATGTTCACCTTCAAAATGCTTCCTTTTTGAGTGGACCCACAGTTGCACTTGGAAATTCTTTTCTAGCATCACTTGTGAAGGCTGAGATGGATTTATCACGTATTATTGTAAGAGTAACTGTAATATTATATCAAATTTCCTAACCTCAGGTTGTCTTCTCTAGCTATATAACAATTTTAGAGCGATAGCAAAATGGGAAGGATTTTACTTATTGGTGTTGAACTACAAGTAAGATATTAATTTTCATGTATTCTTCTGCAAATCTATTCTAAAATTTGACTCAGAAACTGTTCCATTTTTCTTATAACAGAAAGCTAGTATTTATTATTGATTGGTAAGGAACAAGTTCTCAAGGACTTGAAAGAACTTGAATAGGATAATGGTAAGATATCATTGACTTGCTGAGCTACATACCTTGAATTTACCTTTTGAGTTCCTCTGTTGTTAAAATTAAGTGTATATTAGTTATAGAAACTATGATCTTCCCTCCTCCTGCTCCTCAACCTCAGTTTTAAATACATATTTATATGAGTCAGGAACTGGACAGAGGGTGTATTTTAAAGGATGAGATGATGGGTAGAAGGTTTGGGCCAAGGAAATGCTGTACACAATTTCACATAGTAGAAATTTTTTTCCCTTTGTTTTCTTTCTTTCTTTTAAATCAATAATATTTTTTTCAGCACTTTACAATCTTTGTTACTTATACAGACCCAGAGACCAATAACTCTAATTTACTTGGTTCATATGCCATCTTGAGACTGGGGAGAAAGCTAGAGGAAGTGTTTAAAGTCAGTATGCATGAGCAGAACAGTAGCAGTCTTGTGTTCAGGACATGCTTCCAGCAGTTACACCCAAATCTGCAGAAATCAATAGGAGTTAAATGTGAAAGTGTTAAGGAATAAGTCTAGTCCGATTCACATTGGTCACTATCTCCCTCAATCAATGGAGAAATGCTGAAATAAAAAGCAGTATAACTTTAAAAAATACACAAGAAAAGCCAGCCAGAAAAGGGAATAGTGGTATTTAAAATACTCACTCTTTGCTAATTGCAATAAAGGACAAAGCTTCTATAAGCTTTATCATTGCAGAATGGTGTTTTTAAAAGAGAACCAAAGTCCTCATCAGATTTACCTTTATGGACCTATTGAAGTATAGGGTTACACATCTGCACAACATACACATAAAAACACACAGAGGACGCTGAATGGATACAAAGTTCTTCACTAAGCTTACTGATTTGTCAAAAATGAAACACTTTTCAGAAAAAAAATATTAAAAAAAGAAAGGGAATTATATACTTTCCATTTTGAAGTAATTTTTAATCATTATTTGCTTCAACTACATTTCTAATTAAAACTGAAAACATAACTTCTTCTATGTTAATTCAAATACTAGGTTTTATTTGCATTAGAAAAGTTTTGATTTTAGCACAACAACAACAATAGAAGTTTAAAGCAGTTTCCTACTAAGTTTTTTAATTATGAAGATATTTGTAGGCATTTATAAGTATGCATTAATGTTCTCAAAACTTTAATCTGGGAATCTTAATTCATTACATGCTATCATATTTGAATTCACATAACATTTGAATACTTTTTTTTTGATGAAGTTTATGTTTTGTTCACCTATTATAAACAGTGCACTGGGGTTTTGGCTTGTAAAACAACATTTTTTGCATTATTCAGTTAATATTCTCCAAATTACTGATAGCTAATGCATATTTTGAAGTTTAAAGGAATGCTATTCTTAAAGACCTGAAAATTCTCTACACATTAAGGAACTGCTAAATATAGGTATGTGGGAGGCATACATGTATTGCAGTTATGATTTAAGCATCTGATAGCAGAATCTTGATCAATTCACATATTTGTAGCCTTCTGTTTTTTTTCTCATGTCTTTCTTTCTCAAAGTTTGGGTTTATTTTATTTTATTTTTCTAAGAAAAATGCTAATTTAAACAACATGTGACTTCATGAAATATTGACTTGCCTTTTTTTGTTTTTAGTTCAAAAAGACAAATGTTAACAAGAAAAAAATTCTAAAAACATCTTTCATTTTAAAGAACTCCTCTTCAGTTTAAGGGACTGGATGTAGGAAAACTAATTAGGATGATCTTAGCATTTTTCTAAAGAAAGACAGAAGCAGAATTTTCAAATAAGTTCCTTGCAAAACAGCGGAAAGATAACTTGATAAATTTATGAGTTGATTATATTACTTCTCTTCCCCTCATATGATCACTTACTACAGCACTTTCCTTTAAAATAGCAATTGTATTGCTCTGCTCTTGCTAAGAAAAGACTGATGAAGACTGATGAAGACTGATGTTGCTTTTCATCTCCATCACTGTGAGCCGCTCCTCTTTAATGCTGCAGTCTTGCTGCCAGTGAGCATTCACACCCTCAAATAGCAGGTGGTCAGTCTCTCCAGTGTCATCACTTCCTTCTTTTCCTTCCACTTTTCAAAATTTAAAATACCCTCTGCTGGAGGGTAAGGATGCTCTGCAAAGAGATCTAAACAGGCTGGACCGCTGGGCAGAGACCAATGGCATGAGGTTTAACAAGGCCAAACGCCAGGTCTTGCACTTGGGGCACAACAAGCCCAAGCAGTGCTACAGACTAGGAGAAGTCTGGGTGTAAAAGTGCCAAGAGGAGAAGGACCTGGGGGTGTTGGTTGACAGTCAACTGAACATGAGCCAGCAGTGTGCCTTGGTGGCCAAGAAGGCCAATGGCATCCTGGCTTGTATCAGAAATGGCGTGATCAGCAGGTCCAGGGAGGTTATTCTCCCTCTGTACTCCACGCTGGTGAGACCACTCCTTGAATCCTGTGTTCAGTTCTGGGCCCCTCATCACAAGAAGGATGCGAGGCTCTGAAGTGAGTCCAGGGAAGAGTAACAAAGTTGGTGAAGGGTCTGGAGAACAGGTGTTATGAGGAAATGCTGAGAGAACTGGGGTTGTTTAGACTGGAGAAAAGGAGGGGCGACCTTATTGCTCTCTACAGCTCCCTGAAGGGAGGTTGTAGAGAGGAGGGAACTGGCCTTTTCTCCCAAGTGACAGGGGACAGGACAAGAGGGAATAGCCTCAAGCTCCGCCAGGGGAGATTCAGGCTTGACATAAAGAAAAAATTCTTCACTGAAGGGGTCATTAGGCAATAGAACAGTCCACTCGCCTTCCCTGGAGGTGTTTAAGGTGCAGGTGGATGAGGTACTGAGGGGCATGGTTTAGAGTATGGTGGGAATGGTTGGACTCAATGATCCAGTGAGTCTCTTCCAACCTGGTGATTGTGTGATTAATTATATTGCCAGTATATAAATAGTTGGATGCTTATGTCCTATTGATTTCTGCAATAATACTTATCAACCTTGCAGTTGTGACAACAATTTCTTTTCTCCATCAGTTAAAAATGTTTTCAAAACTACAAGTAGTTATACCATTTGAATTTTAGTCTTTCTTATCGCATCTATCCTTTCACGAGAGAAAAAGACAAGTGAATGTCAACATAAGAGGTTAGACTTAGCTACTTTATTGTGCAAAGAAATAACATTTGAATGATCAGTTATCTAGAACTCTTACTCATTTTTAGAACTGAAGTTATAGCTTAACCCAGCTACATACAGACAGGCGCTCACTTAATCCCTCTCGGAGAGACTGGGGAGAAAATTAGAAAAAGGAAGGGAAAATAATAACACTAACGATAGTAGAATCATAGAATCATAGAATCACCAGGTTGGAAGAGAACCATCGGGTCATCAAGTCCAAACATTCCTATCAAACACTAAACCATGTCCCTCAGTACCTCGTCTACCCATGCCTTAAACACCTCCAGGGAAGATGAATCAACCACCTGCCTGGGTAGACTGTTCCAATGCCCAATGACGCTTTGTGTGAAAAACTTCCTCCTGATGTCTAGCCTAAATCTCCCCTGGCGGAGCTTGAGGCCATTCCCTTTTGTCCTGTCCCCTGTCACTTGGGAGAAGAGGCCAGCTCCCTCCACATTCTGTTTTTCTATATAAAGTTAGTTGGGTGTTTCTATACATTTAGTAAATGCTCTGCATCCTCTTTGCTACTCCCAGTTTTCCCAGATCTTGAGATTAAGTTCCTGTGATGACCACCTCTTAACTATTAATTAACATTTTATACCTTTGGGATCTCTGGTATTTTTGTGCTTGTACCACCTTCTCTTCTACTGTTATTCCATGCCTGTATTTCTCCATTGTGTACTTAGTCTTCAACAGTCTCCCAGATATTCAGACTAAATATAGGAGAAAAAAGTGGGCAATTTCTGATTCAGACGATGGAGGTAAGCCCAGAAAATGTCCCTGGTTTCTTCAAATCAAAGCTTGTAGCCTCCTGCAAGCCACGGCAATGCCATATTTTCTTTGCTTTTGTGATCAGGAAATTGGGATACACTGGGGATGTGCATAAGCAGGATAAATGTAGAGATTTTTTTCTGTTTATGACTTTCTGTAGTGTTCTTTCTTTTCCCTTCAATTCCTAGACCCATTCATGTGTTAAGTTAATTGAGATAAATGAAAGATAAAAGTGAAGGAGCCAGTTCAAAGTGTTGCAAGGTTAAGTCAGGCAACTCTGTCTTATTCTGAAGGGTGCAGAGGTAGGATAACAAGGACATTCAGTAGGCAGTCAGTGGGGAAAAAGTATTAAAAAAACCTTCAGACAACTTACAACTAAATCAAGCAAGTAAAAGTACAACTGTGGAGGCAGAGAATTACAGTGCAATCCATGGAAATAGATTAGCAACATCCTCTGGTATTTTGGAAACAATGTCAGGAGAAAATGTTTTTTCTTATGCAAAGTCCACAAAATATGAAGATTCCCTTTGAGCAGTTCTACCTAAATGTGGGGAAAGTAGCAAGATAATTCCTTACAATTCTTGCCAAAGGTGGCATGAATTTTGTGCGGGAAGGGACACTTGGTAATGCAAAATACAAGTTAGCAGTTTTCTGTGTGATATTCCAGCTGTGAACCTGTCCAATTGTGAGTTGTCTCACAGTATTTATTTACTTAAAATCCATATATATTTCTAGCTAGTCTTTCATTACAACGGTAAATCACTGATTATGGAGAAAAAACATTAGGTATGCATTGAACGATTTTCATATGAGAAAAGAACGAAGCTAAGACCTTCGAATAATTATTAATGCATTTGAATCTACACAGGAAAAGCTCATGATATTTTTAATAGTATTCCACATGTTTCTGCCTGATTTTAGTAATTTCAAACTGTAGTTAATACTTGCCTGAGTTGCAGTAAATATTTAAGTGCTGGTGTAGCTGGTTTCTTATGTGGTTTGAACAGTTTGGCAACTACAGTCAGTCGTAAGTACCTGTAGGTATTTAACCATATATTGCTAAGAGTCAAGAGTCAAGTAGTAACATTAAGCCTAGTACTGCTTCAAGTGAAATGCTTCTTAAAATATAAGACCCATCCTTCAGAAGCAGTTATTTTTAAAGATTGTGTTACCTTTAACAACAGATATAACAAGGATACTTTAATAGAAATCATATCTATATGAAATGCTAGAAGTTTCAAATATCAACTGACTGCTTGGAAATATTCAGGCACAAAATGAATCCTTATGCAACCGAAAATATATTTCTACAATGCATTCCACTTTCAAGATGCCATAGAAATACTTAGATAATACAAGTAAAGTTCCAGTTTACACAAGTCTATCCTAAGTGTTTGATTAATTTTCCCTCTGAATAGGAAGAAAAAATGGTTTTCATTTTCAACTATTTCAAATTTATTTGCAAATATAGATTTAGAAACAAATATCACTCTAATATGGATGAAAGAAATAAAATAGGGCTGATAATCTGGTTCATGCATTGTAAGGTCTGTGCGTTACTTCTTGTTTTAGTTAGGTTCTGCAAAGAATGAACAAAACAATTTATTTACACTACCTCCCTAGTCTTCTTCCGAACCATACCTTTTAATAATGGGGTAATTCAACCAACAGAGTCACTTTTGCTGTCCTCAAGAAATAGACTAGTGCCTAAGTGGTAACCTGGAAAAATGTTTACATAAAAGCTCTGTTTGGATATGATCAGATGTGATAAAGCCATCTGATCAATGAAAAATATTTTGTTTTTCCCTAAGAAATAGTAATCAGCTTTATATTTATTTGGAAAGGAAAAAAGCATTTTGGATTAAGACACTTCTCATTCCGCGATAATTAGGACTAATGTACTGAAGTGATGGGAACAAGATAATGCAACAATATGTCTCCCAAGTACTTTTTCTTCTTTTGTCCTTGCACCGGCTTTATGCACAGTTTGTGCTGCATGGTGATACCACAGAATTTTATTTTTCTTGAGTGTGGGAAACAATATTTTTAAAACTAATTTGAGTTTCTTCTAATTCCTGTGATCTGTAAGTATCTGAGAAAAGTTTATTGGGCATTTCTTCTTTCCTTCTTGGATGAATGACATCATCTTCTTTAAGGACTGCAGTGGGACTACCTGGGCAACTACAACTATAAAGAGAGTTCAAAAGAGAGGTCTGAAGTAAAGGGTTTAGAGAATAAAGAAGGAATAAAAAAAAAGATGAAAATACTCATAAACTGTACATCCCTCAGCGCTCTACCCTTCCTGTTCATTTTATGTGTGCATTTTGCATGGCATACAACAACCAAAGTTATTTCTTCAGAAACATACTCATTTTCATGTCTAGATAATAAAACAACTGGTAAGTCACACAGATATTTTCACAATTTTATTCCATTTAAGTGGATAAATTACTTCCACACAGAGGTATCCAGAATCTTATTATCATGACAGTCTTTTCTAGAAAATGTCAAAGCTTAACCCTTTTTGAATGTTCTAGAACTAATATTAGTTCTTTCTGACGAAGAAACGAAAATGTTCTCTCAAAAATCTAGATATAGGGACAATACAGTAATAGAATCAATACTTTCCGGGAAAGAAAGAATATAAATAGGGAACTGTTATATAGGCGGCTAGATAAGGTTGTCACCAGTTTTAGGTTTGACAACAGAATTCTGTTTACATTTCTAAAAGCAGCTTAAGTGAGGAATTGAAGCTTTAGCAGTATGTACAATATGTTTTGTGTTCGTTCTTCTGTGGTTCTTCTTAATCGATGTGCCTGCAACACAACAGCAGTCAGGATCTTAAGGATCTTTGCCCTAGTGGAAAGGAGCTGGGTCTTGGCTGATAAATTGTAATGCAACTTGTTGATGAAACTATCAGTGAGAATGCCAAGCTTAGTGGTGTTTGAGCTTGAAACCATTTTTAAGTTACCTATGTAAACCTTAGCATGAGAGCTGAGGGTAAAGATATTCTTGATGAATCCAAAGTCAAAAGAAGAGAGAAAGAAGTAAAGTTTATCTTGCTGTTTATATAAACTAGGCAAGGAGAAAGGCATATGTATAGCCCAACACCTATCACCGTTTAACCATACCACAGTTTGGGTCAGCTCTAACAGGCAAATCCTTTGCTGTTGTCCTAGGTTTCAGCAGAGCAGAAGCTGAAAGCTGAACCTCCTTCATCTTAGCTACTGGGAACCAACTTTCTTTCAGATTTTAAAATAATGGGAATAGTATTTTGCCAGCAGTGATGTATACATACCTTAATCTTTTTGTGTGATTAATCTATCAAAACTGCTTTTCAAAATCCTTCCAGACTGCCATCAGGCAGATGTCTCTGTCATCAAGACTAAAAGTAGTCCACGTGAGTCCACTATCAGAAAGAGACCACAGTTTAGTCACAGCTGAAAAAAAGGCTTTAGATCAGTGACCCTTTGTCCTTTTATTTGGACAGCTTTTTTCTGTGCTGCCCTTAAGTCTGTGGGGATTTATCCCTTAATAAATAGCTCTGAACCTTTGTCATCCTTGAACATGCATTTAAACACCTTAATTACTTAGAATCTCCTAGAACCCCTTCATTAGCACTGGATAGAAAGTTATTAAATATATAGCATATGTACCATTGTTCTTACAATGCATCATATGCAGTTCAGTGCCACAAACATATAAAACATTCCTGTGAAAGAAATAATTACACGGTAGTAATTTTAGCAAAAATCAAGATATAATTTAGAAAGTGATTTTGAAGAGAGATGCTTTGAATATATATATATATATATATAAGCTATCTCTTTATAACTTTCAGTATAATAAGAAATATAAATTATTTCTAAACATTTTTTTAATCATAGTGCAGTGATAAGCTTGTGGAGAAACTTTTTATTTTACCTTAGAAATAACTTCATAAAATATAATTAAAAAGTTGTTTTCTCTGGGGGAAAAAAAAAGCAATGGAAAAAGAATCTGTCAGCTGATGGCTAAGTGAAATTTGATCTGTGAAATCATTATTGCCTGCTGTGTCGTGTCATTTTGAAATACTTCTAAAGTATGTTTATCCTTAAGATGGCCAGTACTTCATAACAGGGACAATCACTGGAACAGCAACACATGAAACACAATATATTTCATGTTCATCTTGACAAGTTTTAATACTGAAGCCAACCATGCTTTTAAAAAAGATGGTTATTTTGTTATTATTTGTAGATACACAGGTGCAAATTACTACCAGTTTTAAAACCACTGTGTATCCCCTCTAACTGACTTAACTAAAACTGTCCTTCTGAAGTGTGCAGTCCACTACAAATATCATAGATGCTTCAAGTTTCTCCAGACCATAAGATAAGATAGTTGATTTATGATTCAGGTGGCAGTAGAGAGCTTGCTAATGTTCCCCAAGTTGTTGATATGCTTGAGAAGAGAATAGTCACAACCTCAGTGAAAACCTGTAAAACTCTGTAGTAAAGATAAATGAGTAAATAGGCAAACAGTTACATGAATAAACAAATAATTACAAACTAAACCAACCTTAAGCTGGTTAAGCTGACAACTGAAAACTACCACAGAATTGCAGGGTCATTATTTTGCCAATCAATTCCAGTAACATAACAGTAATTTTTCAATTATTAGTAAAGTTAATTAACCTTCTGCTCTGAAGTTTCCTTCTGAAATGAAGGAAAATGAAATCTTTTCGTTGTTCAAATACTTACTGAACTCACTTTTAAATGCTAGTATTTCCTGTCTTGCCCTGTAGTGCCTGTCAAAAAAATAACCCAACTCACCAATGTGTGTAGAACCAGTCAGTTAACTGGACCTTAAAGTGTATGGAGAGGAAAGGAAGGAAGAGACTGCACACTGCATGGTAACACTGATGTATATGGCCTTCCAAAGAGTTCACAGCACAAATCCTTGATCCCTTGAAGAGTGCTTTAGAAAAAGAAACACCAAAGTACCAAATCAACTCTGGTCAAGGTATGTTTTTTATGCTTTTATTATTCCATGCATGACAACATGCTGTGTATGTGTGTTAGTTTAGGGATACTTGCAAATACACAGGTAGTGATTAAGTATTGCCTGAAAGAGATTTTATCCCATAGATACGTTATTTACCTGATGCTGGCAATATATGTAGAGAACATCTAGCGTGCATGGGGCTGTCTGCTGTTTGATATTCATGCATATGAAATTAATGCAGGAACATTCTCCATTACAGGCCTCATGAAAGGATGAAATTGCTGCCAATGCTTGTAATTTGTCTTCATTTTCCAACACTGCTAAAATGCCCATAAAGTTAAGTATTTAACTACTATATAATTTCCACAAATGTGTAGGTCAGTGAGAGGAAAATTCAGGCAAACTGTAAAAGATTATTTCTACATAATTTTATTTAAAAAAAACCAAGCTGCTTTTTATCTTGTTCTTGTCAGCTCTGCTTCATTGCTCATTGACTATTAGATTTCACAAGTTTGAAGTCATATTCTTTACTCATCTGGTAAACTTGGTGCTTTCTATCTGCTTGCCTGTGCTGATATCACGAGTGCCTTTGAGTTATACTTAATAGATACTTGTTAGAAGATGAACATTGAATCACAGAATCACTGGGTTGGAATAGACCCACAGGATCATCTAGTCCAACTATTCCTATCAACCACTAAACCATGCCCCTCAGCACCTCATCCACCTATCTTTTAAATACCTCCAGGGATGAGGACTCAATGACCTCCCTGGGCAGCCTGTTCCAATGTCCAGCGACCCTTTCCGTGATTTTTTTTTTTTTTCAAATATCATCCCCTGGTGGACCTTGAGGACATACTCCCTTGTCCTGGCCTTGGGAGAAGAGGTCAGGTCCCTTCTCTCTACAACCTCCTTCCGAGTAGTTGTGGAGAGCAATCTCTACAATCTCTCAGCTGTCTCTCCAGGTTAAACAACACCAGCTATTCTCAGCTGCTCCTCATAAGATTTGTTCTTCACCTCCTTCATCAGCTTTGTTGCTTTTCTGTGGACGCGCTGCAGAGCCTCAACATCCTTCTTGTGGCTAAGGGCCCAGAACCAAACAAAGTGTTCGAGGTGTGGAATACATAGGTGTTTCTGAATGCAACTAATTGTGTGCTTACTAGTACCTGTGATAACATGTGATATTTTAAAATCTCTTCTTGTCAGAAAGGAAGGTGCTAGCATACCTTTTAGGCAAAGTGTTCTACATTTTTCACCTTTCATTAAGGAACAGCTAAGATTTTCTGTTTATTTTGCAAGCTTCTGTCAATCTGATGGATGGTTTACTTTTCCATTTGCAGATGATTTCTGGGTCTCTCATTTCTTTCACAGAATCACACATTGGAAAAGACCTCCAGGTCTGTTCATTCCTAGCCGCCACTAAACCATGTCCCTGAGCAACTAATCCACCCATCTTTTCAATACCTCCTGGGACGGTGATTCAACCACTTCCTGGGCAGCCTGTTGCAGTGCCCAATGACCCTTTCTGTGAAAATCTTTTCCTGATATCCAGTCTGAACCCCCCCCCCGATGTAGCTTGAGGTAATTCCCCATTGTCATGTTAGCAGTCACTTGAGATAAGAGACCAATACCCACATCTCTACAACCTCCTTTCAGGTAGTTGTAGACAGTGATGAGTTTCCCCTTCAACCTCCTCTTCTCCAGGATAAACAACCACAGCTTCCTCAGCTGCCCCTTATAAGGCTTGTTCTTCAGTCCCTTCTCTGGACTCGCTCCACAGCCTCAACATACTTCTGTGGTGAGGGGCCCAGAACTGAACACAGGATTCAAGGAGCGGCCTCACCAGTGCTGAGTACAAAGGGAGAATAACCTCTTTGGACCTGCTGGTCATACCGTTTCTGATACAAGCCAGGATTACATTGGCCTTCTTGGCCACCTGGGCACACTACTGGCTCATGTTCAGTTGGCTGTCAACAAACACCCCCAGGTCCCTCTCCTCCTGACAGCTTTCTAGACAGACTTCTCCCAGTCTGTATCTCTGCATAGGGTTGTTGTGCCCCAAGTGTAGGACCCGGCATTTGGCATTGTTAAACCTCATGCCATTAGACTCAGCCCAGCAGTCCAGCCTGTACAGATCCCTTTGCAGAGCCTCCCTACCCTCCAGCAGATCTACACTTCTGCCCAGCTTTGTGTCATCTGCAAACTTGCTAAGGGTGCACTCAATGCCTTCATCCAGGTCATTGACAAGGGCTCTGAACAAGGCTGGACCCAGCACTGAGCCCTGGGGAACTCCATTTGGAACTGGCCTCCAGCTGGATTTAGCACCATTTCCTACCACTCTCTGGGCCCGGCCAGTCAACTAGTTTTCTACCCAGGACAGTGTGCGCCTGTCCAGGCCGGAGGCTGATAGTTTCCATAGCAGAATGCTGTGAGAAACTGTGTCAAAGGCTTTACTGTAGTCCAGGAAGACCACATCCACAGCCTTTGCCTCATCCAGCAGCCGAGTCACTTTGTCATAGAAGGCAATCAAGTTAGCTTGGCAAGACCTGCCCATTGTGAACCCATGTTGACTGGGCCTGATCACCCTGTTCTCTTGCATGTGCTTCATGATAGCACTCAAGATCAACAGTTCCATGACTTTCCCTGGCACTGAGGTCAGACTGACAGGCCTGTAGTTCCCCGGGTCCTCCCTGCAACCCTTCCTGTAGATGGGCACTAGATCAGCAACCTCCAGTCCAGTGGAACTTCCCCAGTCTTCCAGGACTGCTGGGAGATGATGGAAAGGGGTTTGGCCAACATATCTGCCAGCTCCTTCAATACCCTTGGGTAAATACCATCTGGCCCCATAGACTTGTGTGTGTCCAGCAGGGCAAGCAAGGCTCTGACCACCTCCTCTTGGATCATGGGAGACTCGTATTGCTCCTCTAGTTCTGGGGTTTGTACACAGAGGGAATAGCTTTCTTTACAATTAAAGACTGAGGCAAAGAAGGCATTAAGTACCTCAGCGTTTTCCTCATCCCCTGTCACTGTTGTTCCCTCTGTGTCCAAAAGGGACTGTATGGTCTCCCTAGTTCTCCTTTTGTTATTTATATATTTATAGAAAATTTTTTGTATTATCCTTCACGGACTTTGCCAACCCGATTTCTAGTTCATCCTTAGCCCCTCTGATTTTTTCCCTACACAGCCTCACTTCCCTCTTGTAGTCCACCCAAAAGGCCTGTCCCCTCTTCAAGAGCCTATAAATATTCATGTGCTTTATTATTTTATTTTTTAACTATTGGTGATTGAGAGACAGCTAGATGAGCAACAACCAAATTTGCCAATTGTGTTCATGATTTCCCAGAGTAATAGATTAGATTCCCAGAATAATAGATTAGGTTCACAGAACAATGAAAGGACCTCTGGGGATCATCTGACCAAGTCTCCCTGCTAAAACAGATTCACCTCAAGTAGGTTGTACAGAATCACACCTAGGCAGGTTTTGATTATC
This sequence comes from Coccyzus lansbergi, assembly GCA_033558105.1. Lineage (NCBI taxonomy): Eukaryota > Metazoa > Chordata > Aves > Cuculiformes > Coccyzidae > Coccyzus > Coccyzus lansbergi. Next base: position 1,306,794 of record JAUMJK010000233.1, on the reverse strand, counting down.
TCCAGAAATGGAGATTCCAAAAGTTCCCTGGGAAGCTGTAAGAGTCGGTAAAAGGACCGATTTCTGTCTCAACATTTCTCCTCATTTTTAGGCCTCTTTAGGCCTCTGAACTTGACTGTATAAAACAGAAACACAGCTCTCAGAAACCCAACCAGAACTGGTACAGAACGAATGCTTTGTACCTAATTACCTGTACCTGCTCCCTTATCCCGAAAATGTTTTGTACCTGTCTTCAAGTCTCCTTGCTCCTGACCATTGTGAAAGATCCATGAAGCAAGGAGGAAAAGACAGGAAGATTAATGACCACAGACCCACAGCCAGCAGAGCATGTGCACAAGGTGATGATGACTACTGACCTTCATCGGGAGACCCCAGATCGACCACTGCCGCCAGAAGGAGTGCGTGCACAAGGGGAGGAGACTCACAGACACTCCTCTCTTGGCATGTGGGGCCTGCTAGGTGGAGACTACCACATTCCCATGGGAAAGGCAGGTTACAGGTGCATAGACTGGCATAAAAGACAGCTCCACAACAGCTGAAATGAGAGGGGCAACAGGAAGATCAAGACAGAAGACCCCCTCCACCGTGGGACCACCTCCAAGAAAGACCAAAACAACGGAACACCTTTCTGCACCGGGACTCCCAGAGACTCTGGACACCTGTGGACCCGTGGCGGTAGCTATGAACGTAGCTCCTTCTCTCCCCTTCATATCTCTTTCCTTGCTCTCTCTCTCTTTTTCTATCATAAGTCATTTTATGGACATTATTAATAAAGTGCCTGTCGAGATTGAAATTTGACTCCCTTGACTCTCTCTCTCTCTCTCTCTCTCTTTGAGTTATTATTTTGCAACTCTGAAATCAGAAATGAAACGAACCATCACGAGTCCGCTTACGAGTGGACCGTGACAGAAGCCATTTCCAGTGAGCTGACAGCTTCAACATGAAGTAGTTTTTGTTAATGTTCAGGTGAAACTTCTTGAGTTCCAGCTTGTGCTGTTGCCTCTTGTCCTGTCATGAGTCACAGAGAAAGGTGTCTCACCCCTTCCATATAACATGCACCCTCAGTCTTATCTTCTCCAGGCTAAAGAGACTCAAGCCTCTCAGCTTTTCCTCATAAGAGAGATACAGAAGATTATCATCTTCACAGCCCTGTGATGGATGCTCTTCAGTAGCTCCTTCTCTTTCTTGAGCTGTGGACCCCAAGACTGAACACAATACTCCAGATGTGGCCTCACTAGGCAGAGTACACGGGGAGGAAAACCTCCATTGATCCACTTACAACATTCCACTTACTGCATTCCAGGATATCATTGATCTTCTTGGCTGCAAGGAAACATTGCTCATGGTTAGCTTGTTGTCTACCAAGACTCAAAGCTCCTTCTCCACAAAGCTGCTTTCCACCAGGTCAGCTGTAGGGATTAAGGCACAGACCCTGTAGATGAGGCAACAAGCGAGATCAGATTTATTGAGAGGATGCCAACCTCTGTTTCTGTGTCCAGTAACAGCTATCCCCGTAGATTTCCACCCATGAGAGTCCCGCAGTAGAACAGCAGAGTGCAACCCTCTATTTTCCACAGTTATGCCCCTTATCTTCATGTTTTCCGTCTAGTGCATATTTTTTGTTATTAACTGATGGGTGTTAATAAAGATTCCATGGTCTCAACAAGCTAGCAAGTATGAGATCAATGCCCGTTTGTTCTGTGTTAGCTGCTAATATTGTGAGTACACCAAAGCATTGGCAGCTCTCTCCAGCATACACACAATACTGGAATTGTTTATGCCCACAGTCAACCTCTAACATGTATTGGTGAATGGAGTTATTCCTTCCAAGGTGCAGGACTCAGCACATGCCTTTGTTGAACTTCATTAGGTTCCTCTCTACCCAATTCTCCAGCCAGTCCAAGTCTTGATGAATGGCAGCACAGCCTTCTGGTGTATCAGCCACTCCTCCCAGTTTTGCGTTACCTATAAATTTACTGAGGATACACTCTGTCCCTTTATCCAGGTAACTGATGAATACATTAAACAGACTGGCCTAGTATAGTCCCCCAGAGAGCACCACTAGCTGTAGGTCTCTACCCAGACTATGCCCTGTTGATCACAACCCTCTGGGTTCTGCCATTCAACCACTGTCCACTCATCTAACCCATATTTCCTAAACTTACCTATAGAGATATTATGGGAAGCAGTGTCAAAAGTCTTGCTGGAGTCAAGGTAGACAACATCCACTGCTCTTCATATAACACAGCCAGTTATGTCATCATAGAGGGCTATCAAATTGGCCAAACATCATTTCACCTTGATTAATCCATGCTGACTTCTCCTGATTTCAATGATTATTGAAATGTTGGGTACACTGCATATAAGGAATATTTCACTAGATTGAAAAGTAAGAAAGAATGCATACTAGATACTACAAAAGCAAAGTTTTCCTGGAGAAGGACTGGTTTATGGACCCCCACCAGTCTCCTGCCAGGGAAAATGCCCTGATACAATCAGAACTTTAAAATGTGGTTGTAGACAGTGGAAATGGGGAATCATCCTCAATAAAGGTACAGGAAGAAGTTTTAACTGGAACTGAGGGATGGTAACTCCTGATACTCAGTCCCTAGTCACTGGTTACCCCATTTGACTGTGCTGCTGCTGTGTCCTGGAGGTCTGGTTTCATTTTCTCTCATTTTGCTTTTGCTGAAGCTTCATGCTTGATTTAGCTGTTATAGCGTGTAACAATTTGCAGTGTTTCAGTATTAACAGCACTTATTTATTCACAACGCATAGATAAAAAAACCCAGAAACCGGCATAGAGACACAATACACAATGCACAAACAGTAGAGCAATTTGAAGGCCATATTATGACACTTCATTACATAGAATTACTCAAATGTCAGCTAATACCACAGTTTTGATGAGTATCAGTAACAAAATGCCTATAAAACCTATCTTAAAATTTAACAATTTATTTTTACTTTTGGTAATTAGTAGATTAGTCATGCTTTTACATGTATTTTAGATTTTTCTGAGTGTTTGTCAAGAAACGAACTTCTGCTTTATTGCAAACATTTAACTTGAACAATACTCTTCAACCAGAACAAATATATTTTTCCTTTGTGAAGCTGTCACTATTTGTTTCACTGTGTCCCCTTGATCTCTCTCCCTCCCTGTTTTTTGCTAATTACTACACCAGTTCGAACAAGCCAATTTGCTTTGTTGTGAGCTCTGTGTGACTATCTTCCATAGGCATGCATACGAACATAGCCAAGCTATGCAAAGACTGATAAATGAGCCATTTATTTGATACAGCAATAATCAGATTTATCAAAGGCCTCTGCATTGACTGTATTTCAGCTATATTAATCATAAAGCTTGAGCTGAAGTTCCTCAAGGTGACAACTTGTTATGTCCTTCCTGAGAGCCTGTTTTCTTCCATGTCAAGCATAATACTTTCATAATTGTAATCTCTTGTGAACAATATTTAAGCCACCCTGGAAACACATTGCATTCTTGATTTTGGTGTCAACTAAACTAAAATATAGGAAGAAAAAGATAGTATTCAGGTCATGGAGAGAAATAGTGGCAGAATGCAAAATACAACACTTCTATATTATGTCCTCAATTATTACCATCTACTGCATTAACCTACTAATAAGAACATTTCTGTCTTTTACCCACAAATTAGTTGCATCCATTTGACTATTCCCACCAAAAGCTATTTTGCAGATGTGACAAGTGTAGTTCTGAAACCGCAAATTCTACTTAATGTCAAAATGTACATTTGAATCTGCTCTCAAAATGTTTGGATAGAAAATTAGCAAGATTCTATAGAAACATGTGTGAATATGAAGTCTCTTCAATATTCTATAAGACTAACTATGAAAGACATTGATAGTTTGCCCCTAAGGTCTGAAATCTAAAATTATGCCTGCTTTCTGTAATCTTCACTGGAACTATTGTTAGATTTTTTCATGGATTTTCGTAAATTAGTAGAAACAATGACACTTTCTCATCTGGTTTGCTGTTTAATCTTTCATTGCTAAGCGATAGAGTTGTAGCACCATCATTTTATATGAAGACCATGTGAATGTGTTTTGCATATATAAATTCTATTCAATACTTGGTAGCAAAAAGAATATATGATGCTGTACATGAAGGTTTACTAAATGAACTCATTCTTTTTTTTTCTTTTGCTGGTCAGTTTTAACTCTTGTTCTTCATATACTGACAATTTTTTTCTGTCACCTAAAGACAACGAGGCATGTGATGTCAGTTGAAAACAGAACCAGATAGTTGGCCACATTTTCTAAAGGATGAAATAGGAGAAATATGGTAAGAAACTGGCTGAGTAGTTGGGAACCAACACTGATGGAGTTCTGAAAAAATGGGTTTTCTTGGAACTTAACATAAGAACTGTCATTCTTTCCTTCACACTTGCAGATGGCCTGAAAGACCTTTTGTGATTCCTCATAGCCCTATTCTCTCAAAGCTCTATACATGATTTCCCCTTTATTCTGTGAGTGAACTGACCTGCCTTTACCCAAGAACTGTAGGAGACTCTACTTGCCATACAGTCAGCAGGTATAGCACTCCCTTGTCATGACAACTGATTGTATCAACCCAGGACACCTGAAATATTCTGCTTACACCATGCCAAGAAGCAGAGTGGTCTCCTGTGGTCTGTGTAACTCAAACAATATGACTGTGCACTAAGTCTGGGCATTCCTTCACCAATATACACCAGTCTAAGTAATTTTCTGCCTTCTTCCTCAAATATTTTTAAATATCCTTCTGCTTTTGCACTGAAGCTCTAAAATCTTGAGATGAAATAAGCATAAGTGGCATAAATGGTTTACAAGAGATTTTTTCAAACTTGACATGTTGTCAACTTTACAACAAGAACAAATACTGACCGACATTTTGCATTACTTATCTGAATTATAGAAAAGAATTATAGAATGCTTTGGGTTGGAAGGGAAATTGACAGATTATTTAGTCCAACCCTCCTGCAGAAGCAAGGACAACTTTAACCAGATCACATTACTCAGAGCCCCATTTAGCCTGACCTTGAATATTTCCAGGGCCAGGGCCTCCACTGCCTTGCTAGGTGACATGTTCCAGTATTTTACTATTCAAGAAAACATTATTCTTAATTTAATACCATTACTCCTTGTCATTTTACAACAGATCTTGCCAAAAACTCTGTCACCGCCTTTCACCATGTATTCCCTTTGAGTACTGGAAGGACACTATAGGGTTTCCCTGCAGCCTTCTCTTCTCCAGACTGAACAACCCGCACTCTGAGTTAAGAGGTTAAAGACAAACTGTTATTTCTTTACCTTCAGATGTATATGAAAAGTTTCTTCATCTTGTTATTCAGCATTGTCCTTCAAACAACCTATCATATAATCACATGGAATTATTACTAGTGACCGCACCTTAATCTTTCAATTATTTTAACTGTGATAAGCTTCTATATCATAAAGTTCTTGAAGCACTATTATTCAACTAACTGCTCTTAAATCATAAAATGATCTCCTTTAACCTCAATAATCAAAGTTGTTCAAAGTTAAATTTAAGAATGAAGGGTATGAAAGAATATTCAAAGGCCATTTGTGCAAACCAAAAATTGTGACTGCATTTTCATTTTCATTCTGAAATACATTATTTAATTTTGGGTTTAAAGCATGTATTAGGAAAAACTGCAAACTTAGGCATCTGAAATAGCCTTTAAAATACACGTGCATATATTTAAATGAATAATAACACCAAAGTATAACAGAATTAATGAAAACTAAGTTTTAAGACACACAGTGCTCCCAATTTGCATGAAATGGTGTCTGTGTCTTCTGAATAACATTTTTTCATATTCACATCTAAGAACAGACTTTTAATCAGGCTTCAAAACTAAATACTTGCAGCACTCCCAGGCCCTGTTTTTCCTCTGAGATACTGAAACAATTCTAGTCCTAAAGCTGTTTTGATAGGTTCACTTTGAAATTGACTTAATGAGTACAGATGCACTTGTGAAGAAAAATTACCTGATTTAGATTCCTGCCTTGTAAAAGAATTCAAGCCACTGTGACCAATTGCCTTTCAGCTGTGAGTATTTCCTCAGCACTAGGCATAGAAGCACTTATACAAAATATCTTAACATTACCATAGAGCATTGACATATAACCTTCCAGCACACCTTATAGAGTCATCATTCTTGCCTCTCCAGAGCACGGATTGCCACAGCATACAGAGGGTGCTCTGTACCCTGCCCTAATGGACCAATACATTGAGGTGTGTAGGGCTGTGTGCTCTCAATCCCACCATCCAGATAAAGTCCTGTGAGACCATGATGCAGGTCCCAATTTTATGGAAAGAAATTAAGAAGGAGCCATAATTATTGCCTTAATTTTGATCTGTAAGCAAAGAAGCACAGGGGATCTAAAGCCTTGCTAGCTCAGAATGCAGGAACAAAGACAGGCCAGACTGCAACAGTTGAAACTAAAGTAAAACTGTCAAAGATCCTGAAAAAAGAAGCACTGCACCAATATGATAAGATTAGAAAAGGAAAAGGAATGAAAGCAGAGAGATGAAGAAAATAACTCTGTAAGACTGAGCTTTGGCCCATACCATGTGCAGTAGTAGACAATATTCTCTATCTGGCTGGCAGTCTTGATGACAGATTTAGTAAAAAACTAACAGAAACTGGTGAGCATGCTACTAGTTTGCCTAAGAATTCAGTCACAGGTCATCACTACCTAAGCAGAGGATGAGTAATTATTTCACACTCACCATTATATTTTCAAGTCACTGACCTTAATAAAACTTCCTGCATAAAAAGAGGTCCATATATTTGAAGAATTCAAAACAACCATTAATTTTCTTTCTTCCTTCATCTCTCTCTTCCTTCCTCTCTCTCTTCCTTCCTCTCTCTCTTCCTTCCTCTCTCTCTCTCTCTTCCTCTCTCTCTCTCTCTTCCTCTCTCTCTCTCTCTTCCTCTCTCTCTCTCTCTTCCTCTCTCTCTCTCTCTTCCTCTCTCTCTCTCTCTTCCTCTCTCTCTCTCTCTTCCTCTCTCTCTCTCTCTTCCTCTCTCTCTTTTAGCTGTAATTTGCAGTCCCAAGCTTCACAAGGCACGTTATCTAGACATTATTTTCTCTGTAACTATCTTGGCCACATATTTGCATTTCTTTTGTTAAATTATCTATTTTCATTTTCCTTTCTTGCTTCTGACATGCTGGAAAATGCTTTGAGAGCTTTTATAAGTTCTAAATGGTACTGGTTTCAGTAGTGCAGTGTAACTGTTTAGAAAACTTCACTGTGGTAGGAATATCTTTATTACCCTCATATAGTTGACATCACAACAAGTCAGAATTTATTTCTGCTCTCCTTTCTTTGAAAAAGAAAATAAAATACACAAAAATCATACAGATGAGGAAAATATAATCATTTGGGAAGAGATTATATAAAAATATAAAGTAAACTAAGATTTCAGTATGGGGAAGGTGACTGATATGGGATATGGCCTATGTGTGTGCATGTTGAATGGCGCAGGGAAGGTAAATGAGTTACAACTACTCTCTGTATCTCATAATATGAGTATGTTACAGTATAACAGAGGGGGGCATGAAAGGAGCAGACAGATGGTTTAAAACAAAGAAGTTTACAAAATGCATGATTAAATTAGGGAGTTCATTACCACAGTATGTTGTGGATGCAAATATTATTAATGCCTTTCGAATGCCATTAGACAAATTAATAGGGAAAGTATCCATCAGAAGATATAAAGCAGTATTTTGCACCTATGGCTGGTTCAAGAAATAATCACAGATTCTTGGAGGTGGAAAAGATATATGTGAAAAAATATAGTCTATGTTTATCCATTCCAATATAGCCATATTCAATTTTTCATGCTCTGCATTCAATTTTTAATTTGGATATTATTTCTGTTTAATTTCATCTCTTAAGGAAACCTTTCATTGGTTTATTTAGAAATATTTAATTATTCAAAAAATTTAAAAGTTTTGTTATATTGAGACATGCAACCAATGGACCAAAATTAAAAACAAGCAGAGCATTACCGTCTTCCCGTCAATACTCTGAACAGTTATCATTGATTTTAGCTAGGTTATTTTTTTTTATTTGCATAAATTTTTCCTATAAATATTTTTTAATTACTTTACAGATGAAAGATAAGAAACACTACAGAATCACTGAACAACTGGCTAGGAATCCTGAACATTAGGCTAAGTAGAAAAACAGAAGGCATTTTGCTTAAAATGTGCAAGTTTTTAGCAGTTCAGTGTTTAAGCTATGACAATAGAAAGTTTCACATATAAACCGAAGTTAAGTACTTTTACTCTCTTCCAGTGTAAAATTTGTAAAACCCCATTTTATTTCTATAATGAAAATTACCAAATAATTGTTAGAGAAAAAACAGTTATATTTCCAGATCTGTAAGCACCTGCCATTGGTTTCTAAATATGTGTAAAAAAATTAAAACTTACATCTTCTAAGGGATTTTGTTGTCACTGCACCTAGAACATTCAAATTAGCCTGTCTCATAAGAAGGGTTGGAAATGGGAGGACATGCAAACAGTCTGCATGTGCAACTTAACCTGAAATATAACTGTAATTAAAAACATATTCTATAACTTGAACATTCACAATGTGACATAAAATATGGTACTTAAAATATTATTTTTATGGGGTTTAAGGGCACTCAGGATCTCTGGGTAACAGACAACTGGCATTATAACTGTCCTTATATCCTGGCAGTATCAGACTTGCCAAATGGTTGGCATGTTTGCTCAATCATGTAAGACAGCAAGACATTTAAATCATGTTTTATGGGCTACACTTCCTTTCCATTTCAATCTTGCTGAAGTTAAAGATGATTTTCTCAAGAAGAAGTGTCCTTGCCACGTGTACTCTATCCTTGTAGTTGTTATTATAAGTCATTAAAATCTGTGTCATGAATTTGTACTAAATAGATCTACAGATAGGTTATCATGCACAGTCCCAGTATAATTAGGAATTGAAGAGACAAAGAAGCCACCAATAATGATCTTTCACCTTGAGGCCTCCACTGATATATATATAGAAATAATACATCCACATTTTGACACAGGGAACTTAATGGGTGTGTATTCTGAGTATGAGCAGAGAATGGGGGTATACTGAGACAATTTAGCTGTTATTTATGCATGTGAAATTACTCATAATTAGAGAGACAATTCTCTGAGTACATAAAAGAACAGGATAAAAATCTACTGAAGTTATGATGTTGCAAACACTATACCTACGTTGACATAATATTCTGTCCACTCTTCTCATCCGTTTTTATTGTAATGTAGGATATACCTCTGGAAAAATGATAATAAAATATTAATATTCATCTGTTTTAATTGTTTATTGCCCAAAGACAAAATATTGTTGTTTGTTCATTGCTTCCTGAGCCTTTCTGTGTTAAGGTTAATGGGATAGTACATAGGTTAATGAAGTATGTGTCTGGGAATATCTGCCTTTATGTGCATTCTGTAATTAATAACAACTTTTCTAATTTGAAATCTTCCTTCTCACTAATTTGTTTTTGTAAAGCAAATATGAAACCAAGACAAATAAAATTACAAAAATGTAAACTTAATATGAACAGTAAGATTTATAAATTATCTTTTCCTATTTGCATTTTTAACTAAACTGACTTCTTGTTGTTCAAAATATTTAGATATTATTTTTTCTGTTCACTTACAAGCAACTTCTCTTATCTTCCCTCCCAGATGTGCACGCAATGCTCTCTGATCAGGTATTTTTTTTCGATATTCTACACAAGGAAGGTTTAATACTTAATGCCATATTTACTTCTCTGGAAATATTTGACACTAAAAATAGCAGAGTGATATAGCAATGCACTGAAATCACAACACAGGTACAGTATAGCAATATAGCAATATAGACCTGGATTAAAACACAAATGTATCCCTTTACTAGTATCTACATGCTCACTGTGATGATGTTGGGTTCCCCCTAGTTACTAGAAAGGAATTCATAGGTTGATGTCAATTCAAGCCCATTGCTCTCTTTGTCATGAACACGGATTTATGAAACTTCATTTTCTCAGCAATTTATAATGCATTAAGGTAAGACTGCAAAATTCCTATTAATGTTGAATTATTAAATAGTAAAGTGACTACTTAACTATGTATTGTAATAAAATTCATCACTGTTGTAATCAGATTAAAAAATAATGAGATTCACTCCTATTTACTACACAGTATGATAGGCATGTATGTAAGTAGAGATACAGAGATATGTATGCATACAAACATATATCATTTTTTTGAGCAGAACAGAAGTACCAGTCATGACAAAGAGAAAGAGAAACTAGTCTGAAATTTTCCCTCTTTAGATTTGGTGAGAATACTCACATATAATAACTAGCATTTCCAACAGTCAATGCTCAGATCTCAGTGAACCTGGAAGATTTCTTGTGGTAGGTAGGAAGACTCACAATCAGTGACCCAGCACACCCAACAGGTGACAATCAGCTCTTGAGGGAAGATAACCTCACCTAAGGTTTTTTATTTGTTATACTAGAAAATGAGATCAAGCATTACACCTGAGAGACAGCCCTGCTAAGCGGTATATTACTGGTCTCCACCTGTTGCCATCTGGTGGAGCTCAAAGGGCCTTCGATGTAATTGCATACTTCTAGCATTTTGAGAAAATTGACTATATTTCAGAAATTTGAATGTTCATTTTGAAGTCTTAATGTCTACTTTAGTTGTATCAGATCACCTCATTTGGGTCATGATCTAATTATTCATCTTATTTTCTACTTCTGTTGTTGAGGAAGGGCAATGAGAAAATGGCTGGGCGTATGCATCAGGGATGGGATATATCAGCCCAGCATAGTCTTCCGTGGCTAACTGCTAATAGACACAGTCTTTACATAAAGAACTTTAAAAATAAATACATATTCTGCTTTGTATGGCTCTTCTAAAATTAATTATAGAGTTTTTTTGGCTTTTCTATATGTCTGAAAACATATAGACTTTTTTTCTATATACCTAATGTATTTTATGGTGATATAAGTAAATTTGGTGTTTAAGAGACCTCTTACAATGAAATCTTTTTTATTTGAAGTGGACAATAGAATTTTGCAAATCATACAGCTGTAAATAAGTCCAATGTTTGTTACTGTTGCTTGACAGTAACCAAGTGGATGACTATGAAAGTGGTGGTGAATATGTAGAGTCTTGAATTTTGCTCTGTACCATAGTACTTCTTTACTGATCTGGAAAAAGAAACTCGAGAGAGTAATGGATAGGGCACAAGGTAACAGCAGATGTTTGATATATAGTTACAATCCAGTATCTCTGCACATAATTCCAGAAATATAATTCTAGATATTTTCCTCTCAGACCTAGACAGGAAGCACTTTCCCATCCTGTAAAAATATTAAAAGTACCAAAATGTGCTCCTGTCCCAAATTTTCATAAATGCTATAGACTTCACATTCTCATGCACAGTTGTTACCAATATTCGTTAACAAAAATGTGGGGGGAAAATGATGCTTTTGTATAATGGAAAAAATTTCCTCTGAGTGTGACCTTTCAGTTTTGTCTGACCTTTATATTTGTCTGACAGCTAACCAAAGCAGAAGTTATGCCAGCTGAAAGGCTTTAATATCTTTGCTCCAAAAACCCCTGAACATAAGTTTTTCACACATTTTTAATGCATGTAGGTGGAGAAGAGCTAGTAATACTGATTTCATTTTAGTACTATTTTTATCGTTTGAAAAATTGTGACTTGGGTGGGAGAGGAAGCCAGTGTGTGAATAATTCAAAATCCATTCACTGCTGTAATTTTGAGGGTCCTCATCCTATAACTCTTTGGAAAGAATTTAGTGATCTCTTTCATGTTATTGAAGAAAAAAAGAAATTAATTCTTTCTGGCCAAACAAAACAAAATATCCAGGTCTACATTAAAAAATACTTGTGGCAGTAATATTTGAGCAGGTTTAAGGACAGTTTGGAAAAAGGAATGTAATACAGGAGAAGTTATAAAATATAATCATGTATGACAAATGTATTTATGTTCATATAGAAGCACCAAGCCATTTGAGTCCTGGAATCCAATATATCTAGATTTTTCGGTCAGTGAAGGACATAGATTACCCCAATATTTTATTAATAACTAATGTAATGAGCCTGATGTACTGATATGTTATTAATGAGGACACAGAAAGTAAGGGTTTTAGTCAAAATGGAACACAGTTATTAAGAAGATCAGCAGAACACTTTCTTATAAGAAGTAACTCTTGAAATTTTATTTTGGTTAACAAAATTGTCTTAAAAAATCTTTATGATTTCTGGGTAATGTGAATGGTAAGACATAGGTCAATACAGCTAACTTTGTCTTAGATAAAAGTTGCTGACTATATGAGTTGAACAAAAGTTTTAAAACTTAGATCCTTAGAATAAATTTTATTCAATCTGCTGTAATGGCCTGTACAGTTTCGTAATCTTTGCTAAGATTCATTTTATGAAGTACCTCAGAACTGAACTTTAATAAATATAAATTTAAGTCAATGAAGCATGCTGCAAGAGCACAGTCAGGGATACTGTCTAACAGAGCAAATATACTAACAGATAGCATTGCCTACCCTTCCTGACTTGGTTATTGCTGTATTAGAAATGTATTTTTCTAAATCCCTGTATTTGTAATAACATTTTTGTAGATGTTTGATCAGTATTTTTCAGCTTCTAGAAAAATAAGGTTTTGTTAGTTATCCTGTCAAAATATAAAAGGATCTCATTTGAATGGTACATATTAAAATGCACACAGTTCATGAACTATTTTTTGATATGGTAATTGCAGTGACCATGCTTACAGGCTTGAAAAGAATAGATATCATTTGATACAAACCATATGGTGGCATTACATAATACAAGCTTACTTGAAGAGCTCTGAAAAAAAGTTCACAGCCTTTTTTATTGCAGAAAAAAATGACATAGACATGAAGGATACTGGTTTTTTAAGTAAGTTCAACTTTTACTATGTTGAACAGATTGTGTTAAAACAGTCCAGAGGCCTCAAGAACTGTTATCTTCCTTCATGTTCAACACAATAGCTATTACACAGTGGCATTTATAAGGAATTACGTTTATGTTCCCTATTTCTCCTAGAGAAATATTTGAAATTAATTTTGAAATGTCCTCAGGCAGAAATAGACTTTCAGGTACTTGTCTCAGAACCTCAGGTAGGGTACTAAGCAGCAACTATAACAATTTTAACAACTGAGTAGGATTCCAGTCAGACAGAAGTGTGGTGCTGGTTTGGGCTGAGATAGCTAGCATAGGGTTAGGTTTTGGAAGCAGAGTAGTGATATATTATTCAACAATGCTGACAGCTGCAATAACCCTTCCTGACTATACACCAATATGGTCTTTGTAGACAATGTCTGCCTGAGTACAGTAAATCTCAGTAAAATTTCTGGTGTTCTACTAAAGATTGGCTAGACTTTTATGTAATTTCTAACACGGAAAATATATTTGTAAATCATTCTCTGCAAAAACTGTCCCTATTTTACAGGGCAAATTAAAGCAGCAGATTTTTAATTAAAAGGATTATATCTTCTTATAAACAAAATACAATAAATTAGTACCACACTTTTGATTTTATGGAAATGCCTGTTCTGAGAAACGGATTTGCTAAATCTGTACAGAGATTGTATATCCATGTATATCTACAGAAATAAATGTTATTTGTAAAGATTCATGATCTTTTACTGAAATTGTGTTTGACTCTAGTTTGTACCAAATTTTCACTGTTACTGTGAACTTTCAAATCTTGATTTTGTAAGTGTGCTTAACAGAAATTTAAAGAAATATTAGGACTTTAAAACCTATTCCTGTTTTTTAAGACAGAGTATTCTCTGTAGCACCTCAAATTTTTAAGGAACTATGAAAAAGGCAATCTGTTCACATGCCTATTCAGCCTGTTTATAAGTAGTTTTGTCATTTAGTTTTATAAGCAAATGCTTCCCTTGTTACTATATCTCATACAGTAATTTAAAGAGTTCAAGTATGTATAGTGATCAGAGCTGCAGGAGACACAAAAGCTTAGTAATATCTTTGTTCTGTGTAAGAATCTTAAAATACAAATAGAATTTTTTAGCTCAATGTCTTTCAGAATTATAATTTTCTCTTTATTACTATGTTGCCTTGGGATTAAACCAAATTTAAGCCAGCAGAACTGTTACTATGGAAAACAACCAGCACTATTTTAGAGGATAGAAATATGAAAGGTTCACACATGAACTACCCAAAAATAATAAGAATGAATTAAATATACCATTAAATACAGATTTAGCTTGTAGAGGATACCACAGCATTTAAACAGCAGCACAGAAATGGATTTTTCCTTCAATTTACTTTCAGTCTCTCTCAAGAGAGACAGAAAAAAAAAATTGTAGGTTCATATTGTAATATTCTTTTGACTATTTGAATAGGTTTGTTACTGGAACAAATATGTATATCATCATAAAATATTTAAGTAATTTATTTTAATGGCATAAACATCACTTTTGTACCACTGAACACATACAGGAAGTGAAAGAACAGCAAACTGAAAATCGCTGTATTAGCAATATGTGAAATATGGTTCAGAGAAGGAAGAAGTAATGTATTTTGCAGCATTCTCATTTTCTTTTACAGAAATCAAACATTTAGTGGCCCTTCCACTTTCCCAAAACTGCCAGTTCCACTCTCCTGGACTTCACAGACTGTTGCTGGGTAATGGACCAAGACCTTTACTGTGATTCTACTTTGAAATTGAGTACAAACCTAGCCACTGAGTTCACATGTCATCAAGTCTTTAATAGTTTGAGTAGTTTATGGCTCATCTAAGCTACCAAAAATGCCTGGAAAGGTGAAACATCCATCAACAGAGAAACACAAAAATAGATGTGTTTCAGTGAAAAACCCACAACTTAGCATGTCAGTTACCAAAACCAGTTACACCTCCTAAGTATTTTCAAATAAAAATACAGGCTGAAGAGGTAATCAGAAAACAATGCAACACATCAAGGGAAGAAGAGACAAAAACACCTTGCGAGCTGTCCCCATTCTGCCTGCATTAGGATATGAATCCTCTTTAATTTTTATACCTAAATGTTACTACTTCTGGGAAAAATATGAAAAATAAGACAGGAGTTATTATTCAGCGCAAGCTCAAAGAACACTGTGTTCACCATAGTGTCATATTCTAACAGATGCTTCCCAGTCTCTGATCAAAAAAAGTCAATTCACATGTATGTATCCTCCTTACGTTCCTCTGCCTGAATCTATTTTTAAGCTGTCGTCTATGTTTAAATAAGATATGGCCTGAATTCAGCCTGTTTGACACAGTATAGGAAGGCTTAAGTTTTTCAAATTTGTTAGGTACCTACCTATTGAAATCAGACTTCAAACGTAAACGTATTTCAGAGAGGTTGATCTTCAATACTAATATAAATATCTGTCTAACAGGCAGACATGTAGGTCACTAGAAATGATGCTATATTTGTTTAGGGAATATATTTAAGAAATTGATCTTCTTTCAGTAGGGTAGAAGGAAATAGAATTGTGCGCATTCAGTCATTCCAGTCCTCAAGCTACATTTACTTCTTCTGGAACATGTCGTTGGGTCCAGCCTTCTTCTGAGCAACATTAAGACATTGAAGGCTGAACCAAAACATGCTTAAAAACTCCTAGGTCCTGGGCACACTGATGTAAAGTGGAGAAATCTGCTGAAAGTTGCTATAATGCCATCTGGATTGTACGCAAAGATATCCTTGTCATGGAAATCAAGCTGTACGGTCAGGGGCTATAGAGATGTTACATACCTGTATGACATCCCAGGATGGAAGTGTCATTGTAACTCTATTATAGCTGAATTATTAATAATTCCTGAAATTAACTCTGCCTTGAAAAGTAGAATCTCATAGAAAGAAATGGAAATACGCTATTGCACCTGGCTGTGAAAAGGTTCCCAACTCCAGCTTGAAGGAGAATCTTGCTGAATCATTAAATAATTAGTGGCACAGATCTCGCTGTATCTGTTTTCCACATAAACATCTATCAAAACTCAGAATTGCATAAAACATATTTGTATGCACTGTATCTCCACTCTGTTTCTGTTTTAATGTCATTGATACTACATTTCTTTGTAACAGTTTTAGGTTCACAGAATGCCCTCTTTCAGATATTGCCTTTTTTTCTGAAAGCTTGGATGATTTTTCGAAGTTGAAGACAAATTTCTGGATTGTCTAATTGTTCTTCTCAGAAGTCATGGAGTTTAAATCATGGTTAAGTGGTATAGCTAGATAAATGATTGTAACCTCAAATGCTTCTTCCTAATGTCATACCCACTAATTAGTGCCATTACAGTAAACAGTAGTTAATTTCATGTTATTGATATCTGGCAACATTGTTATCTAAATACTTGTCAAAGCTGTGTTACTCAATTTTTCAACAAGCAGGAGGCTTTCTGCTGCTTTTCCACTTTGTTTCTTACAGCATCACCATTTTAGGCTAGATGGTGTATAAGACCTTGCAACCTACAGAAACTGAAAAACCCTCTGCTGACATTTATAGAAAATGTTAAATTACTTAGACTTTGTACACTGCAACAACCATCAATTACTGATTTGTTGGAAAGCACACAGTACAGAAAAATCCGTATTAGAACTGCCTGAGGCCCTATGAATATATAAGAAAGCAAAAACATTTTGTTGTTCAGTATCTGAGACAGAAACATCTTTTAAAGGTCATGCAGTCCTTTTTCTTTCTCACTCGTTAAAGATTCTTTTCTTTTAATAATGTTTTCTTAGTTTCAACATAACATGTATTAAAGGAAGGGTACAAATAAATGTTATAGAAACAAAGAAAAAATCATTAGTGATATCCAGTGCCTCAATGAATTATAGATTCTTTCTCTGTTCTGTATGCAGTGCCAGAAATTTGTTCTTATTACTACCTAGAGAATTCAATATTTTTTAATAAACAAGGATGCCCACAGATGAACAGATTATCAGCAACTTCCTTTACTGTGAAAGACATTTCTGTGACTTTACATTTACCAGATAGTATTAATCAGTACCCAGCTAAAATTCTTCACTATAGTAAGGGAAAAGCTACCAAATAAAATTACCTATATGTAGTTATACTATTGGTAATTATAACTAGTATCCTTGTTGGAAAACTATATATTGGTACAGCATAAAAACCTTTAAAAGGCAGTTTATTCTATCAATTTGGTAGTGACTGGCACTTAATCTAATACACTTGGTATGGAATAACATATGTGCACCTGGACTTCAGTTGTAACAAAACACAATAGAAGTACGTGTTTGTCTCTTTAGGAGAGAATAGATGTTCAAAGCAGCAGGAAGGAAAACCACAGAATTATTAAAGTGCAGAGACATTTCTAAATAAAAAAAATAAATTTTCAAATCCCTCCCTATTTAGTATCTTGATGTTGGAAATACCTGATTTCAAGCATGGGTATAATCTTCCTCTCCAAGAACCGGGCACCGATGGGCTTCTACAGGCAAGGAAAAGTGTTCCTCGTGCCTGAAGATCAATATACTCATACTTACAAGGCAGAAGGTGAAGATTTGCTCTTGTCATGATGGAAAAAGGCTCACTTCTTAGCTTCTCAGTATTGGGAAGCCTCAACACTGCTTCGCACTTTGTGTTTTGGGAAACCATGAGCGTAAAAGGGAGGAGCTTGTTAATCTGGGAGGATCAAAAAAATAGTTTCCAAAACTCATGACAGTGCACTGCTGTGCTCAGACATGTCCTTCGTATTTTGCACTGCTTAGTTCACAGATCAGTCTTCAGACTTTCATGACAGACTTGTACCTGGTAGGTGGAAGGTGGGTTGCCACCAGCAAATTCTAGAGTGAGTTCTGTCAAGAGTAAAGTTCCCTAAAAGCCTAGAAGGCTTGATTGCTGTAACACTAATGAATGATAGCTAAGATATAAACCCAAATTTGAGCTTAGTCTCTTTTGCCTACTTAATATTAAATAAACAGATTTGGAGTGTCAATGGGCTCTTGAGTGGAGATAATATCAGGATTTTGTGTTATTTTACATAATTGATGACTACAGTTGTATGTGCACTGTCCATAAAAAGTACGTGTAAGGTTCATATAAAGGTAGAAACTCTTCTTTCTACTAGAATATCTTTTATAACTCTCTTCAAAGAAATGTAGTAACAATAGCAAAACTTAAATAAATAGCATTAAGAAAAAAGCCGATATCAGGGAAGAAAAAGCAAAAGAGGCATGCTGAACTATGAGTTTATATTTGGTTTACATCCCAAAGGCTTTGTTCACAACCAAAGTGGTTTAGCACTATACTATTTTAATAAAAACTTTGAATTCAGCACTAGAGAAAGTTTTGAACTACTGCCATATGACAGAAAAGTATATGAGCTTTTCTGTAACCGTAGTCATGATAAGCCTAGTTAAGTATAACCTTGTGTGGCAGAGCTGAATCTCTAAACCATGAAAATTACTCCATCTTAAATTATTTCTGAAGAATGTCTTACCCTATGCTAACTTACTGGTTAGCCAATGTTAATAATCTTTATCTTTTTCCATTGTGTTTGTAAAATGCAAAATATCTAAACTATAGGTTATCCCTGCTAATGAGATATTTTGCTTAGGATAGTAACCATTCAGTGAATCAAAATCACACAAGTCAATCCTGTGTAAAAGCAATAACTACTGACCTTTCCATTTAGAAGGATAGCATTGGTTCAGTGCTGTTCTGTACCTATCAGTAGAAACCTTCCTTTTTTGAATTAAATGGATATTGGAAGTATCCTACCTTTAACTGTAAATCAGTGGTACAGACATCTGTTAGATTAGTTTGTTTGGCTTCTTCCCAAATGAGAACTGCAGGGGTGGAAAACAACATGAGTTGAGATTATTTGCCTCAGAGAATCGTCATTTTCAATTTTTCTCTCTGTCAGTTCCAAGCTGTGTTTTATGTGCAGTATAGTGTTCTCCAATCCTTTGGTATACTACTGTTTGCATTGTTCTAAAACTGTATTTAAAGATTTTTCCTAAGAGGTTAACAAAAATCAGTTCACTAAGATATTTGGGAGTTTTCATAAAAGGACTATTGTGCACTCTAGGGTTTCAAAGCAAAAGAGTGTGGTTCTACAAGAAAGTACTTTTGCAGATGACAGATGCCAACTTGATATGAATTAAATACATAAGATTAGTTTTCTCACTAACAAAGAGACAAATTATGCTTTTTTGTTAATCTGAGTTGGTTTGGTTTATCCCTTGTCTTCTTACCTGCAGTTTTATCAGTAGGGATTGATATGATTTTTTAAAATGTATTTGAGACCATTCTTTACTATGCAAAACTCTATCAAGTCTGCCACATATATAAGAATCATAGAATCACAGGATGACAAGATTGGAAGAGACTCAACGGATCACTGAGTCCAACCATTCCTATCAAACACTAAACCATGCCCCTTAGCACCTCATCCACCTGTGCCTTAAACACCTCCAGGGAAGGTGCATCAACCACTTCCCTGGGCAACCTGTTCGAATGTCCAATGGCCCTTTCTGTGAAATTTTTTTTCCTAATTTAAGGAATAATAAGGGCACAAGGAGCACTTTATATTTCATACACATGTGTTCAATGATAAGCTAAATGTTGTATTTAATATATTTCTCAAAATCTAGTTCTTCTTTAAATATATTTCCTGATGTGTAAGAATTTTTCTCTCCTATGAGCCTCCCATCTTTACTTAGAAGGGACTGCGCTAAACAGTGCAGGCTGCTGGGGGCAATCTGTGCTGTTTAGTCCCTGTGTTATAGAATCAGAATCACAGAATCATCATGTTGGTTAAGACCTCTTAAATCATCAAATCCAACTGTTCCTATCTGCCACTAAACCATTTCCCTCAGCACCTCATCTACTGGTCTTTTAAATACTTCCAGGGATGGTGACTCAACCACCTCCCTGGGTGGCCTGTTCCAGTTCCCAATGACCCTTTCTGTGAAATTCTTTTCCTGATATCCAGTCTGAACCTCCCCCTGGCACAGTCTGAGCCCATTCCCTCTTGTCCTACCACCTGTAACTTCAGAGAAGAGGTCAGCTCCATCCTCTCTACAACCTCCTTCCTGGTAGTTGTAGACAGTGATGAGTTCTCCCCTCAGCCTCCTCTTCTCCAGGATGAACAACCCCAGCTCTCTCAGACATTCCTCATAAGGCCTGTTCTCCAGCCCCTTCACCAGCTTTGTTGCTCTTCTCTGGACTTGCTCCAGAGACTCAACATCCTTCTTGTGATGAGGGGCCCACAACTGAACCTATGTTTCGAGATGTGGTCTCACCAGTGCTGAGGGAGAATAACCTTCCTGGACGTGCTGGTCACATCATTTCTGATACAAGTCAGGATGCCATTGGCCTTCTTGGCCACCTGGGCACACTGCTGGCTCATGTTCAGTCAGCTGTCAACCAACACACACAGGTCCTTCTCCTCTGGGCGACTTTCTATCCACTTTTCTCACTATCTGTAGCACTGCATAGGGTTGTTGTGCCCCAAGTGCCGGACCTGGTATGTGGCGTTTTTGAACCTCTTGCTATTGGTCTCATCCCAGTCATCTGGCCTGTTCAGATCCCTTTGGAGAACCTTCCTACCCTTCAGAAGATTGACACTTCCTCACAGCTTAGTGTCACCTGAGAACTTGCTAAGGGTGCAAGCGAGCAATGATCTTCATCCAGGTCATTGATAGTGATATTAAACAGGACTGGAGATATTGAACAGGAATGGAAGATATTGAACAGGACTGGCGTTTTCAGGTGTAAATTGAAAAAACACCTGTTAGCCAGAGGTTCCTCTTGCTTGGGAAAATGATAGAAGCCTGTTTTTTTCTCATATGTAAGAACATGGTCCTAGACTTTTGTGAATATGCTAAAAATGTGAGATATATTAATGTTGCTTTACACAGATAAACGTTCACCATATACATTTCCAAATGTGTTATTTGGACAACTGTCTGATTATCTCTAACATTCTTCTGACAATTCCCCACACTGAAACTAGTTAACATTGGGTTTAGACTCTGCAGGATGTGTGGATAGAGGTTTTTTTTTCTTGTTTTATTTCTGTTGCAGGACATTGAGTAATAACTTGGTGCCAAATCAACATTAAAATATTTTCTCTAACATCCCTGCAAAGGTAGACATCACTTCAAGTTCTCAGTTTGTGTACTTAGCAAATAGACTCCTCAATGAAGTCTCAGGTTGGCTGACTTCAGATGGTTAAACACTGCCAAACAAAGTCTGGAGGCTTATGCAGATCATCAGCAGTGATCTTCCATACACATAGTACTGCAGTTGTAGATAGACTGGACAGGAACTAACCTACAGTTTACAAAATCTTCACCTTCTCTGAACTCTTTTAAATATGTTTCCTACCATTTATTTCATAAAATATGCCTGAGAAAAATAGACAACTTCAAAGTTTTCTGGACTGATCACATGAAGTCTTGTAAAAATATGGTAAAGTTAATGTATGCACAATTGTGAAGAGTATGCCAATATTAGTTGTGGGTTTGTGTTTATGGAGGTTACAGTTTCTCAGAAAAATACGAGCAGCGGATAATTCACAAATAATATTCCAAAAAGAAAACTACGGGAAGACTAAAATAAATACTGTGCTTCCAAACTGTCATTGTTAGGAGTAATAAATGAATGGATGAATGAGTTAATATATAAACAGATAAATACAGTGTTCCCAGACATTCCTTCAATCTCAACTATTGATACTTTTATTTGAGTTCTATTTCTAGGTGTTCACACTACTGTCATTCTTTCTGCTTGGCTTTTTTGAGATTCACTTCAGAAAAATAGCCTGGAAATAAAAGTGTCTGAGAGTAAAGAGAAAAAAAAATGAGCCACCAATTTTTTTCTTTACCAAGTTGAAGTCTACAGCAAAAACATTGTTTTCCATTTCAGTAGTGAGGTCATGGAAGAAATCATTTTGCCTAGTAATTTCCATGAGTCATAAATTAGGAAAGCCAGAAAGTCTGGAAGTGAAATTATGTAGTGCAATAAAAAAAAAAAAAATTATTATATTGTGCTCATGCTATGGTCTTTGAAAACATAATCATATGGGAGTCAAATATCAATACAGAAGATTAAATTGATCTTAAATGACTTAAATGTTTGAATTAATAAATGACAAAGCAACTAATTTAGTCTGGTCACCCTGACATTATTTTTATCTGTGAAATAGTTTTCTTCTACAAAGAACACAATACAGGTTCTGTAAATAAACTTGTTAATTGAAGAACACCAAACATTTGAAATACAACTTAAATATTCAACTTTGTGGTCTTTTAAATGTTATTAAAATTATTTCAGACTCAAATGAAAGTCCCACAGTATATTTTGGCCTTGTACTCTAAAATACACAACCAGAAAATATTAGCAATTTCTTGCTTCCCATTGCTTGTAGGAACTATGATGCAAGTTAGAATAAATACTCATTAACAAAACAAGTGAGGCAGCAATAATAATCTTATCTGTTTGACTTGTCAGGGGTAGCTCTTTTTGACCTACTTTCTACAAATTATTGAAGGTTATATCAAATCTCAAAGTGCTTTCACTTGTTGCAGCTGGAATCACTTTTACTTAATGATGTTGATCATTAAAATACACTAAATTATTACTCAGAGAAACAGTTGACTTAATGCCTAAACAATTTAAGGATTCTAAGGACAATTTTTGAATGTGACTCATGTTGATTAGCCAAATGAAGCAAGTTTTACAAATTAAATAAGTGGATTAATTTAGAGATATTTTTGGAGGGGCATACAAAATTTCTACATAATGGATTTTAATCTCTTTTTTGGTAATGCTTATATAATCCTTCCCCTGAAGAACATTTGTCATGAAAGCTATTATTTAAATTATTTTTTCACTGAATAAGACAGATATCACAGAAGATTCCTACCCATTTCATAAAAACTGGGATGTGGATAAGTAACTCTATGGGAAGAATATGACAAGGGCATACCACTGACTCACACAGCCAAATTCAGCTCTATGGCATGTATACCAAAAAAATTTACTTCTACACTAGGAATTAAAAGTGTTGGGATATGGCTGATCAAAGGCCAGAGTTTCATATGGGTGAATACTTAGGAGAATACAGTTTCTTGGACAAGACACATCATCAGGCTGCAACTTCTGAGCGTTACTTTACCCAACAAACACTACTGCCAGTTCAAAGTGGATTCTTCAAATGCAAGCCAGGACATTCTCCCTTAGATAGCTGCTTATCCATCTGCCTGATGTTAATTCCCAGCTTATCCTGCCATGGTTTATTTTGTTGACTGCAAACAGATGCCCACAAGGAATCACTGTGTGTAAGCGAGGCATCACAGTTACTATTTTCCTGCTTCTCCCACTATTTTGTTTAGCTTTTTTAAATATACAGAATGTTTACTTCCAGAAATTATACTCTCTTCTCTTCAAAAGAACATTAAAGCCAATATTTGTGTCAAGCCAGCATAGCCAGCTGTTTAATTTGCTACAAAAACATAGGAAAACCTTCAGTGAGTATATATCATCACTAAAGTTGGAAGAGACAGGCAACAAGGAAATGAGATATAATAAAATCTGTGGAAGGGAAAGATACTTTTCTGGGGGATATGTGAATCCTTTAAACCATTGCAATATTGTGAACAATGGTAAATTAGATTTAAAATCAAATCTGTTGGGCAATTAATGATCCTAATCTTTAAAGCTTTCCAGAAGGAAACAAGAAAAAAGGAAGTCAGCACACTGCCATATGCATCTGGAAGCAAAGTGTGGAATGACATTGGAGGTATGATTCAGCAGCTGGTGCCACTGACTGATTTTGTGGTCAGGAGTCTACTGCATGTATAGTCATATCCATAGATAATGTCGAGGTAAAACAATGTTCAATAATTTCATTGTTCATATCTGTATAGAAATTAAAACAAAAGCCGCCTTATTCCTGTCACAGTGGAAATGAGAAAATAATATTCCTTGATAATGAATCTTATCTCTTACCATGAGTATACCACATAAATTGACACTGGAATTGGAAGTATATGTTGTAAAACAGTCACTGAAACGATGCCTCTCCTATATCAGTAGACAGACTAACATGCATTGCAGATAAGTTTTGTTAATATTTTAGTTACTATGTGGATCTGCCAAGTAAGGATTTAAATATGCAAATTTTAAGATAAAATATTGGAAACATAAAATTTTGCATGCAGAGAAAAGAAGATACAAATCACACACTTTTGAAGATGAGAAATTTGCTTGAGTTGTACACTTAACTAGTTCAGCATGACACGATATATGTCTTCAGATGTTCCATCACAGTAATATCAAAAATACATTTTTCAGCTTAAGAATAGGCATTTTCAAAGAAATTATACTTGCCTGCATATTCAGGAAGAATAAATCAAAGCCATCTCTTCTTAGAGAAAATCCTCGGTTATTTTTTATAAATCTGCTGAGGAAAACATTCAATCATCTGCTCTTGCAAAGGGGAAGGGAATACTTAAGCACTGTTTGGTAATGTAGTGTAGTCAAAAGAGATGTTCTAAATAGCTTATCATTAAGAATGGTTTTAATCTTCTTTCTTTTACTCCTTAGGCAGAATAACCATAAAAATCACCTGTAGTACCTGGTTGGGTGGTCCTCCCTGATATTTTTTATAGCCATTACAATCCTACAAACTACAATTGCTATAATCTGTTACAAAAGGGGTTTTTTCTGCTTTAGCTCTCATGTTTTCACAATTTTTAAATCTTAAAAAACAGGATGATGTTTCTTTTTTCCCCATTTCATTTTATATTAGGTTATGAGAAATGTATATAAATGTATGAGAAAGTACTATGCCGGTAGTTTGCAGTTTCAAATAGTTACATAAGTTTACAATAGTTTACAAAAGGCAGGTCTTGCCAAACTAACCTGATCGCCTTCTATGACAAAGTGACACAGCTGCTCTGCTGGATGAGGGAAAGACTGTGGATGTGGTCTTTCTGGACTTCAGTAAAGCCTTTGACACAGAGATTCAGACTGGGAGAAGACTGGCTGGAAAAATGCCAGGAGGAGAGGGACCTGGGGGTGTTGGTTGACAGCTGACTGAACATGAGCCAGCAGTGTGCCCAGGTGGCCAAGAAGGCCAATGGCATCCTGGCTTGGATCAGAAATGGCGTGACCAACAGGTCCAGGGAGTTTATTCTCCCTCTGTACTCAGCACTGGTGCGACCGTTCCTTGAATCCTGTGTTCAGTTGTGGGCCCCTCACCACAAGAAGGATGTTGAGGCTCTGAAGCCAGTCCAGGGAAGAGCAACAAAGCTGGTGAAGGGGCTGGAGAACAGGCCTTATGAGGAATGTCTGAGAGAGCTGGGGTTGTTTAGCCTGGAGAAGAAGAGGCTGAGGGGAGACCTCATTGCTCTCTATAACTACCTGGAAGGAGGTTGTGGAGAGAAGGGAGCTGTCGTCTTCTCCCAAGTGACAAGGGACAGGACAAGAGGGAATGGCCTCAAGCTCTGCCAGGGGAGATTTAGCTAAAACTCTTACTGGGATAATTTAATATGCACAAATAGTGAAACAACTAAGACTATACAAATAAACTTGAAAGTTTTAGCCAGTTCTTTGCAGCAACTTGCCTTTTTATTTAGCGTTTTCTGCTATATATAGTTATAAGGGCTGTTTTGGAGGGGAGTGTTGTTTGTTTTGGGTTTGACTGTGTATTTGTTTTAGGGTTTTTATTTATTTATTTTTTGTTTGGTTTTTTTGGGGGGGGGGGTTTGTTTTGTTGGGTTTTTTTTCTCCCCTGCATGTAAGGTAGTTTAATCTCTGCCACTCACTTTCTTTCCCGAAATATTCCATGGATCTTAATGTACATCATAGCATGGGATGAAAGTGCTGTGCCCCAAAAGCTTTTGAACAATACTGTATGGCTGCATGAAAACATCAATAGTGACCACGCACTCTCCTCAGCTATTAATTTCGTTTTCTATTCTTTTTCCAAAACCAAATTATTTGTTACTTTTCATGTTTTCTAATACTTATATTTTTATCTTATCTTGTCCTCCTTCAGCAGAACTCCTCATATGATGTAGTTTCTGTAGTCCAAATGAATTTCTGCCTGTAAGGCAGTATGGTGAAACAGAAATGCAGTGGCCTCCTGTGAGTGACCTTAGTGAAAGAGCAAAGCCTCAGGCTCTTTGTAGGGAGGTGCAGAGAAAAAGTCCTAGGATCCTGCAGGTCGATGTGTTGAAAGAGCAAATTCCTGGCCTCCTGCAGAGTGGCATGGAGAAAGAGCAAAGCAGCAGGTGGACTCCCTTATACAGACATGGTGAAACCATAAACCTTTGGCCTCCTGCAACACAGCATGGTAAAACTACCAAGGAGTGTCCCTCTTGGGAGGCAACATGGTGAAACAGCAAAGGGCCAGGCTCCTGGAGGGTAGAATGGTGAGACAGCGCAGCCTCTGACTCTGGTGTAGTCAAGCTACTAAACACCAAAGCCCTGCAGCCCTCCTGTAGGGTGGTGTGGTAAACCAGCAGAATGGCTAGTCCTGTGGGGCTGTGCTCTGAAAAACTGAAGAGCTGGAATCCTGTGAAAGGGAGCAGTGAAATAGCAAATCAACCTTGCTGCATGAGGGCACTGTTCATCTGCACAACACTGGCCTCCTCAGCACAGTGTGGGGAAACAGCAGTGTGGTGGCTGAGGCCACACTGTGCAAGAGCACAGTGAGAAGCTCCAGCCTCTGGCGGTGCATTGAGGTGGAGCAGCAAAGAAGTGGACTTCTGCAGGGGCAGGCACAGTGAAACAGCCAGGGCTGACCTCCTATGGCACAGTGTGGTGAAATAGCAATATACAAGGGCAGATCTAGAATATATGGCATTTTAGCTGCTGTTCCTGTTAGTGATGGAAAGATTTACATGATATCTTAACATATTTTATTTATTTATTTATTTTTAATAGTCCACCTAAGAATATATTACAAATGTTTTGGAAAAAAATATTAAGAAACAAAAATCAAATCCATGTTTCTGGTGATATGACAAATATTTTTGCTTATGCTACTGGGGAAAAGCAACAGCAAAACCTAATCTATTAAAAAGTGCAGGCATGATTTTGTGGTTATCTGTACATGCACCTGTATGACCATTTATTTCTCATCCATTTTATCAAAAATGAGGTTGCAATGGAGTTTCTTGTGTGACAGTTCCATGTCTAAGACATACCCAAAGGCCAGACGTAGCTTGGAGTGGCTAGTCTTACATCCCTTTTTTTCTCCAGGCGATTTATCCAATCAATTCTTCACAGATACAGAGTTATTTGGTGTTCTAGTGCACTGCTGGAGAAGCCTATATTTCTAAAGCCACAGAGAGATTTCTGAGTCATGTATACATGTACTAGACAAAACAATACAGGAAAATAATTTATTTAATATTCATTACAGTGCTTTGGTAATTCTTATTGCATGTTAAAAAAACTTTACTGAACAAATAGGTACCTGCCTGACAGAGTCTGATTTCCAGGCAACAA
The DNA here is from genome assembly GCA_033558105.1 of Coccyzus lansbergi. Classification (NCBI taxonomy): domain Eukaryota; kingdom Metazoa; phylum Chordata; class Aves; order Cuculiformes; family Coccyzidae; genus Coccyzus; species Coccyzus lansbergi. The sequence continues at coordinate 1,279,182 of JAUMJK010000233.1, read as the reverse complement.
ATAAGAATCACAAATATTAACATTTAAAATAATAATGGCATGTATTTCCCACCTGAGGGTGAGATTGTAATTCTAATTTAAGATTAGGTTAAAGCATTGTGAAGAAGCATGATTTTGTGATATATCATATATACAACAAAAGGGCAGATCAGTTTAGTCCTGAGTGATGGTAATAAACATACAGTCAATAAAGCTTTACTTAAGAAGATCTTCTCTTCAGACACAGGCAAAAGTTACACATAAAACTCAAACAGCGTTGTTATTAATCACAGAATCATAGAATCATCAGTTTGGAAGAGACCCACGGGATCATCAAGTACGACCATTCCCACCAGTCTCTAAACCATGCCTCTCCGTACCTCATCCACCTGCACCTTGAACACCTCCAGGGAAGGCGAGTCAACCACTTCCCTGGGCAGACCATTCCATTGCCTAATGACCCTTTCAGTGAAGAATTTTTTCCTTGTGTCAAGGTTGAACCTTCCCTGGCAGAGCCTGAGGCCATTTCCTCTTGTCCTGTCCCCTTTCACTTGGGAGGAGAGGCCAGCTCCCTCCTCTCCACAACCTCCCTTCAGGAGTTTATTAAGAACAGATCCTTTAGAAGGATTGGTCACTGTGAAGTGTGTGTCATTTAAATGCATTTCACTGAATGTATGAGCAGAGGAACATTGCTTTATGTGACCTTGATTGATGTACATGATGCTTCCACTTCCAATACAATTTAGTACAGTATAAAAGTATTTTCCTTTGGGGAAAAAATTAAAAAGAAGAAAAGGGCTAGTTTACACTTCACAGGTTTTATTGAAATAAACTTTTAAAATAAAACAATCAAGAAAGTGTTAACTACTAACCTTTAAGAAAGAAAAAAGGTGTTAATTTTTTATCCAAAACAGAAACAAGACTCATTTAATTATATATCTCTATGGTAATAAAATATGAATAACATCCAATAGAGAATAATCTGTTGCTAAACCATCTTTGCTTTAGGATTCTTTTTTTTTTTTCAGCATGAGTTACATGAAACATGTAGAAAATTCTTGCAAGATAGACTGAATTTTCTTATTTCTCCATGAGGCAGTTTAAAGCTTCCTGCAATGTTTTGCCTCATACTAAAGGTGAGAAGCATTTAATCAATCGTCTAGTTTTCAGGTATGCCTATAAAATACTATTATATGCGTATTTACACATGTGGTTTTTAACTTTTGAAGATGATAATGTATCTATTCTGAAATAAATATCTCTACTACAGTAGATGCAATTTATTAAAGAGTTATTTAACTTTCAGCCATAGTCTTAGATTTGTTGTGGTTTATTTGCACGTAAGTTTGCACTTTTAAAAAATAATTAATTTTAAAAAAAATATTTGCAATAGCTGATAGCATATTTAAGAAAATTTTATCAGTTTTTTAAAAAAGACCTACTATAAGATGAATGAATTTATTTTATTCTTGTATAGTCATGTTAATTGTCTTATCTACATGTTCCTAGTGAAGGGAAGGAACTTTCCAAACAGAATGTAGGTATCCTACTTTATCTTCCCTTTTAATGTACTTCCCAATATCTATCAAAGTCAGCTACCAAGTGTCATTAGCTATATAGCACCTCTGTTCTTAAATCACAGTGGCTTAATGGAGCCCATGAAACTTGTACTTTCTTGGGTAGCCCAGTTTTCATTGTGAGCAGAACAAAACAAAAATAAATGTACGTACAATGAGACCATTGTGTGAAGAAAAATAATTTCTCCTCTTATAACAAACACAGGTGATGGCTTGTAGAGCTTTTCTATCAGATTAGTCAAAGAAGGGCTGGCAAAATAGCACTGTTATTGAGCTTTCATTGGTGATGCTCATTAAGTATCTCAAGTGATTCTACCTCCTCTAAACAGCAGGTTTCATTTCATACTGGTTTCCACTCTAATTGAGTAGATTCTTAAATTGTCTCTGCTTTGCGAAGGAAAGACAAGGGAGCTGTTATTTACAACAAACATATTTTAATTCAGATGTGGAAAGATAATCTTAAAACTGATCAACAAAACTCACTTGGAGGGTATTATATGCATAACTTATCATATCTGGTAGCATTTAGCAAGGTGGGAGCAAGGTTCTACCCAATCTTATTTCAAGAAACTGGCAAGAACACTGCACATATGGTTGGCATGGTATGACAAAGAACATGGATTAGTTTTTTCTTTTTTTTTCCTTGAGAAATATAAATTCAAAACATTTATTATACACTCTTACAGACATTGTGGAAGATGAAGCACAATAAAATAACACATTGTTTTATCACTTTGCAGAGTAATACTACTAGGAATGAGTAATAACTCACTACTTTGCAGTACAGGTAGTATTGCAGTAATAAATAAGAGAAATGAAAATACTGGAAGTTGCACAGAAGTACCCATATTACTCAATGCACCTGTTGACTTTGTCGGGCAGTTATACTGAGGAAAAGATACGTTATTTCATGAGGAACCTTTAGAACTGCATACTGATGAGGCATAAAACATAGTTCTTTTTTCATAACAACGGAAGTAGAAGAGGCATCAGCTTGAAGTTAACTAAAGACATATTTTTATTCAGGAACTCATGACCATAGCCCTTCCAACTTTTTCTCTGATCTAGACCCTCAACCTATCAAAGGTCTGAGTAGATCTGTGTTTATAATGCTGTCAGATCAGACACAAGTCATTGTTTAGCATCAGTGTGGTTTCCTCTGAATTTCAGTGGTCAGTTTCTAATGGATCATCCTGCACAATGTTCCTCAAATGGAGAAAAGGAAACTCATATTTTCATCATCCACTCAAATGACTTTATAGCTATTTTTTTTCTTCTTTTTCTAGTTGAATGTTATTTTGTGTAGTGTGGACATCTGGTGTTTCTAGTTTACATGATGAGGAGGGATATACTTCTTTGTATAACCTCAATCACATACAGTCCAAGGACCATAGAACCTAAGAAGTGAATTAACGTTCAATAACAAAATATGTTATGGATTCTCTACTATAATTTGAACATGTGTTTGAAGAACTGAAAATAAATAAATAAAAAAAAAACCCCAATGCAATTACAACTAATAAATACTGTGGTTCTTCAAAAAGTGTGACTTAGGCATCATACAAATTTGGGATGTTTCAGGAAGACAGCTGGCCCAGCCCAACAAAATATTCATCATCTGAGTCTGGAACACAATTTATATGTCTTGGCAGCTAATGTTTTGGCAACGTGTTTGTGATAAGTTGTAAAACTGTTTGTATTTGGCTATCAGCCGCCATCAGTGCTGGAATTTGTTCCAGTTCTTTTCAAGCCAAACCTATCTGTTTTCTCAATACCATCAACACAAATCAAACCATGTGCAGCTCTATGGCAAAATACCTTTACAACTGCAACAACTGCAAGAGTTGAGACTACATATTTAAAGACAGTAGGTCTTGAGATGTTTCTATGTACAGTTGAGTGAAGTTTTCTCAAAATACAAGGATTAAAGTGTTTTAGTCTCCTGATTTATTTAAAAATTTGGAAAAGCTGGTGGAATACATTCTAAAGGACAAATGAAAACCTTACTGAAGTAATATTTTATTTAAAAAATTACATCTTTTCGTTCGTGTCTGTTTCACCATTAAATAAAATCAAGACAAAAATACCTACTTAAAACAAGTCATCTTACAGAGAAATCTGCCTGAGCTAATAATCCAATGTTAGTCATTAGTAATGCACAAGTAATTTCCAGCTAGAAAATATTTTTCACTTCAATGTGGTTTTAACTTTCTAAGTACCGCCTGTTTATTTTTCCCAACTTTTGTAGAAAACTTTTGGGTTAATACATGGATTCACGTGTTTCACAGAAGAGATGAAATTAGAAATAGGATATGTGGGGAAAGAAAGTCAGAATAAAAGAAAAAAGTGAGTTGTCTTTTTCTTTGCCATTGCATAACTGATATAAGATAAAGTGGCACTTCATGCCAACCTCATGGACTAAAGTCATGATAACTGAAAGTACCTGTATTATCTTCCTTCAGAACAGGATGAGTTGTTCCCTGTAAGTGCTACCACTCCTTTTCTTATCAACATTCAAGAAAAATAGATAGGTATATTTTTCACTATGTTCTTTTAATTTCTGAAATCTAAAATTATTTTTTTCCTGAGTATAATAAAAAAAAAAACAAACAGGAAGTCATTTACACAATTGCAAGCAACAGAAAATATTAATGCATCACTGCTGCATTTTACTCAATTGCACATATACCATACAGTTAATTTATAAGCATTAGTCATGTATCCAACACCTCCATCTGGACAGTCAGATGTAAAGAAGTGGTAGATTGCCATCAGAAGCAGCAGAACTTGTAAACCCATGTTTTCTTGGTGCAGCTCTGACATTAAATAATGGGTTTGGGACTGTCTTCATGTTGCTTTGCCCATTCACAGCTTACCTGTCAGTGACAGCATGAAATTGCCATCAGTGCAATAGTGTATATAGGATATGACCAGGAATATACAGCCACACCAATGCAAATGCCAAACTTGGCCATATCATAACTATGGCATTGCTTGAACCTAGACAAAGAGCCATCCACAGAGACTACGGCACTTTTTAATTTTTATGTTGTCTGGACCAAACTGTCTGGAACAGTTGGAATACATCTGTGCTACATTATGCAGGTATAGAGAGGTAAATTTTTATTTTGCTCCCTAGAACTACTGGACCAAATTCTGAATCTGAATAGTAGAGCAAACACCAGTGATTTAATCTCTCTCTCTCTCTCTTTTCTCTTTTTTTTTTTTTTTATTTTTTTTTTTTTTTTTTTTTTTATTAGCAGTATGACTGATGCAGATGAAATCTTGTGCTTTTGAAATACAAAGGTTTTAATTGTATACCATGTATCAACTAGGACCTCATATGAAGGAGGGAATTTTCAATCCAGTTTATGATCACACTGGAGTTCTAATGAAGCCCCTTTGATATTACAATACCTTAAGTAGCTTAGTTTAGGGAATGCCTATTTTCAGAATGAAGCAGAAGCACATAGAGTCCTTTTTAAAGAAATATTTTTGGGGATATAAAGTAAAATAATTTGCTGTCCATTGTGGAACAAACTCCTAATATCAATTTCATTACTGTAAATATTCTGATCCCAGAAGGATTGCACTGACCTTTCTTATTGATTTTGTACATTTTGCTAGGATTCTGAGGAAATATGAATCAAGAATTTTGAAATACAGTTTTCCTGGTTTTGGGTGAGAGAGACTGAATTTTCTCCTAATTAGATGCATGTCTCAGCAGATGCAGCATTTTTGTTCAGTGTGAGGTTCTCAATAGCACAGTGTTTTTAATTCTGGTTAGGCAATGTGTATGCTTGGCTGGACCAGAACAGGTTTTCCTCTCAGTAGCGGATGATTGTGGAATGAGAATGCTGAACATATTGATACTTGTAATTGCTCACGAGGAAACCAAGGACCTATTTCAGTTTCCTGTGTTTTACAAGTAAGCAGATTTGTTAAACCGGGATGGGTAGATACAGGACAGTGGGCCCAACAGAAGTACCATACCTTAAATATCATGCCCAGTATAAAGTGGGAAGTTTTCTGTGATGGGTCACTCTTTCTCTTCAACCTACTCTCTACAGTCTCTCACTCCTGGCACTCCTGCTCCCTCTGCCCAGTCTCCGTGGGCTCCAAGACCAGTTTCCATGTCTGGTGATCTCTCTGCACTTGTTGTGTGTTTCAACCCTTAAGTTTTCCTTCCCTGTTCCTTTCTCTCCCCCACTCCACTCTTTCACATAGGGAAGAAGGTAAGAAAGTAGCTACCTACTCTGTAACTGCCAGCCTAAGGGCTGAGGAGGGGAGGGACAGCAATGCTACATTTCAATTCAAAAACTTTAACAATTAGTTTTAACATGTAAAACTCTCTTGGGAAAAAACTCTCTGCTTATGATTTTTTTCTTTTCCTTTTCTCTTTTTTTCTAAAAGAACACAGTTAAAACATTTTATTTTTTTCCATGCAAAATGCAGGTAATAAGAAAGCTATGTTAGCCCTCAACAATATGAAAAAAAATAAAAAAAGAAGACAAAACAAACACAGAAAACCTAAACAGGAGTTAACAACAGGGGATTTATCTGCATCTTCCATCCTTCCCTGAGACTAAGAGGAACATCTGCAGTGCATCAATAAGACAAAGAGAACATCTCTGGAGGTGTCTGTCATGGCACTTAGTCTTAATTGGAAACTGATTTTAATTTCTTTTAAAAGCATAGTTCCAAAGAACATATTTCTTTACTGGTCTTAAATGTTATTTTACAAAGCACTTTAAACCATGGCAGATAAAAATGTAATACAAAAAAAGTCTCAACTTCCCATTCCACCTGATCCAGGCTAAGTAAATGGCACTTTAAATGCTTTCTAGTCTTTGTTGTCTTGTGTAGCATATTGTTTTATGTGTGTAAAAATTTGTTATGCCATTTTCTATGAAGATGTGGAGCTATATAAAATTTTGTAAGTATCTCTAAGAGGAAAAGAAATTTACCTCACAGCCTCCTAGCTAAATGTATCTTCCCAGCAAAAAAATAAAGCAGTGATTCAAACTTTACCACTACTTCCCAAAAGATTATTTTCAGAACAGTATCTGTTTTTTAGCAAAGACATTGAATGTATGATTAGATTTTTTTATTACATAGTCTTTTTTTATAGTACTAAACCTGAAATAAAGTCATAGGATAATAACCAGACTATTAATTTCTTGCCTCATTATTTACAACAGTCTTCTAATACATTCCCTTAAGTATCAAATTCTTAAGTATCGAATTCTTATGTTCAGGATGCATATACAGAGTTTTCTTGTCAAGTTTTTGAAGATATATGTTTCAACATAACTCTGTGTAACATTAAATGATATTGATAAGGAACTTAATTAAAAAAGGAGAATTAAATAAATATTATTCACAAAAAATTAATTTTATTTAAATATTTTTATTACAAAGTCTTGATTTTTATCATTATTCTATTTTTATTGGGGTTATTTGATTTTTAGACATGGAGTAGTACCATAATGTCAGATTTAAACCCTTCTAAGGCCTATAAAACTTCTGTCCTGTTGAAACGTACATACCAATATTCTGAAACTATGCACCATAACATATTCTTTTTTGTACTAGATATTTATGAAGTGTATTAATATTGAGGGAGTACAAGGTATTTCTTAACATTCTTAACATCCTGTAGTAGGGAAGCTATAGACCTGCTTTGATTATCATGAAAGCATTCATTACAAAACCATTTATTAACATCCTCTGTTTGCATCTAGTCCATTGCCTTTTATACTTTTTACTCAGTATCTTTCATCCATCCCTTGACCTACTCAGCAAGGAAACATAATTGTTTTACTCACTCTTAGTGCAGGTTGTACATCAAAATTAGTCTCCAATCTACAAGAAAAAAACTGAATGACTTTGCAACAAAATCTACCATAATTTAATTTAATTCCATGTAACAAACAACTTAAAAGTCCTGTGGTTATGATAGTAAAATATCCATTATATGAAATGATGATTCATAAAATGAATGCCTACAAAATATGTACGCAGCTGTTTGACATAATATCTTCCTCAATAAAACAGACTTTTAGTTTAAAGAGATAGTGTTTATTTCAAGCCTTTGAATACTTGTCATTCAAAGTCTTCTTCATTTGGCAAAGGCATTGTCTTGAGGCTGCCAACTAAATATTTGGAATATAAGATTCTTTAATGTATCAAACTTTTATCTGTGGCTGTTATGCTTGAAATGAGAATAGGGATAGTAATAAAAATGCAAATTAAAATAATATCATTTTTTTAGTTGTCTTGCAGCTAATGAACACTCTGGAACACAAAAAAAAGGAAGGAAAATGTTTCAAAGCAGTGGTACTTTTATTAATGAGACAATGGACTGTAGTAGCAATGTTTGCTGGGCTGAAAACATCGCAGAATTCACAGATATTATAGCTTCTGAATATTAACAATGAAATAAAAAGAGAAAAAGGTTTAGTTCTTTAGGAACTAAGTCACTTGAATGTAGTTAAAAACCAAAACTACATGAAATATTTTTATTTGGTTATTTATTATGGTACTACTCGTTTGGAGAATTATTATTAATACATGTAAAACCAGCAGATATTGCCTCTTCCCATCAAATATGTTCCAAATATTTAGCAGCAACAGCTCAATGGAAACATGTGGAAAATTTTAAGGTATTCCTACCGTTATTATGCACTACCCTTGGACATGAAAACTTATTTTCTGGTTTCTGAAAGAAAAACTATATTACTCTGATTCACGGTAAGAAATTATTGAGATCTGAGCTTGTCTACAGCAAGCTGGTTTATAGTAATAAAGGCATGGACCTCGTTGATGTGAGCAACAATTGAGATCAACTTTATTTAAAAAATGCAAACCCTATATAGTACCTCTGTATCCAGTAACAGCTGTCCCAGTGAATTTCCACCCGTAAGAATCCTGCTCTGCAGCAACAGAGTGCCACACCCTGTTTTCCACATATGTGCCCCTTCATGTTTTCTGCCTAGTGCATTCCTTTCCTATCAACACACGGGTCTTAACAAAGATCCTAAGCTCTCAACAAGCTGGAAAGCATGAGAACATTGGCCGTTTGTTCTGTTCTTGCTGCTAATATTTCAGGTACACCACGGCATCAGCCATTCGCCCCAGCATACACGCAATACTGGAATCTTTATGCTCACACTGTTTTATCAGGATCTGTGAGTCTTTAGGGACCACTAACTTCCCTATACTGTCTAGATTTTAATTTAAACACATAAAGACATATCACTCAACTAGCATCACAATACGTAGTAAGAAAGCATGGAAATGGAATGTTGAAAATAGCACTGAGACAACTGTCGTGAAGTTATCTAAATAGGACTAGCAGGCAGACCTTTACATGTAAACAGGTTCTGTGATTTGAATTTATATGTCGGCAAAAAACTATCTCATTGCTTTCACCTTAAAAACCACACCTAACCTGGAAAAAACTATGTAGTTTGTATAGTTACATAGGACTTTTCAGGAGAACATTCAGAACAACACCATATCAAAAATCAGTTTGGGGACCACAGAAGAGGGTTGGTTGAAATCATTATTCTATGAGCACACATCTTGAAAGACAATCATTTCTTTTTTCTTCTGAGGGTATAGGTTTAGCAATGCTTGTGCCACATGGCAACTGAGTCTGTACTGTTGATACAGCTGAATTCATAACACTTTAGCAAAGATAATTAAATATTTGAACAAACTTATGAAGTGAATAGTAGTAGCAACACATTTCATAAACTTTAAGTTGTAATCTGTGTAAATATTTACAGAAATAACAGAAATGGAAGAGGAGAAACCTAAAAAAAAATTCCTTTTGTCTTTATTATCAATATTTCACAATCCAAGTATTTTAATACTACATTTTGTATCTGCAGCAAAATATTCTTTTCAACATTTAGATTCCTCCCCCTCTTTTTTAAAAATAAAATATCAATTTCTATTCTGGAGAAATACCTCCTATTTGAACACAAACCAGAAACTTAGGGTTTTGTGAAGACAAGTCTATGTCTATAAAGGATGTCAAGATATTTTCTGAGACTTTAGTCACTGCCAATATTAAATTATTCTTTATGATGTGGTAGAAAGTTTTGTGTAATCTATTTAAGCTTTAGCTTTAACTCTGCCAAGCAATTCTCTACTCTTCTTCGTAAGCCACAGCAAGATTCTTTGTGATTTATTTGAAACCTAGAAAATAATGGTACTTACTAGAATGAGGACTTAGTCTGAATATTTACAGGAGGAGAAGACTGGATGAAAGAACAGCTGTAGGGGTTTTTTTGCCTGAAATAGATAAAGTGCTATTCAGCACTAATTTAATTAAATTAATTTATTACCTGATCATATTTGAAGACTAGATCTCTAAGTCTAATATTCAAAGTTGTATTAAACATTAAATTATCATACCAACATGGATGACATTTATTTCATTTTATCCATGAATTTTAGTCATTTGGTTTCATTTCACAAATTTGGAATGGTGTGGAACATGGCAGGCAAAGGTAGAGAGGTGTGAAAATTTAAATGGGTGTGGCAAAGGTTGACTTTGGGAGGATGGTAGTGCCTACAAAGGCTGCTCTATAAGTGTCCTCTGCAGCTGGACAAGGGACAGAAAAAGATAATTGAAAAGCTCATGCTCAAGATAAGGACTGAAACACCATTCATCAGTTACTATTACAGGCAAACCAGTCTTGACTTGGAGAAATTGGTTCAATTTATTACAAATCAAATCAGAGTTGTACAATGAAAAGTAAAACCAAATCTTAAATAAACTTTTCCCCTTCCTTTTCTTGTTCCCAGGCTCAACTATGCTCCTGAATTCTTCATCTTCTCCTCCTTAGCAGCACAAGAGTACAGGGAATGAGGGTTGCAGTGAGTTCATCTATATTTCAGCTGTTCTTTCCTTCTAAGGTAGAGGACTCCTCACATTCTGCTCCTGCTCCAGGGTGCAGTCTTGCCAGCAAACCTGTTTCAGGACGGGCTCCTCTCCACCGGGATACCGGTCCAGACAGGAATTTGCTCCTGCACAGGGTACCCATGGGGTCCCAGCCTCCTTTGGACACTGACCCACTACAGCATGGGGTCCTCCAAGGGCTGCAGGTGGATTTCTGTTCCATCATGAACCTTCATGTCCTTCAGGCGGACAGCCTGTCTCACAGTGATCTTCATCACAGATTCCAAGGGAAACTACTCTGGTACTTGAAGCATATTATTCCCCTCCTTTTTAAATTATCTTAGTGGCCACAGGGTCGATTCTCTCATGTATTTTCACTTCTCTCCTCTGGATGCTCTTCTGCAGAAGATTTTTATTTCTCCTTCTTAAATATGTTATCACAAAAGTGCTACCACAATCACTGTCCAGTAGTGGGTGTGTGTCTTATATTTGCCTGATATTAGCTCTATCAGTCATAGGGGAAATTGCTGGCAATGTATCAAAGAAGCTACCCCTGCAGCCCCCCAGCTACTGAAATCTTGCCACACAAGCCAACATGATTACTGGCAGCTATGTTGTGACTTTCTCTGCCGTATTAAGATAGAGTCCCACAGATGGGAAAGGTTAATTATTTGAAGACTCACAGGCACAACTACAATACAAGTGTTTTAAAATAATGTTAGTAATAACTATCAGTAAGTGAATTAGAATTTATAACAGAATAGCATGAAAACCATGAAGTTCTACCCTTAGTATTATGATGGTTAAAATATTCTGAAATTACAGGACAGTTACAGGAACAACTGCTTTCCATGCCCAAATAATTTTATTGAAGCTCAAGGTGACTCTGGAGTGAGTCCAGAGAAGAGTGACAAAGCTGGTGAAGGGGCTGGCAAACAGGCCTTATGAGGAAGAGCTGAGAGAGCTGGAGCCGTTTAGCCTGGAGAAGAGGAGGCTGAGGGGAGACCTTATTGCTCTCTACAACTGCCTGAAGAGAGGTTGTGGAGAGGAGGGAAATGGCCTCTTCTCCCAAGTGACAGGGGACAGGACAAGAGGGAATGGCCTCAAGCTCTGCTAGGGGATATTGAGGCTGGACATTAGGAAAAAATTCTTCACTGAAAGGGTCATTAGGCAATGGAACAGGCTGCCCAGGGAGGTGGTTGACTCGCCTTCCCTGGAGGTGTTTAAGGTGTGGGTAGATGAGGTACTTAGGGGCATGGTTTAGTGTTTGATAGGAATAGTTAGACTAGATGATCCTTTAGATCTCTTCCAACCTAGTGATTCTATGATTAAAAATATACTATAAAATACTATATTATAGATGAAAAATATAGTATACAAATTGTGCAGAAATAAAGAATTCTTAAGTATTATTAACCTTATCCAGTGTGGCAAGACAGGGAAGATTGGCGATGAGGAAATATACATATTCTCAATGGGCCTTGCAGCTGTGATGTAGAAAAACACATATATCAAATAATTGTTACTTGCCATGTGTGTTTTATGAGCAGGACAGTTATGTTTAGATAACATAGACCTGTGAATCTTGAGGATCTACAACACATAATTACAGAGGTCTTAGAACTATAAAATCTATCACAAATTATGATTAATTAGACATTCACATAGCCTGTTCAAAGAGCACTGAGTTTACCAGTGTTGCTAGAAGACACTGCCAGAGGAAAACTATGATTTCAAGCTTTGTCATCTTTCATTGCAATACTAAACAGACAAGGAAGAAGGCTAGGAAACTGGGAAATCCACAAAGCAGAGACAGCACAGCAATACAAACCTGCTGGGAAGCAGAGAGAGTTTCACGGGCAGTCAAGGTCCGTAACAACTCCTGTATCTGATGAGTCTCTGTGATTTGATGGAGATTTTATAGACTGAAAGTAAGTATAATGGACTCCAGATTTCTTTCAGAGAAAACGCTTTGAATACACTTTATAATCACTTTTGAAGAGTCCTAAATTACGTAGATATCTAAAACATTTCTATTCATAAGGAGGAAAGAATACTAATGTAGCAACATCTGCTCTCCTTTCTCTCCAGTTTCTTAGAATCAATAAATGGTTTGAGTTAGAAGAGACCTTTAAATATCACCAAGTTCAATCCCCCTATGACAGTCAGGGCCATCTTCCACTAGATCAGTTTGCTCAAAGCCCTAACAAACCTATTTTTGAACATTTTCAGTGACAGGGCATCCTAACTTCTCTGGGAAAACTCTTCCACTGTCACCACCTTCATTACAAAACCATTCGTCCTTTTATCTAATCTAAATTGACCCTCTATTACTGTAAAACCTAGTTCCATCTTGTCCTTCCAGTAAAGTTCCTGGTAAAACATGATTTCTCTGTCTTCCTTAGATCTCCATTGTATATCTAAAGACCACAATAAGGGCTCTCCAGAGTCTTCCCTTCTCTAGGCAGAAAACATCTACCCTCTCAACTTTTCTTCATAGAAAAGGCTCTGCAGCCCTGTGACAATTCTCATGGTCTTCTCTTCAACCTGCTTGAATCAGCCCATATCTTTCTTGGGCTAGAGATCTCTGATATGCAATACTCCAGTTGTGGTATCATGAGTGCAGAGTACAAGTGGGGAATTACCCTGTTCCACATGCTGGTCATGTTTCTATTTATGCAGTCAGGAATATGAATGGCTTTCTAGTCTGCAAGAGTCTATTGCCAACTCATGTCTAATTTTTTTGTCCCCAAGCATCCCCAAGCCCTTCTCCACAAGGCTGCTCTCAATACACTTATTCCCTAACCTGCATTGATCTTGGGGATTGTCCTGGCACAGATGCAGGACCTTGTACTTGGCCCTGTTGATCTTCATGAGCTTTACATGGTTCAGTCCCTCAAGCCAGTCAAGATCTCTTTGGGTGACATGTCTTTCCTCTAGCAAATCAGTGGCATCACTCAGCTTGATGTCATCCACAAACTCGTTGAGGTTGCACTCAATCCCACCATGAATGTAATTGATTAAGATATTAAATAGTACAGGCGTAATATTGGTCTGGTTTGAGCCAAGGTAAGACCAGTTTTCTAAAGAGCTCAGCCTTGTTTAAATAGTTTCATTTTCTAAGAGTTAACTGTGTGTTTTTCATACAGTGAAAGAGAAGGAAAAGAGTACTACATACATGGAGGAGCAGACAGGACATGTGACGCAAGCCACTTTGCCCCTGTCCCTGTCTTGCTTTTCAGGGATTTGAAAGAGGCCGGAAGGTAGATTAGCATTGAATATGAAGGCAAAAGTTTATTAAGTACCTCAATCTTCTCTATGTTTCTTGTCACCAGGTCTCCTGTCTTATTTACCAAGGAAGTACCTTTTCTTTAATCTTCCTTTTCTGGTCAACATACTTATAAAAAACTCTTCTTCCTATTCTTCACATCCTTTGCCAAATTCAGCTCCAACTATGCCTTAGCTTTCCTAATCCCACTTACAGATATTCAAGTAGTATCTCTGTATTCTTCCCAGGACATGCATCCCTGGTTTCATAGTCTATGCATTTTCCTCATAATACTTTAGTTTGATCAGGAGGTTCTTATAGACCTATACAGGTCTCCTGCCTGTTTTGCCCAATTGCTTACATGTGGAATTGAGAACTGTTGCGCTTGAAGAAAAACGTCAACTTTGTACATGTGCTTTGTCCCTGAGGGAAAGAAGAGTGGCCAAGAAGGCAAATGGCATCTTGGCTTGTATCAGAAATGGTGTGACCAGCAGTTCAAAGGAGGTTGTTCTCCCTCTGTACTTGGCACTGGTGAGGTCACACCTCAAATACTTTGTTAAGTTCTGGACCCCTCACCAAAAGAAGGATGTTGAGACTCCGAAGTGAGACTCAGGTCTTATGAGGAACAGCTCAGAGAGCTGGAGTTGTTTAGCCTGGGGAAGAGGAGGCTGAGGGGAGACCTTATTGCTCTCTACAACTACCTGAAAGGAGGTTATAGAGAGGAGGGAGCTGACCTCTTCTCCCAAGTGACAGGAGACAGGACAAGAGGGAATGGCCTCAAGCTCCACCAGGAGCACAGAACGGGTCATTGGGCAGTGGGACAGGCTACCCAGGGAGGTGGTTGATTCACCATCTCAGGAGGTATTTAAACGACAAGTGGGTGAGGTGGGCAGGGGTATGGTTTAGCGGTTGATAGCAATGGTTGCACTCATTGATCCTGGAGGTATTTTCCAACCTGGTGATTCTGTCATTCAGATTGGTCTTCTAGAGCACTAGGTCCATTTTTCCTGAGTAGCAACCATTATTGCTTTTTCTGTGTCAGTAATGTTTCTCTTTGTTTTAATGGTGTGAAAAGGCTGACTCTTTTTCTCTGTGCAAGATGTTATTACATAAAACTTTTTTCAACAGTGCTTGGACTAGTAAGATGCTTATCATCTTTTATTTCCTCAGTGTAAGTACAATACCTCTTACAGGAAATTATAGTTCAAAATACTTATCGAGTGTATGTGCCAAGGGGTAGACATGTAACTATATATGCATATGATAAAATGGAAAAAAATTATCTATTCTATTGTAGATTTAAAAATCAAGAAAGTTTTAGGAGTTCAATGGGATAGTTAGTTACAACTTCTCCTAAAACATTTTTCTACAGTGTTATGCATGTAAGAAATTGGACTCAAGCTCTGTCTAGGGGTACAGTAAAATCAGTTTAGATATCATCCCTATTTTAAAGTAAGTGCTGTCTTCACATCAGCAGTCTTCTTTCCTCACCTTTCCACAGAATGAGTTGATGACAAGTTCTGTGGATGGCACCTAAAAAGCAGAAAGAATTAAATCTGTACAAAAGTGGCAAGTATTTTAAAAATAACAGCTT
This sequence comes from Coccyzus lansbergi, assembly GCA_033558105.1. Lineage (NCBI taxonomy): Eukaryota > Metazoa > Chordata > Aves > Cuculiformes > Coccyzidae > Coccyzus > Coccyzus lansbergi. The sequence continues at coordinate 1,263,850 of JAUMJK010000233.1, read as the reverse complement.
TAAAATATGATCTGATATCTTGTTCCAGAACATGAATTCACTTGGTATGAAACAGTGTCATTTCCAAGTACTTTCACATACCTGTGTGAAAGAAGCTTGTACAAATGGAAATAAAGATCTCAAGTGTTAAATTCAAGGTGTTAATAAGATACAGACCTTTATTTTTGGACACAAGCTGCCTTCCCTGCTTCCCTTTTAGGAATCTGAATGTGAGGTAAACTATCCAAGGAGACAAAGACAAAGTGGCTCCTAAGCTACCTGCAATATTGAAATGGGAGATCTGTATGCAGTACAAAGCCTGTTTATGGTCTTTGGAAACTAGGCTGATAATAGAGACTTATGTGGAAAGGGCAAAATCTTTCATAAATGCTAAAAAGAAAAGTGATTAGCTACAGTTGTCATAAATATTATTAATTATTTCCAGTCATTTCTTGAAGCATGACAGTGCATATATTATTTAAATTACATGTAAATATTTATACTTGTAAACTTCTGATCTGAGCTCTAGTTCTCCTGATACTTGTATTAGGCATTTTCATGTCATATTTTTCATTTAAAAAAGTATAAAAAACTTCTTTCAGCAGTTTCATATTTCTTGCACTTTGCTTTTTCTAACAGTTCCTTCAGGTGTTTTCACACAGTCTAAATTGTCTATCCTAATTTCCTGTTTAGTTTTTTACTAACAGTATTTCTGTTCAATATTGCGTTATCTTTAATGTGAGGGTAGGCAGAACTAATTGGAGACAGAAGTGGAAGCTATTTTCACAATAAACCTTCAATTAAGATTAAGAGATTAGAGTTGTAGCATTAAATGAAGAAAAATGTTTAAAAAATATTTTAGAGGGGATCAACATGTACATGTGCATCAAGACTTGTGTAGAGTTTGAAGAGAGTATATCAGTATATTTGTACTCTCCCACAAAATCTAACAACTGCTTTTATATTAGAAGGGGATTTTCCAATGCCATTGTCTACATTAGTCTCATATGTAACTTTTAGTAATTTACAACAAATCAAAGACCTGAATAATCTATTATCTTTAGGGCTGTACAGTCAATGCAAGCTGGTTTATTTGTTCAATAATATTATAATAATATTATTATGCATCAATTAATCATGCTAATAAGATGCTCATAGAAGTATTTAAGCCATGAATCAGAAGTAAAAGTTACCATAATGTGTCTTCTGTTCTAGTAAGAATCTAGGAAGATTCACTGGTGTTTGTGAGTCTGTCAGAAGATTATACACATTTGCTCAAGACAGTATAGCATATATGCAAGCCCGTAGTTTTACTCATCAAAGGCATAAGCTGAATTTACAATGTTACAAAGTTGAAACAAAGTTTGGATTTTAATTTCACTGTTTGAGAGCTTGAATGTATAGTAACCTTGTATGCAGGCACAAATGGAAAATGAAATTTCTTTTAATCATGTATGCTGTGAACATATCTTTGACACAGAATTTGGTCTAGCCCAGAACTGCTTTTAATGCTTCTGTGAATGAAAGATGAGAATCATTAACTTTTTCACTGATATTTAACAATATAGAAAGTCAAGTATAACCGATTCCCTTCTGATCTTTTCTGCAATTATTTAACTCTCTGGGATTTCTTTGAAGCTGTATTTAATATAGTGATGGAAAGTAAATGTTCTTTATGTTTCACTCATTACCTATAGTAAAAACATCTTAGTCTTTTATTCTGATTTAATATTGCTGCTTAAAACACTAATAAGACCTTACATTTTAAATGCCTTTAAAAACTACATTTATGCAGTGTATCAGGCTGTAGGATAAGTTGAAATATATAGACAAGTTAATGACAGGTTTGTGAGGATTTTGTTCAGGGTTTCACAGTATTAAAAAAAGTACCACACTTCTGGGTTGCTTTTCTGTTGAACTTTGCAAGGAGACAAAAAAGACACTCAGGCTAGCTACCACTCAAGCAAGTTTTTGGTGATATTTATAGATAATGTAAAAAATATACCTGCTTTTAAAAGTATGTTCTAAAAGCTATTGTGATTAAAGTTGTGCTTTAGAGATGCATTGCTTGGGAGAGGAAGTGTCTGGGTCACCTGCAGTCTCTGACTGTGCCTATTGATTTTGTAAGCAAACAAGCAATGATTCTTTAAACATACATACCCATCTGTAGCAACTGAGCATGTATAAGTAGGATGACAATTTACTCTAACATATTCATAGCCTTATAAGACAATAAAAACCCCTAGACTTCTATCTCTTACAGTTTGCACTATTAGAATAGATAGCTGGATCATTCTGTGTTTCAATCATTGCGCCTAACATTTTGAGATGGAACATTTGGAACTTTTTAAATTGAGTATAATGTCTGAGCCAGACTTCCAAAAGTACATGCACAATCTGCACTGATAGAATCATAGAATCAAAACAAAAAAAAAAGATCGTTAGTCCAATCATAATCAGAGATAAGATCTCTCTTAAGTGTGTTTATAAATGATTCCTTCTACATTTGTTAAAATTTCTGTTCAAAAAAATTAGAACATTATGTTTCCTAAACACACAGATTGCGCTAAGACTACAATTGCAGGTACATCAGAGAAATGCCCCATGAACTACTACTATTGAGATACACATGATTTAAGTAGAAATTACCATTTCACACAAGATAAGGAAAATACAAGATGACCTTACAGTAGTTATTTTCTTTTGGGAACCATGATTCATACCTATATTGTGCAATTAAAAGAGTAGGTAGAATAAATGTCATGTTTATGTTAGTGTCAATTATGTGACAAAACAGTTGTCTACAGCAAGTCAGACTCTTATATAAAGCTTTATTGTGCTTATTGGTATATGTGAACATGGTCATGAATGCTACCATTTGTAATTTAGAAATGGCAGGTCCCATATCCAGTTTCCAGTGTGTTGTGCAGACACAAAAATATATCTGAACATAATGATATACTCATTTTAGACTGAAAAAGTAACTATATAGTTCCTGCAAGGAGATTCACACAAACTGAGTGAGATGAACAAGTTTTAACAGTCAATTGAAAGAGCAGTCCTCTACGCATGTTTTCAGACTAGCAAAGATCCCTTATGATGGAAGATGACTAAAGAGTAGAAGTTGCTCACTAAATGAGACAATTGTCTCTCAGGTATGGTTAGTGCTGTGACTAACTGTGTTGCCACTAAAAGAGCTAATATGAGAAAAACAGAATTTTCCACTCTTCTGGGAAGAAACAGGACTGAATTATTCAGGATTTAACCCAATGATTGCCTCATGCTAATTTCTTAAGGTATTTCAAGAGTATTCGTAAGACCTTGATTTCCCAATTCTGTCATCACAGGGTGCATAGAGGTTGATTGTAACTCCAGAACCTTTTCACTCTGGGTACCATTGCTACGAAGGAATGCAACTCCCTACCTGGATTTCAGAGCTTGGCTCATAACCATAGGTTTCCTACTGTAAGAATGAATGAGTATTAAAAAATGGGAGGCAAAGCAAGAATCCTTATGTCAAATCTTTCAGTCTTAAAGAGGCTTCTCAACAAAAATGTCGTTATGACAAATAATACCTTCAGATCTGACCACAACACTTCTACCAAAGTGTTTGCTCATCCTCCTTAATATAATGCCAACGGTGTGTAACTATCATGCTCTGAATATGCTGACGCTCACAAACCAGTTGTTTAGGCTTCTGTGCAACCACCTCAGTTTACCAGAATCAACTACTGAAAGATATTTTATTTTGGGCTCTTCAGATTTTTGTCTTACTTCTCTCTTAGGTATAGCTTTAACGCACTTGTTACCATCTTATTTTTGACCAAGAGGAACTGGAATCCTCAGATGTTTCAGGAGTGAATGGAGAACTGAGCATCATTAAAGTGAAAGTGTCTTCACATACAAGGAGAACTACATGGAACTTCAAAGATCTCTATTGTGGCACCTCAAATGTTAGTTCTGAGAAAGATGTGTGTAACTATTCTGAGTTCAAGACCATTGATCTCTAGGGGCAAACTCTAATAATTTCATTATTTTTTCAAACCATAGTCAGCTTTATGATCTGAATGACAAATGCGTGAGGTTCATTTGCTTGTTTTACAGCTTTGAAAATAAGAAAGGACAAGCATCTTCTGGGTGAATCTTACAGAGGCTGATCTAAGAGAAAGCTGGAGGGAAAGATCGATAGTAGTGGAAGCTGTTCAAATGAGTGAGCAATGATTATGGTTTCTGTATGACAGAGAGAGAAGCAAGGCTAGAAATAGAGCATTGCTTTTTGCAAAGACACTAGAATACCTGATATGCCTCTTGGAATTAAGAAGAAAAATTAATCCACCACTGAAAAGAAAGTTGATGTCATGAATATAACCAAAAAAAAGTTAAATTTCCAAAACCTCACAGAAAGTAGCAGGAGTTATATATAGTTTAACTGAGGCTGAGTACCACAACATCAAACTTAATTAGTGACAGAAGGAAGTCCTCTGTCAAGCTCTCAATATGCTTTTAGCTTCCTGGGTTTGATGATGCCAGTGTAAACCAGGGATTACTGCGTATTAGAAGGAATTATATTTGAGGATGGCAACAGAGTTTACAACTTGACAAACAGTCTAGTAGAGTACTCACAATGAGCAGTGTCTTTTTCAAGTATGTGCACAGCCTGTGAATTGATTACCTTCAGCTAATATTCCTCTTTATGGCTGTTACTCTGCTGCAAAGCTGCAAATCATTGATTTGATTCAAGACTTCTGTAAGATATGAAAGCAGATGTATAGTTGGGAAATCATGTGCAAGAAGATGTTAAACAAGATAACTAAAAAACCGTCGTCTACCTATTTTATCACCAAAACACATTCTACCCAATAAACAGGCAGCAATTGGCTTGCTGATTTTTACGTTTTTGAAGGACAGATATTTTTAGGAAAATCTTAGTCATTCAGTAAGGAGCTTTCTGCTGTCAGATCTGTTAAGTCAGTGAACGTCTGGCAAGATCACTCTTGAGTGTAGAAGCGACAACACTGATATGTATTACTTTGTGCAGCTAGCATGATATCTTATTTTCTTTGCCCCATGGTGAACCCCAGCCTTTATATTTATAGCTCAGAAGACAAACTGCAAAGTATGGTCACTTTAGAAGTGGATCTACCGTGACACATATGCAGAGTAGCTAATTCACATACTTCAAAATCATAAACAATAATAGTTTGCCACTACTGAAATCATTGGCTCATTTTTGGGGCTTCTAAATACCTGAAGCTGTTTAGGTTTCAACCAAGTTATTGAAACATTATAATTGTTATATACTGAATTCTGAAGATTACCCAAGAATTATGGTAATTTGACATGAAGTACTAGTGCATAATACATGAGTAACCAAGAGATTTCTTCATAAATCTTGAAGATTATGAACACTAACAGGAAATTAAAAAGTCCACACTCTCGCTGACATCTTGTACACAGTTACAGAAGTATTTCTTTGTCTTAAATATAGTTTCCAGTATAAGTTTGTTGGCTAGTTATGGATAAAACCTCTTCTTGATGCAATTCTGTGCAGAGCAGATTTTAGATGATAAAGATACACTGTTCAGTTGTTCGATAATAAATGATTTTTAATGACAAAAAATTTAATTAGATAAAGGAAAGACATTTCCTTAGATGTGGTTTTGTTTCAGTCTGAGAGATAAAAGCAAATCATATAGTTTCCAGTAAAAGTACTTGAAGAGTTAGTAGGGAAACTTTAAAAATTATGTTCTGACTCAGCCAAATGTGATAGTGTTTTATGTGTTGTTTCTCAATGGGACTTTAATGCTGCTTCTGTAAAACAGACAGCAAATCCAACTCTGTCTTATTTTAGTAAAAGATCGTTGTTGCAGAAACATCCAGAGATTTGAGGGTTTTGGGGAATTGGTATTCTTATGTTAATTATAGACAATCTTCTCTCTACAGAAGATTTACCTATTTATTTACTCACAGAAGAACAAGCAAACCATACTCTACAGGTCAAACATCTAACACCTTCAGGGAACCTATACAAACAAGATGTTATTTATTTCAGACTTCAACCTTACATTAATTATCACACCAGCAAATACTTTCAGCACTAGGCTTCACTGAAGTTATTTCTATGTCATACATAATTCAGGAATGGTTTTACACTGTATATATTTTTTTACTTATACCTGTATATTTACCTTTTATACTTATATAGATCATGTACTTCCAATATATGTTTAAAAACTTTATTTTGAAAGTGTTTATTTGCAATGATCAATAAATAAACTATGTGTAACTGTGTGAAATTATTCCTCACTTAGCTTCAAAATGCATAAATTAGAATCACATAGCAAACTTCAGAACAATAGGTATCTAAATGCAAAACAACTTCTCTTCTGAAGGGAAACATTTTTAGGGCACTGTGTAACTACTAAAATTGTACCTATATAGTGTAGAACATAATATTGGCTTCAATAAATTTGGTCTGCGTGTCTTTTTGAGACAGCACAATCAGATGAATCAAGCTGTAGTCTGAGAATTAAGAACTCTGGATTTCTAATCTTGGTACTAGCCTTATACCAGAAGGGAGTCATAGCCCTTTTGAGTCTGTTTTTACTTTCCTTATTAAAATTGTATATCATTTTATTGCAAAGCAGTCTTGACCAGCACATCCAGGGAGGTTATTCTCCCTCTGTACTCAGCACTGGTGAGGTCACTCCTTGAATCCTGTGTCCAGTTGTGGGCCCCTCACCACAAGAAGGATGTTGAGGCTCTGGAGCGAGTCCAGAGAAGAGCAACAAAGCTGGTGAAGGGGCTGGAGAACAGGCCTTATGAGGAATGTCTGAGAGAGCTGGGGTTGTTCAGCCTGGAGAAGAGAAGGCTGAGGGGAGACCACACTGCTCTCTATAACCACCTGATAGGAAGTTATAGAGAGGAGGGAGCTGGCCTCTTCTCCCAAGTGACAGGGTACAGGACAAGAGGGAATGGCCTCAAGCTCCACCAGGGGAGATTTAGGCTAGACATTAGGAAAAAGTTTTTCACAGAAAGTGTCATTCTGCATTGGAACAGGCTGCCCAGGGAGGTGGTTGATTTACCTTCCCTGGAAGCGTTTAAGACATGGGTGGCCAAGGTGCTGAGGGGCATGGTTTAGTGTTTGATAGGAATGTTTGGACTTGATGATATGGTGGGTCTCTTCCAACGTGGTTGTTCTATGATTCTATGAAAATACTAGTTAAGGCACGTATGTCTTTTACATATGTATGTGAAATATTATATTTCTACACGTGTCTACTTCAAAACATAGGATATATTGATATTACTGCACACAGCTATGATTTCTTTACAAATCAAGATGGATGTTTTCATTATGAATGTCCTCTACTGTTTTTTTACTGATGTAAATTTACAGGTTTATCCCATTTTTTTTGTCAGTCACAGTACTACCACATGTTAATCAAGGATTTCCTTGACTAGCAGGATAGAAATATGGAAAAATGACTGAATATTTTGTCTGTTAATTAAATATGGAAAATTACAGGATCAAGCCCAGAACTTTGCTAAGATTGCATGCATAAATCTGCTTTATCCATCTTAATTCTTTAATTATTTCTGAATCTATCAATAAGAAATTATCAAAGTTGTTCTTGCTCCTATGGCAACTTGAATGAGGGGATTTTTTTAAACCAATTTTAATCTTTTTCCCTAGCAATCCCTATAGAATTTTCTTTAACACAGGAAATGTTTTAAATAATACCAGGAAGCCTTCCTTCTCCTCATAACATGTTGAAAAATATAGGTTATCTTGTTATACAGCATTGACCACAATTATATTCTGAAGGTCAGAGAAGTATATATGGCACTTCAAGTTCTACAGAAAGTACATCTGATAATAAATCTCTCCAGCCACTTTCACCTCAATAAACCCTAGTAACCTAAAACACTAAGAAATTATAGGCATCTGCAGAGATTGCATCATCCAAAGGTATGACAGGCTGAAATTCAGAAATAAGGAAACATAAGAAACAGGAAATTTAAGACTTGATCTTTTGCAAAACAGTAAAACAAATTAGCTAGCTTAGATTAGGGGTTTAATTATTTTCCTGTAACTACTGTCCCTGATACATCATATTTCTTTGAAAAATATTGCTATGCTTATCAAAATGTCACTTGCAAAGATGTGAACTAAAATAAAACATTTGGAGCACAAAAGACTTCCTAGCCCATATACAGAGAAGAAAAAACATATAAAAGATGGTTCAAGCAGAGTGGTGACACTTGTGTGTATCCAGAAGAATGTGTTCTTTTGATATTCTGGTGCATGAACACAGAAAGCAGGATGATAATTGCTAGAAAAAAAAAATCCTAAAGATTAGAGAAGATGAGATGTGACAGGTCTTTTAAGAGTCTATTGTAAAATGGCAATGGTAAGGTTTCAAAGCTCTTTGTTCTTTCTACCTCATTTGATATTAATTAGAGTAGCACATGCCAGCTCCTTTCAGGTACAGTTCTCAAATTAGCAACAGCCTCACTTTCAGACAGAAAACTGGGAGTACTCATGCTCTTGGCATGCAATGTAGAGGAGTAAAATTAGCTCAGGAATTAGAGATTGTGATCTCTCTAGTACAAAGGCAGGATGATAAAAGAAAAAGCTGTTGCTTTAAAAATGTTCCCCAGAAGCTAGAGAAAGAGTGGCAGGAATTGTCACCAGTGTTTCTGAGTTTAAGTGCCTCAGATAGTTCATTTGTCCTTCTCACGTGAAAGCAGATGTTAATCTTCCAGATATTCTCTTCATGACCACTATCAGAGTGAGTGTTTTTAAAGACAGAGGTCAAGTTCCATACTGAGAAATAAACATAGTATAAAAAATGCTATAAGGAATGAACCTGAGGAGATTGAAGAAAAGGCTTTTATCTAGGTCTTGTTAATTTTCTTTCTTTTTGTCTCTGTTTTAGCTCTTTCTACCTTTGTATTCTTCTCTAATGCAACACACCAACTCACCTTAGTTGTTCTCTGGTAATATCTTCCTTGACATACATCTTGCTCTGTAAATACGAATATAAACACACTACACCCATATCAACCTGCTCCCCCTAAAAGACACAGTAAATATTCAGAAAGAATTAAATCTCCCTAACATGGAACATTAGACAAGCAGTTTATTGTCCACCTAATACTGGATTTTGTAAGTTTTATTTTTGTTTACAATCTTTATTCTTCCCTAAGTAGTTGCATAAGGTCTTGACTGGTCACAAAACCAATGTCTGCCATTTCATTTAGTGCCTGAGTTTACCTCTGCACTCAGATTAATGTATTTCAAGGTGAGCTCTACTGTTCCATACACCAAATGAAATATTCTGGTGCAAAAACACTGCTTCATCTTCTTTTTTTAAAGGGTTTATAATTACTGTGTCTCCTCCGTAAAGAAAATCTGCTTTATAGCATTATTATTGCCATGAGCACTGTGGTTGCAATACCACCTGCCCATGTCTGCATTTTTCTGTTTGGATTCTTTCTTCCAGTCATCAGCCACACCATTTCCACTTATGATTAATAAATTATCATTCTTTAAAACTGCTATCAAATTTCTTGTCTGTTGCTGTTGACAAAACATAACTAGCAGCATGCAAATTTAATTTTTGGCTTTATTATTGCATATACTTTATGCTTTTTATAGGATTTTGTTCTTAATTTTGTAAAATTGAAATAAAGATCTCTTCAGATATGAAAAAAAATCTCTAGCATTGTGATAATAGATAAGATTCCTGTATAGGAGAGAAAAGGATTCAGAATTTAAAATGTCTCCAGAAGCCTCTTTTCTGCTTACAAATTCAGCCTCTATGCTGCAGTTTTCTAATGAAACATAACAAATATTGTAGACACTTCTACCTCTGACAAAAATCCCTAATGGAAAAAAAACCAAATATCAACACAGCCCTTCCCATGGCCTGCGTATTTAAACAGTCTTACCCTGTGGAAGGATTCTTGCAAGGTTTTAGTATTCACTGAGATAAACCACTTTTCTCCCCAAAGCTCCAGATCACTAGTTTGTTACTTTAAAATGTCAAACTGAAAAGCTTAACACATATGCTGGACATTGTAGGTACTTCTCTCCTACTTTGCATCTGAAGGAAGCCCAGAGTTGAATCTTTTTTAGTTTATCTCAAACAGTTATGCGTTCTCAGTGTTCATTTTCATCAAGGTTGTCAGGCATATTAATTGTAAAAGGTCATCGAGTTGTTAAAAAAACCAACACATTATTTCTGTGAAAACACAGGTTAAGTCTAACAGACTTAGGTCCTCAGATGATCTTGTGTGATTTTATTATGATTAAGAGACCTTCTGTAGAAAGTCTCCTACTTGTTTGTTCCAAATGAGGAATGGCTGAGAGAGCTAGGGTTGTTTAGCCTGGAGAAGAGGCTGAGAGGAGACCTCATTGCTTTCTACAACTACCTGAAAGGAGGTTGTAGAGAGGAGGGAGATGGCCTCTTCTCCCAAGTGACAGGGGACAGGACAAGAGGGAATGGCCTCAAGCTCCACCAGGGGAGATTTAAGCTGGACATCAGGAGGAAGTTTTTCACAGAAAGGGTCATTGGGCATTGGAATAGGCTGCCCAGGGAGGTGGTTGATTCACCTTCCCTGGAGGTGTTTAAGGCACGGGTAGATGAGGTGCTGAGGGCCATGGTTTAGTGTTTGATAGGAATATTTGGACTCGATGACCTGATGGGTCTCTTCCAACCCGGTGATTCTATGATTCTATATTCTCATCCATCACTGAATGAGGCAGAAGAAGTAACTCTGGGAATGCCTGTTACTAAAGGCAACATCAGTTCAACCAGAAGTAATGAAGCAAGGAAGCTTCACAGAAAATTGAAATGAAATGGACTATATAGTTGTGGGACAGTAGGAAATATATAAAGGAAGAAATCTGCAACAGAATACTTTACTGGAGCTGGAAAATTTATCATGAAGAATGAGTGAACTAATCTATCCTCTCTCAAAATCTATGTAATTCTTGCACTATATTGATAACATTATTCAAGAATGTTACAAGAAGCCACATGCTTAAAATAAAAGCAGGAAAGCAGCACCTATACAGAGATGCCTATACCTTCTGCTCTCTGTCCTAGTTTTCTGCACAGGAAATTACTGCTGTTTAGGAGTAGGTCTGAAGCATTATGTTTCTCAACTCACCTAAGGATCTGACACAGGAGAAGAATATAGTTTGCATGAAGGAAGAGAGAAGAGTGAAAAAGGGATGAAAAAAGAACAGAAAATGAAGAAGGGAAGTAGAAGCCAAGGAGGAAAAATCAATCAGAAAATGCTCATATGCCTGTGACATAAAGTTAAAAAAGTAGGAAGACTGCAGAGAAAACTGCACCAGAAGGATATCAAAATAAAGACATGCAGTATAAGTAGCAGTGTAAAGGAGTTTGCTAGTAACTATGTTTTCCACATTTGAAACAAGTTTCACGATAACATCTAAGGTAAAAACTTCTGAAATATGCTTAACTGTCACATAAAATGACCAACTTTAACAATATTTTGCTCTTTAGTTCATGACACTTTTGATGCTAGATGTCTTTAATCATAAACATCAACAACTATTGAGCATGTGAAAAATTCTAGTGGAGAAGACCTGAGCTCTTTGTGAGGTTTACCTCACAGGGAGTTCACACTTAATTCATGCTATGCATGTGTGAACTACTTTATTTTTTTCGCTAGTTGGATAAGGCAGCAATAAAGCTTTCTGATGTGTTAATGTATCAGGTTGGAATGGACTGAACTGGACGATGAGGATGATTTAGTAAGATATTTTCCAATAGTGAAGTTGGGCTGCCTGAAATTAATGATTTGAAAACACAGTAAAGGCTGTTTTGTGGAATCAAACTCTATAACTCCATTAAGGTTTATAAAGCAGGTATGTGTTTATTCGCCACTGGGTGTGAGGGGGTAATCCTCCTAACTCACACACTGAACAGTCTAACAAGCAGATAGATATAGTGTGAAAACATGCCTATTCATAAGTGCCTATTACATATTCATGACCTTCTCTGCTCCTTATTATAATTAGATTTGAGAAGCTTCTTCTATACTTGCACAGGCGCGATGTTGTGGTCTGGGACTTAGGGTTGAAGTCACCTTCATCTTCTTTATGAACTGCCCCTGAATTCCATCTGTGCGCAGGCACAGTCTCATCCTGGTCTAGCTGCTGTTGTTTTCTGCATTCCAACCTATTCCTTTATCAGTGAATGTCTGTGAATGAGCTTCTCTCTTATAAACATCCAAGGTCTTCAAGGCCTTTACTAGCAGACAGTGTGTATTTCAGTAAGCTAAACTGTATAAGTTTACCTAACATTTATGCCTGCACATCAATTCCCCCCTTTCTTTTAAACTTAGGTAAATTTGTTTGCCTCACACATGATCTACTTTTGAAAGGGGAACTGGATAGTATTTTGCTTGTAAATTACTTTTCAATGCATTTTCATAGGCATTAGGTATGGAAGTCAATATTGTTAATCATTGTAGCATTGTCCAATTCCAAACAAACCACACAGTAGAGAAAACAAAGGTAACTAAAACTAACATCAAGAGGATAATAATGGAGTGACAAAACTTACTTAGAATGCCAGTCACACTGGGACCATCCAAATAGCATGTCCTACTAATGATGGTTTGCATCTTCCTTTACTCTTTTCAGGACCCTGTTTATTTCCTCCTTGTCATGGTGGACTGTTTTCAGGGTCTCTCTCTGACTTTCTTGGACTTCATCCAAGACCTTAATCAGATCCTGATGTTTCATTAATTGTTTTACCAACAGAAGATTCATTCCAACAGGTACAGGTGATAATTTGTGATACATAGTGTAATTACACTTTATCAATTGGTAGGATATGACTGGTGCCAAGTAAGAAAAGTCACACCTGACAATCTTAATACAATTACAAATTCAAAAATTAGAACGATTCTTGCTATCTAGAATTGTCTCATCTATTACTATAGAAATGCAAGCAGTTCTTAAACATGTACAACCTAGGTCAGTATATATGAGTACAGTCTTCTGATTAGTGTCTGGATGGATCTTAAAGTGACAGATGAGTCACTGAAACTCAAAAATGGTGTATTATGTCTTGAATTAATGTTCTGGTTACCTCTCGAGCCTTGGCTGTTCTGGTAGGGAATGCCTTTGGCCAACCTGAAAAGGTATCAGTTAGTACTCACAAATATCAATACCCCCCTTTTCTTGGAAGATCTGAAATAGTCAATTTGCCATTGTCATCTAGGCCCATTACCTTTCCCGATTTGGCCCATTTCCAGTGTGGGGCTATTTTTGGGATTAGTCTGGAGGCAAATATCACACTGTTGAGTCACTTATCTCACAGCAATGTATACATATCTAGCTACAATTTCTCTAATAAGGAATTTCTACAGGGCCTTTGCTTACCAATTCCAAATGCTTATTCTTTTACTACATCTTCTTAAGCGCAGAAATGGAAGCACTTAAGTGCTTCTTAAGTTCCAGAAATGGAAGTTCTTGTTAGTGTTTGATAGGAACGGTTGGACTTGATGATCCGGTGGGTCTCTTCCAACCTGGTTGTTCTATGATTCTATGATTCTATGATTCTATGATTCTATGCCCCTCTTTTACTGAAACCCATATGATTAATTTACCTTGTTGGGTGAGAACTCATCCCTCCTCATTATATGACCCTTCCAAATGTACAGTGAGCTTTTGATCTTCTTTGGTATATTGGAGTTCTCCTTCCAGGGAGATTCACCTATTAGGGGTCAAAGTCCCTTCCGTTTTTACCTCTCCTTTTGCTACCTGTTTTGCCTCTCTGTCCACCAGCTCATTTTCTCTTTCCAGTACCAAATTCACTTTCTGTTGTACTTTGATTTGCATGGTTGTTACCTTCTCAGGGAGCTGGACTGCTTCCAATAGTTTCAGGATGTCCATATTTAATGTGTTTAGCCTGTGAGTTCAATAACTCTTTTTCTTTCCAGTTTTCTCTGTGCACATGTACAACTCTGAATGCTCACCTTGAATCTGTATAGATATGTGCAGCTTTACCTTTAGCCAACATCAAGGCACAGGTCAGAGCAATTGTCTCTGCCTTTTGCGTAGAGGTATTCATGGGTAAAGGTCCTAACTCTGTTATGTCTTGACTAGTGATAATGGCATATCCAGCATGTCTTTTACTGCTTAGGACATAACTGCTTCCATCCATGAACCAATCTTCAGCACTTCCCATAGGACTGTCCTTTAAGTCCGGATGGCTCGAGTATATCACCTCAGTAGTTTACAGTCAATCACGCTCTTCTAGTTCCCCTGTGTTTCTGCTAAGAGGTTGGATTGACAATGTTAGTAATTACAGTTTCCTACCATTAACCTTTGTAGGAAAAGCCAGAGTCCATTTTTCTCTTCCAATGCAGCAGATATTGCATGGGACATCAACATAATTATTCTCTGGCCCAGGGTGAATTTTCAGGCTTCTTGGATATCTAGAATTATGACTGTAACCACTGGCAAGCATCCAGGCCAACATTTTGCAGTTGCAGTCGATTGTTTGGAAAAGTATGCAACTGCTTGGTGATATGGGCCTGGATCCTGTGCCAGTATTAGAGGAGAAAAATAGATAGCTTACTCACATCTGAGAGTCTCAAGGTTAGAGCTGACATCAGGGCCTTTTTCAGTAGTTCAGAGGCCTGTATAGCTTCTTTATTCCTTTGAAGGTGTTTCTATTCAGTGCTTGTTAGTGTGTACAGGAGTTTAACAGTCGATTCACAGTCAGCACCACCCAGTCATTCCCAGGAAAATTTGTAACTCACTGTTTACAGTCTTGGAGTTTGCATATTGCCTCTTTTTGGGTTTGTCCCAAAGTCCTCTGTCCAGACTGACTCTGTAGCCCAGGTAAATCATCTTGTGCTACATTATCTGGGCCTTATTTTTGTATTCCCAATATTCCTGGAGTCCTAGAAAATTCAATAAACTCACCATCCAGGTCATGCAAGCGTCCCTTGTCCTGGTGGCAATCAGGATATCGTTCACATACTGTAACAGTTTTTCTTCCTCAGACGGGGCTTTTCAGGACTCAAGATCTTTTGCAAGTCGATTGCCAGATATAGTAGGGCTGTTTTGAACTCTGCAGTCCAAGTAAGCTGATTTCTGCATCTACTTTTGAGATTCTCCACTTCAAATGCAAATATTTTCTGGATGGCTTCTTGGAGAGGGAGGTAAACGAAGGCATCCTTCAGGTCTAAAATGGTAAGCTAAGATAGTTCAGGTGTCAATACAGTTAATAGAGTATATGGATTTGCCACCACTGGATAGAGGTCTTTATTATTTTATTTACAGCTCTTAAGTCCTGGACTACTTGATATGATCCATCAGGCTTACAGACAGGTACTGGCTGAATTTTGTACCTGTCTTCTCTCTTTAGGGCATCTTATTTAATTTTTACCGGCTGCCACCCTTCTTTGATTTGACCTTAACAGGTGGAGCATTCTTTGCTCAGTGCCCCATACCCCAGGATATACCTGGTTCGTAATTTCCTCATCGACCTTTCCTCCTGTGGACACACTAGCTAGAGATAAGGCAATTATTTGTATGTATTGTTGATAATTTATCTCCAGAGTAAGTTCTCCTTTTACAAATTTAATCACAGCCCCTAATTATTCTAGTAAATCTCTCCCCACGAGTGCCTTCGGGGAAGTGGGGCAGGTACAGGAATTGCTGTGTACCCCATTGTTTCCCCAATTTGTATTTCAAAAGTTTGCAAAATATGCCTTTTCTTTTTGACCAGTTGCTCCCTTCACCATCATGTAGTCATTTCCCAAAGGTATCAAAGCTTGGTTTAAAACTGAATATGTTGCCCTGGCATCAGTTAAAATTCTACCTTACTTTACTCTTTCCCTAGATTCATTATAACTAGACAATCTGCTAGGGTGGATTTCCTAGATCTCCATCAATCCTCGTTCACATGGGCCAATATCTGTGTTTCCTGATTACTCCTCTCTCTTTCATTTCTTTTTCGCCTCATTCAACAATTCTTGCAGGTTCCTATCTCCTATGGAACACAGCTTTTGAAATTTGCACCTGATATCCCCCGCTGAGTGACCCAAGAACAAAGAAACTAGTTGTTGTATTCCTACCTCCGACCCAGGATCCAGTGGTGTGCTGTGGGACATTGCATCTCTTAATCAATCCAGAAATTCAGATGGTAGCTTGGAAGGACCTTGCTTAACTTGACTAGCATTGGTTCTCTATCAGGTCCTGCTGCCTCCCGGAGAGCTACCTGCAGGACTATTGGAGTAGACTTTTTCTGATGTGGAAGGATACAGGGCTATGCAGAGGAGTGGGGGTCCTTTCCAAGTCGGCATCTTGCTCCTGTGATTGAGGGGGAGGCTTAAAAAGAGCAGTTAGATCCTGTTCTGATGCCTGGTGAGTTTTGTTTAACTTTGTGCAGTTTTGTCCAATGCTGCACACTGAACAACAATTGCCTCAGTTTACCTCCAGATTCCTTGTTATTTTCTTGCTCAAGGGCAAGTGCCAGAGGCTCCTCTGGGGTGGGGTGGGCACAATTCTACAGTTCTTTTATCACTCCAGATAAAATTTTTTTAAAAAAGAGCAGGATAAGCAATAGCAGAAAGATAAATCCCCCAAGGTATTTTGCATTCAGTAGTTCAAATTACAAGAATTTCTGCTAAGAGTTAAACCAGTAAAGTATTTCTACTTATTTTCTAGACAACAAATGCATTAGAACCCCCATGACTATCAAATGTTTTCTTGGGAATTAGATGATTCTTTGGTATAACCAGGAATTTTGAAAGAAAAAACAGTAACACTAAATCTGGTAGTACTTAAAACTGAGGTAATAGAGAAAAATTAAAGGACACAAAGATTAAATCATAAAAAGAGCATATTAAATGCCCATTTTTAGAAATGGCTGAAGGTATATATTTACTAGTGCCATGTTGTATTACAATTCACAACAATTAGACAGAGGCCATTGAACTACTAACTTCTGGGGTAATCTGAACTTGTTGAAATAAAATACTGCCAAATGAACAAGGAAAGTAATATTATGAAACAGCAAACATATTCATAACGGCAGCTGTAAGTAAAGAAAGGCAAATGGAAGTATTAATAATATCTCTAGTAAAAGACAGACAGATTTATCTGAGCACCAGTAATATAGTTCATGATATACTGTATCTATTGAGACAGTGCGACATGCAGTGTGGGAGCTGATAATATGAAATATGATTAATCAACACACAGCAAAAAATCATCCACTGTATAAAAAAGTCTGCAGTAAAACATTTTGTAAAGTGTAATAAAAATAAACAGAGTTGTATTCAGATTGCTTGTATACAGGAAGTTAAATAGAGATGAAGTAAAAGAAGGTTAATGAATGTAGATCAAAGCAAAATAACTTATTTATTGATGAAAATCATCTTAGTAAGTTCAAAATAACTATAATAATGAAAATTTAGCATAACTGATAGTTTAACACTGCTTTCATAAAGTTAGGATGTGAACCACACATCCTACCAGAGAAAATAAATTACTCCTAAACTGTGTATTTACAGCTTGGAAAAGGTGCTACTTAAAAGAAATATAGTGTAACCTGAATATTTCTTTATCATCTGTGCATGGCACCACAGAGAGATTCAGATGCACAACTAAATGTATATGTAATTCTATTCTATCAAGTATGAATATACATGTTATGTGTACATTGAGGCGTATTTTAAAATGTATCAAGCATTTAAAATAGACTATATATATCAAAAACTCTGCTAATACCATTCTTATTTGCATGAATTGGGGTACCAATTTTACAAGTTTTGAGGAAGGCAAATAGTTGCTTTTAAACCTGCTACTGATTTTAGTAGAAGAATTACTGTGTCAAAACTGCTGATCATACACAAGAAACTGGAAAATTTTTTTAGATCAAATGTAACTCAAATCACAGTTTTATAAGAGACAATTTGTCTGCTTTTGGTAGGACCAGAAGCTTGATACAGTTCCTTTGCTTCCACATCTAGAAAAGCCCAAGATTGGGCTTGGAAAGAAAATGGTGCAAGCCAGTTTACTTCTGTAACTTTAGGACTCTTAGTGACACCAGGGTAATTGCTGCAATATGAGGAACTCATAGGTGTACAGTTCATTCTTGTGTAATTATGAAACTGTTGACTGCTATGTTATATAGTCAAGCGTGACTTAAAAAGAACTCAGAAACTGCCTTTGTGTGGGCTTACCCAATGGGCCAGAACTGCAAGCCTTCAAACCTGAATATCTGAGCATGGATGGAAATGGAAATGGCATATGACAATGTGGTACCTCAAGACTGGTGAAAACACTTGAGTTCAGTTTCTTGTGTGGAATTGAGAAACAAAACCCCTCCAAATGCAAGTGAAAAAAAACCCCAAACATAATAATGCTGCTCTAACCGAGGAAAATTAAGGCTACTGATAACTGATTTGAAGTAATAAGTGTCAAAAGCTTTTATAGCTACAAGAGAGAAAAGAGTAAAAATGTAAAATTACATTCAATCAGGCACAGCCAGGGGAATCTCACTTGAAAGAAGGAAATTAGAGTAATTCTATAATTCAGGGGTGAAAAGCATATTGAAGGGAAGGATCTGGCTCTAAACTTCAAGTACTTTCTGGAAAGCTGAAAAGAGGACAACAAAAGTGCTTCATCAGCTCTTAGAAAATGATAAGGTTGGAAGGTGCTACTGACTTTGATTTAAGGAAGCTTAAAAGGGTTAGTCATCAGGGTAAGGCCAAAACCTTAGATTCCTTGTAACACTGGAGAGTTATGGGCAACAAATTTACACCAGGTACTTAATTTTCTTGTAGTATAGAAGGGATGGATAGGTAATATTCATGTTTAGATAACTAAAGTAGGAATGACATAATGGTATAATCTATATAGTTAAGGTTAAGGACACATCTCTGTTACTATTATACACTTGTGTGTTTTGTTAAGTGGTTGCCATTGTCTCTGATGCATCTTTGCTCCGTGTCAGACAGCATTCTGCCAAGCATTTCAAACACAACACACAGTAGTGTCCTTAGATCATTTGAACGTGGGCATATTTTTGGAGGAAAGGGGTTTTATTTGTATGAATGAGACCTGTGCCAATTGTCCTTTATGGACAGAGATAAAGCCTTGACCTGTTTTATCCATTACTTCAGATGTAGTCAGTAAATCCCATTTACAGGGAATTCATGTTCTCTAAGAGCTTGATATAATGAACTTGCTTTCCTAAGGACAGAGGTACTGTAGATGTTTGATTTCCATGTCTAAGCAGTTGCAAAGTGCTACTGAAGTTCTACTCTTGAGTCATAAAATTACAAAGCCTCCTTTTCTCTCATTTCCAGTGGTACATAAACTCAGCATTCTTCACAGCTGAAGCATTTGCAGTGCATCTTCTTTTACCACCTTCTTCTATCTGTAAAACCTAAAAAATACTATAACACAGGAGGTCTCTAGCTATCTGTAAAACTGTACAGAATAAGAAGTTATTATAGAAGGGGAGATACAGACAATGTTTAATAATCACTAAGAAACCAACCCAAATATAAAATAGCCAAAGTACGAAAATAAAGAAGAACATAATATATATTATTCTTTTGACAATATAATAAAAAGATGATCTCTGCTCATCACCCCTCCGAATTTCATTTTGAAGGGCTTATCTGACAATAGCTAGTAAAAGTTTGGAAATTACTGTGGTTTCCAAATACCTCCAATACCATATTCAAATTCCTAAGTTATTTCAACAGCAATAGTTTACTTCCTGAATATATCTATAAAGCAATCATAAAATCTATATAAAACAACAGTACCAATGAACACTAGAGTTAAATTCTATCTATAGGAATTTATTTAAATATTAACTAACCATCCTTTTTGAAGGGTATTTTAAGTACCTTTCAGGATGCTTTTCAGTCAGTTACGTCAGTTAGTCTGGAGTATTTTAGGACTTCACTTCAGTGGACTTATAGTCATTGTATATACAAGAGAATGTGACCTTGTAAGTTTGCAGAAAGGACAAGAAGACTCAAAGGGTATCTTTTTTTTAATTTATTTTCACCTGATTTATAACAGTTAGGCCAATATTAGTAACCAAGAATTTCAGAACTGCATATTACAGTCTTTGCCAAGAAACTATGATAATTCTGTTTTTCTGAGTGGGTCATATGTCCTATATTCATGTATGTATTTACTTCTGTTGGCTCAATGATTGTGAACGTAGGTGCAAACAGGATGAATATATTAAAATATTTGTACAGTGAGATTTTATTTGTTCTCACATGCATATTAATTGCAAGAAAATAATGTGAATCTTCAGAAGCACTCACTCTTTCTTATAAATTTTGTTTCACGCCTTCAGTTTTAAAAATCCTGTCTCTGAGACAGGGTTTGCTAATCTATATCAAACCAAGCTCCCCAGATGGGCTCAACAATGCTCTCAGACTGAAGTCCTGTGTACCTACAAGAACTCAAAGGTAATACTAAGGCAAATGGTAGAGCTACAATTGTAGATTAGGTTAACCTCAGGGTGAAGTGTTTTAATCTCTACTCTGATGCCATCACTATGTTACTATTTGCTCAAGAGCACTTTCACAAAATTAAAAAAACTATGGGACAGGAATATATTCTCATTTAGAAAGCAAGGAATTACTATATTTGATAGTGCAATGTTTTACTAATAAGTTAAATTTCAACTTCCTTGCCTATCCCACCTGAAGAGTTAATAGCTAACCGTGGTGGCACTCCAGTTATCAAGTTGTCCTGTCATGTTTCTGTGATGGCAATTATATCATAGTTTTCTTGTGTTACGATGATTCCTAGTTCCTCCTATATGTCACCTGTGCCACTTGTATTGATGTTGATGCACTTCAGTTGGGCTATTGATCCCTATAGTCTTAATCCCTACTGTAGTTTCTAAACTATCAACAACCTTTGCATCTTCACTGCCACTTGAAGTACTATTTCCCACTTCCTTTGAGGTGGCAGACCAAATAGCCTTGGTAGCACACAATTCCTCAGGCACTGAAGTGCCATTCCCAGGCTGTTTATATCAAGCCTGGTTTTGACCTCCTCTCTCTTCATACCAAGTTTAAAACTCCAATCACGAGCCCACCTAGCTTCTTAGTAAACATCTTTTTTGCCTCTTGAGGACAAACAGACCTATTTTTTTGTCAGCAAGACTGGTGTTACGTAGGTCAAACTATGGTCAAAACCCCAAAGTTTTGCTCCTCACACCAGATTTGGAGACAGGTATTTGTTTCCTGACTCTTCCCACTCCTTCCCACATCATTCCCTGTAGTAGGAATGACAAACGAGAACACTACCGGGGCACCTGAAACCTTCATGGTTCGTCCCAAGGCCATGAAGTTCCCTTCAGTTTCCCTCAGATTTCATGTTGGGATTTCATTACTGCCTACTTGGAAAATCAATAGTGGATAATTACCCATGAGCCTGATTAGAGAGAGATGTTTTCTTTCCCTAGTTCTAGGCAAGGCTCCAAGTAGGCAGCAGACTTGCCTATGTAGTGGGTCCGGTCTTCATATCAAGCCTTCCGTTCCCTTCAGAATGCAAACTGACATGACAATGACCCTTTTCTTCTTTACAGAAGCCATTTTAGTGGATGGCTTAAGGTGTCTTACCTAGGGCACACTTCTTGTCCCTGAGACCCATCAACCTCATTAAGGTTCAGTTTCAATTGAAGGGGTAATCTGTTGTGTAAGAGAACCTAGGAGGTTGAGGTGGACTCTCTTGGCACTCCCTGTGGCTTTCAGGACTCACAGAAGTTCAGCTGAACTGAGAAAATGGTTGGAGATAGTCTGGCAATCACTGTTAAACAGTATTATTATTATCATTAATATATGCATGCACGCTAGCACAGAGGACCTGTAACTCTTCCCTTTCTTTGCATTTCTTTTTTGCACAGTTTTCAAAAAACCGGTTTCTTTACTCTGTGCTGAACTCCAAGATAAGTGTGTTCAGCACTAGTTTTTGAATGTGTGTCATTCTGATTTTCAAACAACAACAAATAAATATAAGAAAGTTTTATATGAGAATGTTCTACTGAGGAAGAATAAAGGTTCCTGAATAGCTTTAACTAAAATTAAGGAATATTAATAGTAGGTTTTGTATATAGCTTCTTTATCAAACTTTGTGTTGATGTGAGTCCTTCAAGTATTTTAAGTTCTGTCTAGTGATCGTGTTTTATTTTACATAAAATAAAACAAAATAAATTTTAAAAGTTACCTGGATCATGAGTACAGCTAGAGTAACACATAAGAAACTATTTACATTTCTATGGCAAAGCAAAAAGAGGAAGTGAAGAATGTTATTTTTCAATTGTAATACTCTTTTTAATGGCTTCCTTTTTAATTTAAGGAAAGTAAGTATCAGTTTCGTGGAATTATGCTGCTACAATATAATCTCATTATACTCAAATATATCTTTAAAACAGGCATGTTAGTATGAGTAATCTGAAATCATCATCAATAACCTCATTTTCAAAATTAAGTACTTTTTATGGTTGAACTTTGATCTTTTGATATTTCATATTTTTAAAAATATAATGCACAAATATCTTTAAAATTAATATCAGATAAAGTTATGTCATCAAAACACACCTAAGAAAATTAAAATATTATTTTGAAGAGGCTTATCTGCGGAAGAAAATATAGAAGCTTGTATATATTTTGATGATCGTCTTTTAATTTATCAAGAAATAGTACATGCATCAAAGCCCTTTGGATTTTGCAGGTTCTGATTCAGAAATGTTGATTGTTTAAAAAACATATTTTCATTTTTCCACGAGTTTTTCACATTGCTGTTTACATGTTTGGAAATCAAATTACTCGGGATAGTACTGATAGCTTACTGCTGTTACTGTATTATCAGCCATAATCTTTAAGTTTTTATAGAACATTCTGTTGCCCATCATATTTTTATATTTGTTTCTGTGGTTTTGTGGAAGAACCTGAGGAAGAAAGATCATTAATATTTTAGTCAACGATTTGCACAGTCGGCTCATCACAGAACTGACATTTTAAAAAGTGTAAATAAAAGCAATTTACTGAAGAAAAAAGTATGATTAAAGTAACATTAATGTTCTTAGAGAAATTTGGGCACTGGAACTCATAGTGTAAAACTAACAGTCTTTTACATTTAAATTGTTACTGATTGCTTTGAAAATAGGTATAGATATTTTACCTTTCAGTCTTTATGATCAAGGTATCTTCGTGTAATATATGAACTGTATTGTGAAGGAACTTAGCATGTAGTTTTAGTATGCTGGAAAACTTGCAGTACTGCATGTGTTACATTTGTTGCACAGACTGAGATTTTTGCTCTCTGGCATCGGAAAGTAAATCCATTAACTTCTTAAATCAGTTTCATGAAATCCTGAGTGTTCAGAATCTGCTCAATTTTGCTGTCACTTTAAGGGACAAAAATCACACCAGTGATGACAGAATTACAAAGTAATATGAATGGATTGTACACTAAGTAAAAATATGACAGTGAAGTCTAATCTGGTATGCAACTGAAGAAAAAATATAGCTTTTTTTACTACTTACAATGACATTTTTTAATATTTACAGTTTAACTTTATGTAAACAAAATGACATCTATTATTTCCTTGCACTCTACCCTGGAAATATTTTATCACAGTCTTATTTCCTGTTCTTTTCACTGCTTCACAACAATGTTTATTTACCATGTAAAAAACCCCAAAAACCTATTATCCTAGATATTAATTCCTTTAAACAATTGACAATGTGTAGCATTTCTTATCAAAAGACAAGATAGTCTTTATTTCTTTCTTTGTGGTTGAAAACTATTTTACTGAGGAAATAAAATATGCTATTTCACAAAGAAATCAGAGAAGGAAATTGGATCACAAGCAGAACTGTCTGATTTGACTTCAGAACAAAAAATATTCCATTTTTGGTAACAAATAGAAATGGAAGCTGAGAAAAAAAAAACCTAGTACAATAAAGCATTTATTATTATGCTCTTTGTTATAAGAAATGTAATTCCCTAAGAGAGAGCAAGTTTGAATTATTATATACTCCAGATTAAAGACTTTATTCTGCTCTGAAGCTCATTTTTGTAATTTAATTTTAGTCTATAATAATCTCAGTTACATTATTCTTTGCAGAATATAAGTAAAAAAAATTCTAGCATATGGGGAATATACATTCCCAGGATAGTGTAATGCATTTTTATTTAGTTCTGTGTAAGTTTTACACAGGAGAGTTTTTAGCAATATGACAATGTATGAGTGTTTTAGTTAGTGTTTTCAATGTTTCTTTGAATTTTGTTTTGATTAATTGATCTGCAGTTTCAGATCATTCTGTTAGAAGAATCTGGTAACTGTAACAAAATATAGGCACTGAGTTGATGGTGTTTCAAAACATTGACATAAAACTCTGAAATAGAAAATTATCACTAATAAGTAAGTGAAAACTCTGTATAACTGCCTTCCCAAGAAATGTTGACCTTCAGAGTGCTGTGTTTGTCTCACTTGGTTTGCTTGTTATTTGGTCGATTTGCCTAATTGCATTAATGTATGATTTTGTTTAAATTTTGGTTAATATTCTTGCTTAGTTTATTAAATATTTATTCCTCTAAGATATAATAATGAAAGTTTTGATTAAGGTACTTCTAACACCAAGATGCTTATAAGAGATTTTTTAATAATGCAATTAGAGAAGCTAACTATTACTGCAACAAGAATCGATTTGTTTTATTTTCCTTATCTTTTTGGGAAAGGTTAGTACCATGGTTCTTATGTAAAAAAAAGTGTGCGCCAAAACATGTGCAATATATTTCCCCACTTATATCTCAAATCTCTAAGAAATTATTGAGTTAAATATAACCTTAAAGAAAGCATGACAAAATAAAGCAAGACAATACATTACTAGTAACTTATAAGTTCTTCAACAGAAATATTTTATTGTGGATCATGGATTTTATGACTACAAGAGATTATAATTATCTTTTATAAAATAAGCCTTTAATATTTCCTAAAATGAAACAGCCTATTAGTTTTGAAAAAAAAAAAAACAAATTAAGATGGTTTCAAAAATATTTAACATTCCATTCTGCACTAAATTTTTTGGGGGCTGTTTAAAATCTTACATGTTTGTGTTAAAATACATAATTTACTTGTAATCTATATTCATGCGGCTTCAACTTTTTCTGTTAGGTATTAGAAACTGCACCATGGTAGTGTATTTTCTTCTCGACTGTTTATAAAAAATGTTTTAGAAATCTGCTATTCAGTTCTTTGAACCCTCTGACAATACATAAAACTCTGACGGAAATTCCTTACATGAGGTTGAATTTTGAGAGCTATGGGTAGACAAATTTTAAAATACATGGTATATATCCTTTTAGTCACAAATTGAAAAGGTATCACCATATGGACTACTGTTAATGAAATTAACTGTTACAGAAGGCCTAATACGAAAATCTAAAGGAAAATATAAGGCAAAAGGTATGGATATATAGATCCCCATAACAATCTCTCAAACAAACATGTTCAGTTCAGAGACTTCCAGAGAAACTGTGAAGTATTCTAAATTTTAAATTGAGACGTTATTATAAGGGAAATTGACTCAACTCTGAAGGTAAAAAATAATTCTGATTTAGATTTTATTTATAACAGTGTTTATTTTTGAAGTAGTATGACATACAGCATAATTAGATTGTGTTTGTTATCATTAAAATTTTGGGTATAGTTCCACAGTTGAGATGGTGGGTATGAAGATAATATTTGGCATAGTAACCACTGAAATAAAAAAATAATAATTTATGAAGATCAATTCATGGATAATAAAAACCCAAAATTAATGATGTTGCAGTTCACAAGAATTTCTTCAGGAATAAATCTATATTTCATCTTAACAATTATTTTTGACTGGTATTACTAAGGGAGCTATTATAATTAATTTCATGCAGCATCAGGTATGATATTCCACATTATATGACATGAGTTTAACAAAGTTAGGTCCTATTAAATTTAACGTGGTGTTATTTTTAGCTCAAAGTAAACGACGTAGATCTAATCTATGAAAACTTTGATAAAAAACCAAATATTGAATGTATAGGAAATGTACTGAGGATTACATTAATATAAATACCAGGAAACATGTACATCACCCCAAATGGAGGTTACAGTACTTTGAATGAAAAACATACTGAAGCTGGAGAAAGTTGATAAAATTATGGATAAGTGCTGGTAACAATGCTGTGGGTGGAAATGAAAAGTCCCAGCCTGATGAAATTGTCTGATAAGGTAATCTTATGTACATGGAGGAGTACTGGAAAGTCTGCATCAGCTTGTAAAACTATAATAATACTAGGACAAAAGGTAGTTGCCTGAAGGCATCATCATTCTTTCAAGGATGAAAAGTGGTTAGACAGTAATGAAAGAATAATAAACAAAAAAAGGCTTGTTTGTCACAGAAGTCTAAACAACCAGTAGGCAGGATAACCTATCTCTAACAATCATGAGACACAGCACAATTCTATTAACCAACCTCTGAAATAGATCACCTGTTCCGTATAACCACATAGAAAAGCTACCAGTATTTTTATTCCATTGAACAGGATTTCCTATAAAGTAGGATAAAATTCTTATTTCTCAAAATAAACAAAATCAGAGGAAGGATGGTTGGTATAAAGGCAAGTGAATACAAAATGACTCTGATCCCTTGAACACCTCCAAGGATGAGGCAGCCACAGCTTCCCTGGGCAATCGATTCCTGTGTCTCAGCACTCTCATGGTAAAGAAATTCTTCCTTATGTCTAGTCTAAATCTGCCCTTCTCCAGTTTATACTCATTTCACCTCATCCTGTCACCACAAGCCCTTATGAATAGTCCCTTTCCAGCTTTCTTGCAGCCATTTTCAGGTACTGGGAGGCTGCTGTAAGAACTCCTTGGGTCCTTTTCTCTTCTCCACGCTGAACAAGAACTTACGTGGGTATGAACTTTCTCAGCCTGTTCTCATAAAGAAGGTACTGCAGCCCTCAGATCATCCTTGTAGCCCTCTTCTGAATCCATTCCAACAGCTCCATATCCTTCTTTTGATGAGGACTCCCGAACTGGACACAGTAGTCCAGATGAGGTCTCACAAGAGAGGAACAGAGGGGCAAAATTGCCTCCCTTGACATGCTGACCATTCTTCTTTTGTTGCAGCCGAGGATACCATTGGCTTTCTGGGCTGCAAGTGTATCTTGCTGGTTGATGTCTAGCTCCTCATTGACCAGCACCCCCAAGTCCTTCTCTGCAGGGTAGCTCTCAGTTGTATTGAAAAATGTGAATTCCCCCGACCCAAGTGCAGGACCTTGCACTTGACCTTGTTGAATCTCATGAGGTTCTCACAGTTCTGCTTCTCCATCCTGTCCAGGTTCCTCTGGAAGACATCCTGTTCTTCTGGTGTGAACAATATACCGCTCAGCTTGGTGTCAACTGCAAACTTGCTGAGGGTGCATTCAACCTTGCTGTCAATATCATTGATGAGGATATTAAAAAGCATCAGTCCCAGTATGCACTCCTGAGGGTCACCATTTGTCACAGATCTCCATCTGGACCTTGAGCTGCTGACCACTACTCTTTGAATACAACCCTCCAACCAGTTTCTTATCCACTGTTCTGTCCACCCATCAAATTCATATCTCTCAGGAAGAAAACCAGAAAGAGACTACTACATTTTAAGATGGAACTTAATTAGTTTCTGACTCAAAAAAGAGATATAATTGCCTGTAATATAATACTAGACCTGGGTGTAGACTGTCTTTTCAGCTTTAGCTTTCTTGTTTCGATAACTACTAAAACTGAAAAGGTTTGCATATAAAATCCAAGCCAGGATTGGCTTACAATGGAATGTGGATAGTGCCTGAAGACTTTCTGGTAAAAAAATCAGCAATGTATTCATGCCTTTTAATTAGGTTGGAGTATAGGAGGAGTAGTTCTGATATTCATTTCATCATAAGTTTTTTTATGAGACTGATTGTCCTTCCCACAGCCTGAATGCTATAGTAAAAGTTTACATCCTCTATATCTATATCTTTACGTTTGTGTGTGAGCAGGTGTATATTATACGTGCAGGCAAAGGCAATTTTCTCCAATACGCCATATTAATGAAAAAGCCAATAAATCACCTTTGCCTAAGTTACATGAGACCTCATGACATGAGATTATTTTATTGACAGTGAGAAATGGGTATATACTGAATCAATATTTCTTTCAAATAACTGTTTACAAAGGGTACCAGTCCACTTTACTGAACATACCCAGTTAAGTACAGACACTCTTCTGCACTGAATTAATACATGTATTCAGACTTTTGGGGGTTTTGTATTATTATCATTATTGTTGTTGTTGTTGATATTATTTCCTTCTTCTGGTATTTTCCAGTATATCAAGGATATATTTTCAAGTCTGAGATGTACAGGAAGTGAACTGAGAAAGTATTGTTCTAGGTGGTGTGATGGAATTTATCAAGTGGATTGCAGAAATCTTAAGTGATCCACATTTTCTTGGATATTACCAGCAGCCAAACAGACAGTGAGATGAAGAACACATTAAAAGAGCACTTACTGCCCTCTGGGTATACATAGGATGGAGTCAAATACGTTATATGAATGTAGTGGTGAATTTTGCAATGAGCTATAACTTAGATTAGATAGTGCAGTGCACCACCTGAATCAGACTTTACTTAATCTGATCATAGTAAGATGTGACAGGTGACAGCTCTTTCTTCTGCTACCCTTAAGCAGAATTTTCTACAGATATTAAACCTATCCCCTCTCCTTGTTAGCACATCTAAGACTCCCACAAGAGGACATTTGACATTCTGGACAGTAATATTTCCAGTACCTTTAAAACCCCTTAGTTTTTCCTCTGAACAGTGACACAGATGAGAGCTTGGTAGTTATCACCATGATTGACATGCAAGATTCAACCACCTAAACAGCTTCTGGTTTCACGTGAAGATGCAGGAAATACTTTAAACTTTACTGTGGAGATAACAACATTCTCCTTCAACAAAGGAAACTTTTCCTGTGTTACCAACAAGAAAGCTCAGATGTTTGTGAAAATGTACTTTCATTGTATTTCTGAAAGCAAGAATATAGATAATAACACACTCTTTTCTACCAGTTCTCTGCATTAAGCTACTTGCAGTGTCTGATCTCAGGTGGCTGTATTTATTTCTACTATTTATTCAAGTACAAGTGCTTGGTTTCTTCAGTTTCCAAGGATATTGTTCAGGTTTTAGAAAGAAATCTATTCCTTTTATGATTACAACACATCTACTTATATTTCTGAAGGTTTTAGGATAACAGTGTCTCAAGGCAAAAAAAAACAACCCCAAACTTCAACAAAACTAGATATTAAGAAACCTACTTTATTAAACATAATTTTGGCATAGCTATATATTATCATAGAATCCTATAATCATAGAATCATTTGGGTTGGAATGAACTTTAATCATTCAGTTCCAATGCCCCTGCCGTGGGCAGGGGAACCTTCTACTGAACTAAGGTTGCTGAAAACCTGGCCTTGAACACCTCCAGGGGAGGGACATCCATGACTTCTCATGACTTCTCTGGACACTCTTTTCTATTGCCTCACCACATCCATAGTAAAAAATATCTTCCTAGTATCTAATCTAAATTTCCTTTCTTTCACTTTAACATCATTCCTTTTCATCCTCTCATTGCATTCCTTGATAAAGAGCTCCTCCCCAGCTTTTTTATAGGCATACTTTAGGTACAAGAAAGTTACTAGGCGGTGTCATAGAATCAACAGGTTGGAAAAGACCCATTGGATCATTGAGTCCAACCTTTCCTATCAAATATAAACCCGTGCCCCGCAGCACCTCAACCACCCATCTTTTAAACACTTCCAGGCATGGTGACTCAACCCCCTCCCTGTGCAGCCTGTGCCAGTGCCCAATGACTGTTCCCGTGAAAAACATTTTTTTTATGTTCAGCCTTAACCTCCCCTGGTGGAGCTTGAGGCCATTTCATCTTATCCTGTCCCCTGTCACTTGGGACAAGAGGCCAGCACCCACCTCTCCACAACCTCCTTTCAGGTAGTTGTAGAGAGCAACAAGGTCTCCTCTCAGCCTCCTCTTCTCCAGGCTAAACAACCCCAGCTCTCTCAGCTGACCCTTGTAAGACTTTAGAATCACAGAATCATCAGGTTGGAAAAGACCTCCAGGATCACGGAGTCCAACCATTCCTATCAAACACTAAACTATGTCCCTGGGCAGCTCTTCTGCCTGTCTAACACCTCCAGGGATGGTGACTGAACCACTTCCCAGGGCAGCCTCTGCCAGTGCCTGATGACTCTTTCTGTGAAAAATTTCTTTAGGATATCTAGACTGAACCTCCCCTGGTGGAGCTTGAGGCCATTCCCTCTTGTCCTGTGTCCTGTCACTTGGGAGAAAAGGCCAGCTCCCTCCTCTCTACAACCTCCTTTCAGGTAGTTGTAGAGAGCAATGAGGTCTCCTCTCAACCTCCTCTTCTCCAGGCTGAACAACCCCAGCTCTCTCAGCCGTTCCTAATAAGGCCTGTTCTCCAGCCCCTTCACCAGCTTTGTTGCTCTTCTCTGGACCTGCTCCAGAGCCTCAACATCCTTCTTGTGGTGAGGGGCCCACAACTGAACACAGGATTCAAGGAGCAGTCTCACCAGGGCTGAGTACAGAAGGAGAATCACCTCCCTGGACCTGCTGGTCACACCATTTCTGATACAAGCCAGGATGCCATTGGCCTTCTTGGCCACCTGGGCACACTGCTGGCTCATGTTCAGTCGGATGTCAACCAACACCCCCAGGTCCTTCTCCTCCAGGCTGCTTTCCCTACAGACATCTTGTCTCGACCTGGTCAAGGGAGGAGGAAAAATATGAGTTCGTTTTGTCTGTGTGGCGATCCGGAGAACAAAGGGTAACTCCCAGGGTGAATATCGAACAGTATTTATTTCCAAAAGGCACAACCACGAGCCTAGGTACCGAGCCCCAGTACAAGCAGTCACGCACGCCGTGAGGTCAGGGGGAGAGGGACAAAGAACTAGAGAGAAAGATAGAAAGAATAATTAATATAGATTGTATCACCACCTGGTCCAAACCACTCCGGTTCAGGTCTGCGTTTCAGTCCCAGCTCGGCAGGCACTTCAGTTCTGGCACGGCAGTGGGCCTGGGCAGGAGCCCTGGGCAGGAGCAGGGGAATCACCCTGGCTCCTCTGGCAGCGTGGCTACCTGACCACCTGGCCTCCTGGCGACTCCTCGGCCCCCTGCTTCTGTTCCCTGTCCCCCGGCCACCTGAGCAGCCGGGGAGGGTGAGGGGAACGAGTTGGGCCGGGGTGGTGGTGGTGGGGAGGCTTCAGAGAAAAGCAGTGTCGCTGGAGAAACAAATGTTTAAGGCAAATAAAAAAGGAATCTGTCGTGACACTTCTCCTAGTCTGTAGCTGCACAGCGTTGCTGTGCTCCAAGTGCTGGACCCGGTATTTGGCCTTGTTAAACCTCATGCCATTGGTCTCAGCCCAATGGTCCAGCCTGTTCAGATCCCTTTGCAGCCCACCTACCCTCCAGCAGATCAACACTACCTTACAGCTTAGTGTTGCCTGCACAGTTGCTAAGTGTGCACTCAATGGCTTCATCCAGGTCATTGATAAAGATGGGATATCTGGGCACATTCTGGGGCAGCCTCAAGTTTGTTACCCAACTGTGTAATTTTTTACAAAGTGCTGTCACTAATTTTACTAAAGATTGGGGGAAAAAACCTAACAAAACCCAAATCACTTGATCATTCCTGCTTTTTGCCAAAGACTTTTTAATTTTAACAGAACATTCATGTTTAACACATGGAAAACAAGGGAAAATTATGATAACAACACAAAGAAGAGTTGTAGTAAGTGGCTAGTCAATAATTTTTCCGCAGAAAACTCCTCTGTGCAACCAGTGGTCAAACCCACCCTGTGCACTTCGATCTCTCACAGACTGCTTGTTTGTGACTCTGCAGATGCCGCCATGATGTCCATTTCTTGGCCTCTACCAAAACTACCCCCACATATGACAGCATTCAAAACCAAACCACTCCAACTGGGAGACAGAAATTGTGATCGCTTTGCTTGTATTTTCATTGTATTTTTTGCAGACCACCGACAGTTAGCATTTAGATTGCAAAATCAATAACCATAAACAGAAACATGCTTAAAAAATGCATGTGAACCATAAAAAAGGCTCAAAGGTAAGAGCATTAAATTTTGTGTCCCGGGAACAGAAGCATTAGCAGTGCAGGATGTCTCCTTTAACATGGAATGATGTAAGAGAAACCAGGAACAACATTGAATTTGCAAGAAAGCAAGTTTCTTGCTCAATTTCTTAAATACAGGAGTTCTCATAAGCATTCAAACTTGTTCTCCAGCCCCTTCACCAGGTTTGTTTCTCTTCTCTGGACTCACTCCAGAGCCTCAACATCCTTCTTGTGGTGAGGGGCCCAGAACTAAACACAGGATTCAAGGAGCAGTCTCACCAGTGCTGAGTATAGAGGGAGAATAACCTCCAAGGACCTGCTGGCCACGGTGTTTCTAATACAAGCCAAGATACCATTGGCAGATCACTATACATAAGCTGTTCATGGTACATATTTCCTCTACCTCAGTCCTGGGCCAGTTTGGTGTTATTTTGAAGTGTATTCTTACACAGTCAGTCTTCTTAATACCTCTGTCTTTGATTTCTAGCTACTGTTGACTGCTATTGAAATCACACAACAGTATCCCAGAGCTGACATAGTTAAGGTTTGTTATTTTGGGATCATGCAGGCTTGCAAGTATTTTATTTTATGGTAAAAAAGGTCCACACAGCGATAAACTAAAACTAATTAAATAATAGTGAAGTGCCTACTAGCAACATTTAGTCACAACTAAAATAAGGTGAAGTCAGGTTAGGCCAACACAAGCCTGGATAGCCTGAGATCTGCAGGGTCAGGTTAATGAAATAGATTTTACTAGAACTGTTAACCTAAACTGTACTGAGGGACAAACCAGAGGAAATGCAGACTTCAGTGTTCAAAGAGCTGTTTTCTATCACTGCCTAGAAACAGAAAGACTTCCTGAGTCTACTTTCATCCTGCTGGCTGCTGTTTGGACCACATAAGGACCTGTTTCAGTATGTTGAGTTAAAGAAACCCATTGATGTTACTTACTGCCTTCACTATTAGCAAGACAAAACTCTATATAATCAAGGCTCTTTTTTTAATCTGAAATTCTAACCTGTTCTGTAATGGAATGAAGACAAATTACATTACTCAAAAAGCACTCAAAAATTCAATTGTTATTTCTCTAAGCAGCCCAAAAATAGAAAGGAGAGAAAAACTGGCTTACTTTGACAGTATATCTACAGATATATTCCACCACATGGGATATAGTAAAAAGTAATTAATTATGTTTGTTGAAAGACCAGCACAGTTGATACTACAATTTGTGCCTCACTACAACAGACTAAAGGAAAACAAGTAAAGAATGAAGGAGCAAAACTGTGACCAAAACCAGTGCGGTTGAAAATAAAAGAGGCAGGTGTTCAGCCTTCTGTTCTGCAGGTTCTAGTTGTGCCTGATGTCATATAAACTTCCCACCACAAAAGGATGAGGAAGACTCTTGAAATACAACATACAAAAAATAAAATACATGCTAATTTTTTCCAGGTTCATGATCTTTGGCGAACACTTATAGATACACTTCTCTTTGTTAAGTTTATGAAAGGCTCCTGATTTAGTTTCACCCTGTCTGACCTCCAGGAATCTGTCGTTATGCAGTATTGGTGAAGTATTAGCATAGTATTAGTGAAGATAGTTATTAAGTCTCAGAAGCCGGGGATTTTGGTCCAGTCTTCTAAGTATACAAACTTCCTTCAATTTTTTAAGCTTGTTTTATAAATTTCATATGTTCAACTGTTTGTATTACTTCATAAATTGAGATTGCTCCACATTGTAACAGAATGCCTAGCTAGTTATCTTTTTAAATACAAAGGCTATTTTTCTTTACACATTTTTTACCAGTATAAAACTGTATAAGATTTGAGACTAATCCATGCTAGAAGAACATTTCAGACTTCTCCCATCATTATTTAATTTCATCTTTTGGTCTTAATTAAACACATACAGAACAGAGTAATAAAACATGATACTAATATGAAAAACATATTTTCCTCCAAAACTCCTTCATTGGGAAAAATAACTGATATTTAAAGCATGCTTCAGAAGAACATCTCTTTTTAACCTTGACAAAAGACCCTTCTCACTCAAAAGAAAACTTCAGTAGCAGTCAGTCAGGTGCCTCAGATGAGTGGGAATTTCTTTTGAACAGAAGTATATACCCATAAATGTATGTACGAATGTATGGTAGGACATTTTTTCCTTCTTTGCCTAAACAAAAAGCATAGGACGTATTATAGTAGTCATCTTCATTATTTAAGGCAAAGTATTAACATCTTCTGCCTTTAACGCTGAAAGTTCACTTCAGCCTTCCTTGTGTTTTCATTGTAGTCTTCACATAAATACTAAGTGATAGCTCTCTCCTGAAATATTTTCTATACCTGCCAGAGCTCTGTCCAGGTTCCATTTTTGAGCTCTTCATCATCCATATCCTGATGTCAGACTATCATCTGTGATTTCTTTCTCTGGTGTTATCCATCCTTTTGCAACTTTTATATCAATCCTTCACTGTTACCTATTCTTCCTTCAGACCAATGATAACTTATGTTTACTACCACATCACATCCTATTGCACTAAAGTCTTCCTGCTACTTTTTACAATAACTTATCCCTGTTCTGTGCCAAAAGAATATTTGTTTTCTGAGAACTCTCAGTCTATCACATTTTGTTTGTCCTGTAATTACCTTTTGAAACTTTTTAAGACTAATTGAGAGAAAATATCAATGATAGAAAACATCTTAGAAAGATAGATGTAACATGAAAATGCTAAGAAATCCTTGATGAAGATTATAAACATTTTACCTAGTAAATGCTGATAGAGTAGATCTAAATATTGCTCACATTTATTTGTTGCCATTCTTGCCATTATAAAAAGAAGCTATGAAACATTTTCAAAACCTGTCCTGTAGTTTCTCCTACCCATACCTAACCCACCATTATGCTGTAAGGTTATCCAAATATTTTCTTCATATCTAATTTTAAAAGAATTTTAAGAAGAGACGACATGTGTAAAACCAGTTTTATTTGTTGGTGCATCTGATTTATTCTGTTGTGCTGGTCAACTAAATTCAGAACACCTTTAAACTGTGGTCTCTAATCTCAGAGGCATTTTTTTCAGGTTTTATAGTTGTCTCTAGTCCTTGTCATCTTCTAGATCCTGCCTCTTCTACTTCTTTATTCCTCCATGAATATTAGTTTGCTTTTTGGTTTTTTTTTCCTTTGGTTTGTTTTTTTTAATGGACTGTTTTTTAACCTTGTCTTATCTTCTGGGTATTCTAATGCGTATATACATACTTGATTCTCTTTACCTAAGCTGGAGAATAAAAAAGGTACAGAATTGCATGTTACTGCTTTTGCTTTTCTCATAAGATATCGTCTTTTGATTGTCATGAATTCTTATTTATATTATAAACCAGTTCAAAAGTGCAAATTGTTACTACTTTGCACATGCTTTCAAAAGACTAGGTGTCTCTTATAAAGACAGTATATGGACATGATTTAAATTGTACAATGTACATATTTGTGCAGTGGTCCTCAAATGTTTTATGATGTGTTCTGCACCTCCACTAGTTTATATTCTCACCAAAATGGAGAAATATAAACCTAATATCTGCTATACAATTCCAAACCTGTGGTTTCAGTCTAATAACATTAAAAAACCCAGTAATTCTTTCGTCTTATTTTGCTTTCTGTGTTTACCAGAAACATTAAAACTAAAAAGCAATGTAATCCATGTTTTACTAGGCAGTAATAAATCTTTGCTAGCAATTGATGTATTTTTAAAATTGAATCTTTCTTTGGGAAGTATATTTTTTTGGTCACAGGTTTTTAGAAATTGTCTTTATATTTCTATCAAACACATGCATTATTATGAATCAGTTTGAGACAATTCCTGAATTTCATGCACATGACATGAATAATCACTACTGAAAAAGGTAATTCAGTTTCTAAAAAATTATTCCAACATAAAAAGGCAAACATACAACAACATGTGACTAAAATATGTGATTCCACTTCACATTAAGATTTTAAATTCTTGGTTGGTTCTGCAATGTTTTTTGAAGTTCTTCTCAAGTATTAACTTTCATGTGATATTTTAAACATTACTTTCTCCTCTAGCCACTTGAGAGGAATATAGGAATGCTATCAGAATATACAGAGAGGCAACTAACAAGGCCAAGGCCCACTTGATATTACATCTGGCAAGGGATGTCAAAGTCAACAAGAAGGGTTTCTTCAAGCACATCAGTGGTAAAATGATGATTAAGGAAAATGTGGGTCAGCTGCTGAATGAGGTGGGTGCCCAGATGACAGCAAAGGTGCAGTTACTGGATGGCTTCTTAGCTTCATCTTTACTGCAAAGGTCAGCCTTCAGGAATCCCAGATCCTAGAAATAAGAGAGAAAGTCTGGAGTTCATGCTGGATATCACCTCTGAGTGTGTGGAGGAAAAGAAGGGAGTCAGGAGTGATCACCATGGATTCACCAAGGGGAAATCATGTTTGATCTACCTGATAGTCTTCTTTGATAGTATAACTAGCTAGGTAGATGACAGGAAATCAGTGGCAGCAGACATTGAAGGGAGAGCTTTGTGATACCTCCCATAACGTCCTCATAGATAAGCTTAGAAAGTGTGGGTTAGATGAATGGATGGTGAGGTGGATTAAGAACAGTCTGGATGGTGGAACTCGGAGGGTTATGATCAGCAGGGCAGAGTCTAGCTGGAGGTCTGCAGCTAGAAATGTTCCCTAGGAGTCAATTCTAAGTCCAGGCTTGTTCAATGTATTCATCAATGATCTGTTTGAGGGGACAGAATGTATGGTCAGAAAGTTTGCTGATGATACAAAACTAGGAAGAGTGCCTAGTGAGGTCACTTCTGGAGTACTGTGCAGTTCTGAGCTCCCCAGCTTAGAAAGACAAGGAACTGCTGGAGAGTCCAGTAGAGAGCCACAAAAATGATAAGAGGACTGGAGCATCTCTCTTATGAGGAAAGGGTGAGAAGCCTGGGTCTGTTTAGCCAGGAGAAGAGAAGAGTAAGAGGGAGTCTTATCAATGCTTTCAAATTTCTAAAGGGTGAAAGACCAGACTCTTCAGTGGTCCCCAGCAACAGGACAAGGGGCAACAGGCACAAACTGTAGCACTAGAAGTTCTACCTGAATGTGAGGAAAAACCTATTGAGAATGGTAGATCACTGGAACAGTCTGTCCAAGAACTTTGTGAAATCTCCTTCTCTGGAGATATCAAAAACTCTTCTGGAAACACTGCTGTGCAACTTGCTTTAGGTGAACCTGTTTTAGCAGATCTCCAGAGCTCTCTTGTGACACCCACCATTCTGTGATTCTGTGATTCTGTGATTCTGTGATTCTGTGATTTTGGAAGGTAGATCCTTGTTAAACTAAAAGAATAAGATGATGAGATTACAAGAAGGAATATTCCATTTGGAAACCACATACACCCAGATTTGTAAAGAGCAAGGTTTTTGCTTTTGTCATCCCCGAATGAGAAAAAAGAGATTCCGTCACTCAACAATCTTTCATCTTTCTCAAAATCTCACTTAAATGCCCACCCTCCTCACTGCCTAAAAAAATTAAAAACTGCTTCTGGAAGTTTTTTGATGCTAGTCAGATCAGAACTAGTCCAGCCTTGAGCTGACAATGTGCACTAACAACCCAGAAGTCCAACTGTATCCTGGATGGCATCTCTCTCGTGAGACAATGTCGGGTGTACTGTGTCCAGTTCTGGAATCTCCAACGTAACAAAAATATGAAACTGTTGGAACAGGTCTACAGGAAAGCCGTGAAGATGGTCAAGGGTCTGGAGCACCTCTCCTATGAAGACAGACTGAAAGAGTCAGGGTTGTTCACCTTGGAGAAGAGAAGGCTCTGGTGGAGACCTTATAGCAGAGATCTTTTACCTGAAAGACATCTCAAAGAAATCTGGGGAGCAATTTTCACAAGGTCATGTAGTGATAAGACAAGGAGAAATGGCTTAAAATTGCAAGAGGGGAGATTTAGTTTAGATTTCAGGAAGAAATTCTTCATGATGAGGGTGGTAAGAAAATGGCACAGGTTGCCTAGGGAAATTATGGATGCCCCCTTCCTGCAAGTGTTCAAAACCAGGCTGGATGTTGTCTTGAGCAGCATGTTCTAGAAGATATCCCTGCCCGTGGAAGGAGACTGGAACTAGATGAACTTTAAAGTCCTTCTTATCCAAACCTTTTATGATCCTAAAAGGTTTTTTTTATTCTGATATGTAGCAAATTATTACTACTGTTAACATTTTATATGTAGTAGTGTTATTAAACTATACCTTTGCATCTATGCCTCATTTTATTTGTCTTTCGTATGATTAGAGTTTTAAAAATAGTTAATAGTAACTGTACATGTATAATTCCTTATAATTAAGCTCTAAATATAGTTTTAAGTCAAAAGGCTTTGTTTAATGCACTTTAATACCAACACTTCAAATAAAAAAACCCCCTGCATATGTACAAAGAAACCCAAAGCTCTTTGCTTTAAATAGAAATTGGACTCTGCATACTGTAGACCATAATCACAAGCATTCATCTGCAAGAACAGCTTGAGCATTTTAGTTGTAATTTACAGGTCATTGACTTCTTCATTATAGGGAGCTCTTGGGAAAAGTAGTTTCTGATACAAAGGCACCTACAGTAGCCAAGTTGCAATATGTGAGCATTGTAGCAGTTCGCTTGTGACTGCAGGGTTTGAATATGCATTTAATAAACATTTGCATTCCAACTTGATCTTACTAAAGAAAATTAGTTCCTACAGGGAGAGAAAGTAAAAGAATGGAAAAATAAAACCAGACAACACTTCCAATACATCTCAAAGAGACATATTTTGCAACATTAAGCTTTAGTGTCACTAAAGATGCACAGTATTTTTATGTTCAGAATGCTTTTTAAAAAGCAAATACGTGGGATGGACAAATTTTCTCAGCACCTGAATTCTGATAGAGTAGGATAACCAGTGTATTTCATGTGCAGTAATATTTTATATATATATGTAATTCTTTCTATAGTTGTATACCTTCACCTAAAATGCTAGTTATTTTCAGATTTGTTTCACTTAATTTTTTTAATCTAATGTAGTATACAAGTGAAAGCAAACTACTGGACATTGGAAAGTCAAAGTTTTATGAAGCTTCAAAATTACTGCTCATATATATATTCTGTTCCACAGCTTCATTAGCTAAAAGAGATGAAAGGCAAGCAAGGCCATAGTCCTGATGAGGTTTCTCTGCGAAGGAAAGGCAAAGCTTATGTCAATTAAACGCCCTTCCACTATCCAATATAGCCCAGAGGTGATGATAGTTATGCTACCATATCAGAGATTAAATTTTAGACAGTAACCAAAGTTTAAATATTTTTGTCTCTCATTGCTCCTTCCTTGTTAAGTTTCCTCTTTGTATATACGTGTGTGTGCATGAAGGCTGTTAATAATGAGGTTTTTTTGTAGATTCCCCTGCTTCAGATAAACCACTTATTCTGTCACACGCACTTTAAAGAGCAAGGAACATATTAGCGAAACTTTGAGTCTAAGTTTGAACAATATATATTATTTTCCATGTTAAATTGTGAAACCTATTGTGGTTCACACTAATGTAGATACCTTAGTGTTTAAGGCTTAATAAATTTCAGGAGCAGCAAAAATATTTCTCAAAATGTCTATCCAGCTTCTGAAGCCACAGTGAAGATCTCATGTTTCCATCTGTTTTGGGACTATACTGGTATTGTAGACTTACATAACTGCGCATTAAAGAGGAAGATAAATACTTAAAAACACCTGACAGCATAAAGGTACAGATATGATTTTTTTTTTCCCACTAATAGGGATATTTATACAGCTGAAAAGTATAGCATTGTGCGGTACATAAATAGATGTACCCTGATACATACAAATATTAGAAGATACTCAACAACACCTAGAACTTCTGAGTTGCAGTGTTGTTTCACGTGTTACTTGATAATTTTCTATAGTTCATTTTGTGACTTATTATGTCCAGTCTCTGTGGCTTACTGTGTGAGGTAAAATTACTGGAAGAAGTGAAAAAGTCTAAATGTACTTGCTAAAATTGATCTATCCATTTTAACTTCAAGGCAACAAATTTTATTTCATATATCAAATCCAGGAAACAGTTTATTGCTACAAGAAAAATCAGTGTACTAGGAAAACATTAGTGGTAGAAATAAAAAGTATGGAGATGACACAACAGAGATAAGATGATCTTCATCACAACTGCCTCAAGACATTAACACTGGATGATTGCTTATGTGGTCTCTGATTATACACACATGTTGTTAGATTCATACAGATGGTAATCAAAAATAAAGAGTTATAGAATGTGCTTGTAAAAGACCAGGGTATGCAAGGACTGAGGTAACTTAAAACTGACCAAATCAGAACATATTTTTCATAGAGATAACAGTCAAATTCCTAGCACAGAGGCAACACACAGGAAAATGTCCAGTTCCTCCTCTGACATCTTGCAGTGTTTAAAAACATAAGCTGTAATAATAATAATAATTCTAATTAAAATATAATGTAATTATAATAACAGAATGATATATCAGTTCTCCCAAGTTTTGTTTTTCAGATCTAACTGAATTGTTTAAGATGGCATTCCCAAGATACTTAACACCGGATAAGTAGGCGTGTTCATAATTGTTAAGTATATACATAATGGAACAATTCCTCTTCAAAGAACTGAAATTTAGCAAGATTTTGAAGAAATTAAATAGTATTTTGTAAAGAAAATAAGAAACTACAAAACCAAATAATAGCAGCCCTATAGCATCTAAGTCAAAGCAAGTATTAACTCCTAACTCCCACACAGTGTAATACAGGTTGTATGTTGGCTACTAGTTTCATTCCAAAGCTGTTTCAGAAATATTTTAGGGTTTCTACATGCAGAGGACAAAAATAAATGCAGAATATGTGAATTTGTTTCACTTCACTGGGCTTATAATGGATATATTTCATTTAGTTGAACTGTAATACAAAATGGATAATGCATCTTTCATGAATACATGCTGTAGATGGACATTTTCCTTTAGGATCAAGCTCTACTTCCAGAACATTAGACTATAAATGTATATTATTTTCTCAGCACTTGTTCTGCCAGAAGATAATGTTGATAAATGTCTGGAAATAAAAAGAGTCATAATCTGGGGAAGAGAAATGTAGCACTCATTTAAAACAAATTTTCAGAAAGATGCTTGTATGTGTGAGGAAATTTATCCATATCTGATCCTAAACCATGCTGCTTCATTATTGACATTTCAAATATTACTTTCAAAAATTTATGAGGAAGAACATGTAATTTCATTTACCCAGAAATGGCAGTTTCAGAGTCCTAGATAAAGTAATTCAGGTAATGTGGTAACTGATTTATTAAATCTTAAAGACTAGACAAAAAAGTAACTAAAAAGTCTTATGATTTCTCAACCAAATTAAAATTAAAATGGAACACATTTACTGTACAGTACCATAGTAATTGCTTAAAACTGTAATGGCATATGCATATATAATCATATAGCGTTGATAAATCTGTGTCTGTAAGGGCTTGAGTATATAATAAACATTACCATGAAGACCACCCTCAGTTATGCTAATGTGTAAGCTGAATTCTTATTTACACCTTTCTGTAAAAAAAACCTGAATGAACCTTTCTGGATCCAGAGCTGTCAGCTCAGCAGGAAGTTAAGTGTCTTAGATTGACTACTAGAGCATCTGAGAGAAAAAGTGAAGTCAATTGGAAGAATTTTGAACAGTTTGTGGGTGTGATACTCTACAAACACATACTCGTCCCAGCAGGACTGGAGCTTGAGAGTATGAAACCTCCTGCAGCTTAAGGAAGAAGGTTTTATCAGTAGGCTCCTCTTGATCAGGTGGTCTGTAGTATAACCCAACCACAAGATTCCCTTATTCTCACCCATAAGCTTCTGACTCTCCAGGGAGAGCTCTTCACACTCTGTCCAGTTCCTGACATAGAGGGCAATGCCTCCTTCCCTCCTTCCTGCTCTGTCCCTTCTCATCAGCGTGTGGCCATCCATAGCAATGCTATGGAATTCATCCCACCCAGTTTCAGTTTCAGTAACAGCAACTAGGTCATAGCTTTCTAGCAGTATGGTAGCTTCCAACTCTTCCTGTTTGTTGCCGAAGCTGCATGTGTTTGTGTAGAGGCAGTTCAGCTGGGCTGTTGGCTGTAACACCTTCTCAGTGGAACACTTCATTCCCTCAGAGTGTTCAATGGAAATTTCCTTGTTGGCTCCTACTAAGTCAGGAGCCCCCTGCTCATCTCCACAAAATTTCACCTCTGCTGCAGCATCCCCAGCATGCCCCAGGACAACAGGTATAGGGCCCATTACCAGCACCCCATCCTTCCAGTCATTGTGTGTCCTCCCGCAGACTGGCAAACATGATATTATTCCCCCTTCACATTGAGTTTAAAGCCCTATCAATGAGCCCTGCAAGCTTCTGGGTAAATACCCTCCTTCCCCTTTGAGAGAAATATCTCCCATTTGATGTCTGAAAGCCTG
This sequence comes from Coccyzus lansbergi, assembly GCA_033558105.1. NCBI lineage: Eukaryota > Metazoa > Chordata > Aves > Cuculiformes > Coccyzidae > Coccyzus > Coccyzus lansbergi. The sequence goes on along the minus strand of JAUMJK010000233.1, from coordinate 1,221,061 downwards.
GGTCATCCCATTGTCAAAATATCCAGAGTTGTTAAAGTGACACCAGCCACAGAGTCATGTATTAATGGGCTGGGTTAGTCTATCCCTTCCAATGTCACTGCCCACAATTGGAAGGACAGAGGAAGAAATCAGCCTGGTCCCAGATTCCCTCCCTAGCCATCCCAAGGCCCTGAGGCCTCTTCTGATCTTCCTTGGGCTATGTACTGCAGCTTCATCACCTTCCACATGGAAAAGCAGTAATGAGTAGTAGTCTGAGGGTTGTACAAGTTTGGGGAGTTTCCAGGTGATACTCTTAACCTAGACTACTGGGATGTGGCAGAATAAAGGAAAGGAACACTAGAAAGTGGATGGAAGAAGCTAGCTGTGCTAGCAACAACATCTCTAAAGTCCCCTGAGTTTTCTATATTTCGTGCCTCATTGAGTTTGGGTTTTATTCCCAAACCAAGTAATTTCATAAGAAGCAGTCTGGGGCTATATATATCAGCACTTCAATATGAGTTAGCCACAGCGAAAAATCCATTCTTTCTGCGAAATACAAGTGAAACTTCTTTGCAAAGAGACAAACTCAATATTTAATAGTCACTTTTGTTGCATATTGCCCCATTATTCTCACAAGTTAATATCCGCCATTGGCCTAGTCTAAGATCTGCTGCCTAGGAAATCCTTCTTTCCTTTCTCCTGTTCTTTCCAGAAAACTTCACTGATTTTTACTGAACCCTGCTTCTTGCTCTCTACCATCTGTTTCACTTCTCCCATTCCACTGGACCACAGTCAAGTTAACAATGTTAAGTTAACAATGGAAACTTTGTTTTGGTTAAACTGAGGTAACTATCATTATGAATTATGAAGGTTGTACAAGAATCTTTGAAATATTAATCCACTTTCAATTAATCCTTCTTAATTTATTTTGTTGACAATCTGATGAGGTCTTCCTTTTGTTTGGTGCGTTTTTCTTTTTTATTATATCACCTCATTTAATTTAATAGAATTGGGCTATTTTCACTGATATCATCATGTATTGAAATTCCCATTTCTGCAGAAAGATTGTACATAAAATGAGTAACTTCCATCGCTACCTGTAACATTGCTTACAACCAGGCTTTATGACCTTTGTTCTCAACTTGTAAAGAAAATTAAGAAGAATTCTTGTTTTTTTAAGAAATTTTATGGAAGTTTTCAAGGTGATAATGTGAAAATAGATGGTTTTGAGAGTCTTAAAGACCTGTACTTTATCTTCAGACAGCTGTAGTTATCTATTGAGTTTACGCATCCCTGCATGTTTAAATTGAATTGGTATTGTGACAACATAACATTCTATTAAGGTGTGTCCTCATCTCTGGTCTCTTTTCGTCTTTCTCCTTCTCTCCCAGTATTGGGATTTCTGATTTATGATCAACGTTACCTATATAATTCCCTCAGAAACATCTAAGACTATCTCTCTCACTACAAATATCATGCTCCCTTAAAAGGATTAGGTAGACTAAATAAGTTTTTCAGACATAAGTATTTTCACATCCTTAAACCTAGACTGATACAGGTTACATCCCAATCATGCTTTTCAGAAAATATGACATAAATGTTGTTTTACACATCAGGATATTTACAACAGAGATATAAAATCACAGAAGATGTTACAGATACTGATGTTCCCTTGAGAAAACTAATCCTGTGAGTTGCATTTTCTGTCACTGCTGTTGGGTAACACCACATGAAGTAATACTTACAGATCCAATTTCTCTGCAGCCACTGACAGTAAATTTCCCACATAAGAAAAAAGACTGGGAAAAATGTAGACATATCACCAAAAAAACCAATAAATCATTGATTCATGACATACTGCAAGAATAGTGCCTGACCATGATCTTATTCCAAGCATTTATATCCACACTGCTAACACAACACTTGATTTTTATCTGTGTTTTGCTAACTACTCTTTTTGTCAGGTTAATCTCAATTATTTCCATAAAGATTAAAGCCTTCCTTCTGTCAAATCAAAGGTCTGACTCTCATGCCTCAGTAAGTGGCCAGGATGAACAGGAGACTTGAAGCTGCATGCATCTGAGTGCAGCCTGCAAACATCATGTTCACTGTCATCACCTTCACTCCTTGTTTCCCTCCATTGTTGCCACCTCTTACATCTTCATTTCTAAAAGCAAAATGTAAGGTATGGACTTATCTCCACAGGAAAGGCCTGGTGCTCCCTCCACTAACACACAGGATATATTTGGAGAACCTAGTTTCTCTGCTTAGAGAACAAATTGTTTCACATGAGTTGTGAAATCTGGATCTTGTTTCAACCAGATGCATCACTTTAGTTGCTCAGATCAGAAAACATAGCTTATTCATTAAGTAGACAGCAGCTCTACTCCTCCTAATGATGCCAAAAGCCATTCTGTTGTGAGAGAAAGACCTTGGTGTAAATATGTGCACATTGATCCAAGGTGAAAAATATTAGAATAGAATTGAATATTTTCAGTTGCAAGGGACCTACAAGGACTATCTTGTTCAACTTCCAGAATCTCTGATTGAAGTCCTACCTATTTATTTTCTTTCCTACCCTTTTTTATTTTTCATGCCCTCAGACAAGTTCTTAGCATGAACAAGATCTTCCTATCAGTCTGCTTTTCCCAGACAGGCATCTCTGTGTCTCAACTATGGCAGAGAGCTTGTCTGGAGGATCTCAGAAATTTGGAGCATAATTACTTTGCTTCCTCTTGTCTACTCCAGGGTAATGACGTACGTAAAATTATAACTTTGGACTGCATATGAAATGCAATGTAATTTTCATCTTTGAGCATCCCATCTGTACAAATGGGAGAAATGGTCTTCTTATAAAGCATGTTATATAAATCTCTGTTTCCATTGTTAGTTTGCTGAAACAGTTTAAAATTGTAAGGCAACGTCTAAAATACCTATATTTATCATTTTATTTATGAGTTGATGGATATAAACTTAAAAAGACATCTCTGTAGTGAACACACATTGTTGGGACACCTGACCAACTCCAAAGAAGAAATCCAGCTACAGAAGAAAGATGTAAAACATCAGATTAGCAATTTCATATTTTAAAAAGAACTTTGTACGTGATTTACCCATCCTTCATGTACTGCCATAGGGCTCTTTAAAGGAAGCTGAACTTCTACCAGTCTTTAAAGTCTTTTGAAAATCGGATTCCAACAGACTGAGTATAATCTTCAATATGAAAAACTGCTTTGCTGAAAATTTAATATTGATCTTTCTAGCTTTTATACTTTTTAAGGCCAGAGGAAAGTGATCGTGGGAATAGAGGTAGATTTATTTTAGAGCTCTGATGGCATCCATTTTATTCTGGCATATCAACAAAAATTTTCAATCTGCCCAGAAGCTTCTTTAAGCTATGAGATACTTAAATCAGGAAACGTCTTAAGAATGACCTTTTCTGCTTAGATTTATAGTCAATTTCAGATGGTTCTTGGTAACTAAGGGTGTTGAACTGTTTCTTAGATCAGATGTAACCAGATCAGACAGCTCAAAATCTGCATAGTTGCAACAACTCAACAGGAAATATTTCTGTGGGTCTGGGCTGGAATGAGTTGGAACAGAATTCAGGCTGCACTTGGATAAGTGTTACACATTATAGAATGAAGACAATGAAATAATTTATTTTCTAATTTAATGCATTCTTATGTCTACAATAACCCCTAGGGCTCAAAATTAAACAGTCAACAATGATTACCTGTGTCAAAATACGTATATTAAAGGGATGTATTCAAGTTGAGATTTTCAGGTTTTATTTTGTTTTTGTGTTTGTTTACTGGAATATTGAAGCAAGAATGATAAATAAGTTTAAGTGGTTTTCCTTTGAGATTTTCTTTAATTGTTTAACTTGTAGACAAGACATTTATTGTATGGAAAGACAAAATGCTGGTAAGGGAGAAGAGAGACTGCAAAGAGGTGTAATGAAAGGAAAAAAAAAAAGACATAAACCCCATACACGGTGGAAAGCTGCAAACTGCTCTGTGAAATGTACTTTAAAGGCTTGGTCCTTCACTCACTATATTCAATGAAATTCCCCAGCTATCCTGGGTGTGGAAGGCTTTTCCTATGCTGGATTAGGGAATAGCTGGAGTTCTGTCTTTTAAAGGTGCTGGGCTCTGGGAATTCTCTGCTATCATTTACTCCTTCTCAAAAGTAGATTGAGGTATGGTTGAATTGCAAAAGGAATGCCATTTCTCACTTGTTTCTTTGTTTAAATACACAATATTTTATAATAGCATCTGAGCAGATGATGGAACAGGATTAGGTTTAGCAGAACTCATAGCAAGTGTTGTACAGATGGACAGTTACACGATGAGAGAAGCATAGGGTACCAAAGAATTACTTTTTTTTTTGTGCTGTCTGAAGCCTAAAGAATCTCAAGAATTGGTGCAATAATTCTGTGATCCTGAAGAGATCTACTATAAGGCTAACCTCTCAATTTACAGCTCAAATTGATCACACTATTTCACTTCTCAAACTATGCAACCTAATAACAGGAAGAATCTACACAATAAAAACTGGACTAACACCTATTGTTAAAATGGGTAGACTATTTAGGTTTCATATATTTCATCTAGATATTAATATTCCTAGGAAAACAGCAGTAAATATTTTAGCTACCAAAAAAAAAAAATAAAATCAGTGGTTGAACAGGATATATAAATAGAAAATGGGTCTCCGGTGAATTTCACTGATGGCTAGAATGCTACCTGTTTCAGAAAAAGGTGTCGCTGCATTCTTAGAGGATCTCATATCTCTAAAATACATTTCCTAGCTGACAATCTTCAAATTGCTGGGAGCTGACTAATCCCAGCTGATGGACTGTTGGGAAACTATTACTCAGAGTTTAGTCAGCTCTGTTTTTCAGTTCTGCAACTCTGGAAATCATAGTACCTGTATGATTAAAGTAAAGCCCCAGAATCTTCTTTGAATTTCAGTCCTCACATGTTTTTATACTGAGTTGATAATCTGTCTTCTGGGATGCTTTTTGCATACCCCCATATAGTTAGATTTAAGAAATCAAGCATAGTATGTATTCAATTATTCATGGCAAACTGTGCTAACTCATTAGTGATTGATCAAAAATTTCAAATCATAGAATCGTAGAATCACCAGGTTGGAAGAGACCCAGTGGATCATTGAGTCCAACCATTCCTATTGAACACTAAACCATGCCACTTAGCACCTTGTCCACCCATGCCTTAAACACCCCCAGGGAATCAACCTGAATCAACCACCTCCCTGGGCAGCCTGTTCCAATCCACAATGACACTTTCTGTGAAAAACTTTTTCCTAATGTCCAGCCTAAATCTCCCCTGGCAAAGCTTGAGGCCATTCCCTCTTGTTCTGTCCCCTGTCACTTGGGAGAAGAGGCCAGCTCACTCCTCTCTACAACCTCCTTTCAGGTAGTTGTAGAGAGTAATGAGGTCTCCTCTCAGCCTCCTCTTCTCCAGCCTTAACAAACCGAGCTCCCTCAGCTGCTCTTTGTAAGACTTGTTCTCCAGCCCCTTCACCGACTTCGTTGATCTTCTCTGGACTTGCTTCAGAGACTCAACATCCTTCTTGTGGTGAAGGGCCCAGAACTGAACATAGTATTCAAGGAGTGGTCTCACCAGTGCCAAGTACAGAGGGAGAATAAATGTCTGGGCCTGGAAAGAAATGCACATACAGGAACAAGTATAATATAAAATTCAAATAAGCCCCCTAAGGAGTAAATGTATTGGTCCTGCTATTAGAGCAGTAAAGAAAATCAATATATTGGTTGCGAGGTTCGGGTTCGTCAGTGTGGGATGTAAATAAGTAAATTTAAAAATCTCAAGGGCAGGCTGACAGAATTATCATGGGGATCAGCAAAGATGAGTAAAATCTTGTGTGTGTGATGTAATATTCCCATGTGAAATGATCACCATCTGGATACTGAGCAGCTTTACAGTGCAGTACCACAGGTCCTTGTGAACAGGAATTTGAATAAACAGTGCACCCTGCATCAATGTGGACTAACTCTATATAAGATATCTGAAAGATCAGTAGATCAAGGGAAATCATTATTCCAATCTCTGCAAAGTTTGAAAAGTAGAGTGAGATTATTCTGTAGGTATTAGGGAACTGTAGTGGAAGGGAATGGTCAAAAGCCTGTGCATCAGTAAAATAAAGGGAGCATGGTCCCAGAGCATTATCATAAAGCTAAGATTACAGGAAACACATCTGTGATGTGCTCACAGACGATGCAGGTAATGGTTTATTCCTTTTTTCAAATACTATTCTAAAGAAAAACAAAGGTAGACACTCACTATGGAATACTTAAACTTAAATATAATTTCATACATATTACATTTTGAATTTTAAACTATCAGAACTGTTTCCCAGTAAATGTTACGTGCATACAAAGATTTCCATGAAATAAGGTTGGGTGGTTTTTTTTCATTTTAGCTCCATCTTTGAAAAAAATGATCACATCTTCATTTCAGATCATTTAACAGTGGAAATGTAAACTCTTTAGGTAAAAATGTCCTGAAATCTTTTTGAATGAGAGAAATAATAACACTGAATTTCTGGGAATAAGTTCCAAATATTACAGATGTTTTCTAAAGGAGTCTCTAACTCATTTTTTTAAATCACCATGACAAAAAATGTGTATACAAAATTAGATGCTGCCTCTCAGATTTATCCAGAACTGGGTAAAGAAAATCCTGTGTTTCATCTACTACATTACCTTTATCCATAACACTATACTGTTTGATCTTTATGTAAATATATCACATTGTTGACTTTAAAATGTGATTCAACATTCACTATAAATTTCAGAAGTTTTTGTGAAGAACTGTTGCCCTCTCTGCTCATATTTACATTTTTAGTTTCTCCTTCCTAGGTGTAGGGTTCAGCATATGCCTGTGTAGAGGAAACATACATAGTTGACTAGGAAAAAGAAAATGAAGAATACAAAATATACAGAAAGCTTTTCAATCAGAAAGCTTGAGCAAATTTCTCTATCAACTTTTTAAATAAAAAGAGTGAGATGAACAATGTTTACCCATAACCACTGATTCACCTATTTTCCCGTACTAGTTCTGAAAACCCTAGTACAAAGAACATATTCTTTTAAGTACTCATGTAGCCAGAAAGGTTAGGCTTGCTTTATCAGCTTCTACTTATTAAAATTTCATCCATTACAATTAAGATGAGGTCCCAGATGATCGCAGTAGAAGGCATAATGAGGCAAATTATATCAGATGTAATTTTATTGGTCTTAACAAATTACAGCAAGGCTGAATCTGGATGACTGGTTTCTATAATAAGAATTGAGTGACATTACTGACAGAGATTTTATTTTAAAAGAATAACTTATTGAACTGATTTTACAAGAATTGTCTTTTGTCTTTTTTTCCTGTTATTTATTTGTTTTAGACTGTTGAATTGTCTTTACATGTTTTAAATTGTTACTTTTCTGAAGCAACTTCTGAGTTTCTCACATAGGTTTTTGCAATGTGCTAACATTTTTTATTCAGTAAACAGAAGGACTTATTTATGATAGCACATCTTGGTAATTTTGCTGCATCTACCAACACTGAATGAGAGAAAAGTGTGTAATACAATGAGAGAAAAATGCAACATCCATGCAGATTTTAAAGACTTAAAGACAGGATAATAATTACTTCTATGTAAGTAACATCAATATGTTCACGACGCCTCCTGATAAAAAAGATGGGTTTGGAGGTGTGTTTGCAACTAAAAGATAAAAGTGTAATTGTTAGAAAAGAATATCTTTATATGGAAGCAAATGCATGGGTGCACTATTTCTTACCATATAAGAGGTGTCAAAATTTGTTTGATGCTAATGTGAACCAATATGTTTGTCAAGAAGTTTGAACAAATGTCCTAAGAGACATGTTCTGTGTTTCTGCACTGTCATCTTACATAGCTTTCAGAGTAGACTCTGAATGGGACTTGTAAGCATTTGTAGGCATTTGAGTTTGCCATGCAATGCTTTATATGCAGATTTGACCCTTGTTTACTAGTTACAAACTAATTATTGGGAGTAGATCAATACTATTTTAGAGTATAGTTTTCTTCTGTTTCTCAGACTGTGTAGACACATACCATAGTCAGTATTGTATATACATACTTCTGCACATGTAAATGGTGGTGCCAGTCACAAAACACTGAAAAGTCAACCCTCATTACCTATTTCTACAGCTAAATAAGACCCTAGTGGAATTTAATTTCATCTCCTGTGCTTACAAAGTGCTCTACAATAATTTATATGCAATTAACAAGCCTCCTTAAGAACAGATCTGGCATAAATAATAAAGATACAACTTCTCTAGGTAGGGTAAAACCTCAGCTGGCGTATTAGTTCATGATGGAATTACTGGTAGTAGATTTTTAATTATAGTATTAGGCCATGATAGACCTGAACTGTTTTAACATGTGATATCTCTGATAAAGCTGAGTGGAATAAGACATTGAAGTTGCAATTTTTTGTAAATTTTTCTTTTTTTATTTGTTAATTATAAATATTTCCTCAATTTCATTCTCATGTAGTCCTTCATCTCCTCTTTGTTATTTTACTTTTTTCTCATATGAAATTTTACTGCATGTCCTTCACTGTAAAATCCATATCTAATTTAATAATGACCGTAGCCATGCTCACATTTCTGCTTTGATTCTCTTCACCTAGGACAAGAGGTAGATCACACTTTTATGGTCATAAATTTTCCCTCTTCCAGTTAAGTTATCTTGCTCATGGAAATTATCTTATTTCCAATAAGAATCTGTAGAGGGTCTATTCATTGTCTCCATTATGGAACAAGAGCAAATATTTTTACTTCTATCTTTTATAGTTTGGTGGTTTTTAGATTGTTTGATTTGTTGTTTTGTTTTGTTTCTTCCCATTTTCACCATGAAATTGTTTATATTTTTTAATTAAACACAGAGGTTTTTTCATCTTTTCTGACAATGCCTATGTCTTTGTATGTCTGTTAGTGGTTATCATAACATGTTGTGTTCTCCAATATTACCACTTAAAGAAAAATCTTCTAAAACTCTCATCCGGTATAATTTAATATATTTCACTGTTTCTGTCCTTATTTTGTCACCAGGAGCTATTGTTGGATTTTTTCATAAGAAGTTATTAATATGATTAGCAAAAAGTCTTGTCCAAAAATGATACTTTAATAAGCCAAGTAGTAAATAAAGTCTCTTACATCACATTATAAAGTTCAACATCTATGAAATAGAAAGTAATTAGATTTTCAATATTAGATATGAGATTCCCAGTGTCCTTTAGAATATACTCTGATACATTCTTTTGAAGATTTATGTATCCAGGAATGTTATTAACAAGTCAGAATAAGTACACATAGTACTTGTGATTGCCCTTTTATTGTCTCAAAGAGAAAAATAATGGTTTAAATGGATATCTTTAATTTTCATTCTTAGAAGAACTTTATTAAATTTATCTCATCATTCCCAAACTTAAAAATAGAGTACTAAACTCAAGTAAGGCATAAATTATGGAACTATGTGAGAGAAGCTAATGCAATTTACATGTTACGTAACTAGAAGATGTAAGATTAAACTAACAGAAAGGAATACCTTGGTTTGAGACATCGCTTCACATTCTTTTGTCAAGTGGTTTTCTCACTATGTCTTTTGTAAGCATTCTTCATCTCAGAATTATATCTCACACTCCTTTATTTTCAAAATGTAGCCACCAAAAGACACAGAATTAAAAGGTATGTGTGGGTGAAAATCACATCTTATTAAACAGATTTGACAGTAAACGAATTGTAAAGGATAAGATACAGTCTTTCCAATTCAATTGCTAATTATTTATCTTCCTTAACATTATTAGATTCATGACATTATTTCTCAACAATATTTTTTTAAACTTAAAACTAGATGAAAAACTCCAATCTTATCTTAAAATTATCACCTTGGAGCTTCCTGATCTAATTTGCACCCTTGCAGAATTCTTTTATCTAAAAATATTATGACCTAGATAAAGGTAAACAAGTGAAATTTGAGCAAAAAATACCTATATTCCAACAAACCATTACAAAATTCCAAAAAAGATGAGTACAGGTTCTGGTGCCTTTATGATTTTCACCAGAGCAGTCCACCAAGACTCAGAAGATACAGAAAACATGTGTTTCCGTTACTGTCCTAGAAAACTGCTCCAGCTGCTGGCATAGTCATTCATGACTTCTGCTTACCCAGTGCTACATATTACATAGAGAGGAATTTCTTTTATTTTCTTTACTTGTGCTGGGACTCAAGAGATTTGTTCTTCAGAAATTAAGAGGCTAAGGCAAATCTATATGAAGGATTCACTTCTTTCTAATCAAGTCATAGATACTGATTTCTTTAGGAATTATTAATTGAAGATTTATTCAGAGATTTGGGTTCAGGTTATTTAACTGAGCAGATTACACTGTCTACAATGTGTAGGTTGACATTGAAGAGTAGGTCAAACCTTTTGTGACAAAGCCACACTACTGGTGCTGTCACTATAGACAGCTGTCGTTATTAACAGCTTTTCTAAGCTTTCAAGTTATACTTTTACTGCCGGCTATTTCAATGGTGATAATTTGCTCTGTTCAGTAGATTGGGCATTCAAGTTAACAGTCAGAGGTACTCACACAGTAATTGGAATGAAATAAGTACTTCTAGAGCATCAATCCTCCCCTGTTGTAGCAGACAAGTGAAACAGACCAAAAGGTTTGTCTCCTAAATTGTCTGTTTCTTCCCATTGATTCAAAGTATCCCATAGGACTGCTTACCTTTAGTGTCAAATATTAGATTAAATAAATTTTTAACCTGAGCTTCCAGATTTCAAATAGCCTTACAAAGGCACTTAGGCAGTGAACTGAAGATGTTAAAAATGTTGGGACTCAGATGTATAAGAAGATTAGATATACAAGGAAGTTTAGCCCAAGAGAATCAGGTGTTTTAGCTGCTCCAATTTTCCACATAAACTTTGTAAGGTTTTTCACCTTCACCATATGGATGATGGCATACAGTGCACCTTGAGCAAGATCACTGGTGACATGGACCCTGGAGGAGTGTCTGATACACTAGAGGTTTCTGCTGCCATCCAGAGGGACTCCATTAGGCTGGAAACATTCACTGACAGGGACATCCTGAAGTTCAGCAAGGAGAAGTACAAATTCCTGCATCTGCAGAGGAACAATCTCAAGCAACACCACACACTAGAGATCAAAAGGCTGCAAAGCAGCTTTTCGGAAAAGTTGAAGGTCCTGAAGGATTACAAATTGAACATGAGCCAGCAATATATCCTTACAGTAAAGAAGGACAACAACATCCTGGGCTGCATTTTGAGAAGTGCTGCCAGGCGATTGAGGGAGGAGATCCTTCCCCTCTACTCAACACTGATGAGACCACACCTGGAGCGTAGTGGCCAGCACTGGTGTCCCCATTATGAAAGAGATGGGCATTCTGAAGAGATTCCAGAGAACAGCCATTGATATGATTAAAGAACAGAGGCATATTTCCTATCAGGAAAGGCTGAAAGAGCTGAGGTTTTTTAGCCTAGAGGAGAGAAGGGTCTTGGGAAAAGTCACTAATTTGTGCAAAAAACTGAAAGGACTGTGCAAAGACAGCTCTTTCTAGCTAATGTCTAGTGACAAGAAAAAAGAAAATGGACACAGACTGAAAAAAAAGGCTTCGCCTGGACATAAGGAAAAACTTTTTGACTGTGGGAGTGACCAAGCAGTAGAACAGGAGGCCCAGAGAGGCTGTAGAATTTCCCATGTTGGGGATAGCCAAAAGCCATCTGTCTTGGGCCATGAGCTCCAAGTGGCCTGACCTGAGCTACCAGATGATCTCCAGACATCCCTTCCAAACTCAACCAATTTATGATTCTGTGATCTACATCATTCTCTGATATCTGGCAAAAATATTTGACATCTGTAATATTAAGTGCTTATGATATTGTGAATAATCTAACCACATATGTATACAAGTATCTATGATTGGTTTTGGACTGTGATATGTTGTGATGATTAGAGGTAAACTGAAGTACGTACTTGTATACTAACCTACGTCTCCACGTTTTTCTCATCTCTGTTTCTTACATAGCTGAAGTGTTCAAAGGAAAAAGATGGAATTAGCAATCCCATTGAAAGTGCATTAGAGCATCTAATGAGATATTTTTGCTAGTCTGACTGATTGTATCAGTTTCAGCTTAGGTGTAGTTTAGACAAAAAATGTAGTTGTGGAATCAGGAAAAACATTAAAGATTATAAAGAATGCTTGTTCTTTTCAGAGTTCTTACATACATGACCAGAGACAAGCAGCAGAAAAAAAAAAACTGATTAAAGGGACTTGGTATCCTTCCTCCATCAAGATGTAGTCAGGGACTTAAAGAGGAGTAACGGGTGGAAAATAGTCCATAAATGGGACAGCAAGTGAACCCCCTCCTTGCCTACACCTCCCGAAGTGCCTCTGCACAATAGATACAATGCTCTAACTCTGGAGGACCAGCCACTGGACAATGTGGGTCCCAGTCCATCTACCCTAGAGTAGGGGCTAAGAGTAGAATAACACTACCCCCATATTACTACAACTACCACAGGGAAGAACAGGCTAATTATAGTTGCAGGAGATTTCCTGCTGAGGGGAACAGAAGTTCCAATATGTTGATCAGAGAGACTTCTCTTCCTCATAGAGAAGTCTACTGCAACCCAAGAGCTTAAGTTAAGTGTATCACTTGGAAATATCCCTATGTCCAAGTACACTGTCCAAAAAGTACAGGGTTTTTTTGACAATATACTAGTACATTGTCTAGTATGTAAAAGTGCAATGTAAATGTTCTTGTTTGAAAGATTATCCTCATTTTTTCTGAAGTATAAAAACAAGGTTTATTCTAGTTTCTAATCAATATTTACTGGGAATACAATCATGCAAGATAAAACCTCAAACCTCACTGCACCAGCATTCACTACAAAGAAATAAAAGTATATATAATATTTTCACAATATTCATAAATATTGACTGTTAAATGTTTCTGAACACTTTTAAATGATTAATATAGTCTAAGGAAGGTTACGAAAGTTTTAGGTATGTGTTGAATGGGACTCTACCCTAACCCCTCCTTTCTGAAACAAAGAATGTCTAAATTCAATATCATTATAATCATAGAATCACCAGGTTGGAAGAGACCCACTGGATCATCGAGTCCAACCATTCCTATCAAACACTAAACCATGTCCCTCAGAACATTGTCTACCTGTGCCTTAAACACCTCCAGGGAAGATGACTCAGCCCCCTTCCTGGGCAGCTTCTGCCACTGCCCAATGACCCTTTCTGTGGAAATTTTTTTTACTAATGTCCAGCCTGAACCTCCCCTCGCGGAGCTTGAGGTCATTCCCTCTTGTCCTGTCCCCTGTCACTTGGGAGAAGAGTCCAGCTCCCTCCTCTCTACAACCTCCTTTCAGGTAGTTGTAGAGAGCAATTAGTAAAGTTATCTGAGGTATGGAAAATATCACAAGCTAAATTTATTGTTTAAATTATTATTATTGTTGTTGTTGTATATTGTTTATACTTCTAAAGCTCTTTTTTGAATCAATCTGGGAAAATCTGCAAATAAAATATCATATGTAAACCTATAAACAACCCAAAAAACATGTAGTCTAGTTAATAAAGGTTGTACATATTCTGATCAAAGGCTAATAAGTAGACTTCTGCATCTTATGCAATTTCAGTTTCTGTGTGTATTTAATCTGTAGCAACAGAGGAATTACAAGCCTACATAAACAATCTTTTCATCAAGACAAGAATCTGCATTAGCTTAAGACAAATTTGGAAAGCTCTCTATTTCTAAAAAAAAAAAAAAGATGGGAAAAATGATGAATGGATCTGTCTCTTATATTTGCTATATCAAATGTAGGTTGCAAGTTCAACAAATGCATAGCTGACATACAACCTAAGCACATGCAGAACACAATCCTTGCTACAGTTTTTCTAATGTTTCTCAAATATCACTTCATATTAATAGACAACCTCAGTTAGTTTGGCCTTAACTTTCTTGGATGAGAAATGTTGATGACTGACCAAAAGACCACTATGATGTGACAAATATCTGAGGAGAGCATGGCTTAGGAGGAGATAGTGTTATTGTATATAACTCCTGAAGTCTTTGCTCTCAAAAGAAGCACACAGCATTTTTATTCACAAAGCAGACATTTTACACTGACTGAAGATCATTATACAAAGTTACAAGTTAAATGAAGACCCCTTACTGTGTCTACTGATCCTGTGAACCATTCCTTAAAACCACACTGCTGTAAAAGCCAAGAAATTTTCAGATGCTACAGATCTCCTTCTGTAATGCAGATGTTAAGTAACCGAACAGTGAAGGCTTCTGTGTGTGGTCTTGTCTTCATGAGAATCTTTATGCATTTTTTATGAAGTATCACCAATCATTCTCATTTAATTCCATCCCAGAATTCATAAATGAGTTCCCAGTTCTGTATCAGAGCTAACAAAGACACAGGAATCCTTATGCATTCAGATGACAGGCAGGTAAAAAACAGGTATATCATTCATTCCGCAATCATTACACAATTAGATATTTATATTTGACTGAGTTCTCTAAAACCATGTTAATAGTGCAGTGCTGGCTTCTGCTAGTATTGATATTTTTGCAAGATTAACCTTTAATTAATCAGTTGTGCAAATCTGTTCCACAGGCAGTTCAGGTTTTGCTTGCATGAAAAGAAAATAAGATTGCATAAAATAAAAAGTTCCTGCCCCAATATTTCTATTGAGTGTGTGTACTGAGAAAGACAGAGTTGTTTTAATTAATGCTGAGCAGTGCTTACACAAAGTCAATTACTCTTCTGCTTGTCACATTACTCCATCAGCAAGTGGACTGAGGGTGCACAGGAAACTGGTAGACAATACAGTTGGAATGGTTGAACATAACTGACCAAAGAGATGTTCCACATCATATGATTAGCAATAAAATTAGGAAGAAGAAGGAAAGGAGGGGTATTTTTCCTGCCAAGTAAGCTGTTATGCATGATGTAGACCTGGCTTTCGTAGATATGTCTGAAGACACCTATCTGCCAATGAGAAGGAGTGAATGAATTCCTTGTTTTGCTCTGGTTCCGTGACCAATTTTTGCTTTATCTGTCAACATGTCTTTAAGTCAATTCATGCATTTTCTTACCTTTACTCTTCCAATTCTCTCTCCCATCGCACTGCAGGGGAGTGAGTGAGCTGTCAAAATCTTTTAAAAGTGTATATAACATTATACTTTAAGGCAATATGAGTTACTATCATGCCTTCATGAGCATTAATACATATTCTGCTAATGCACAAACTAGAATGGAGGACCTTCCAGCAGCAATAAAACCTAAAAGCTTTTAGCAAATGATGTAAAGTTATTTAAGTATTCAAAGAGTCATATAGATCATTTATCATGATATACCTTTTAATTATATGTGAATATCACAGCCTGTGAAACTGTGATACTGCCTTCATTTAGAGTTTAATTCAGTATCCTGAACTATGATGATATTATCATTGCAAAATTTACCTGAGATTCAAGGGTTTACTGTAAATATTTCTTAATAATCTCAGTGTACTGTCATACATGTGAATACAATAAGTGAGGATCTGGTCCTTTCTTGTCCTTTACCTTTCTGGGGATATCGTTGTACTCCTGTATTCTTGAAATAAGAAAAACTAGAAAATAAGTATTTTTCCCAACAAGAAACAACTGTCTTTATTCCAGCAGCATATAATTATGGAGTTCTAGAACCAATGAAATATTCAAAGGTATTTTGAACTGCTACTTGCTTATGGAAATACTTCCCTTGCACAAAGTTGTCATGTTCTTGAAAATATTGTCTGGTGTGTCCACTGGCTGAGGTATATTTTTGTAGCCCAGTGTGTGCAGCTTCTGCAGAGTGATTTGTGAGACACTGAGACACACAGATAGCCATTGTTATAGAGGAGAATTGTTTCTTTTCCATTGACTAGTGTTGGCTGTAAACATTGCAGTTCTTGATGCATTTTGTTGACTTCCTGGTTATACATCAGCTGGGATAATTTTCATAGGATACAAGAAGTTGTAGAGAATATTTGCACTTGCCAACCACCAAGAAGTGACTGTAGACTTCTTTTGATGAAGCTTGTGTTTTGGGAAGTAATTTGGTACTTTACCTGAGTCCACTCACTGTACAGAATGCTCACAGTTGTCGGATAGAATCCATTTTCTGCCATATGACACAATTTTATCAAGAAATGGATTGGGTTTGTTGCACAAAAGAATTGCAGAGCTGACTTTGTACTGGTGATTTTATTTGATTATTTTTTAACTTGTGTGGCACCCATTTGTTGATCTTTTTTCATTTTCCAGTTGATGCAAATGTTGAACCACTCTTGAATGGCCAACATTTAGTTCTTCTGCAATTTCAACACCTGTTTTATATGGGAAAGCTTCAATAATGTCACACAATTTGTCATTGTCTATCACAGAAAGACATCTGTATCCCTCCTCATTTTCAAAGCTCTATGTGTTACAAAATTTTTGGAGTCGGTGTTGAGCTGTACATTCATCAACAGTCCCCTAGACAAATGCTGAGTTGATATTGCTAACATTTTCTGCTGCTTTATGTCCCTTTTTGAACTCATACAACAGAATTACTCAAATTGGGTTTTTTTTCCCATCTTTTATTTGTCAGTGTAGTATAAAAAAAAGAATAAACAGTGAAAACAAATCCATTAGCATAAACAAGTATAGGGAATTTGGGGCTTCAGCATGCTATACTACATGAACATAGCTAAATAAAAGATTAATGCAAAATAACTATCATAATTAACAATGACAAAAAACAACAATTAGTTTTATACCAATCTTGGTATAAAACTGGAGCTGAAACTAGAATCTGTGGTTTACTAATGCTTCAAACCAACGTTACACTAGTTGATTTAATCAAAAGAAGAAGAAAACTCTTTCCTAAGAATATTTCCCATATCTTCTGTTATACATCTCTTATCATACATGTTTCAATTATTACTTTGTCTGTAAGTCATTTCAGTGTAATGCTACAAATTCTGTCCTATTTATTTTCCAGCCAGATTAACACATGCAAACATTAAGAACACATATATTTATACTGGTTACAATTATAAGGCTATTATCCTTCTCTTTTTTAACATTATGTTCAATGAGATTAGTAGTTGATAAATGTAACATCAGCTTCAGTTTCTGAATATTAAGGACTTATAATTATGTTTTAAATGGTGCACCTAAAAATTCACAACACAAAATGAATACCTGAGAATGACATAACCTCCATAAATGTAATTATGTTCATGAATTCATGAATTCAATTTAGTGTGAAGCCTACATATATCTATCACTCTCTCCTTTTCAAAAGCATTAAATTATGATCACCATATAAATCATGACTAACTTTAATATTGAATTTTATTGGATCTACTCTGTTGTTCTCACATACTCCATGGAAAAATTCTAGGGAAAAAACATTTAGTCACATAATGTATTAAAAAATGTTACTTAAGGGTACTGAAAACTGTTAAAGATTCATTAGTGCTGCTTTTTTCATATTTGTAAGGAAGATTTTGAAGTTAAAACGTTCTTTCAGTAAGAATTGTCAGTGAAATAGTAAACCCAGTAGATATTTGTTATTTCAGCCTTTGTCTGGGAAGCAGATCTTGGGCCCACTGATCACAGTCTTCATGTCCAGTTCAATTTTAATTGTTCATAACATTTTGTCTGAGATTGGAGACGATTCTGACAAAACCTTAGAGAGATTCTTTTCATTATGATATGTTTCAAATGATTGAAAGGAAGGATAGTTGGCTGACATTATCCTGCTGGAGAGAATGGATACTGGCAGTAATACATTTTTTTTTAAGTGGGATTTCTTCAGAGAATAATAGAATAACCTGAGTTGGAAGGGACCCACAAGAATCATCAAATCCAATTGGTATCCCTGCATAGGACAACCCAAAAATTTACACTGTATGTCCAAATGTATTGTCCAAATGCTTCTTGAATATTGTCAGGCTTGGCACCTCAAGAATCCTGTTTCAGTGCTCTGCCATTCTCTGGGTGAGGAACCTTTTCCTAATATCCAACCTTAACCTCCCCTGGCACATCTTCCTGCTGTTCCTTCAGGTCCTAAAGCTGGTCACTGGAAAGGAGACATCTGCATCTGCTCCTTCTCTTGTGAGGAAGCAGTAAAGTGCTGGGATGCACCCCGACAATCTCCTCTTCTCCAGGCTGAACAAACCTAGTGACTTCACCTACTCCTCATATAACTTCTCCTCTAGACCCTTCATCAGCTTTGTGGCCCTCCTCTGGACCCTCTCCAGTAGCTTCATATCTTACTTATACCGTGGTGCCCAAAACAATACTCAAGGTGGGGCTGCAGCTGTGAGGGGTAGAGCAGGACAATCGCCTCCTTTGACCAACTAGCAATGCCATACTTAATGCACCCCAAGACACAGTTCACCCACTTGGCCTCCAGAGCACACTGCTGGTTCATGTTTAACTTGCCTAGACCACAAACTCCAGATTCCATTCCTCAGGGTTTGTCTGCAGCCTCTCAATCCCCAGTCTTTATGTATATCCAAGGTTGCCCAGTGCCAGGTACAAACCCCAGAAGTTTCCCTGGTTAAACTTCACACTGCTAGTGATTGGCAATCTCTGCACATTTTCCAGATCCCTCTGCAGGACCTCTTTATCCTCAGGGGTGCAAACACCTTCCCCCATTTTTAAGTCATCAGTTTACCTGGTTAATAAGTCTTGAAGTATCTCATCCAGGTCATTTACGAAGATATTAGAGAGTAGGTCTGTCAGTCTGACCTCAGTGCCAGGGAAAGTCATGGAACAGGTGATCTTGAGTGCTATCATGAAACACATGCAAGAGAACCGGGTGATCAGGCCCAGTCAACATGGATTTACCAAAGACAGGTCTTGCCAAACTAACCTGATTGCCTTCTATGACAAAGTGACTCGGCTGCTGGACGAGGGAAAGGCTGTGGATGTGGTCTTCCTGGACATCAGCAAAGCCTTTGACACAGTTTCTCACAGCATTCTGCTATGGAAACTGTCAGCCTCTGGTCTGGAAAGGTTCACACTCTCCTGGGTGGAAAACTGGTTGGATGGCCGGGCCCAGAGGGTGGTGATAAATGGTGTTATATCCAACTGGAGCACAATGATGAGTGGTGTTCCCCAGGGCTCTGTGCTGGGTCCAGCCCTGTTCAGTGCCTTTATCAATGACCTAGATGAAGACATTGAGTGCAACCTTAGCAAGTTTGCGGATGACATTAAGCTGGGTGAAAGTGTTGATCTGCTGGAGGGTAGGGAGGCTCTGCAAAGGGATCTGAACAGGCTGGACCGCTGGGCTAAGTCCAACAGCATGAGGTTTAACAAGGTCAAATGCCGGGTCCTGCACTTGGGGCACAACAAGCCTGTGCAGAGCTACAGACTAGGAGAAGTCTGTCTAGCAAGCTGCCTGGAGGAGAAGGACCTGGGGGTGTTTGTTGACAGCTGACTGAACATGAACCAGCAGTGTGCCCAGGTGGCCAAAAAGGCCAATGGCATCCTGGCTTGTATCAGAAATGGTGTGACCAGCAGGACCAGGGAGGTGATTCTCCCTCTGTACTCAGCACTGGTGAGACCACTCTTTGAATCCTGTGTTCGGTTCTGGGCCCCTCAGCACAAGAAGGATGTTAAGGCTCTGGAGCGAGTCCAGAGAAGAACAACGAAGCTGCTAAAGGGGCTAGAAAACAGGCATTATAAGGAATGTCTGAGAGAGCTGAGGCTGTTTAGGCTGGAGAAGAGGAGGCTGAGAGGACACCTCATTGCTGTATACAACTACCTGAAAGGAGGTTGTAGAGAGAAGGGAGCTGGCCTCTTCTCCCAAGTGACAGGGGATAGGACAAGAGGGAATGGCCTCAAGCTCTGCCAGGGGAGATTTAGGCTAGACATTAGGAGGAAGTTTTTCACAGAAAGAGTCATTGGGCAGTGGTAGAAGCTGCCCAGGGAGGTGGTTGCTTCACCTTCTCTGGAGGTGTTTAAGGCAGGGGTAGACAAGGTCCTAAGGTACATGGTTTAGTGTTTGATAGGAATGTTTGGACTTGATGATCTGATGGGTCTCTTCTAACCTGGTTATTCTGTGATTCTGTACGGTTCTAAGATGGATCCCTGCAGAACTCTGCTAGTGACTGGTCACCAGGCAATAGTTTTGTTTACATAGGGCTTTGGATGCTTAGCTCTTAGTTATCAAAATTTCTCTCCCTTGGTAATTAACTTAGGTATCATTAGTTTAATTAAATAAATAACTTAATGAAATCTTAGCAATTATACCAGTTTATTTTCAAAAGACACTGATTCTTAATGTTGATACAAACCCTGAATACTTATAAAATGTGATTGATGAAGTCATATATGCTGTTGTTTTGAAGTATGATCATGATACATTTATCAGTTGTGGTAAGAACACAGTATTACTGTCAATGACACACTGTAAGGACTATGAAACAAAATCAAAAAGTACCTCAAAAATCTTTCAATGAGAGAGTCTTCACAGCAGCAATGTCAATGTAGAATAAAGCACTATTGTCAGACAGCAAAGTTAGCCAAGTTAGCCAAGTCAGACTACCACCCTAGTTTTGCTGGTTTACATGAGCTGCTGAGGTAGTTATATACCTCCTGAGCCAAAACATTCACTATCAGATTGAATTCTGTCTGTCCTAAAGTGATCATTCCAGTTCTTCAAGTCTCAGTTTCTGCGTTATATGAGGAAAATACTATTTAAAGCAGTGAGGATAAAAAGGATGTAAAGAATAATGTGAGGATAAACACTACCAGAATAGATGTCACTTTAAACTCTATTGTAACTATACACAGACTGTATGTTGATGAATAGACTAACAATTGATATCTTTCTTTTTTGTCCCCAGCATGGAGACCAACACATACTAGAAGCATGTATTGTCTTCCTGAAGGCAGAAGCAAAATCTGACATCAGAACCATGG